>CM029647.1:40238696-40961589 GCA_017311315.1 Dendrocalamus latiflorus
GAACAAGGTCTGGTCGCTTGTCGAGCCCCCGCAGGTCACAATATTATTGGGACTAAGTGGGTGTTCAAGAACAAGCAGAGCGAGGATGGAGTGGTTATTCGAACAAGGCTAGACTGGTAGCTCAGGGGTTCTCCCAGGTTGAAGGTCTAGATTTCGAGGAGACCTTTGCCCCTGTAGCTAGACTTGAAGCCATTAGAATCCTGCTTGCCTTTGCAGCTTCTAAGGGTTTCAAGCTTTACCAGATGGACGTCAAGAGTGCCTTTCTCAATGGCTTATTGAGGAAGAGGTCTACGTCCGACAGCCTCCTGGTTTCGAAAACCCCAAATACCCAAACCATGTCTTCAAGCTTTCCAAAGTTGTATGGACTTAAGCAGCCCCAGGCTTGGTATGAGAGGCTTAAGTCCTACTTGTTGAGTCATGGTTTGAAATGGGTAAAGTTGATAAGACCTTGTTCATCCGCCGGCTGGCACTGACCTTCTGCTCGTCCAGATCTATGTCGATGACATTATCTTTGGCGGCTCTTCCCATACTCTGGTTTCAGTTCTCGGATGTCATGAGCACCGAGTTTGAATGAGTATGATGGGTGGTTGACCTTCTTCCTTGGCTTCCAAATTAAGCAGACTCGGGAGGGTACATTTCTTCATCAAGGAAAGTACACTCGTGACCTCCTGAGCGCTTCGATGAGTGATGGTAAGCCGTGTCAACTCCCATGGCTTCGACAGCCTATCTTGACCCAGATGAGGATGGCGAGCCAGTTGATCAGAAAGAGTTCAGAAGTATGATCGGCTCCCTTCTTTACCTCACTGCCTCGAGACCAGACATACACTTCTCAGTGTGTCTGTGTGCTCGTTTTCAGGCTTCTCCTCGCGTATCTCACCGCCAGGCGGTGAAGCGCATCTTTCGGTACCTTCGAGCTACCATTGACTATGGTATCTGGTACTCTTCCTCATCCTGTCTTTCCTTGAGAGCCTTTCGGATGCAGACTTTGCCGGCTGTAGGATAGATAGGAAGAGCACTTGGCACCTGCCAATTCATTGGCACTTCTCTCGTTTCCTGGTCTTCGAGGAAGCAGTCCGGTGTTGCACAGTCCACTGCAGAGGCCGAGTACGTTGCTGCTGCCAGTTGCTGCAGCCAGTACTTTGGATGGTTCGACCCTGCGGGACTTTGGGTTGGTCATAGACAGTGTTCCACTCTTTTGTGATAACACTTCTGCGATTAACATTGCTAAGAACCCAGTGCAGCACTCTCGGACCAAGCATATTGATATCGCTTTCACTTCCTTAGAGACCATGTAGAGAAGGGTGATAGTGCTCCAGTTTGTGGAGAGTGACCACCAGTTGGCTGACATCTTCACCAAGCCTTTGGATAGTTCGAGGTTTTCAGCTCTGCGGGGAGAGCTTGGGGTGGTTTGTCCTTATGGACTGTAGTGAGGGGAGCTTGGGCTTTACTGCTTTATTTATAATTATGCTTCTGTCTCATTTCTGTTGCATTGCATCGGGTGCATTGGGTTTAGTCCTTCCAGCATAGGTTAGAGTGTTTCTTGTGAGAGTGCTTAGACTTCTACTCTTATCTTGTGCTTCCAGGATTAGCTATTTCTTATCTCACTAGGTTGAGCTCACTCACTTCTTGTAGGTTCTAGCGAGGGTTGGGCCACCCTCGGGTAGACAGGGTACGTGTTTGCTCTCTAGTGTGTGTTCACGTCAGCTGTTGTCCTGGAGTCATATGGGGTAGATGAGAGTCAGTTGAGCCATAGTTGCTCTATATCTTTCTATGCTTTAAGGACTGCCTGTTTGGTTTTCTTTGCCAGCTTCTCGATTTATTGCTTTGGTTCAGGGAGTTCATTTGGGAGCTTCTGGAGCTTAATTTGACATAACTCAACTTGAACTAAAAGTTGCATCTAATGTTGAGGGGGAGCTGGACTTTCTTGCATTTTCAGCATTCTAGCATTATAATCAATCTGCATTGAGCCTTGATTATTATCCTGTTATGACATGCTTCAATGCTTTACACCTTGCCATGACTTGTGCTTAGCTTGCTAATTTATCATGACTTCATATGTGTAGACTAGCTTTGCCATGATAAGTTAATAAAATTGATCAACTTAAATTAAACTTGTCATGCTAGCATTTGAGTTAGTCTTTCTTGAGCTATCCCTTTATGATTCATGCCATGTCAAATAGGCTGAGTAGGCGTTGAATCTATATTGAGCCTTAGTTGAGCTGTTTAGTCTCTTGATGATGCATGAGTTAGTACAATGTGTTAAAAAGCAAAAAGATCTCTTTTGTGCGAAAAAACTGATCTCACCAATTCCTCCTATGAGACGGCTTGCCATTGCACTTGGCATGAACTTAGGGGAGTTTTGGATGACCTAGACTATCTTCTTAAGCTCTGCTTGGAGTAGTCGCATAAGGCTTGATCTAGCACATAAAAAAACTGGTTGGCAACAACCTGAGTTTCAAAAGAAAATATATCGTTTGTGCTCATTTGCTAAGTTCAAAAAGAACAAGTACTTAACAATGTTTCAATCTTGAGCATAGCACTCTATTTGGTCAATGTAGCTTCCTTGTTCCGCTTAGCTTATTGACATGGCCTGCATCATCCTTGGATATCTCTAGTTAGACTTTGCTCATTGATGACTTGACTTGCTCACTAAACATTACATTTCAGATTGTCATCTATGTGCTCTAGCTGGTTATATATATGTTGTCATGATCTAGATAGCGTTTTATTGAGTTATGGCTTGGTGTATTACTTATGGTCATATGGATAATTCTCATGGCTCTAAATGCTTAAATAAACAAACTTCAGCCATATTCATCCATTGACTTGTCATTGCATCTTGATGTGTTTATTGCCAAAAGGGGGAGAATAGAGAAGAAAAAGTAGTTGGGAACATTTAGAGCTTTGGAGATCAATTTGCTCTTTCAGTTGTTGCTCTAGTGTTCCTTCTGTCGACATGGTCATTAGCTTCATTCCTTCTTTGGACCATGTTGGATTCTTCAAACTCAAACTCTTCTTATGCTTTTTCTGAGTTTGTCAATATACTCATCAAGGGGGAGATTGAGAGACCATGTGGTCGTGATCCCGAGGTGATGAGTAATTGACAAGGGTTTAGGTCAGTTGAGTTTGGTTTGGACCATGTCGTTGCCTGGTGCAACGGGCTCGGTCGATTTGGTCAAACTGGTCATTTGGGCTTAGGATGTATATTCTAATGTTCGACAGGTTTGGACTTCATCTGGGTAAGTGTGATGGTATTTACGCTTTCATGTGTCGAGCGGTGCTATTTGACGTGTTTCTTGTCTGTGTGACTGCAGGACGTCAGTTGGAGTCGTGGCGAGACACGGTGGACCGGACTAGGCGCAGGTGGCGCTGAGGTCAGAACGGTCGGATGTGTCGAAGACGACGTGGACTCGAGGTGGTTGCGAGGCGTGCGAGGCAAGGAGCGCGGAAGCTTCCCGGAAGGTGCAGGAGGGGCGAATCGGGAATTTCGCAAGGCTGCACAAGCGGGAGCGGGCTCCGTTGGATAGCGGCGTAACGGGGCGGAGACCCGTTAGCCATGGGCTATAAAAGGAGAGGAGGGCTGCATGCCCACTTGAGCACTTGTAAGGAATTAGGGTTTACACTAGTCAAAAGAGGCTTTGGGAAGGTTGTTTCCTTTAGCTCTTTAGTTGGTGTGAGTTGGTGGAGGCAGAGTGTGCTCCCTCTGTTGTCCTCTACGATGGTTTCTAGGTGTGAGTCCTAGTGGGTGTTCTTCCTCCCTCCATGGATGAGTGTGTGTTCTTGAGTTGGAGAGTGAGGAGATGGATTGAGAGTCTTGTATCCATATCCTTGTCCTAATGTCCATGCGTATCGGGACTCCTATGTATTCCTTGTGATTCAATGAATGAAATCTGGAGTTTTGGTTTCAGTTCGTAGCCTCTGTTCTTCTTTTCCCTTTGTGCAAGATTTCTTGATTTTCATGGTTTTGAGTTCTTGCTTGCTGGAGAGTGCCAAAATGGGTTGCTATGACATGGATGATGCTCAAAAGCCATTTGGCTATTCAATCCCAAGTGCAAACCGAGTTTGATTCTCAGATTTCAGTTTTGGCCTCCTCTGTTCTTCATTTCTCTTTTCTAGGGTTTGGTGCATCTCTTGATTCCCTTGGAGAAATGGCATGAAATTTGATCTGGATTATCCCATGGCTATTGCTAACATATCCTCAAAGTTTCATGGCCAAAGGATCAATGGTTGGGGAGTAATTTGAGTTTTGGTTCAGTTCTTGCAAGAGGTTCAGTTTTGTCAAAATCTGAATTTCTAGCTTTTCAGTCCAATTCTTGGTTCTCCAAATGTCCTAGGATTATTTGGGACTTGTTCTTAGGCTTGTGTCTTGAGGAAATTAAAAATTATAGCATCAATCCCTTGGCTTAAGTGCATTTCAGGTCTTTCTTCAGTCTGCAGAGGTTCTCTTCTTCAGTTCGGCTGGCTGTAGCCTTTCAGTTTTTTTTCTTCTTTTGGTCTCCAGCGTGAGTAAGCATGAATGTCTCATTGAGTGCTTTTCTTTTTTTCTTTTGCTGATCTTTGACCATTTTGCATGCGGATCAAACAGCAATATTTTCAGCTGAAATTTTTACTGGTTATTCTCTGATTTATGCTGAATTTTTTGTATTGCATGCGCTCCAGAATTCAGCAAAATTATTTTTAAGTCTTCTGTGAGTTGCGTTGTTTTTGCATCTTTGGAAAAATCAGTGTTCGATTTCTCCGGGGGGCGATTTTGAAGGCGAGCGACATTCACCCCCTCTGTCGCCATTTCGGTCCTACAGCGCTTCTGTGCTTGAGTTTTCAGCATGGCAAAACGACCACGTCTGGTTGTTCGATGGCCTTGTGATAGATGGTTCGAACGGCAAAACTTCGACATGGCATACTTCGACCAATGTCCGACTTCGACCACGTCATACTTTGATCAAGTCCAACTTCGACCACATCCGTTTCAATCTCGTCAGACTTCGACCATGTTTGACTTCGATCACATCTAGCTTCGACCGCGGCAAATTGACCACAGCAGGTAATCGTATATCTCGACCTTGAACAGTGAACCAGTCGTCAACAACATGTAACTAGTCGTAAATGACAGTGAACCGGTCTTAGCTACAGTGAGCTGGTCAGAAGTCGTAAGGTCATCTGCTACAATAACCGTCAATGGTCGTAGCTACAGTACTTTTTCATGGTCGTAGCTATATACCTGGTTGATAGTCGTAGACTTTACTAGTCGATACTTGATAATTAAAAGGACTCAGTACTCGATAGTCATAGTTTTTGTGATCGTGGTCAGCAATCGGTTTGTCGGAGACTTGTGGTATGTACTCATGGATGGTAGTATGTGCGGCACTCGGTGATCAATGGGTGCTGTGAAAAGTTAGAGATCGGTAGTCGTAGACTTAGCAATTTGGTGTTTTAGTCATAGTGCTCAGGTACCGGTACTCGATGGTTCTGTGGTCCATAGCATTGCTTGTTATCCCCGAGTGTTCTGAGTGATGGTATTTCTTGAGTACTTGTGTTTACGTACTTGATGAGTTAGCGATCGTTCTTGCATAGCGGTTGTAACTGGTCGTAATGAGTGATCTGAAGTTGGTGATTTCTGGATAGTGTGGAAATTGTGGTCATGGATGACCTAGTTGGATAAAGGTGTGGTTTGAGTTTGTGGATTAATGTCGGTCAAGTTGAAAAAAACTTGTGTCGGTGGAAAAACATTATTTGGTCTTTGATGTGCAGGTTGGCGTGGAGATGAGCATGGTCGGTGACGAGGAGGACCGGAAGTAGGATAGAAAAATTTGAGGTCCAGGCGGTCGAGGATGTCATGCGAGGTGGTCATGCTCATATTTGAGCACGTGGAGATCAAAGGTGATGATGTGTGGAGAAAATACAGGAGGTGCGGTCCCGAAGGCTTCAACACGTGAGGATGACGTGGAGAAAGATACGGGAGGTGCGGTCCGGAGACTTCAACACGGAAGGTGATGGTGTGTGATGAAGATACAAAAATGTGTTGTCCAGGAGGTTTCAATCACATGTTGAGTTATGAGTTGTGGATGAAGTCCATAACTAGGAATAGTTAGGGATTGGATAAAATCTGTGTTTAGAAAGGTTTTGGGTTCCTTATTTTCGAAAGAGATAGGATTTCATCTCTGTATTTGAGGTGAACACAATTTAGGGCTCTAGCATATAAAAGTAGGTAGAAACTAAGGGTTTTAGCCCGTGGCTTTGTGAGGCTTTTATGCTAAAATTTTAGGGGTGCTGTGAGGGCGTTTGTAGCCACAGAACATGATCCAAAAGTAATAGATCAGATCGATTCCAAGAAATGTTAGTCGGCATCGATGATGTGTTTTGTGAGCATCGTTTTCTTGTGTCTTCAGCGACGTTCTAACACATCACGATCTTGCGTGCCCAAGCTTGGTGTCTATGGTCGTCAGTTCAATCCAACCGAACAGAGTACGGTGTTGTCTTCGGCGTGTTCTCGTTCGAGCAGTCGAAGCGTTCAAGTGGCTAAAGCTTTCGAGCAGAGGGAGATTTCAACCACATGCAAAGGTAGTCGTATCAAGTGGTTGGAGCGAGTGGTCGAACGATCGAAGTGTTCATCGAGCGCGCGTAAAGGAGGTCAAGCAAGTAGACAAACGACTTGCGGTCGAAATCTACATCTGGTAATTTAGATTATTTTCTTCTAATTTGAGATTTATTTTCAAATATTGAAATGTAGAGGCAATTATTCACCCCCTTCTGATTAAGTCGTACGATCCTACACTTTGTTTGATCTCATGGCACATCATGGTCGTATGTGAGCCTGTAGCCTGAGGCTGTAACAATAGTGAAACTTCATATTATCATTGGACTGAACCGAGAGCCAACAAAGCAAACACCTCTCCTTTAGCTGGGGCTAAGATCAGTTCCTTGCCAAAAAAAAAAAAAAAGAGTAGACTTTCCTTCGCACTGGGCCTAAGAATAGCAACAGGTGTTCCCATGCTGAAGCCAATATTTGACGTGTGGTAGGTGAAGTCGTCCTGAGATGGTGTTGTCAGGTTACTGCAGATTCGCCGAACCGGTAGCTGGAATAGCTTAGTTGGTTATTGCGTGTTGCTGTTAACCACAAGGTCGGATGTTCCATCCTTCCTTCTAGCGGACTTCTTTTAATTATAAGAAATGTATTTTTTTTTGCGTACAGGATACAGGTCAACAAATCGACACCATATTGAATTAATAATTTATATACAAATTCTGAAATTATACTATGTGGCTGTCTTTTTTCTTTTCCAAAATAATTTCATGAACAGATCTCAAACCCGAGCCGTCTTTTCAAAATAAAATGCTAATATTGCCGTTCTAGATACAAAATCTTAATTACCTATCCTAGGAGATAGAGATGCACTGTTGTCAACTGTCCTGATGACCGGTTTCCTGCGTGGCAGATTTGCCATGACACAGAGTTGTACCCACAAATGTTTTGCACATGCACTAAAAACATTATCTTTATTCCATTCTTTTTTTATATAATCTTTGTTCTGTTATGTTCAAAATATTCACCTCTGTTTCCAGTTTGATTGGTTGAAAGTTAATGTTCTCTGTGTTTAATTGTTGACTTTTTTTCTGTTCGGTGTCAGTTACTAATCTCTTTCCAGTTCCATCGGTTTTAAGTTAATATATTCTACTATGTCTGATGTTTTTATTAAGAGTTGGATAATTTCTACAACTCTATTTTTTGTGGGCGCGTGTATATATATATATATATATATATATATATATATATATATATATATATATATATATATATATATATATATATATATATATATATATATATATATATATATATATATATATATATATATATATATATAATTACTATTCTGCACGTAAGTATAAAATTAATACACACCAGAAGTTACTACCGTGTGTGAATGAAGTTACTGATATGAAACGTTACTGTCAGTTGTAACACAATAAAAATTGTAGTAACTCTACATGTATTTTATAGTAATTTCACTCATACATGATAGTAACATTCCGGTGCGCACAGTATGTGTAGATGCAGAATTGCAGCCGTTCTCTCTCTCTCTCTCTCTCTCTCTCTCTCTCTCTCTCTATATATATATATATATATATATATATATATATATATATATATATATTACATGGTGCCTAGGCATTATGACTTAAAATAGGTATTTACCATACGTATCATGTGCAAAAAATTGTGAAATTTTTAATGTCAAGTTTACTAACTAGTTCAAACAAATTTGAACTAAAATTCAAATTATAATTACCTTTTTTGTTATAGTTTGATTGTGGGTATGTGCTGATTATATATATAAATCAGCAAAGCATATGATATAAATTCGTTCAAAACTTTGAATTCGAGTATATTTTTTAAAGGCATACATTTTATTTGAATTGTTATAGACGGGTATATACCCTAAAACTGATATTTTTAAAAAAATATACCCAATTTTGGCACCATGGTGTCCCATTTCAGCGTTTAGTAGCTACACGTAGAATAAGCACGCGGCCCTGACCGACCCAATTAGCTAATTGCCCAACCAACCCACCATACGGACGGTTACTAGCGAGGTTGTTAATTATATAAAAAGTTACTATCGACTACACATAAAGTTATCATCCATAATTTACGAAGTTACTATTGTATACACATAAATTTATCATCTATAATTCATGAATTTACTATCACATACATATAAAATTATTATCTATAATTCATAAAGTTACTATCGCTGCACATAAAGTTATCATCTATAATTCAGAAAGTTACTATTGCCTGTACGTGTAGTAATTTCAAGCATCGAAATATTCAACATGGATCCTATTTTGTTAACCTTGTAATTTCAAACACAATGGTGCGAATGGATCGCAGATCAGACTTTTGGTGAAAGAGTTATTTTATTTTTTTAGCATGTAAATAAGTTAAAAAAATCACAAATCAAATGCATTTATTCTCTTCTCTCTCCTGCTGCATGCATGCATATTGTTAGTTATGAAAAAAATTACTATCTCTTAAATATAAAGTTATCATCTATAATTCATCAAGTTACATACATTTGCAAAGTTATTATCTCATGCACAAAAGTTGTCATTTGTAATTCATGAAGTTACTATTCTACCGAGTTAGCACGAACTGCACTAGCTGGCCAGGTCGCACGCGCGGCCAGCGACCCACTTGTAGTGTGCACACACGCGCTTGTTATATATGTATGTATGTACATATGTACGTACGTATGTTTGTATGTGAGAGACCACGTGGAGATGACCACATGTTTGCGATGAGTAATTGACACT
Organism: Dendrocalamus latiflorus; assembly: GCA_017311315.1. Taxonomy (NCBI): domain Eukaryota; kingdom Viridiplantae; phylum Streptophyta; class Magnoliopsida; order Poales; family Poaceae; genus Dendrocalamus; species Dendrocalamus latiflorus. Next base: position 40,248,012 of record CM029647.1, read on the forward strand.
TGGTTCAGAAAGATTGAGTTTGATTTGGGTGTTTTCTGTGAAGTCGTAGCCCTGTTTGAGCGTTCGGAAGACCTTACGACCACATTAGGCGTGGTCGTAGGTCACTGGGGTGGTTTACGACCACTTAGACCGTGGTCGAAAGGCAGCAGCAAAGCTTACGACCACGCTTGGCCGTGATCGCAAGTCTCCGAGAGGTTTACGACCATATTGGGCGTTGTCGAAGCCCATCCGGGTGTTTACGACTACTTTGGGAATGGTCGAAGGCCATCAGGACAGTTTACGACCACGTTATGGCATTTACGACCACTCTGGCTGTGGTCGGAGGTCACTCGGGTCGTTTACGACCTCTCTGGCCGTGGTCGAACGCAGCTACGACCACACTTACTGTGGTCAGATGTCGTAAGTCGAAGCCACGAGCGCTATGGTCGGACGCTGTTGTAGCCGGTCGGTTGTGGTCGTAGCGGATTGGATCTCGGTCGTATGTGGTCGTATGCGCTCAGGAAGCAGTCGACGTTTGCAGTCAGACTTGGCCAGTTTGCGGTTGGATACACATGGGAGCGGTCGGAAGTCTTCCGAAGCGGTCGTAACGCATGGAAACTGGTCGTATGGCTTCTCAGAGCGGTCGTTTCACCTGGGAATCAGTCGTATGGTCTTGTGCAGCTGTCGGAAGTCGTGTGCATGTCTTGTTCTACCTTTTCGACCGGTCGTAATTGGTATACGATTTTGTGGAATGTGCTTTGAGTCCTTTTTCTGTTGCAAATGGATGTTACCCTTGTCTAGTGCGGTGCTATGTGATGTTTTGTTGTCTGTGATGGTTGCAGGATCTTGAGGCTAGCCGTGGAGAGACATGGATGACCGGACTAAGCACAGGTGGTGCTGAGGTCGGTGAGCGGTCGGGAGATGCAGAAGACGGTGAGGCCAGCGAGGTAGCTGCAAGCCATGGATAGCAAGCTACGGAGGAAGCTTCCGGGAAGGCAGTGGAGTGGCATTTGGAGAAATGCGGAAAGCTACAAAGGGAAGCTGTGTCTCTGCAAAGCACAGGAGTGGTTAGCGTTAACAGGCAAAGCAGTGAAGCCATTGATATTAGCAGATAAAGCACTGGAGTCCATTTTTTGCTAGTGGGTAAAGAAATGGTAAAACCCGGTGTTAGTTGGGGTTAACGGGTTCTTCCCCGGTAGCAGAAGGCTATAAATAGAGAGGGTAGACCCTGGGTGCTGGTGGAGATTGTTTGTCCCGAGTTGCTCTGGTATTATTTCTATCTTTTGCGTGAGTTGTTCTCCGGGGATGGAGCAAGTGTGCTAGTGTATCTCCTAGTTGGAGTAACCGTAGAAACCTCCATGATCAATCATTCATCTCTCTTCCTTTTTGTTGAAGTTTTTGTCTTATGAGTTGTTTGATTGTTCAGTTTACTGCCTTATCTTTTCTTCTTCTCATATACATATGAGATGATGGTTCTCATTTGCGCTCTGGCTTTCTTGATCTGAATAGAATATTTTGCTCGAATTGCCTTAATTTCTTCTGCTCAGATCTGGGATCCATACTCAAGACCATTTGGTCAGGTTCTTCCCGAGAGCAAAGTCTTTCTTGTGCTTAGTTCGGTCAAGCGGTCGTTCGTCCCTGAGATGCTCTGTTTCATCTTCGGCCATGTCTTCTCGTTAGACCACAGCAGCGAGTTTGCTTCTTCCTGGTATTTCCTCTCGTAGAAGATGTGCTCTTGCTATTTTTGAGTTTTGTAGCTGTTGGCTCCCTGGACTAAAAGATCTTTAAAGTCGTAGCTCTGCAGTCGAACGCTTCAAAGAATCCTCTGTTTCCGTTTCGACTACACAGTTCTACTTGACTATAGTGGAGAAGTTTTGACCATACTGACATTTCTTAACCTGAGGTCCTAATCTTGTTTCAGTCGAAAACTCCTGGTCAATCGACTCAAGAATCAAAGGGTTTTCGTCTTTCAGCTCTTGCGATTGTGCGCTCTTTTCTTCTAGTCTGTTGTCAGTCTTTCCTTCTTGTTTGCTGGTTTCTGTCGGTCGGTATCCCAGAGCTAAGTCCCGATTGCTCTGAAACTGCTTCGGTCGTTTCGACCACAGCAGAGAGTCGATCGACTTTCCTGAGATGTGCCGACCGCTCTGGATTATTCTCAACCAAGAAGTTTGCTACTCTATTTTGGTTTTGATCTTGTTCTGTTATATGTCTGACTTTTAATCCCTACAGTAAGCAGTTGATCTCTTTCTTCATAGCTTCTGTAATTATCGGAGAAACGGATTGTGAGAATATTTGGGGCGGTTTGAAGGCACCATTCACCCCCCCTCTGTTGCCATTTTGGTCCTACAATTGGTATCAGAGTCGGTTAGCTCTTCCTCGTAGATCTTAACCAGTCTTTAGAGCCGTGGCGACAGACAAGTATTCCACCAAGCCCCCGATCTTCGATGGGATCGACTATCCCTTCTGGAAGAGTCGGATGGAGACCTACATCCAGGCTCAGGGCTACGCCATCTGGCGAAAGGTCAAGACCCGATATGTTGTTCCTGCCGATGAGAACATCAATGCTGGAAACATGGCCGATGTTGAGGCGAATTCTAAGGCGAGGAACATCATAATTCAGGGTCTGAGCATAAGCGAGTTCGATCGCATCTCTCATGTCACGTCGGCTTTCGACATCTGGGTGACCCTCGACGCATACCATGAAGGCACCACCCAGATTAAGATGGTACGACAGGACCAGTTCAAGCGAGATTACAACAAGTTTGAAATGCTCACTGGTGAGTCCTTGGATGAGTGTTTTGCGAGGTTTCACAAGATTCTGAGCAACCTCCGAGCGGTCGGTCTCACATACCCCGACTCGGACAACGCTCGACGGATGCTTTCTGCTCTTGATCTGCGTGTTTGGGAGATGAAGGTGACCACCATCAAGGACACGACAGACCTCTCGACCTTGACTCTTGATGCGCTGTATTCGCGTCTCAAGACTCACGAGATTGACATAGTCTCTCGTAGGTCGAAGTCGCAGTCGATAGCCTTAGTCACTGATCCCAGTCCAGCTTCTGGATCTTCTTCTGACTTGATTTCTGGATTCGCTCTTGCTGCTCTTTGTGAAGTAACCGATGATCAATTAAAGCAGCTACCTGAAGACCAGTTAGCCCACCTAGCCAGAAAATTCTCCCATGCATACAAGAGAGTGAGGGACAGAAAGAGAGGAGGGCCTGTGATCTGCTTCGAGTGTGGTGGCCCCAACCACATTCGGGCAAATTACCCTAAGCTGGAGAAGGGCAAGAACAACTACGACAGTGTAAGCAAGAACGACTACATCGACAAGAACCGCAACAGGAAGCCCCCAGCTCATGCCCAAGGCAAGAAGAAGTTTCGCAACCTTGGCAAAGCTAAGAAGCTCTTTCATCGCGTCCTCACCGCCTTCGATGACCTCGACTTCAGTGACATGGAAGGGTGGAGCGACGACGATGGCAAGGAAGATCAAGATTCCAAGGACGGCGACGACTTCATCAGGATGTGCTTTATGGCCCATGAGGGCGACGTCAGCGACGACGAGCTCTACACCGACACCGATGAGGTTTGCCGGGCAGGGAAGGGAGAGGTTTGGCTCGTTGACTCTGGGTGTTCTCGACACATGACTGGAGACTCACGTTGGTTCTCTTCCCTAGCCCGAGCTCTAGGTGATGAGACGATCACCTTCGGAGACGCTTCTTTTGGGCGTGTCATCGCCAAAGGTACAGTGCGCGTTAATGAGTTTCTTTTTAAAAGATGTTGCCTTGGTTAGTAAGCTGCAATACAATTTGATTTTTGTTTCTCAGCTTACCAATGATGGTTTTGAGGTAAGCTTTAAGAAAAACGCTTGCAAAATTCTTAATTCTTCAGGGAGTCTGGTTTGCGGGATTTCGAGATATGGGAGGATCTTTTGTGCTGATTTTGTTGAGTCTTCTGGTGATCCTCTCAGGTGTTTAGTTGCTTCTGAGTCCCGTGACCTTACCTTCTGGCATAGGAGACTTGGTCATATTGGATTTGATCACTTGACTCGAGTTAGCGGTCACGATCTCATTCGTGGTCTGCCTAAACTCAAGATGGTCAAAGATCTAGTTTGTGCTCCTTGCCAGCACGACAAGATGGTTGCCGCTTCGCATCCTCCGGTCACAGTGACTATGACCGATGCACCGAGATAGCTGCTCCACATGGAGGGAAGTGGTACATTCTTGTTGTGGTCAATGACTAGGGGTGGATATCGAGCCAACTCCTCGTCTTATCGAGCTTTTCCTAAAAATGACATAGTTTGGTTTAATATCATTTTACATATAATTTAAAAGTATTTTTAGAAACGAGCTAACGAGCCAAGCCGAGCTGAGCTTGAGGAAAATTCAAATTCATTTGAAATCAACTCATTTTTAATGTTTAACCAATTAACAAGTATAATTGAAGCAATTTTGAACCGAGCCAACGAGCCCCACTAACGAGCTTTTTTCCACCCCTATCGATGACTTCTCGAGGTACTTTTCGGTGTTTTTCTTAGCCTCGAAGGATGAGACATTTACCCATTTTTGGGGTCTGTTTAGTAGGCTTTCTGTTGAGCTCCTAGGTGCCTTACGAGCGATCCGCAGTGACAATGGCACGGAGTTCAAGAATTGCTACTTTGAGAGGTTCTGCGATGAGACAGATGTAGAGCACCAGTTCTTTTCTCCGCACGTCCCACAGCAAAATGGCGTCGTGGAGAGGAAGAACCGTACCTTGGTTGAGATGGCCAGGACGATGCTTGATGAGTATTCTACACCTAGGAAGTTTTGGGCTGAGGCGATTGCCACCGCGTGCCATGTTTCAAACAGAGTTTTGCTGAGGGCACACTTGCATCGCACTTCTTATGAGTTGAGATACGGGCGAAAGCCCAGTGTCTCTCATTTTCGCGTGTTTGGTTGCAAGTGCTTTATCTTGAAGTCCAGGAATCTAGATAAGTTCGAGTCACGTTCTTGTGATGGTATATTTCTAGGTTACTTGACTTCTTCGCGGGCGTATAGGGTCTGGAACTGCGAGTCTAGTAAGATGGTAGAGACCTATGAGGTGACCTTCGATGAGGCCAATCCAGCGACTAGGCCCGATATCTCAGGTTCTATAGAGCAGTCTGAGCCCATCTTTGTGGATGATGAGAAGGATGGAGATGAAGGTGGTTTACCTGATCCAGTTCCTCCTCCCCTTGAGGTGCCTGCTTCTTCCACTTCACCTCGAGGAGATCAGCCCATGCCTTCCACATCTTCTGGAGTTAGTGGCTCTGTTCCTACCTCATCAGCTCATGAGGTAGAGGCCACTTCTTCTTCACATCCAGGACCTCCCCGTCATATCCAAAAAGATCATCCTTCATAGCAGATGATCGGAGACCTTTTCGAGCGTGTCACCCGCTCAAAATCCGGCATGTCTCACTTCTGCCTCCACTCTACCTTTGTTGCTTCTTTCGAGCCCAAGGATATTAGTCATGCACTTTCTAATGAGTCTTGGGACAATGCCATGCATGAGGAGTTAGAGAACTTTGAGAGAAACAAGGTCTAGTCGCTTGTTGAGCCCCCTAGAGGTCATAATGTAATAGGTACTAAGTGGGTGTTCAAAAACAAGCAGAGTGAGGATGGGGTAGTCATTCGAAACAAGGCTAGATTGGTAGCTTAGGGTTTCTCCCAAGTTGAGGGTCTAGATTTTGAGAAGACCTTTGCCCCTGTAGCTAGGCTAGAGGCCATTAGGATCTTGCTTGCATTCGCAGCATCTAAGGGCTTCAAGCTTTACCAGATGGATGTCAAGATTGCCTTCCTCAATGGGTATATTGAGGAAGAAGTCTATGTTAGGCAGCCTCCAGGTTTCAAGAACCCCAAATACCCAAACCACGTCTACAAGCTTTTCAAAGCCCTGTATGGACTTAAGCAAGCCCCTAGAGCTTGGTATGACAAGCTTAAGTCATATCTGTTGAGTCATAGGTTCGAGATGGGTAAGGTAGATAAGACCTTGTTCATTTGCAGGCATGGCAATGACCTTCTACTTGTCCAGATCTATGTAGATGACATCATCTTTGGCGGCTCCTCTCATGCTCTTGTCTCTCAGTTCTCCAATGTCATGAGCTCCGAGTTTGAGATGAGCATGATGGACGAGTTGAGTTTTTTCTTGGCTTTCAGATCAAGCAGACTCGGGAGGGTACTTTCTTGCATTAGGGCAAGTACACTTGAGACCACCTGAGACGCTTTGATATGAGTGAAGGTAAGCCGGTATCCACTCCTATGGCTTCATCAGCTTCACTCAACCTAGATGAGGACGACGAGTCAGTTGATCAGAAGGAGTATCGCAGCATGATTGGCTCCCTCTTGTACCTCACTGCCTCGAGACTGGACATACACTTTTCTGTGTGTCTATGTGCTCGATTTCAGGCTTCTCGCGCATCTCACCCCCAGGCGGTGAAGTGTATCCTTCGGTATCTTCGAGCTACCATTGACTATGGTATCTGGTACTCTTCCTCATCTTGTTTTTCCCTCAGAGCCCACTCGGATGTAGACATTGCTGGCTGTAGGATAGATAGGAAGAGCACTTCTGGCACCTGCCAATTCATTGGCACTTCCCTTGTTTCTTGGTCTTCGAGGAAGTAGTCCGGTGTTGCATAGTCCACCGCAGAGGCCGAGTACGTTGCTGCCGCCAGTTGTTGCAGGCAGGTACTTTGGATGGTCTCGACCCTGCGGGACTTTGGGTTAGTTATCGACAGTGTTCCACTCTTTTGTGATAACACTTCTGCCATTAACATTGCCAAGAACCCAGTGCAGCACTCTCGGACCAAGCACATTGATATCAGATATCACTTCCTTCGAGACCATGCAGAGAAGGGTGACATAATGCTCCAGTTTGTGGAGAGTGACCACCAGTTGGCTGATATCTTTACCAAGCCTTTGGATAGCTCTAGGTTTTCAGCCTTGCGGGGAGAGCTTAGGGTGGTTTGTCCTTATGGACTATTATGAGGGGGAGTTTTGTGCTTCATGCTTTATCCTGTTTATTATGCTCTTACTCTTTTCTGTTGCATTGTATGTGGGTGCATTGGGATTAGTCCTTCTAGCATAGGTTAGAGTGATTCTCTCGCCTAGTCAATTAGATTTCTTTCTCTCATCTTGTGATTCTAGGATGCTGCTTATTAGCTGTTTCTCTTCTCACTAAGTTGAGCTCACTCACTTATTATAGGTTCTAGCAAGGGTTGGGCCACCCTCGGGTAGACAGGGTACGTGTTTGCTCCTTAGTGTGTTAGATGATCAGCTGATAGTCCTAGAGTCATCTGGGGTAGATGAGAGTCAGTCTGAGCCATAGTATTCTCTATATCTTGTCTATGCTTTAAGGACTGTCTTTTGCATTTTTCTTGCCAGCTTCTCGTTTTTATTGCTTTGGTTCAGGGCGAGTTCATTAGGGAGCTTCTAGATCTTAATGTTGTCATAACTTAACTTGAACTAAAAGTACATCACATATTGAGGGGGAGCTGGATTTTCTTGCATTTCATGTCTTTCTACATTGTAATATAACTACATGGAGCCTTGATTATTATCCATATATGACATGTGTTGTAGGGGTGGCCCCCACCTAAGCCCAGCCGCCCTGCTAGAGGGTTGTAAGGCCCAAAATAGGACATGTGTAATGACGTAAATGCCCCTGAAAGGGATGCTTGAGTGTGAGGGTATGATTGTAAAAGCGCTCCCCATGTGGATATATATATATATATGCAATACTGGCCATGGGGAAAACCCTAAGCACTTGCTCACCTAACTCTCCACTACCATACTCTCTCTCTGTTTGGTCTGTAACCACAACAGTTGGCGCCGTCCGTAGAGAGGACAAGAGCAAGCCTCAAGATCCGAAGAAGGATGGCACCGAAGAAAGCTTTATCGTCGGCGTCCAAGAAGAAGAAGGCGGGCGCGACGAAGGCTCGCGTCAACACCAGGGCTTCGACGTCGGCAGCCGCAGGCGTGGACGGTGACACGAACGCGACAGTCACGGACATCGGCGTCCACGGCGCGACGGTCGACCCCGCCACCGCTGCTACGACGGTTGGCACCGCCCCGCGCGTGACGGGTGGTCCCACCGCGGGCACGGCGACCATCGTCAGCAGCACTGATCGGGTGGCCAGGAGCGGTAATGCCGGCGCCCACGTTGGTGCGGCTGCCGTCTCCCCACCGGTGCGGAAGCGGCGAGCGGTCCCGGCAACAACGCAGGTCTCGTCATCGACTCCAGAGTTCTGGCTGTGCAACCAGGTGCACCGGTTGCCTCGGCCACACTTACGATGGAGAGCGCCTTGCTGGCGGCCCTCAGCGTGTTCTAGCGAGAGTTAGTGGATCTCTACGGGGCCGTGAGGGATATGCAAGAGGCTCGGAGTCAGCAGACCCCGCCGGTGGTCGCGTCGGAGCCCACACCGGAGCGAGCAGATAGCCGCGATGCCCCCACATCCAGCCGCATCCCGCTGCGACGCGTGGATCCAGAGTCCCCACTCTCAGCAGGCCTACAACAGGCGGCATAGCAGGAGGACTTCAAGTTCCCGAGCGCCATTGAGCCGTACAAAGGTGACTCGGACCCACAAGAGTTCGTGCGTGTGTACGAGACCGCCATCGAAGCTATCAGCGGAGACGACACCACGAAGGCAAAGGGGCTCCCCCTCGCGTTACAGGGAGTGGCGCTCTCTTGGTTTTTCACCATCGAGCCAAACTCCGTCTACGCGTGGGAGCAGATCCGCGACCGGCTCTACAATAACTTCCAGGGGAACTACGTCGAGCGCCTTGATGCAGATCAGCTCTTCGCAGTCAAGTAGAAACCCTCGGAAAAGCTTCAGAAATATTTCAAGCGCTTCGCGAAGGTACACTGTTAGGTCAAGGATGTCAATGAGACAACCATTATCAACGCAGCGGTACAGGGTCTTCGCCTGGGGCCACTGGCCGAATACAACGCGCGAAAGCCAATCAAGACGGTTGCGAAGCTCTTCGACAAGATGGAGGACTATGCGCGGGCGGAGGAGGATGCGCGAAGACGCGAAGGCGACGACTCCAGCCCCAAAGGAAGCTCGGGGAATGACTCCCCGATAGGGAAACGTAGGCACGAGTCTGCGGGCGACGCCCCTGAATGCAGTGACACCGGGGGGCATGAGAGCCCGTCAAACGGTAGGTGCAAGCCCCGGCGTAATCAACGCAGGTCCCAGAAGGCTCGCCATGTCCTCGGCATAGAGGACGCCCCACAGGAACCTACCCCCACCCCGCATGGGAAGGGCCGGGGAGGCCAGAAATGGGGGCGTGGAGGCGGTCGTGATGAGAGGCCGCGCGCGGAGAAGGAAATCCTAGACTACGGCAGGTGGTGCGAAGTACATGGCTACGGTGATCACATCACGCGAGCATGCACCGCAGGCATGGAGTTGCGGCAAGTAATCGCCAGGACCCGGGCCTTGAAAGCACGGCTCCTCACCGTAGCCCACGTGCAGCGGCTACAGGGGAGCCCCCCGCAAGCTGCAGCCATGGAGGGGGCCAGCATCGCATCGTTAGCGTCATCTCCGGAGGCTCCTCGCCGGGAACCTCATCGACGCAACCGCTTTCGGGGATGCCGCACTGCAACATTACCTTCACGCCAGCCGATGCTCAGGGCGTGGAGTTCCTCCACCAAGATGCCTTGGTCATTCAGGCTGACATCGTGGGCTGCGAGGTCAGGCATGTCGTCGTCGACGGAGGTAGCTCCGCGAACATCCTGGTGGCGGGGGCCCTCGACCGTATGGGAATCCCTAGGGGCCACTTGGGGCCGTCGGGGACCCCACTTCAAGGTTTCGGGGGCCAGCCGCTGAGGCCTTGGGTCAGGTATGTCTCCGAGTCTCCTTTTGTCAAGGTGACAATGCCAGGGGCGAAGACGTTGTCTTCGATGTTGTAGACATCCTGCACCCGTACAATGCCATACTCGATCGGCCCGCCATCAACTCCTTCGGGGCGGTCCCGTACCATGCCTTCTTGTGTATGAAGTTCCCGGGCCCGCGGGGTGTCATCACTATCTTCGGCGATCAGGACCTCGCCAGACGCATGGAGGCTGGCGCCAGGAGTCCGCACCGCAGGGTGCACGTCCTCGCCAACAAGCCGAAGGCGGAAATGCCATCTGCCCCAGGGTGGACGCCTAAGCCCCAGCCGGACGGCGGGGTCAAGAGGGTACCCCTCCACGACAAAGGGCAGTTCGTGTCTATTGGCGAAGGCCTTCCCCTGGAGGTGGAGCAAGACTTGCTCCAAGTTCTCCGAAGCAATGCGGACGTCTTCGCATGGTCCCCAAAGGACATCAAAGACGTGGACCGCGTCCTCATCGAGCACAACCTAGTGGTCCGCCCCGATGCCAAGCTGGTCAAGCAGAAGCTTCGGCGTATGTCTAAGGACTGGCAGCAAGCGGCCAAGGTGGAAGTAGCGAAGCTCCTCCAGGCAGGGGTTATCCGCAAGGTCCAGCATCCGGATTGGCTCACCAATCTGGTGCTGGTCAAGAAGGCTAATGGCGCCTGGCGTATGTGCATCAACTTCATTGCCCTCAACAAGGCATGCCCGAAGGACGACTACCCTCTGCCGCGTATAGACCAACTAGTCGATACCACCACGGGGTGTGAGCTCATGAGTTTCTTGGAAGCATACTCCGGTTATCACCAAATCTACATGTCCAAGGACGACAAGGACAAGACCTGCTTCATTACGCCAGTTGGAACTTACTGCTTCGTCAGGATGCCTTTCGGGTTGGAGAATGCGGGCGCAACCTTCACCCAGGGGGAACGTGAAATCCTACATCGACGACGTAGTGGTGAAAACCAGACAGCTCGCCTTCCACGGTCGAGATCTCCAGGAGACCTTCGACAACCTCAGAAAGGCGGGCATCAAGCTCAACCCAGACAAGTGTGTTTTCGGCGTGCGAGCGGGCAAACTCTTAGGCTTCCTCATCTCCGGACGAGGTATCCAGGCGAACCCCAACAAAGTCGACGCAATACTTGCCATGGAGCCGCCCAAGACGACAAGGGAGGTCCAGAGGCTCGCCAGCCACATGGCTGCTCTAAGCCGTTTCCTATCCAAAGCAGCGGAGCGAGGCTTGCCATTTTTCAAGACCCTCCGCAGTTGCGACAGTTTTCATTGGGACGGCGATTGTGCGAAGGCCTTCGATGACCTCAAGAGACACCTCGCAAGTCTCCCAACTCTGGTCGCTCTGGTGCCAGAGGCTCCCCTCCTGCTCTACCTCGCCGCTTCGGCAACAGCAGTCAGCGCTGTTCTCGTCCTGGAAGAAGGCGCCCTCCAGCGCCCCATGTACTTCATCTCCGAAGCCCTTCAGGGCGCGAAAACGTGGTATACGGAGCTCGACAAACTCACCTACACGCTGGTCATGGCCTTGAGGAAGCTCTGACACTATTTCCTAGCCCATCCAATCATGGTGCCATCCTCATTCCCCTTGGCGGAGATGCTGCACAACAAGGAGTCCACAGGGCGAATTGGCAAGTGGGCAGTCGAGCTCGCCATGTTCTCCTTAACGTATGCCTCAAGAACAGCGATCAAGTCCCAAGTCCTTGTAGACTTCCTCGCGGAGTGGACCCCGTCGGCTCGGCCTGCTCAGCAGCCAGAAGACCCGGTGTGGATGCTCAACACCGACAGAGCCTATGGCGTTGCGGGCACGGGCGTCGGTGCAGTAGTTACTATGCCTGAGGGGCACCGCCTGTTGTACTCAACGCGGCTTGCGTTTCCCGCCACCAACAACACGGCCAAGTACGAGGCGCTACTCTTTGGCCTCACGAAACTTAAGGCGATGGGTGCGCGGCGAGTCCTCGTCCGTACCGACTCGCGTCTGGTAGCGGGCCACATGGACAAGTCGTACCAGGCCAAGGATCCGGAGCTGGCCAAGTACCTAGCAGCCGTAAGAGCGAAGGAACGACACTTTTTGGGCCCCATGGTAAAAGCCATCCCTCGGGCGGACAATGAGCAAGCCGACGTCTTCGCAAAGGCCGCCAGCCAGCAGCTCCCAACTCCCGAGAGGGCATTCTACGAGATCCTACCAATGGCCGCCATCGCGCAGGACAACCGCGATGCAGCCCTCGTTCACTAGATCACCCAGCAAGGTGACTGGCGGGAGCCCATCTTTGGTTTCTTGCAGGGCATCGCAGAGCCGGACGACCCCGTCGAGATCCAGCACCTGCAGCACCGTGCCAGGTCTTTCCAGGTGCTCGATGGGGTGCTCTACAAAAAAGGAGTCTGTGCACCGCTCCTGCGGTGCCTCTCATGTGAAGAAGGAAAGCAGCACCTTGTGGAAATTCATGCGGGACTCTGCAGCTCGCACCTCGCGCTGAGGTCACTAGTCGGCAAGGCATTCAGGCAAGGCTTTTCCTGGCCAACTGCCGTCGCCGATGCCCAGGATCTCGTGCACCGGTGTCAAGGTTGCCAATGGATGGGGTGAGTCATTCGCAGGCCTCCAGTGAGCCTCAACCCCATTCCCCGGTATGGCCGCTGGCACGATGGGGCATCGACGTTGTAGGACCACTTCCCCGGGCCCCAAGCGACCTGCGGTTCGCAGTTGTCGCTCTGGAATATTTCTCCAGATGGCCAGAGGCTGTAGCTCTAGCCAAGATAACCTCGGTAGCCATGCAGCATTTTCTTTGGCAAAACATCATATGTCGCTTTGGCGTGCCCAAGGAGCTCACCGTCAACAACGACTTGCAGTTCGACGCTGCCCCGTTCAAGGACTTCTGCGAGGGCATGGGCATCACACTCCGGTTCGCTTCGGTCAGGCACCCACAGTCTAACGGAGTGGTCGAGCGGGCAAACGGCGCCGTCACCGCCGAGTCAAGAAACGCCTTGTAGAGCTGCCAAAGGGCAAGTGGTCGGGCGAGCTCCACAACATCCTCTGGTCCCTCTGCACAACGGTGATGCGACCGACAGGATTCACGCCGTTCAAGCTCCTCTTCGACGACGAAGTAATGACGCCCAAGGAAATCAAGGTCGGATCTAGAAGAGTCCTCGTCCAAGCGCCTGAAGAGGAGCGCCAATTGTCTCTAGACCTTCTCGATGGAGAGCAAGCAAGCGCAACCTAGCACGCCATCAAGTACGCACGCCAGATGGTGCGCACGCATGGTCGCTCTATATACCTGCGAGAATTTCAGCCTGGAGACCTCGTCCTCAAAATGGCGATCCATGCGGAGACGGTTGGCAAGCTAGAGTCCAAATGGGAAGGCCCATACATTGTCGCAGAAGCTCTGCAGAAGGGAGCATACCGCCTTGCCACGTTAGAAGGGCAGACACTTCGCCACACATGGAACGCAGACAGGCTGCGGCAGTACTATGTCTAGGACAAAAATACAAGCATGTAGCAACATCGGCACCTTACCCATTGTAAGATGCTTGCCCACACAAACGGGAGATTAATAAAGCCGGTGTTTTGCCAAGATCTGCCTCCGCACGCACTCTACGGAGTATAAATAAGACGTAGCGTCGAGGTCTACCTCCGCACGCACTCTACGGAGTATAAATAAGACGTAGCGTCAAGGCCCGCCTCCGCTTGCACTCTACGAAGTATAAATAAGACGTAGTGTCGAGGTTCGCCTCCGCACGCACTCTACGGAGTATAAATAAGACGTAGCGTCGAGGTCCGCCTCCGCACGCACTCTACGGAGTATAAATTAGACATAGCGTCGAGGCCCGCCTCCATACGCACTCTACGGAGTATAAATAAGACGTAGAGTCGAGGTCTGCCTCCACACGCACTCTACGGAGTATAAATAAGACGCAGCGGGGGGACGCCTCCGCGCGCACTCTACGTAGTATAAATAAGACGCAACGTGGAGGCATACCTCCGCGCGCACTTTACGGAGTATAAATAAGACGCAGCGTTGAGGCATACCTCTGTGCGCACTCTACGAAGTATAAATAAGATGCAGCGTTGAGGCATACCTCCGTGCGCACTCTACGGAGTCTAAATAAGACGCGGAAGTTGTCCCTGCGCACTCTAGTGAGTATAAACAAGATGCGGATGCCCCTGCGCACGTGCAGGCGTTGCCCTCGCGCATATTCTCAGGAGTATAAATAAGACGTGGTTAATATTCCCACGCACTCTGCGTAGTATAAACCAAGGCGCAGATTCTCCGCACACGAGCGGACATTGCCCTTGCGCGTACTCCGGAGTCAAAATAAGATGTGGTCGAGGTTCCCCCGCGTCTCGGGTCCCAATAAGACGCACTAGAAACCTGCCTCCACTCGCGCGTCTACCTCGACTAGGCGTTAGCTCCGCTGCCACCACTTCGAAGGGTAGGAGACGGAGCGCTCGCGTGTCTACCTCGACTAGGCGCCAGCTCTGCTGCCACCACTTCGAAGGATAGGGGACGGAGCGCTCGCACATCTACCTCGACTAGGCGCCAGCTCCGCTGCCACCCCTTCGAAGGGTAGGGGACGGAGCGCTCGCGCGTCTACTTCGGCGACTATCGGTAAGCGGAGCAAGGTCAAGCGTGAAAATCCGAGCCATACATGACACCTGCCCAGAGCAGAGCAGTACACAACAACAAGAAGACCTTGGACAAGTGCTGCTTCGTTCATAAAAGAGGAGGTTGCAAGGCAACCGTACAAATAGGCGTACATAGCATAGCACACACCCAACCTTGGCATCACACCTACGGGTTTGCGCCGCCTTTGTTGCACCGAGGAACTTCCTCGAGCCACTAGAGGAAGTCCCCCTCCTCATGCAGCGTTCACCGCAGCACGACCTTGGCTGCATCCTCCCCGACGTAACCCCAGATCCGACTGTGGAAAGTCCGGAGGCCGGGCTGGATGAAGCGGATGGCGTCGGACATCGCCTCGGGCCAGGCAGGAAGATCCAGTTGTGGGTTCGCCAACTCGTTGACGTGCCTACACCCATGGGCATGGAGCGTGGCGAGAGCGAGGCAGGCATTGATGAAACCGCAGTGCTCGCCGAAGGATTTGGCACTACGGAGGGTGACGCTCGACCCCTCCTCGATTAGCTCGAGCGTCTGCATCAGATCTTCAGGGCCGTGCATCACATCCGGCACGTCAATGGAAAGGTCCCGAAGGGCCCGTTCCAAAGATTCCATCGCCCTCCACGCCGACATAGACGCATCATCTCTGCAAGGGATGCGGCGTGCTGGGTCTTCTCTTCCTCCAGCGCGGAGATCTGCTAAAGAAAGGTGGTGCGCTCCTCCGTCACGGCGCGCCAGGCTTCCTCCGTGGCACGCTGCGCCGCCGCCATGTTCTCCTCCGCGTGGGAAACCACCCTCACGTTCTCAGCCTCCAACGCACGAATGTGCTCGTCCTTAGCGGCGTGAGCCACGTCCGCAGCACGAAGCTCGTCCTCTAGCACCCTTTGCTCGCGAACACGGGTCTCCTCCAGGGCTTGGCTGAGAGCAAGAGTCTGGAGGACACTGCTGGAGTTAGAAATACACTAGGCAACGATGTGGTTCGCGAACCTAGCTACTTACCCTTACCTCTGAGGCACCCAGCGCGAGTGCCAGAAGGTCTCCCCCGCACGTTGATAGCACCTGTCGATCTAAGCTGCTACCAACGCGCCCTGTGATATCGTTAATAACGCGAAGCATCTCCGACTGAGGGATGAAATCGGAGATGATGGGCCCGGCCCTTCCGCGTCGGTGGCTTCGGCGGCAACAGACGCCCACGTCTCGCCTTGCGCAATAAGGTCGGAGACTTCGCGCACACCCCCGTTGCTCGATCCTTCACCGCGTCCGGGAGACCTCGTCTCGCCTGATGTTGACGACGGAATGAACGAGCAAATCAGAGAGAGTTTCGCGAAGTTGCGGGAGGAAAAGGAATCGCGCCTACCTTCGACACCCTCCGCTGTGACACGGGGAGGTGTTCGCCCAGCCTCCATCTAGGGAACGACGACTTCTTCGCTGGGTGCCAGAATCCCGGTGATCGCGTTCGCCACATTGAATCGCCCCCTCGAAGGCAGAGGCGACTGTACCCGGGGGCGCTTCGCCCTCGGGGATGTGGGCGACAATCCCTCGCCCGCTCCAGTAGCTGCTATGACTGGCACGCGCGGCAAGTCCACGCTAGCCCCTACAGGTGACGAGACTTCACCTTCAGGGGCAACGGCACCGGGGGCCCGTCGCCTCGCCGCCGTCTAAGGCTTCCTCACCAGGAGCAGAGCGCCCCCCTAAGCCGGCGTGTTCGGACCCAGCGCCGATCGTGCCCCCCGTCCCAACCTTGGCATCACACCTACGGTGCGCGTCGTCAGCCTTCTGCTTCACGTCTGACGAGCTGTTGAACACTATCGGCCGTCCCTAACATAGCAGGCCACTTGTGCTCGTCACGTGGTAATAAAACCACCGTCGCATCCAACCGGACTCCCACTTTCCTTGCGTAGCCAATGCAGGAAAGAGCCCCGCAAACCGCTTCCTCAGCACAAAGTTGACACTGCCGAAGTTCAACACCGCTCCCCCTTCGACTTTCTTCGGCTGGCAGCGCGCATCGTGCAGAGTGGCTAACAGGTTCGCACTGGGACATCGACCTTCTGTTAGTATCACCCAAGCGAAGACCGCCAGGCGAACTATCGCGTTGGGCGTCAGCTGCGCCAGCTCCAACCCTAAATCCGCAAGACCTCGCCGACATGGAGCCTCGACAGCATCCGAAGCCCGGCATCAAAAAATGTGACAAAGACGATCGCCTCCGTCTCCGCTGGGCGCGGCTCCGTCTCCTCGGGGCCGGGCAGGCGAGCCCCAGCAGGATCCCCGATCTTCCTCTCCTGGACGAATTTCTGGATCATCTCCCCAGTAACGCGACTCCGTCCCAGCACACGGGAGCAACGGCCTCCCGAATGCTCCATGGCATCCCACCGCTTGCCGACCTGCGTTGATCTTCATACCACCAGGGGATACTCCACTGGGGGAGGCGACAAGCCACGCCAGCTGGACGAGGTGCTGCCGCTGGGTTACCGGCGGGATCGTCATGGCAAGCCATTCTTCTCTGAGGTGGGGCGCTAAAAAACAGGAGCAGGAGTGGATTATGCCAACAGCACAGGAAGCAGGGCTAAGCAACCGACGGAGAAGAATGTTCTCGTACCGGTGGCGACGCCTTATAAAGCCCGCTCGCCCCCCACCACCCCTCGGAAGCGCAACCAGCGAGAGCCCAGCGGTTCGGCTATCCACAATTGGGAAGCGCAACCGCTGACAGCCGGGGATGCGCAGCGGTAGGTGGGCAGACAGCGCATGGCACGCCACTTGCACCCTGCCACACACCCCGACCCCTTGGAAAGGGGCGAACGACCGTAGTCATGCGACCACTAAAGACCCACGATGCACCAATCGCGACCCGCCGCGTGTACCCTCCCGGTGGAACAGTGCGTACAGCTGTAGTAGCTTGTTCCTGACAGCTCAAGGGTCGGCGTGATTCCAGGTGCCATTAAAGCGCACTACCGGACCGCGGAGCCGCCAGACCATGTCGATATCAGGCCAGGCGGAGCCCCTCACCTTACTCGATCGCCCGGGGTTATGTGCGGGAGTCTCGCACACCTCGCCCATTAGGAGAATCCACGGTGCGGGGTTTGTCTCCGTCCAGACTTTGACTCCACCACCCAAGGGATCTGCAGACCAGGGTGGGCCGGGCAACCAGGTCGTGGCCACACCTTGGACTTCGCCGATAGGCCCACCGAAGATGCTCGACTCCGCCCCGCTCCCGACTCGTTCAGCTGGCTCCGCCAACATCTTTAACTCCGCCAGCGCCTTTGGCTCCGCGACAAGCACACACCCTCGCTGTGGCTTCGACTCCAGCCTCGTTACCAAGGAGCCAAGAGGGCGAGGACGACCTCGGCAACCCGCCCAGCGATGTACCCCCGCGGCGAGGCAAAGATCATACCAAGCAGTCAACCCACCAAACAACTTAGAAGTTCAATGCTGCAGGGACAGAGGGGGCCAAATGGCTCGACAACATGGCTTCGGCCCGTGAAGCCCGTCACCATGAGAGGCTCCTGTTGTAGGGGTGGCCCCCACCTAAGCCCAGCCGGCCTGCTAGAGGGTTGTAAGGCCCAAAATAGGACATGTGTAATGACGTAAATGCCCCTGAAAGGGATGCTTGAGTGTAAGGGTATGATTGTAAAAGCGCTCCCCATGTGGATATATATGCAACACTGGCCACGGGGAAAGCCCTAAGCACTTGCTCACCTAACTCTCCACTACCATACTCTCTCTCTCTCTCTGTTTGGTCTGTAACCACAACAACATGCTTACAATGCATTACATCTTGCCATGATCTGTGCTACATTGCTAGATTGATCGTGACTTTATATGTGTAGTCCAGTCTTTGCCATGATAGGTTGATTAAAATGCACAACTTGAATTAAATCATGTCATGTTAGCTCTTGAAACTAGTCTGTCTTTAGTTATCCTTTCATGATTCATGCCATGTCAAATAGGCTGAGTTGAGTCTTGAATCTCTATTGAGCTTTAGATTGAGCTATGCTAGTTCATTTATGAAGCATGTGTTTTTCATTAATTTCAGCAAAAGCAAAAAAGATCTCTTTTGTGCGAAAAAACTGATCTCACCAATTCTTTCTCATGAGACTGCTTGCCATTGCACTAGGCATGAACTCAGGGGGAGTTTTGGGTGACCAAGACTATCTCCTCAAGCTTCTCGCTTGGAGTAGTCGCATAAGGCTTGAGATCTAGCACATGATTAAACAAAAATCTTGGTTGATAACAACCATGAGTTTCTATAAATAAAACATGTCAATTGTGCTAATTTTGCTTAATTACACAAAAAGACCAAGTACTTGAACAAATGATTCATTCTTGAACTTGTAGCACTCTAAATTGATTCAATACTAGCTTCTTGGTTCCACTTAGATTATTGACATGGCCTGCATCATCTTTGGATACCTTTAGCTAGACTATAATCATGGTTGACTTGACATGCTAAGAAATTCGATTAATTTTCAGATTATGACTTATTTGGCTTAGCTTGTCTATACATGTATTTTCATGATCTTGATAGCTTTCTTATAAGTTATGGCTTGGTGTAATACTTAAAGGTCATTTTGGATAATTTTAATGGCTCATCATGCTTAAAATGAATAATTTTCAGCCATTTCATCCAAGTCATGCTTTATTTTCCTCCTTGCATCTTGATGATTTTATTGCCAAAAGGGAAAGAATAGCAGAGAAAAAGCCATTTGGGAACTTTCTGGAGCTTTGGAGAACAATTTGCTCTTTTTGTTTTCGCTCTAAGGTTCTCTTTGTCAACATGGTCTTGGTTCCTCTTTGCTTCTTTCGTAGGCCATGTTTGACTTTATTTCATTTTCAAACTCAACTTTATGCTTTTTCTGTGTTTGTCATTATACTCATCAAGAGGGAGATTGAGAGACCATGTGAAGGTGACCACATGTTTGTGATGAGTAATTGACACTTGGTTCGGAAAGATTGAGTTTGATTTGGGTGTTTTCTGTGAAGTCGTAGCCCTGTTTGAGCGTTCGGAAGACCTTACGACCACATTGGGCGTGGTCGTAGGTCACTGAGGTGGTTTATGACCACTTAGACCGTGGTCGAAAGGTAGCAGCAAAGCTTACAACCACGCTTGGCCGTGATCGCAAGTCTCTGAGAGGTTTACGACCATATTGGGCATAGTCGAAGTCCATCCGGGCGTTTACGACTACTTTGGGCATGGTCAAAGGCCATCAGGACAGTTTACGACCACGTTATGGCGTTTACGACCACTCTAGCTGTGGTCGGAGGTCACTCGGGTCGTTTATGACCTCTCTGGTCGTGGCCGAACGCAGCTACGACCATGCTTGCCGTGGTCGGATGTCGTAAGTCGAAGCCACGAGCGCTGTGGTCGGACGCTGTCATAGCCGGTCGATTGTGGTCGTAGCAGGTTAGACTTGGTCTTATGTGGTCGTATGCGGTCGGATGCGCTCAGGAAGCAGTTGACGTTTGCGGTCGGACATGGCCAGTTTGCGGTCGGATACACATGGGAGCGGTCGGAAGTCTTCCGAAGTGGTCGTAATGCATGGAAATTGGTCGTATGGCTTCTCAGAGCGGTTGTTTCACCTGGGAATCGGTCGTATGGTCTTGTGCAGCTATCGGAAGTCATGTGCATCTCTTGTTCTACCTTTTCGACCGGTCGTAATTGGTATACGATTTTGTGGAATGTGCTTTGAGTCCTTTTTCTAATGCAAATGGATGTTACCCTTGTTTATTGCGGTGCTATGTGATGTTTTGTTGTCTGTGATAGTTGTAGGATCTTGAGGCTAGCCGTGGCGAGGCATGGATGACTGGACTAAGCACAGGTGGTGCTGAGGTCGGTGAGCGGTCGGGAGATGCAGAAGACGGTGAGGCCAGCGAGGTAGCTGCAAGCCGTGGATAGCAAGCTACGGAGGAAGCTTCCGGGAAGGCAGTGGAGTGGCATTTGGAGAAATGTGGAAAGCTGCAAAGGGAAGCTGTGTCTCTGCAAAGCACAGGAGTGGTTAGCGTTAACGGGCAAAGTAGTGAAGCCGTTGATATTAGCGGATAAAGCACTGGAGTCCATTTTTTGCTAGTGGGTAAATAAATGGTAAAACCCGGTGTTAGTTGGGGTTAACGGGTTCTTCCTCTGGTTGCAGAAGGCTATAAATAGAGAGGGTAGACCCTGGGTGCTGGTGGAGATTGTTTTTCCCGAGTTGCTCTGGTTTTATTTCTATCTTTTGCGTGAGTTGTTCTCCGGGGATGGAGCAAGTGTGCTAGTGTATCTTTTAGTTGGAGTGACTGTAGAAACCTCCATGATCAATCATTCATCTCTCTTCCTTTTTGTTGAAGTTCTTGTCTTATGAGTTGTTTGATTGTTCGGTTTACTGCCTTATCTTTTCTTCTCCTCATATACATATGAGATGATGGTTCTCATTTGCGCTCTGGCTTTCTTGATTTTAATAGAATACTTTGCTCGAATTGCCTTAATTTCTTCTGCTCAGAACTGGGATCCATACTCAAGACCATTTGGTCAGGTTCTTCCCGAGAGCAAAGTCTTTCTTGTGCTTAGTTCGGTCAAGCGATCGTTCATCCCTGAGATGCTCTGTTTCATCTTCAACCATGTCTTCTCGTTAGACCACAGCAGCGAGTTTGCTTCTTCCTGGTATTTCCTCTCGTAGAAGATGTGCTCTTGCTTTTTTCGAGTTTTGTAGCTGTTGGCTCCCTGGACTGAAAGATCTTTAAAGTCGTAGCTTTGCAGTCAAATGCTTTGAAGAATCCTATGTTTTCATTTCGACTGCACTGTTCTACTTGACTATAGTGGAGAAGTTTCAACCATACTGACATTTCTTAACCTGAGGTCGTAATCTTGTTTCGGTCGAAAACTCCTGGTCAATCGACTCAAGAATCAAAGGGTTTTCGTCTTTCAGCTCTTGCGGTTGTGCGCTCTTTTCTTCTAGTCTGTTGTCAGTCTTTCCTTCTTGTTTGCTGGTTTCTGTCGGTCGGTATCCCAGAGCTAAGTCCCGACTGCTCTGAAACTGCTTTGGTCGTTTCGACCACAGCAGAGAATCGATTGACTTTCCTGAGATGTGCCGACTGCTCTAGATTATTCTCAACCAAGAAGTTTGCTACTCTATTTTTGGTTTTGATCTTGTTCTGTTGTCAGTCTGACTTTTAATCCCTTCAGTAAGCAGTTGATCTCTTTCTTCATAGTTTCTGTAATTATCGGAGAAACAGATTGTGAGAATACTTGGGGCGGTTTGAAGGCACCATTCACCCCCCCTCTGTTGCCATTTCTGTCCTACAGTATGTATATAATTACTAACCAGCGCGCAAGTGTAAAATAAGCGCGTGCCCCTAACTGACCCCATGCTCAGTTACAAGCGTTTGTTAATTATGGTAAAGTTACTATCGAATGTACATCAAGTTATTATCCGTAATAGATGAAGTTACTTTTGATTATGCATGAAGTTATCATCTATATGGAATGAAGTTATCATCCCTATGGTGAAACCCCACCAACCCACCATATTTGGGAAAGTTATTTTCGATTATGCATAAAGTTATCATCCATATGGAATGAAGTTATCATCCCCATGTAAAGTTATCATCCCATGGTGAAGTTACTATTATATGCACACCAAGTTATTACTTGTAATACATGAAGTTACTGCCAGGTCTCTTGCACAGCAAGAGAGAGAAACATGCATGCAGCAGTACATTGATGTGGGGGTTTTTTATCTTATTTACAAACTAAAAAAATACAATAACTCTTTCATGGAAACTCTGATCGGTGATCCATTTGCGCCATTATGTTCGAAATTACGAGCTAAATAAAATAAGATACATGTTGAATATGTTTCGACGCTGTGAAATTTATGTATTTTATACCAGTCGCAAGTAACTAATGATAACTTCACATGTAATAGACCATAACTTTCTATTATATGAGTGATAACTTTTGGCCTAACTGGTGATAATAACTTCATGTTTGTCTGATGGTAACTTCACATATAATAGTTACTGCAGAATCAACACTCACGCACTAGGAAGCCAGGCAGCAGGACCTGCGCGTAGCGTGCAAGTAGGCACTGAATAGCGCAACCATGTGTGTGTCTATATATATAGTATAAATAACAGGAGCACCATGGTGTCTGAGCACCAAGTTTCCCTGCCTTTGGATTACTTTTAAATGCGTGTTAGTGTGATTGAGACTTTCCATCAATGATTAAGACTTTCCGTTCATGATTGATTTAGCATGCCTGATATATTATATACCATTGCACTAGCACACATTTTCAGCATCTATATATATATATGGGACACTACAGTGTCAGGGCACTATGATTTTATATGCGTGAAATCAATGCTAATTCGGGCATATTTTTCAAAAATTCAAATGAAACACATACCTACCTATTTTAAATTATTGAGTTAGAGCAATATGGTGTCCCAATTAATTATACTATATATATAGGAAGTTTGTAACATCATGATTTTCAGTGCCTTTTTGAAGTTTTTAAAATAAAAATAACTATTTGGATTTATCTTGAATTAATTGAAGCTTAATTTGATTTTTTATAAATTAAAAATATTTAATATGAATAAAGTAAACATCAATTGAGTCAAAAACATTTGGATTTTTCTTGCGTTGCAAGGAATTTTCTATATTTTCTTGGATTTTTCTTGATTTATCTGCTATTTTCTAGAGCTCAATTTCCTTTTTCTTATTTTTTTGAAATTTAGAAATTCCAAAATTGTGGATTTTGCCCTTTGGGCTGAATCCTCCACGCTGGCCCATTCCCTTCTTTCTTCTGGCTTGGTCCGCTTTTCCTCCGTCGCACACTCGCTCCGTTCGGACCATGTCTCGCAACCGCTTCACTCGAGCCATGTCTCGCCAGCCCTACTCCTTTCTTTCGCTGCCAGCCTTGCTCCCTTTCTTTCTCTACTAATCCAGGCCTACCTGTCAGCCAATCCACCTCACCGCCAAGTGGGATCCCTTGTTAGCCGTGTCATCTCCACTTTGGACTCCGTCTCCAACTAGGATTCTCCACCGTGCTACCATGGAGTTCATATGCACGAATTAAATACATACGTTAGCTAAACATGGTTAGTAAGCGTATTCTATACAACCAAACCATCGTTACGCTAATGAAATGTTAATGACATATGAAGTGCATTGCTCGCAAGCAAATGAAAGATACCTCTTCTTGAAGGTCTTCACCGGATATACACTATTTCCAACTGTGAAATCTCCTAAATCACAGCAAAATCACCTCGAAAAACTAATTTAAACTCTCTTGTACTCTCTCTTTCTTTCTACTCCCTCGGCTCTCTCTCGCTCGACAGGGAAGAAACTCAACTGCGTGGCTTCAGATGAGAGGGCAGGGAGGGACGTGAGCCATTTTATGCACGTGGGAAGGCGTTGGCGATCGACAGAGCTGCGTGGGTGCACATAGGCATAGGGGGTAGCGCCAAGTCCTACATAAGGTCACGGGAATTACTATCGAGCGCGTCACATCTGACTGGTCAACTACGTAGTTGTGACATCCCAAAATTTCAAATTTGATTTTCAAGAATTTAATTTATGTTTCATTTGGAGCATAGAGTAAAAACTAGTAAAATTTGGAAGAAATTGAGTTCAAAATGAGTTTGGTTAATTTTATTTGAGTTCCTTGTATTTTATTAGAATTATAGGAATTTTCTGGGATTTATTTGGATCTTTTTGCTATTTTCCAAGCTTTATTCTTCTTTCTCGGGTTTTCTGAAAAATCAAAAAGGAAAAAACAAAATATCTCTCCCTACGGCTGATGTGTGGACGGCTGAGAACCGCCCACATCGCCGCCATCCGGCCACCCGCCCAACCCCGCCTTCGTCCTCCTTCCAGCCGACACGTGTGCAGGCCGATCTCGCCCCACGTCGCCTCGGCCCATCTCCTGCCGTCCCCTCCCACTAACTCCCTGGGCCGCCCAATTCTTTTCCCTGGCCACGCGTCGCAATCACCACCGCCCACCTCCCGCTCTCCTCTCTCTCACTGACGCCCGACCCCACCTGTCATCCCTAACCTCCCCCGTCTTCTTCGCGCGAACGCCGCCACCATGGCTGTTACGCTGCCCTCGCCTCTCCCGACCACGTTCGCCTGCACCAACCCCGCCCCCACTACCTCGTGCGCCGCACTCATCGTGCCCATTGTCCATCTCCCCACTCGCCCTCTCCACCCGGGAATCGTCGCCACGTTCCGAGCTCTCCGGCGACGAATTCTGCCGCAACCCCACCTCCCTACGCCTATAAGAGCCCTTCCCGAGCACCGCCATCTCCCACTCCACCCGCCCCCACCTTCACTGCCCCTCTCGAGCTCCCCAACGCCCTAGCACCGTGCTCCTTCCAGCCCGAGCGCTGCCCTCAACTCCGACGAGCGATCACAGGCGAAAGAGATCTTCCCGAGCCTCGGCACCAGCACCGTCGGCTTCTCCGAGCTCCTCCCAACCCTCTCCGCCCCTCCGCCGAGCTCAAGCGCTGCCCGAAGGCCCACTTCGCCGGAGACCCGAACGCCTCCACCGCCTTCCTCGTCGCTGACTGCTCTTCGGCCATCCCCGGTAAAATCCGTGTGCACCATCATACTCCCCGTCGCCTCCTCTTCCTGTTTCACCCAACACCGCCCGCCGCCGCCCGCCAGAACGCTAGTGACCCTCTTGTCTTGAGCACTCTCCCGGTCGGCGAAGCCACGTCAGCAGCCCGGCCCGGTGGCATGCCACATGGCGCCCGGTGGCATGCCACACCCGCACGGTTAGCACCACGCCAGCACCCGCGTCAGCCTTCCGCCCATGTGGTGCACACGTGGCACACACTTGGCCGCCACATTAGCACATCAGCCCACGTGGCAGCCACATGTACTGCCACGTCAGCACCAGAGGCCCCTCGACCCACGTGGAAACCATGTCAGCGCCACCTGGCGACCACATCAGCAAAATTGCACAGTCAGCAGACATGTCAGCCTCCCTGCCACCTCAGCCTTTTCTATGGTCCATGGACCCGGTCCATGTAGACCAGGGCCCACTATTAGTCTCTCTAAGTCAGGGCTGACGTCATAAATCTGATTTTCCTTTAGGAAAATAATTCCATTAATTCTTGTTGACGTCATAATTCCAATTTCCTTTAGAAAAATAATTACAAAATTTTAGTTTATTCTTTTTCTCTAATTTTAAACTTTTGGGAGCCCGTTCTTTTTCATTCTAACTCCGATTGAGCCCATTCAAATTTCTAAATTCATCAAAGATTCCCCTCTATTCATTTCTACCCTCAAATCAAATTTTTCAAGCTGTTTTGAATTTATTTGAATTTGGTGGAATAGTTTTACGTGTAGACTACGATGATTCAAGAGATTTCTTCAACGACGACTCTCACCCCACTGCAAAGCAAGGCAAGTCACATTCTTTGACCATGTTGATCCTATATTTCAAATAAAGTTTATGTTCTTTAAATTATTTTTGCATGCCTATTTTTATTCACAATATTTAAATTCAATCTTTAATTTAGTTAATACCTGGTTGTTATCACCTCCTTGACATTGTAAACCCTTATGCCTTGTCACCCTGGGATAAACTCTAGTTATTACACTAGTATGGCTGGAGAATTTTGGTAGAACTACTTAGCCCAGCATAGATATAACTTAGATTTGGGACACCTTTTCACATGAAATGATAAGCTTTAAAATATATTCTTGACTTCGGAGAATCAAAAAGGATGGCAAAATATTTTTAGAACAAAATATTAAACCTGGTCTAGACCTAGGCTAATGGTTAGGTGGTGGGTGCAGGCATGCACTGTTGTTTGAAGACACAGTGTTGATTGTCATGCACAGGGGTATGTGGTTGAGCCTAAGTCAATTAAGGACCGGTCTATGAGTTACTGATGCAAAGTCCTATTATACTACCACAAGGCTGGTATGGGATAGCCCTGGCTGAAAAATTTACGGGTCCTAACCTGGGTCATGTCGTAGGTTGAAAGTGAGCGTGGCGTAGGCCATGTGAAATCTCACTCGGCTCAAGAGGAGGTCCCGGTCTGGTAGATTCCTTACTGGGGTGAAACCTTAGAGTTGGCTTGGCCAGGCTAAAGGCTTTGTATTGTAAAGGCCTTGTCACGATCTCCTCGCCGCACACCAAAGGAAGTGTGTAACTTGCGTGGCAATCCGGGATGATCATGTCTTGTGGGTAAAGTTGTACAATCTCTGCAGAGTGTATGATCTATCCTAGATAGCCGTGCTCACGGTCATGGGCATGCTGAGTAAAGTATTTCACAGATTAGACTTTGTTTTCAAAATGGCTTGCGAAAACCTGGTGGATGGATGGATTTCACGAGTGGTTGGGAACGTGTGGCTGGGTAGAATCCACACGAGATCTTTTGGAAAAGATGGTTCAGGTGGGATACCCGTGGTTAGGTTAGTGTTTGGTCGGAGCCTGCACTAACGGTATTAATTTCCTTTAGAAGTACTGTTTTTTATTTACTGTATTAAATTCAGCAATTTCAATCTAGTTACTGTATTTCTTTAAATGCTGTTTTATGCAAAATAACCCTAAGAGCCTTCCATTGATGCTATTATCATTAAGTTGCATTCTCCGTGTGATTTACGGAGTACAAGTTTGTACTTACCTTGCTGTCTCATACCAGAGGAGGATGACTTCGACTACGGTGTGAACCAGGACGAGTAGGACGCGTCATACTGTCGACTGTCTGTGGGCAGGCTTGGGCTTCGCTGTTTACCAGTTTGCTTCTGCAGTTATTTGCTTTATTAGTGTTGCTAATACTCCTATGCTTAATATATTTTTGCTTGGTCATTTGTGCTCGATATGTATCTTTGTTTCGCTGTGTGCACTAGTTGTTCCTAGACTAATGCGATTTACACAAAGAGTTTCGGAGTCGTTACTCCGGGCTCCGACAGTAGCCACCTGCCGAGCCAAGGCAGCTCAACAGGAGCTGCCCTATGGCCCGCCGGCACCCGCGCCGTGTCCTTGCCTACCGCGCTCGGCGTTGCTGTCGCCTTGCTGGCATAACAAGAGACAGGTGTTGTCTGTCGCGTCTATCAAGTTTAGAAACAAGGCTGTTTTATAAAAATATGCGTTTGAAGGTTAAATTTAGAGAAAATATATGTTCAACGCTAAATTTTTAAAAAATATGTTACAATGTAGATGTAGGAACAATTCCGTTGGCCAGGTCTAGGACCGGTGAATGGGTGTGAAACTGTGAACCTAGGAACCCTCTGGATACTGGATCTTGTATCCAGTTTTTTATTCCCAAATCACTCGCACCTCCAATCCTTTCAATTCCTCTACAATCCTCCCCAAATCCAACGTTCCTCGCACCACGCGGGTAGGTAACAAAGGCATGGCGCCCCGGAACCGGAAGCGCAGCCGCCGCCCCGCCTCCCCCTACCTCCCCGACGATCTCGTCGCCAGAATCCTGCTCCGCCTGCCGTCCATCACCTCCGTCGCCCGCGCCGCGCTCGCCTCGAAGCAATGGCTGCGCGTCGCCTCCTCCCGCGCCTTCCTCCGCGACCACCGCGCCCGCAACCCCTCGGCTCCCCTCCTCGGCCACTTCTCCTTCCACCACGACACCCGCGGACCGCCGACGTTCCACCCGGCGCTCGTCCGCAACGACCCCGACCTCGCCGCCGCCCTCCGCCGGGGCGACTTCTTCCTCACCAGCCTCACGGAGTCCTACTGGACCCTCCACGACTGCCGCGGTGGCCTCCTCCTCCTCTCGGAGTACGACGACTTGAGGCACAGACGGCTCGTCGTCGTCGACCCCGCCTCCGGCCGCGGGGACACCATTCGCCGCGTTCCTCGGGGCTTCGTTGCGCACTGCCTGCTTCCGGGAAGCAGCGCGGCTGATGACGTCTGCAACTACCGGTCCTTCCGCGTGGTATCCGTTGAGCACAGCGACGAAGGCGGAGCTCGAGCCAGCGAGTACGACTCCCGCACCGGCGAGAGCATCATCCACCCGTGGGCGGAAGGCATCAGGAAGCCTGCGCTGAACACCAGAAACTGCTACTTCGCGGCCATGTATGCCGCCGGGCGCATCTACTGGAAGTACCGCAAAGGCGACTCGCTGCTGTCCCTCGACTCCAGAACCATGGAATTCTCTTACGTCCGTCTCCCGCCCGGCGTCTACATGCAGTCGCCTTACGCCGTCGGCGAGACGGAGGACGGCGAGTGCTGCCTTGTGAGCGTCGTGAACGATAACACCGTACAGAGCCCGTGGATGCAGGTCTGGATTGCCGCCGGAGAGAGCCAGGAGGCGTGGGTCTTGCAGCGGGAAGTGTCGCTCGGCACACCGACCCCATGCGGGAAGGTGCAAATACAGGGGCGAGTGCGTCAGGTGCGCGTGGTGGTCGCCGGCCTTGTGCTTCTGTGCACGGATCATTACTCCTCGGGTCACCTTCGTCACATTGCCTTTCGTCTCAAGAGCTTGAGCGCCGAGGCAGAGTTCCTGTGCCGCGGATGGGCGTATCCGTACCTGATGGCATGGCGACCTCCCTCTACATTGGCTTCGGGTGCGTTCCAGTGTTTTCAGTAATTCCTTTCCGATAAACAACTAAACATGTAGTGATTGGGTGCGGTTGACATCCAATCTGGC
The DNA here is from genome assembly GCA_017311315.1 of Dendrocalamus latiflorus. Lineage (NCBI taxonomy): Eukaryota > Viridiplantae > Streptophyta > Magnoliopsida > Poales > Poaceae > Dendrocalamus > Dendrocalamus latiflorus. The sequence continues at coordinate 40,277,065 of CM029647.1, forward strand.
ATTTCCCAAGTATCCAAACACCGAATTAAGCTGCAATATATGTATTATATTATGGTCATACAACAGTGTGTAGAATTCGGGCCTGTTCTTTTCGGCTGCGGCTTATGGCTTTTGGCTGAAAATTTTGAATTTTGGCTGTTTACGGTACAAATTACGGAGAGACAGATACTCACTTGCGATTTTGGCTAGTACAGATGTTGGGCTTTTAGGGCCTGTTTGGAACAGAGGAATTTCACAGGAATTTTGCAGGAATTTTGCAGGAAACAGTTCAATTCCCGCAGGAATCGGGAAAAATTCCCGCATTCCAAACAGGGCCTTAACGTGTAGATCGTTTAACCTGTAGACCCCGTCTTGAGAAAATACTCCGTTTGAAAGTTAGATACTGTAGCAAAAGCCAAAAGCCGCCGGCTTCGGAGGAAAAGAACAGGCTGACTTTGGTTTGAGCTTTATCTATTTCTCTCTCACTGATATGGAGCTTGCTTTCAAGGGAAACTAGTTGCAAGGTATAGAGAATTGTCCTTTTGTTTCCAAACATGCAAAGTTTGTGTTTGTTCAATTAGCTCAATCCTTAGGGCAGCTCCATGAATTAGTCAGTATTAGTATCTTACCAGTTTAAATATTCTCCATCAGAGGATTAATGGAGAAATCTGAAAGTAGTCAGAATACCAAATAGGGATGACAGAAAAGGTAATCCATTTGATGGTTCGGCATGTCTTCGTTAATGTGATCAATTTAGTTACAAGAGCTTAAAACTAACTTCTGAAAAAAGATTAAATCATTTCTTATTGAAGTGATCTTAATTACTCCTACTTTTGCAGTTTGTAGTTTAACGTATTTGTTTGCAAGATGTTACAGGCTGTTGATTAAGCTGGTGGTTAAATCAAGCGTTACATGTGACGAGAATTTTGCTGGCTTAGCTCCCTGGTTATCTGCGATTTTGCTATTTTCTTATCCCTAATGTTTAGCATGCTAGGTATAAAACATGTTTAGAAACTATTGGGTGTACGTAAATGGTGCCAATCATGTCTAGGATATTTGGAGAGTGCTGAAACATCACTCTTCCTACCTGGAATTTGCTTCTCCTGGCTGTATGTGCTAGTGTTTGTAATATTTCAGATTGAGACACCGTTGACCACATGTTCCCCTTTTGCAGTTTCTAATTTGATATACTTGTTTGCATAGTAATGAGAATTTTGCTTGGTCATCTTCCATGGTTATCTGCGGTTTTGCTGTTCTCTCACCATCTGTACGTTCAGCATGCTAGATTGCTCGGTATAAATCATATTTAGAAATTCTTGATGCAGATGGTTGCAAGCGTGTTCAGAGTATTTTGAGAGGACAGAGAGCGAACTTTTTCCCATCCTGAAATTTACTTATCCAGGATATATGTGGCTAGTTATTTCAGATTGGGACACACCTTGTCTGGTTGTCCTACAATTTCGATGACAGAGACTGCTTCCAAGATGATAACCCACTATGTTTCTTCCATGCTTTGGGATTTTAGCTAAAAAACCTTGAATTGAACACGCCGTTTTGTTACTCATCAATTTTTTTTTTGTTATCTTCATGTGGAGAACTTGTTCTGACGATGCTTTGATCAGTTTGGCATTTAGACACTATTATGACTTGATTATTCGTCGGGTCTAGTATATGTCGATGCCCTATTACGATGAATAAATTCAGTGAAGCGAGTTCATTGCGTGTGGATGTGGATTCGATTGATGTGTTGGATTCAGAAAAAGTTGGCACGGAGATATTCGATTCAATGATCATGGTCCATGTTCAGAGTTTGTCCAGAGAAATGATAGGTTTGGTGTTCCTCTCCTTGTGTGTTGGGGAACCGATGGGACGAGATCAATTCACGAAGTAAAATAAACAAATTTTGCACTATTTCAAAGCTAAGTTGACTGCTCTGCTGCAGGGATTGAGTACATGAACAGTATCAGATTGCCAAAGCAATTTAGATCTCACTCTAAACGGCTTCAACTTCCAGTTTTTTTTGGCTTTCGGCTTATTTCAGGCAAAAGCCACTTAGAACGCGTTGGTTTTTAATTTCAAATTATTTTGGTTTTTGCCTTTTATTTTTTTTCTTTATTCCTTTACATTATCTGTGATAATATAATGATTTTTTATTTTTTTCTTATTTTTTAATTTTTTTAATTCAATGACTTAGAAAAAACTAACAACCGTCACAGTGTAATTTCAGTTAAATACCAATAAGCTAAAGCCATAGATCATACGTTTAAACTCTTTAGAGCGGGCCTTAAACAGCTTACTTCGGCTGAGAGACGGCTACTGAACAAAACAGAACTATAAAAGTTTCTATGCAGTATGGGATAAAGTTTGTACACCATTACTGGCTTTGGGACACTTGAATAACATTCTTTGCAACATTTTAAACACTTTCCCACACAATTCTAGTCTTCTTCATATGCTAAGGAAGCCTAAATGAGAGCAGCACTTGCATAAGGACCCTGAACCATAGTTATCAGACTGGACTGTCCCGACGGTCGAACCAAAAAAATCAGTGTATTGGTGATCTTTTTTTCTATTATTTAGATATATATTTTAAAAAATAATTTAAAAACATGTAGTTATCCACCGGTTTGATTACTAGATCAATGACCCGAGATCTCGGCCAGGTCAATGGCTAACTTGGATATGATAACACTGCCTTGAATTGTTGCCGCCCACACATTTGTGTTGTAAGAATCAAATATTTCCCAAATAGTACCGACTACGATAGCATATATACACCCATGGGCCTCCACACGTTGTTGGGATGTATGTTTGATATGAAATTACGCCAATCCTATACCAGAGGATTTTGAGTGCGCTATCTCGACTTGGCTGGAGAGAAGCCCTAATTTAGCGAATGAATGATATTTTCTGTATGAAAGATCTTTAGTGTTAATATTAATGCACTAGCCAAGCTAAACTCTTGTTTAGCTCATCATGAAGACGAAACTCCTAGCACCTTCTTTGATGCACACACATCAGAATGTTGGGAATGCGGAACGAGTAAGAATCAACCATTTCCGAAATGACGAGGATCTTATTAACACTTAAAACACCCTCAAGTTTTGAGAACATGGGAGAAATATTGTCAACAAACTACTTTGCCTCTACAATTTCTGGATAATTTAGTTTGTGTGATAATTGCATTTGATAGGTTAAGCACATTGTTCCCAAATAGCTCACGTTCTCTAGATGAATAGTGGGAAAAGTGCGTTGTAGACAAAAAAAATGTGATAATTTAGTGATTTACCCACAATATTCCTATGTTTATATATTTCTGATAAAATGTATTAATGGCACTGAAACAAGAATACAAAAGTTTCTAGTTGTTGATTGGTTGGATTGCTCGTCCATGCCTGTTAACTTCCAGTTCCAGTCTCCTCTCTAGCTAGTTTTGCACGTACTGTTTTTTTAGATAAAGGATATAAAATCCGGCCTCTATATCCACAAGGGATATACACAGTCAAAAGTTACACGAGCTCTTAGGCCCAAAGCCTCAACACTGAGGAGTACACAATAGCAAGAAAGAGATCTTAAGGACTATGAAAAAAAGCTAGAAAGACTAAGCTTCAGAACTTCTTCTCCGTCCTTGCTTTCAACCAAGCCCGTAATCTTCTCCAAATGAGCCACCCAAACTCCGGTCTATCCTGTGTGAAGACGATCCTCCGAAGCGACGTCTTCAAAGAGGCGACGAGGGTCGCCAACGCCGCCCGCCTCACCGAGACAAGGCTTTCACCTGGAGAACAGAGTACATGATGGCTATGGAGTGCCATGACAACCCTTCAGGAAGGAAAATGGCGTCCATAGACGTCATAGTTGTCGAGACCGGTAGGAACACCGGTAAGGCTTTCGCCAGCACAACCACAGCAAACCACGCACACCCACACACAAAAAAGACCACCACTAGCACATCGGGGTACTGCACGCCTCAAAGCCATGGCATAGCCATCTAATGAAATCGGTAGTGAAGCCCACTGCCAGCATCTGCATCCGCCTCTTCTTCATCAGAGCTTAGCTCATCCGCAGGAGCCAAAAACTGGATCCCACTTGCCGCCGACGATGTCCCGCCAAGGAGACCGCTAACCGCCTTCTTGCCGGAGGCCCTGTCTGGACATGCACACGCAGCACATACGTCGCCATGCACATTACACGAAGCGAAACCGCTAGTTCTTGCAGACAGGCCAGCTCGCGACGGTGCCACCGAAGCAGCGCTCGCCGGAGGCCATCGCGCGTGCCGTGGAGGCCATGAGCCGGGTCCCCGACGCGGCGCTGCGCGGCGGCTTCATCCTGGAGAAGGTCCTCGGCCCGCAGCCCACGGGCCATCTCGCGCTCCGAAACCTCTACCGCCAGCTCTACGCCGGTCGGGGGGAATATCAGATCTGGCGGTCATAGCCCAGATCCGGCGGGAGGAGACGAGGGAGACGAAGCGGCGGCGGCGACGGCTCTGCTAGCCGTACCGGTGCCCCCAAAGTAGGGCTCCTCGCGCCGCAATCTCTCCCGATCTGCTCCCGGGCTGGCTGCCGCGCCCTCGCCCGTCGAGCGCCCCGGCATCCGCGCGCAACTGGCGGACTGCGCATCGTGCGCCGACTGGGGGAGAGAAGCCTGAGACGAAGATAAAGCCCCGCCGTCGCCCTCCTTGCGACCACCGGAGCCCGGCAGCGCGCTCCGGCGACGGCGAGGAAGCGGGATCCGGAGGGGGGGGGGGGGGGGGGGGAAGGGGAGGGGAGCTCAAGAGTCCGCACGTACTGATGCTTCCGTGAGATTTGGCTCTATCGTATAGCCAACGTCACTTCACAAAACAAAGAGATGTGATAATTAGTTATTTGCCCTCTAGTGCATTGCTATTTATGGCTTTGTCACCATTTAGATTGTACTTCATTCGTCCAAATTTATAAGACATGTTTTTTTAACACATAGATCAAAAAGAAAATAAAAATAACTAGATTATCTTTAATTATTATCTCTAAATACTATATTCAATATATGCATATAGAGAATAGTAAGTAAAATTACATATTTATTAGGGATATAAAGAAAATGTCATATTAATTTTGCATTGCAACATAAAATATATCTTATATTTATAAACAAAACTATTTAAAAAATACGTCCTATAAATTTGGACAAAGATAGTAATATATTATTTGCCACTCTTTACATTAACTTCTTAATTATTTGTCACTTTTTCAAGATTTTGAGTAAAATTTGTCGGGTTCGAATCTATTTCAGAGCCGCAAAGACGAACTTATTCCTCCGGCCTCGACTGGACCAGGTCACCCCTACCCTTCTTCGTATCTCTCCCCGTCGGCCTTGCTCGTCCCCCTCATCCCATTCGCCTGCAGCTGCACGCCGCTCGCGCCTGCCACCCTTCCCTCCATGCAACATGCCTACGTCCGCCGCGTCGCACATCCGCTTGTCGCCTGCAGCCATGCGCGACCTGCCTTCATCCACAGCTCCTTCCATTCGCTACTCAAGGAGCACGGGCATGATCAATGGAGCACGGGGAACACGAGTATGGCGTCTATTTTGGTGGAGAAGACTATGATTGGTCGAGCGGTGGTGGGTCGACCACGAGGAAGACGACCTCGCCGCTGTTGAATCCGGCAGTGCACCGGTGATCTGGAGTGGATGAAGGTCAAGTTCGCTGTGTTGTTCGCCCCGACCTAAGCTAATCGGTCCGGAGGGTTAAAATGGTCGAATAGCCACGATTTGAACGAATTCACCTTAAACATTAGAAAAGTGGCATATAATTGAGGAGACAATATAAAGGATGACAAATCATATATCTATACGGATATAAAAAGAATGCGTTTTAAAAAACCCGCGTTCACAGTTATTCACACCTAGACACGTTTCATCTCCCATCATCTATTTGTTCGATGTGTGTCTCATTAGCGTTAGCTTGACCAACTTGCGCGATATTTTCAATCATTTGAATCTTAGATCTTTTTATCCTAGTCTTGGTCCTCATCGTCACCGATCATGATCATCTCTACGCCCACCCTGCACATGTAAAAGCCAAAAAAACGTTTTCTCAGCATAAGTTCTTTCCAATTTGACCGTTATCAGCACACACGTATAACCACGACTGCAACCTATCATCAACACCAATCAGGTCATTCACGACCACAAAACTCATCGCTATCTAAAAATCAGCCTTAGATCACTCAATACAACCGCTTGCTCAACGAGTACTCGAAAACAATAAGTACTCGGGAATTATCATCACTCCTACTACTGCAGAAACGGTCTTTAAAATGGTTCAAAAATGTCATCACATATGGTTTCGTCAGCCGTCTGAGTTTATAGGTCAATAATGATATGAGGTCATCAAAGACGGCTTAAGAATTGTTTGTGATACAAACTATCACCATGGGCGGACCTAAAGTGTGTCATGGGTGTTCAGCTGAACACCCATTTTTTTTTTACAAAATACCAGATAAATAATAGATATATTAGGTGTATATACTGTTAGTTGGGTCAAAATTATATATTTGTGCTCGCAAATGAATTTAGCCTGTACCCCTCCCATATCTCACCCTGGCCCATGTAACACATTAACCCATTTTCTTTCCCACCACAAGTCTCCTTATATAGAGCAAAAGAGCTAATGATACAAACCAAACTCTAACTTATATTCTCTCTCTCATCCTATGGCTATCTGTATGGGTGAGGCGGTGCGGGGCGCAAGGCGAGCGTGCAGAAACGCGAGCAAGCGGGCGGCATGGTGAATAGGGAGGTAGGGAGTGAGCGACAAGAAGGGAGTAGCATGGCTGGGAGGGAGCGGAGCATCGGGAAGGGAGTAGTTCCTCCAACTCACCATTGTCGTCCTCTCTCCAGATCTAGGTGTGTTTCGCCCACTCCACTTTTTTTCCTTGCTCTACATTGCTCCGCTTTACTCTACCCTACCCTACCCTACTCTACCCTACTCTACTCTACTTTGGCTCTGGTTCTTTCTTGGGATCTAGCTTCTGTTTTTTTTTCGTTTTTTCTATTGGATAATATACAAAAATACAATCTTTGCCTTGGGCAATAGGCAATTAGCTGGACCCTTGTTATATATGTTTACATGCTACTTTTTGCTATCTTTTGCTTCATGGAAGGAACATACAAATTCATCTTAAATGGGGGGTTCTTGCTGACCGAAAAAGAGTAAAAAAATGCAGGATTAGCAAGGTATACAATTGTCATTAATCTGTATAATTTGCTATTTAATTTATACCATTATGTTCACCTTATGTCGCCTATTTCCTCGTAAGAAATTATTAATTTCTATAATTTTGTATTATTATATCTATATATTTGTATTGTTGTATTGATGTTTTGGGGAAGATAGTATGCCATGGTATTGGCATATCGGTATTGACGTATCTGAGCAACCTAGCTCTAAAGTTTGAAAACTCATTCTAAGAATCCTGGGTCCGCCATTGACAATCATAGATGATTTGAACCACACTACTAAACTATCAACCATAGCACTTCAGTAGACCAGCTAAAGGAATAGAGGGGTAGCTAAAGAATTAAGGAGGGAAGGGGCAATGGTTAGAAAAAGGAGAATACTACCCGGTGCAACGTAGAATAAATTGAACGGTTTTCCTACCTTAACATGAATTATAATCCGAATCCTAATGCTACCAAATCCCTAGTGACGATAATCGACAACCTTAAGCTTGAAATGGAATTATAACGTTGATGTGTGAGGGACAACGAGCGATGCAAGCATAGGAGGTGTATCTACCAAAAGGCGGAATAAATAGAATATCTAAAAGCACGCTTCGTAGAGGATCAATAAGAGACCTACCACAACCTTCTTAAGCCATTTCCAATTTCGAGGACGAAATCATTTTTAAGGAGGGAAGTGTGTAACGACCCACGTCGTTGATTAACCCTAATTAGCGAATTAGGACGTTAAGTAGGATTAATTACATAATTGATAATCTAAAAATACGAGGGAATTTAAAATTTTCTTTGTAGACCTTTAAATGGAACTTAGCGAGCGATAAACTAATACGTTGTTTTCACAATTTCATCGACGAGAGTGAATATCAAACTGTATAGACTAAAGTGAGTAAGGAAATTCAATTGCACAAGTAAAAGTTTCCAACTCAATTAATATATATATATATATATATATATATATATATATATATATATATATATATATATATATATATATATATATATATATAACAGTCCGTAATACAATTGTGTAATTATTACAATTCTTGTACAACCAATCAAGCCACATTCCTTGAGCTACAACTAAAACTAGCTTAAATTAAATAAAGATATTACAACTCTTTTTACATTAATAACGACAATACAAATTACTGTAAGTTTGCAAGTCTCGGTCTTAATCAAATGATCGTCTCGCAAACTTAGATAATTGCAACACAATTGCAACATTAGAAACTACATTCGAGTAACATACAATATTCTGTATACAACAATATTAAGAGAGAGAGAGAGAGAGAGAGCCAGATTACATTCAGATCATCTCATACATTAGAGACTATCGTCGAGCGGCCACCACACCTTTATTTCATTTGTGAGCGAACTAGTAACTGTAATACCGAAAAAGACCAAACAAAAGAGTAATTGAAAAGAAAGCAATACAAAGTAAGTGTTGCCGTCAGAACCCTAAGGATTAACTTCGGGCGGGGTAATCCGTTCACGGAGATACCTGACCGTCCGGGGGCCAGTCGGCACCTCTCACAACCATAGGCTCATCACACGGTGTTATATATATACAAACCTGTTTTGAATATAGGAATCCAACCAAGGCAAAGACCAGGATATCACAAACCATTCCAGCCCAAACCACCACAGAGAAACACCTGTCAAAGCCCTCACCATGCAAATGCCAACCACAGTGAACCAGATAGCACCGGGCCAGAGCAGCCACGCCCAGAGAGCAGCGGCAGCCAACAAAGCCTCACGGGCAAGCCATCCACCAAAATATCCCACAGCGCATACCAGTAGCCAAACCGAGAGGAAAGAGCACAGAGGGACAAAACAAGGTAAGGTAACACTCCCCAACTCTTCCAGCCAATCCCCAGACCGCGGAGGAGTCCCCAGCCGAGTGGAGCCGAAGGTCCAGGGAGTGAAGAAGCGACAAGCCGAAGGAAGATGGGGACATGACGATGGGGACATGACGGCCACAGGAGAACCGCAAGCCAACAACCATCATCCACCACCGCAAGCCAGCATCAAGCATCAACTACAGCCAACCGGCCACCACCCCAACCCCAAACCCTAGCATCCCTCACAAGCACCAGTGCAGGTAAACCCCACAATCCCACCATCCATGCATTGCTATTACCCCATTTCATCCAACATAGGCTAGCAACCATAAGAATGTCACCGGAGGTAAAGGAAGGGGAGAAGAGGGTTACCATGAGAACGGCGGCTGCGGGATTCCCGGCCGAGCCACCGGTTCACCGCCGTCGGTACTCCCCCGGCGTACGGCGACGGTTCACCGGCAGAGACAGCCACAGTCACCCACCTCCCAACACCGAACCCTAGGCAAAACCCCACAAGTTAGCAAATTACAAAATTAAATCAAGTAAGAAAGGGGGAAAAGAGGGGAAACATCCGATTTGGCCAGATCTGGCCGGAGATCCCAGGCGGCGCCGGTCATCCCGGCGGGAACGGCCGGCCAGAAGAGGCGCGCCGGCGGAGCGGCGTGAGGAGGAGGCACGAGTGGGCGGCGGAGCCGCTGGAGGAGCAGAGCGACGGCGCTAGGGGGCGGCGCAGCGGGGAGCCAGGACCCGGAGCGGAGGCGCTGAGACCCGAGGCGGCGGAGGAGCCGAGAGGAGGCGGACTCGGCGTGGAGGGAGACCGAGAGAGAGAGAGGGCCGAGCGCATGGGGAAAATGGGGAGGAGATGAGGAGGCGTCGGGGTAGTGAGAGGAAGGAGAGAGGTCGGCTTCGGCCGACAGTAAGAAAAAGGGGGAGGCCGGACAAAAAGAAAGAAAGAAAGAGAGAAAGACAGGGGAAAAACAAGAAAAGTAGGTACATAGAATAAAATGTGAAAAACTAGGGTTACTAATTTTAAGGATACTCTTAATCATGCGTTGTACCAATCTTGCTATAGCAGATTTGTCAAAAATTAAATAAACTAACTGCAAGGGTGTAAGAACCTGTAAATGAATATTAGCCACACCAATGTAATAGACTTCCGTTAGAAACAAAGAATTAATATGACCTTCAGTATAGTGTAATTCCTTAGATCATTATGCATATCAGCGACGTTGAGTTGATTATAAGTAGAATGAGAAATTAGAAAACCACAAGCACATTTAGCAGGATTCGTTTAGCTACTTAAACCATGGTATTATTCGACGTTGTAGATCAAATTACTCAAGAGCATTATGCTAATTACGTTAAATTACAAAATATAACTAATCAATATTTATGACTATTGAAACTTAATTAAGGACTGTCAGTAGATTAAAAGTTGGCGTGTATCGATTGAGTTAGTACATTACTGTTTAGATCATTTGAGTTCCTAATTAAAGACCTGATTAACCCTGTTGGTAGTATAAATTTGTGAAACCTCACTAATAAATATTCATGATCGATATAAATAAACCAAGCCCGTCAATGGATTAAAACATATACATAGGTTTATTAAAATTTGTGTATCTTCGTTTAGACCACTCCATGGCATAATTAAATACTCAGACGATGCTATTACTCGCATTTAGATTATAGAAATCCATTTATTACTCTGGACAATTAGAATGTTAATTGGGGTTCGACGATTTAAATTATACATGTGGATTAAACTTGTATGTGTACGAATTAAATTAAGGAATTGTAGTCTTAGACCATTTGGTAGCGAGTTTAAATACACAGATAGTTTAGTTAAGTCCATCTAAACAGTAGAAAACCGTTAATTAGTATTTATGATGATTAGAATAAATGAAGATTAAAACGTAGCATGTACCGATTTAAGTGATGCATTGCCAATTGTATTATTCAGAGTTATAACTAAATACCCAATTAACTTGGATAGTGTTAATTGCAGCGCTTCCCTAGTAAAACATTCTGGGTTATTAAAAAAATAAATTAAATGATGCCCATAGACTGGAAATTGTACTCATGCGAAGTAAATGATCATAATATTATTGAGAACATTATATTGCGCATTTAAATGCCCAGCTAAATTTTGTTAGTTGAATATAAACTGTGGAAATCCACTAATAACTATTCTGAATTATTAGAATAAATTAACAGCCGTTAGAAGATTTAGAATTGGTCATGACGACTAGAATAACCGGTACCAAATTAAAATAGTAAGCCATGATTAAAAGTTGTGCCCGCCGATTAAACCGGTATATAGTGATTTAAATAGCATAAGCCATAACAATTCGCACATAGCTAAAATAAAACCTAGAAGTCGTACGGAGACGCTTTAGTATAATTTAATTAATGTTACTAGGAATTAATAAAACGTTGGGCATGCCTACTAGATCAACCATATCTCATGACGCTAGCGCGATAATGTCGAACGACGAGTAGTGTACCAAAACTAACCTCAATTACCGCAATCGGGTTAAATGGAACGATGCATGACCTTAGGAGCATAAGCACTTCGACACCTCGTATTTTATTATATTGTCATACATTAAGTCGTAGATGACGTATTTAATTGCAAGCGACAATCCAAGCTACGGGAGTGATTTCACCTGATCCTACTTGAATCCGAATTTATGGTTAAAATTCAGGCAAGCATTCCTTTGAACACCTCTGCGGAGTATATTCGTAAAACAAGTATTTTGTATTAATCTATTATCACTTGCATAAAAGAAATAAAAAGGGTTTTAAATCAAGCAATGGCTATATGTGAATGAAAAGGGTTAGATGGCAACTGATGGAGCAGTTGGCCACCAAAGTTAAGTAAAAAGGTGGGCAGAGGTTGCCAGGGGAGGCAGTGAGTGGGCAAGGGAGGGACCTCTGCATAAGAATAGAATATAAGGGACTACAAACTTCATCCGTCTGGACAGACCGTACCAACCGTATCAACCATCGTTCCGTTTTCACGGGCAGTCGATACTCTAGTGAGGTGTTATATTCTCCACAGGAGTGATTTTACTTAGGGCATAGGCCCAAAGACCGGTGAGAGACCGGGGCGTAAGAACCCACAGGCGGGTTACGCTTTAGCGTTATATTACGCTGGAAGGGGGCTGGGGAAAGGTTGGATACCCTACCAGCCAACGGTTATGTCGCTTTCGGTGGGTCTGCGTGGCTCCAGGCTGCTGATTGTGAGTAACCGGGTGGAGATGTAATTACTGAACTAGAGATAATTGTACTGTACTCTGTTCTGGGCGCCGCTTCAAAGGAATTGCGGATAACCCAAGAGCCAACACGAGCAGAGTGATGATGGGTAAAGTGATACAAGCTTGCGCAATGCTATTGAAAATCATGAATTCATGCCTGTCTCCGGGAAAGGAGAATTACGGAAACTTATGGGGGTTTTTGCTGTTCATGCGTATGTTCAGTAGTTTTCTAAATTAATAATATGGATTTCTTTCAAAACCAACAAACGTTATTTTCTGTAAGTCATGGAAATGACATTGAGGAAAAAGAGTATAGAAATGAGCAAGAGATTGAGGATAGGAACTGATGTTCCTAAAAGTGCAAATGATAAGCATTCTGTGCATTTTTGTTAATAACGCTTGCTGAGTACTTTTGTACTCACCCTTGCTATTATCTCCCCCTTTGCTTAGGAGCATGTCAATTCAGGGAATGGCTAAGATCAGGAGGAAGCTACCTGCATGGAATACCGTAGACCCGGATTACAGTGGGTACAAGGTGGACACTCCGTGTGGTCGTTATTGAATAGGAAGTAGTTAGAATATTTTGTCTAAAGATTGTAATATTCAAGCCTTTGAGGCTTTGTAATAAATTGTAGCCCTGCGTGGCGATATTATTGTAATATTGTGTTTTGTCTCTAATTATTGTTCTGCTGCAACACTCTGATGGCTTATTATTCGTTAGAGCGATGTTCTATCGGCTAAAACAAATAATAATCCGTTGACTAGCGTTATTACCCCACAGTAATAATGCGGGTCGTCACACCTACGTCCGCCGCGTCGCACATCCGCTTGTCGCCTGCAGCCATGCGCGACCTGCCTTCATCCACAGCTCCTTCCATTCGCTACTCAAGGAGCACGGGCATGATCAATGGAGCACGGGGAACACGAGTATGGCGTCTATTTTGGTGGAGAAGACTATGATTGGTCGAGCGGTGGTGGGTCGGCCACGAGGAAGACGACCTCGCCGCTGTTGAATCCGGCAGTGCACCGGTGATCTGGAGTGGATGAAGGTCAAGTTCGCTGTGTTGTTCGCCCCGACCTAAGCTAATCGGTCCGGAGGGTTAAAATGGTCGAATAGCCACGATTTGAACGAATTCACCTTAAACATTAGAAAAGTGGCATATAATTGAGGAGACAATATAAAGGATGACAAATCATATATCTATACGGATATAAAAAGAATGCGTTTTAAAAAACCCGCGTTCACAGTTATTCACACCTAGACACGTTTCATCTCCCATCTATTTGTTCGATGTGTGTCTCATTAGCGTTAGTTTGACCAACTTGCGCGATATTTTCAATCATTTGAATCTTAGATCTTTTTATCCTAGTCTTGGTCCTCATCGTCACCGATCATAATCATCTCTACGCCCACCCTGCACATGTAAAAGCCAAAAAAACGTTTTCTCAGCATAAGTTCTTTCCAATTTGACCGTTATCAGCACACACGTATAACCACGACTGCAACCTATCATCAACACCAATCAGGTCATTCACGACCACAAAACTCATCGCTATCTAAAAATCAGCCTTAGATCACTCAATACGACCGCTTGCTCAACGAGTACTCGAAAACAATAAGTACTCGGGAATTATCATCGCTCCTACTACTGCAGAAACGGTCTTTAAAAATGGTTCAAAAATGTCATCACATATGGTTTCGTCGGCCGTCTAAGTTTATAGGTCAATAATGATATGAGGTCATCAAAGACGGCTTAAGAATTGTTTGTGATACAAACTATCACCATGGGCGGACCTAAAGTGTGTCATGGGTGTTCAGCTGAACACCCATTTTTTTTACAAAATACCAGATAAATAATAGATATATTAGGTGTATATACTGTTAGTTGGGTCAAAACTATATATTTGTGCTCGCAAATGAATTTAGCCTGTACCCCTCCCATATCTCACCCCTGGCCCATGTAACACATTAACCCATTTTCTTTCCCACCACAAGTCTCCTTATATAGAGCAAAAGAGCTAATGATACAAACCAAACTCTAACTTCTATTCTCTCTCTCATCCTATGGCTATCTGTATGGGTGAGGCGGTGCGGGGCGCAAGGCGAGCGTGCAGAAACGCGAGCAAGCGGGCGGCATGGTGAATAGGGAGGTAGGGAGTGAGCGACAAGAAGGGAGTAGCACGGCTGGGAGGGAGCGGAGCATCGGGAAGGGAGTAGTTCCTCCAACTCACCATTATCGTCCTCTCTCCAGATCTAGGTGTGTTTCGCCCACTCCACTTTTTTTCCTTGCTCTACATTGCTCCGCTTTACTCTACTCTACCCTACCCTACTCTACCCTACTCTACTCTACTTTGGCTCTGGTTCTTTCTTGTGATCTAGCCTCTGTTGTTTTTCATTTTTTCTATTGGATACTATACAAAAATACAATCTTTGCCTTGGGCAATAGGCAGTTAGCTGGACCCTTGTTATATTGTTTACATGCTACTTTTTGCTATCTTTTGCTTCATGGAAGGAACATACAAATTCATCTTAAACGGGGGGTTCTTGCTGACCGGAAAAGAGTAAAAAAATGCAGGATTAGCAAGGTATACAATTGTCATTAATCTGTATAATTTGCTATTTAATTTATACCATTATGTTCACCTTATGTTGCCTATTTTCTCGTAAGAAATTATTAATTTCTATATTTTTGTATTATTATATCTATATATATGTATTGTTGTATTGATGTTTTGGGGAAGATAGTATGCCGTGGTATTGGCATATCGGTATTGACGTATCTGAGCAACCTAGCTCTAAAGTTTGAAAACCCATTCTAAGAATCCTGGGTCCGCCATTGATAATCATAGATGATTTGTAGTAAAAATCGTCTGTTATATATGACTAAAAACTATCTGTGATATATGATTTATCACAGACGGTTTCAACTACAAACCATCTATGATATATAAATATAACAGGTAGTTTGTAGTTGAAATCGTTTGTGATATGTCTGTGGCAAACCATGTATCATAGACAGTTTCTATTGAAAACCGTCTATGATAGTCATATATCAGAGATGGTTACGAGTTAATAACTGTCTGTGATATTCTTTTCTATTTCTAAAACTATTTTTGTTCGTTGACTAGCCTAAGGAAATGCTAGCCATGTCCTCTAAAATAAGTAGATCAACATAGTATATATATATATATATATATATATATATATATATATATATATATGCATTCAATTCACATTCATTCATTTCAGAAACAAAAATATCTATTTCACAAATCAATTAATAGAAATGAAATAAACTATCCATCCATAAAAAATACACACATGAACAATTAAGCTTAATCTTATCCCATTGAAATTCATTCTACATTGTGGAACTCCCCATCTTTTTTTTTAACTTTAGACATCAAGAAGTACGCACACTATCCTCGAATATGTTTGAGGTCGGCCTGTTGCAACGGAGTTGTAGCGATGGATGAAACCTGTCGGTAGGAAGATCAATGTCATGCATACATATATACCTATCCGCCGCTCCCTCTTCCTTTCTTCCCCTCCTGTGTCGCTGCCATTGCAACCCCGTCGCCTCGTGCCCACTGCGACCACCTCCACCTCGCCTGCTTGCGACGCGCGCGAGGCTGAGCACGCAGTAGCAAAGCTCCTCTGCGAGCACGACGCCTCCCCAGCCGCCACCATCGCCCTCATCTGACTGGATCCAGCAGCCAGCAACCTCGTCCCAACCCGAATCTGGTTGGGCCCATCTAGATCCGGACACTGCCGCCGGGATCCGGCCACCGGCATCCAGATCTTCTTGTTGTCAACATCGTCTTCCTGATCACTGACAGTGTCGTCATTCCGTGCGTCTTCTTGGTTGCACACGTGTGGCCACCACGCGCGATTTGGGCAAAGCGACGAGGTGTGGTGCCCTTTTCTCCCCCCTACATGGACCACCTTCTCTCTCCCTAAAACCACCATAGCTTCTACAGACCTCTCTTAGAGCAAGTATAATAAGAGACTGTTAGTAGGCTGTATGCTGAGGTGGAGAGAGATGAGGAGAGAGAAGAGAGATGGGCTGTAAGTTTACAGCCAGCTGAAGCACAAGAACCAAGAAACTTTGTGAGAGAAAGGGGTGGGTCATACAGCCTTCAGCTGGCTGTAAACTACTATATAAATGGGCTGATAAGTGGGCTGTAAGTGTCTATACAGCCAGCTGAAGGCTGTATTATTAGGTCCTGTTTGGATCAGTTTCAGATTCTTAAAAACCAGCTATTACTTCTAGTTTTTAAAAGCTGGTTTCTAAGCAAAAATTGATGGGGTGTTTGGATCCCCTAGTTTTTAAAAGTTGGTTTCATTTATGATTGGTGCTAATAGACTATTATACCCTTACATTTATGATTGGAAGCGTCTGCGCGTGGTCTTTAATGAGGGTAAATGGGTATTTGTGCAAAAAAACTGGTAAAAGCTGGGTATCAACAGCTTCTTGGTTTTTAAGAATCTGGGTAGGTTGATTTTAAAAACTACCCCAAAAACTGATCTGTTTGGATCCCACCCAGTTTCCAAAAGCCAGATTCTTAAAATCTGGGTGGATCCAAACAGGCCCTAAGCCTTGCTCACACTGCAAGCCAACACCTTTCCTCCTCCTCCCCTCCATCGTGGCTCGGCTCTAACATAGACCGGCGAGGCCACCGTCGTGAGTAAAGCACTGTGGATGCTCTTAGGGGAGCTATAGAACCTCGTGCCGAGGCCCAACCACCAGTTGCCCCTTTTCTGTCCTCCTTTATGCTCTTCCTTTCAGACCTGCTTCTATCTCCTCTCCCAATCATAAACCACCAAATCTTTCAATATGCACCCGATTTAAAGCCAGAATCCGCATGGGGAACATCAAACAAGGTAATGTCATCCTATCTCTTGTGTTCCTAGGATTCGATTTGGTTGAGAATTGGTATTTTAGGGTTTAGCCTAGTAGCATAGACCGGTGGTTGATTTAGAACAAAATTATTGGGGTAACTATACATATCACCATATGTATATGGGTCACTAGACTTGGATTGTGTGGTACACACTTATAAATATCAGTGTTGTGGAAAATGGTATGCACTCGACGAACAGATGGGATACCACTAAGCGATTAATCATGATGTCGCTAATTAATCGGAATTAAATGGATGATTATGCATTCTTATTAATATATTTATTTATATTTAAAATTAATTGTAGACATTTTATTTACCCAAAATTATTGTAAATTATCACTCTGCAAAACATCATTTATCATGTTTTACATTTTATTGTTTATACTTCATCCATATGGTATGTACTATGAACAACATTATAAACTGATTTATTGAAATTACTGGGTAACAATGAGCTGTTTCCGTTATTAAACCGGAAAATGGACAATTAATCGTTTGATGGTGTTCGTAGCACTCCGACTGTACTTATGGTGATGGTTTAGGGGCCGTCACCGATTAATCGACTGAGTAGGTCGTTTTTCACAACATTGATAAATATATGGGCTATGATAAGGTAAACTGAAATTCGATCCTGACTCAATGTGGATCTCCCCTCCTATGAACAACACTAACACTTTCGAGTAAACAGGAAAGCAATATTAGGTTGTGGAAAATTTATTTGTGGTTGCTTGCTATGATTGACGGCACTTCTATGATTTTTTTTCAATGTATTGCATGTGGTGAGGAGCATGAGCAGGGAAGGACCCCTATTTGGAAATGGAGCATTACATTCATCAAGTATTTGGGGTTTAGGTAGAGATAATTTTGGAATATTAAATACACTTGTTTGTGATAGTTATATGGATTATTGTTAATTATAATTGTGGGGATGTAGGTGTACATGGCAATAGTTAGTGACAATCACACTCACATCAGGCTACTATGTGCCAAAATCATAATGACAAATGCATGTTTAGGAGATATCATCATTCAAAGTTTGCAATCAACCCCATGTTTCTCTCTCCAAAAGCCTCCTGCACTCAGCGTGGCAATAAATCTCCTACAAAGATCCAGTAAAGGAATAAGGAGTGTAGTACTACTAAGCATGATAGTGTCTGTCTTGTAAAGGTACAATAAACCAACAAAAAGATCGTAGTAAATCTCTTGTAGTGTTGCAGTAAAAGTATAAGGAGATCACAACAAATCTGTTGCATAGGTTTATTAAAGATGCAATGAAGACACAATGAGGTCGCAATAAATCTCTTATAGTGGTGTTGTAAACACAAAAAGAGATTACAATAAATCTATTTTATAGGTTCAGTGAACGCACAATAAGGTCGCAAAATATTTTGTAATGGTGCTGTAAACACATATGGAGGTGGCAGTAAAACTCGTTTAGCAATGCAGTAAAAATGAAAATCACATCAAGCCACATAGTAATATGTATATGGATGCCATCACACAGTGGTTCCATTTTTTCATCCGGCCGTAAATGTGAATGTATCTGGACATAAATGTGGCATCCATTTTTACTACCACCATCATATAACGATTCTATTTTGTTATCTAGCCGTAAATATACACATATCTGGACATAAATGTGGTATCTATTTTTACTGCTGCTATCACATGGCCATCATGAGCCACAGCTAGGTGTGGTAGTAAACTCTAATAACGTGTCCAGTAAATTGCTCAATACAGTAAAAACTCATTTTTCTGATAGTAAATTGATTTGTATCTGGCAGTATATTGGTTTCCATGGCTAGATGTGGTAGTAAATTTTTACTCCTTATGTGTTTCTTGGCGAGACTTATATCATTCTATTCCTCTCGTCGTCAGTAAGCTATCGGTGAAAACCGTTCATGAATCGGAGCTATCAATCAAAAGTCATAGCTAAAAAAATAAGCATTTTAGTACTAATAATGAATCCATATGTATTGATTGGTTGGCCACGTCACTAGTTGGCTTAGTTTTCGTACAAAATGGGTGCACATAAAGTGAGTTGGGCGCGTTCATCTACCTGGCAGGCTGGCACGTAAAATAAGTTATTAATGACATTCACGTTCGGTACATCCAAATATCACAAACATAAGTACATATATGTTAAGCAACTAAACGAACCATATGCACTTAAAGATATAATTATGTCCGAAAAAAATAAAATTAAGACATAGTATATAAAAGTATCGACTTAGCAAGTTCAAGATCTTCAAGAGGCTTGCTTGGCATCTTTTACCAAAGTCACTGCACGGTCTGCACCCATCAAACATAGAAGAAATACCAAGAAGAAACTGAAAAGAAAATAGAAACCAGAAAGCTAGACTTGCAAATTATCACTACCATCTATTATATTAGTGAACGACTATTGCACGTGCGTCCAACAGACATTATTGTTCCACCGTGTCATCAACCGGAATTTCAAAAAATTCCAAACCAAAAATATTTCATCCTTTCAATCGGAAATTTACAAAACTTTCTAAACTTGAAAACATGTGTATTCAACCGGGAAACTAAAACTTTCAACTTGCAAAACTAAAGCTTCAGACGCTAGATTCAAACGTTCAACAAGAAAATTTAGGTTCAAACTTTTAATAGCCCAATTCAAACTTTAACTAAGAATTTCAAACTTTGGAATGGAGATTTTAAACTCAAACACCACTTTAAAACTTCCATTTGGATTTGGAGCGAACTACCTTTGTCGAAAGCACATTGGAACCCCAACACCACCTAGCCCTACTCCAACCTGTTGTGGCTTCCGGCTTCAACTGTTAGCTTTTAGTTGAAATTGCACTGTAGCGACTATTAGTCTTTTCTGAGTTATTCAATTAAAGAAAAATATAAATATTGTTATATCTCTACAGACAATGTAAAAGAATAAGGGGGCAAAGAAAAAACAAAAGGACACAAAAAATGAAATTAAAAAACTAAAATTAAGAAGCTGAAATGTTCATTTTGATTTTAAAAATTATAAGCCGAAGTTACTTGGAGTAAGATATATGAACGGTGGTGCGTAGGGGAAAGACGAGGAGGCACACCAAAGGGCAACATGGCTTTTTTATTGGGAGGGGGTGCTTACAGCGCTTTGCAAAGGAGAGGGGGTCGCATCGTGGGAAATGCAGTTCATTTGTGCCAGATATGGGTGCCAAGCATTTGCAAGCTTGTGAATGAGAAACCTGCGGATGCTTTCTGATGCAGACAATCTCGTATCCAAGAGCATCCTGTCATGGGAGGGTCGATCAGATAGCAATAAGCGGTGTCTGGCGGCAACGATAGTTGTTGATATCAGCAAAATATGAAAATCATTTATATTTGTTGGAAACGTGGGTAATATTTTAATTTCAAATTTTACTACAAGGCAAATACAATAAACCAGTGATGCAAAACTTATTACTAACAGCATGCTACTCATCATACTTCAGAACGTATACAAAAAATATATAGTAACAAAGTCGAACGAACACGCGAACGACTTACTTTTTCGCCTGATAAAGAACAGGAAGTAGCATAGCCTTGACGTAGTGCAGAACGTAGATGACGCAGTGCAGTGAGCAGTCGCGAAGATGTGCGCTGCCCAGAAACCTTATAGCAGCCTTGTGCAGGAACTCTCTGCGGCAACTGTTCGGAGATAGCCGCTCTCCCACTTTCTAGGTGCACGCCGGGAAGAAAGGTTGGCGAAGTTTAGACGGCGCAGTACAACAGCACAAGTTGACCGAAGTAAGAGATGCAGGCAGTGAGGAATTCTCTCTTATATACCTTGGACGTCTCCAGGTATATACAGATATGCAAATTACTCTCTAGTAACTGCCCCATTGAACTGAAATAATTCACTTGTAACTGCTCAATTATTCACTGGTAACTGAAACATTTAACCAGTGATTTATCCACTGATAACTGCTTGTCATCAAAAACCCAATTAAGCCTCAAATTCAAACGTTTGAATCTCATTCAAAACACAAAGAGAGTGAGGTGCATGGTTCAGCAAAAAATAAAGATGGACTTGGTCTGCCAAGTGGCGCGCCGCGTCACGGCACGGTCGCCCGTCGCAAGTCACAAGTCACGCAATTTTCACGCAAAAATACGCGAATACGCGCGTGCGCGTGCGTGCGTGTGTTACTAGACAGAACCCTCATCATATCATCTCTATCCATATTCAAGGAGTGGTGAGGACTCTACCTTATAAATCGGTCTTCCTCACCTTGCCTTAGCAATATGGTACTAAACCATGCATGCTTTGGAATTAAGAAAATGAACCATACTAAAATGGGCCAATTTCTAAAAATCCCCCACCAATTCCAATGCAAAAAGTAAACATATGACAAAGATATTGTACTGAAGTACTGTTAATATACTAGTCTTTTAGTGTAAGTCCCATACGGGTTAAACTTGCACCTAGAATGACAAGATTCATCTTCTCACAGCTGATGAATGGACTATGCCTTGAATTCACAGCTTTTCGTGATCAGATTTCACTTGAAATCTCAACTGGTATTAGGATGCCAATGAACCACGCCTAAACGGAGCGTTACATGGTCATGTTAGCTTACTTCTCATAAGCTTTCTAGAGAATGCACCGTTCTCGTGAACTGCGACCACACAATTAAGCCCAAGTAGGTGTATTCTTTTTAGGTATCCTACAGGCTAATACCTTTTCCTCATTTGGACAACAGAATACATTAAGGCTTTGTGCCAACCTTCCATACAATCGAAAGTACATTGTTTATTAGGACATGGGTACAATAAATATGTACTCTCTTGTTACAACATCAATTTGTTTTTTCCATTGCCTAAGTCACGGGATCTCCGATCAAGAAGGTATGGGTTACCAATGTGATGTAACTTAAATGGGCCTCATTTCCATATCCATAGATGCAACAGAAATCGCTTTCCTTGCTAACCCCTTTGTAAAAGGGTCTGCCAGATTTTTCTTAGTGTGAATATAGTTCACAGCGATTACTCCAGAGTTTCTCAGTTTTCTGACAGATTTAAGCCTATGCTTCACGTGTCTAGAGGACTTCATATTATTCTTTGTACTTGTGACTTTGGCCAACACTGTTTGATTATCATAGTACATCAGGATTGCAGGTATTGGTTTCTCAACCAATGGCAAGTCCAATAGAAGCTCTCTTAGCCATTCAGCCTCAACTGTGGCTGTGTCAAGTGCTACAAGTTCTACTTCCATGGTTGACCTCGTCAATATAGTCTGTTTGCAAGACCTCCATGAAACTGCAACACTAGCTAAAGTGAATACATAACCACTTGTAGCTTTGATCTCATCCGCATCAGAGATCCAACTAGAGTCAGTGCATCCTTCTAATGCAGAAGGATATCCAGTATAATGTATTCCAAAAGATGTTGTACCTCTCAAATAACGCAACACTCTTTCAAGTGCCTCCCAGTAAGCATCTCCTGGGTTAGAAGTAAACTGACTTAATTCGCTCACAGCAAATGAAATGTCAAGTCTTGTGGTACCGGCTAAATACATAAGTGGCCCAATAATTTGTGAATATCTTAATTGATCTTTTCCTAACCCCCGGTTCTTTCGAAGCTTAATGCTCACATCATAAGGTGTTGGAGAAACTTTACAGTTTTCAAAATTGAATCGGCTCAATATTTTCTCAGCATAATGGGATTGATTTAAAGTGATCCCATCCTTACTTTTGATCAATTTAATATTCAGAATGACATCTTCCTCTCCCAAGTCTTTCATATCAAAACACCGAGATAAGAAAGATTTGACCTCGTCAATTACAACAGTGTTTGTTCCAAATATAAGTATGTCATCTACATACAGACATAAGATAACTTCTTGACCCCCCACCATAACGATAATACACACATTTATCAGTTTCATTCACAACAAAGCCAGCAGACGTCAAAGTTTCATCAAACTTCTCGTAGCATTGTTTTGGTGCTTGTTTTAGGCCATGCAAAGATTTCAATAATCTGCATACTTTATTTTCCTATCCAGAAATCACAAAACCATCCGGTTGATCCATATAGATTTCTTCCTCCAACTCTCCATTAAAGAAAGCTGTATTCACATCCATTTGATGAACATGTAGACCATACGAAGATGCTAATGCAAGGAGCACTCTGATGGTAGTTAGTCTAGCGATTGGAGAATAGGTATCAAAGAAATCTTCTCCCTCTCTCCGGGTGTAACCCTTGACCACAAGTCTTGCCTTGTACTTCTCAATAGTTCCATCAGGCCTTAGTTTCATTTTAAAGACCCACTTACATCCTATAGGTTTACACCCGATAGGATGATCTGTGATCTCCCAAGTCTCATTAGCCATGATAGAGTCCATCTCGCTACGGATTGCCTCTTTCCAATACTCAGCATCAGAAGATGCATAAGCCTTAGAAAGAGTCTTTGGCACATCATCCACGAGGTATACAATAAAATTGTCACCAACGGTTTTCTCAATTCTTTGTCTCTTGCTCCTACGAGGAGCTTCTGTGACTAGATTGTTATCCTCTTCAAGGATATCACATATTGGTTCAGAAATGATGGGAAGTTCATAAGTTTGATTATTCTCAGTTTCAATATTATTAGTTTGAACATTCTCTGTTCATGAAGTACTGCCTGCTATTCTCATAGGAAAGATATTCTCAAAAAATGAAGCATCTTTAGACTCCATTATTGTATTAGCAATAATATCTGGAGTTTCTGATTTAACTACTAAAAAACTATAGGCCGTGCTATTTTGAGCATATCCTAGAAAAAATACCATCGACTGTTTTTGGTCCAAGTTTTCTTTTTTTTTACAATGGTATATTGACTTTTGTCAAACACCCCCAAGTTCGCAGAAAATTAACATTAAGTTTTCTTCCCTTCCATCCCTCATACAAAGTAATCTCACTCTTTTTAGTGATTACTCTATTTAGGACGAAAGTTGCTGTTAGAATAGCTTCCCCCCACCATGCCTTAGGCATACCAACACTCTATAACATGGCATTAACCAAATCTGTTAGTGTCCGATTTTTCCTCTCAGCTACCCCATTGATTGGGACTAATATGGTGGTGTACATTCATGGACTATTCCATGCTCAGAACAGAATTGAGAGAATTCATGAGAGACATACTCTCCTCCACGATTAGAACTCAATTCTTTTATTTTATTTTCTAGTTGGTTCTCAACCTCAGCCTTATACGTTTTAAAGTAGTTTAATGCTTCATCCTTAGTTTTCAGCAAATATACGTAGTAGTAGCATGTTGCATCATCGATAAAAGTTAGAAAATATCTTTTGCCTCCTTTTGTCAATAATCCATTCATTTCACACAAATCTGAATGAATAAAATCTAAAGGTGCCAAGTTCTTTTCATCCTCTAATACCTTAAAGGGTTTTCGAGGTTGCTTTGCTTGCACACATGACTGGCACTTGATCTTTTGACAATTTCACATTTTGGAATTAATCTAATCTGGACATTCTAACAATACTATCAGCACCAATATGACAGAAACGAGAATGCCAAATATTTACCTCACATTTATTTAAATCAGTTGCAACATTCAGATTATAACAAGACTCTAAAATACTTAGGCGGAACAAGCCTCCGCTCTCATAGCCTTTACCAACAAATTTTCTAAACTTAGACATTACAATTTTATTTGACTCAAAAACTAGTTTATAACCATCCCTGCATAGGAGAGAACCACTAGCGAGGTTCTTGTTTATTGTAGGAGCATGCTGCACGTTCTTCAAATGGACAGTCTTCCCTGAAGTAAGCTTTAGATCTACCGTGCTAACACCAAGAACAGAAGTATGCGATCCGTTTCCCATTAAGATGGAGGAAGCTCCTACTGCCTGGTAAGAAGAAAATAAGAAAATATCAGAACATACGTGAACATTAGCACCAGTATCAACCCACCACTCAGTAGATTGACATGCTGAATAGACAACAGGTGGATTACCATACCCTCCTAAAGTCGAGGCCTCGCCTATGATCACGTTGACAGCCTTCTTCTTTTGCTGTTGACCGTCTCTGATCTTGCGGAAGAGACAGTCCTTCGCCATATGACCGTCTTTTCCGCACACAAAGCAGGTGATGTCCCCAAATCCTTTTTCTTAGTTTTCTTCTTCTTAAAGCCAGTTGTCTAGTTTAGTTTGTTAGATTTGTACTTCTTTGCAACAGTCTTTCTCTCTATGACATTTGCATTATTCTGACCAGAGGTGCTAGGTGCATCTTTTGCTCTTGCTTTTTCTTCCACATCGAGGGCTGCAATGAGATACTCAATAGAAATCTCTTCCCTCTTATGTTTCAAGCTAGTAGCAAAATCCCACCAAGAGGTAGGGAGTTTAGCAACAATGCCCGCAGCCACCTAATTTGTACACTCCTTGCCAACAAACCTAACCTCCTAATTATACTTGGAGTCTTAAATTTGTTTAGACTTTTCCAACCCACTAGCTCTTTATATAGAGTATGGTTCATTTGGGCTTTGTCATCCTTAACCTTCTTGCTCCTCAGTTTGGAACAATTCATCTTGATATGGTTTGGCTCACCACATTCATAGCATCTGATTGGACCTGCCTTACACCTTGATCTGGTGTTGTTAATTGCCTTGGTCACCTTGTTATAGAGAAATACAAGCTACTTTTCTGGAATTTCCCTAATTATTCATCTGAAATAGAGCATAGGCAGACAAAGAAACAATAGAAAAACCACAAAAACTGTCATCTTGATTAGTCATTAAACCCAAAGAATTAGGCTTGTTTATCCTAGCTAAAACATCAATCTCATGTGTTTTCATTTTGGAATAAAGATCATTCAAAGTTAGTATTTCCATGTTAACAGAATGATCAATGGTAGTGACTAACACATTCAAAACAGATATATCCAAAGTATTTAAGATTTAACGAGTATTATCAGAATCAGAATATATGACATCAACAGATTGCAAATCACTAATAATTTTATTGAAGCGATCAAAAAGTGCATTTACTAATTCTCCAGGTTTCATATCAAATTTGGAGTACTCCTTTTTAAATTGGTTTTGATGAACACCTTTAACAGACTTAGAACCTTCATGATAATCAGCTAAAATAGTCTAAACTTTATTTACAGATTTAATATGAGCAATTCTGACAAACTTGTTTTTACTTAGACCTTACAACAAAATATTTTTAGCCTTAACATTAGCTTCAATGTCAGCAATATTTTCAGTACTAACAACAGGAAGCACTTCATATGAATTTTAACTTTTCGCTAAATAGCATTACCTTGTGGTTTTAGAAAAACCTTTATGCGTGTTTTCCAATAGAGATATTCTAATCCATTGAACAATGGTGGCTTACTTGAAAAACCATCACGATCTAATGCCATTGCAACCTGGTCTGATACCATTTGTAGGATCGTCGTTGGCAATAAAAGGGGGTAAATGATTGAAATGCGCAGTGGAAACTTTTATTAAAATCTACTGTCTTCTAATTGTCCAACCTGCTAATACAGCAAAAATAGGAACATAAAAAGACAACAAAAAATTTAAATAAATTGATCTGTATTTATTGGTACTGTAGAGATGATGAACGGTTGGTATGGGAAAACTGGATCACACATCGCAAGCCGGCTCGACGTGTGGCGCAAGGGACACGGAGGGGACTCAGCAGGTGTGTGCACACTATATGGGGAAATAGCAACATGTGGCAGCCAAATTTGGGTACAGATGGCACGAATAGGGATGGCAATCGAGCGCGGCGGGCACGAGTAGTGCTCACCCATACTCATGGCTGCGACCCTTGATTTACGCCCACGGGTATGCCCGCAAAGGACGACAAGCGAAGAACCTCACCAATACCCATCACTCGCGGGTACCCATCGCCCGTGGGCATGCCCGTTTACCGACGAGCTAAGAGTCACCATATAAGAGTTTAACTAATAACAGATACATATAAACAGCAGCTGTTGCTAGGAAATATAATAGCATCATATTCACAGATACATATAAATATCACATTCACATCAAATATATATGTCCTAATAAAGTATTTTTTGTAACAGTGCATCAGATTTACACATCACCAATGCATCACACATTTAACAACTACAATGGGAATACAAACTGAAAAAGTTCCTCACACATCAACAAATCGTAACTACTCTAATGAGTTTGTTCACATATGAAAACATGAGTATACAAAGGATAAACATATAACTATGTATGCAGCAATAGAATAGAAAATGTTAAGGAAAGATGAATATGGAGCATATTTAAGGTGTCGGCTTTCAAGAAGCAGCAATGAAAAGTTGATTTAAACAAAGAGAATCTGGCAAGGGGCGGCGAGCAACGACCGGGTGAGGGCTGAGGGGTGGCGATCGGGTGGAGGTGAGGGGCAACGGCTGGGTGGGGGCAAGCAAGTGGTTAGTTGGTGACGAGCAGGCGACCGGGTAGGGGGGCCGAGGGGCGGTGAGGAGTGGCGAGGGGCAGCGGTCGAGTGGGGGTCGAGGGGTGGCGGCTACATGGGGGCTGAGGGCGTCGACCGGGTGGAGGGGCGAGCAGCCAGTCGGTTGGGGATGAGCAGGCGGTCAGGTGGAGGGTTGAGGGGTGACAGCCGGGTGGGGGTGAGGGGTAGTGGCTGGGTGGGGCTGAGGGGCGATGACCAGGTAGGGGGCGAGCAGGCGGCCAAATGGGGGGCCAAGGGGCAGTGAGGGGCAGCGGCCGGGTGGGGGGTGAGCAGACGGCTGGGTGGGGGGCCGAGGGACGGCGGCCGGGTGGGGCGAGCAGGCAGCTGGGTGGTGGGAGGCTGAAGGATGATTCTGGATCTGAACTTTGGAGGATGAGGGCGGCTCGCTTGTAAAGTTCTAATGTTGGTGGCGGCTGTGGTCTTGACTCTTGGGGAAACTAGGGTTTTTAGTTTTTACTATTGGGCTGACCTACCTGTCAGGTTGCGGGTAAACAGACAAGACAGGTACGGGTGGAGCTCACCCATGCCCGTGTCCGTTTACCCGATGGGCAAAGAGTCCCCCCATTTTTATATCCATAGGCAAAAAATACATCTCATACCTATTTTTATTAAGATATTTATTTATAGACACATAGATAAATAAATACAATTGTCGCCCTGCTCGGTTGGGCTGAAAAGCCTGGCTTATGGCTGAAAATGTACTGTAGCTGGCTGAAATTTCACTGTAGCTGAAGGTGGCTTATTTGGCGTAATTAAATAAAAATTTAAAAATAGAAAAAAATATGTTAGCTCATCTGGACAACGCCAATGAATACAGGAAAAAAGAACTGGTAAAAAAGTTCAAAAAAAAATAGAAAAAGACGAAATTTATAAATAATAAAAACTAAGTTAGAAATCGGAAGCTGAAGCTGAAAGATAGCACGAAGGGAAAGAGCTCACTGGTGCGTGCTGTTGTAGCGCGCGCGCGCTCTCTCTCTCCAGTGGAAATCTGCACCTGAATCATTACATGCAAGCACAAGATAAGAGCAAGTTCAATAATGGTCTTATAGCCAAGCTAGTCAGCATTTTTGCTGATGTGGAGGAGAGAAGAGAGGAGAGAGATGAGAGCTTGGCTTTTAGAGCAGGTACAATAAGGCTTAGTCAGCAGGCTATAGCAAATATAATATCAACCAAATCTTACGTGGCAGAGAGAGAAAGGAAGAGAGAGAAGGAAGCTGGCTACTAAATTACAGCTAGCTATAGCACGTAAAAATATGCATTTCACTCTCTTACACGTGGGGCCAAATAGTTATTGTAATAGCTACCTTATTGTATGAACTATTTTTTTGAAGGCTATAGATGAAATGGACAAGTGTTATAGCCACTAGTTGACTATACTATTGTACTTGCTCTTAGAGCAAGTTTAATAAGGCTGACTGTGCTAGCTATAAGGGAATCCATGTCAGCATAGTCCTATGTGGAGGGGAGAGAAAAGGAGAGAGAGAGAGAGCCAAGCCGACTCCCACGCAAGAGTCAGGCTATAGCACAGGAAAAGAGGCAGTATCCATGCATGTACCCATAGAACTAATTGCTATACACATGCATGTATTAAATTATCAATACCCATGTATGAATTAAATGATTGAGAGCTCTTGTGGAGACAACTTATAGCCAGCTTATTGTATGAGTTGACTGCATCATTATCTTTTGATGACATGGAAATGTATTGGAGGTAGCAGCTATCTGTACTATTAAACTTGCTCTTATGCAAGCAACAAGCTGGGCACGGGAGCCTATGCAGTGGTGGGCTCAGATAATAAATGTATGTGAGGAGGAATAGGAAAGAGAATGTGAGACATGGTACCACATAATAATAAAAAACCTTTTGTAGATAAATAGAAGATAAATTATTGTGTAACTTGGCTCTTATAATTTAACTTATAGCCAAATACTTGGCTCTATTATTGGACTTACTATGAGGAAAAGCAATACCATCTCGTGATGAAACTCTAGCATGCAGCCATCACATCTCAATGTCACGTCGAAAGCTCATGGCCAGCCCTAATGCCCAATAAACTATCTGATCCCTAAGTCTCGGTCACGGCGCATACACCCCTATCACAACTTGCAGCCGGCCCTAGGCCTTTAAATAGTCACGCCCTAGGCCAACTCGGAAACGGCCATCAAATACGGTGAATTCTTTTAAGCAGGTGATTTATGATTTAGATATTTAAATTCTGGTTATTTATAAGAGATAATATATAAAGAAAAATAGTTATATATGATTTTGGCTAGTACAGCTGAACTCAGTATATTTTTTACTATAGTTTTTCTGTTAACTCCATCTTAAAAAACACATCGTTTAAAAACTGGTTGCTATAGATAGTATAAGTATAAACTAACATTAAATCTAAAAGAACCCAACCTACAAATATGGCTCTTGGTACAGCCCTCACCGATCACAACTCCAAAGTCCAAGCTTTCACGTTACATGCGGCCAATTGGGCCTTTTCTTTATTAACTCTACTAGACTTTTGATCCACTACTCTTCAAGAGATTTGAAACCCTTCCATAACGCGAGTTTTTCACGTTCGTCATATGTCGTAGCCTTCGAAACGCATATCCGTAGTTCTAACATGCATCATCCATCTTTGATCTCCACACACTCCAACTCAAGTACGACCGTCTCCTCTAGCATCCTTGACCCTCTGGACCATGACTTCGCACCAAGCCATTTCCCAGTCCTCGCCGTAGACCATGATCACCTCCGAGCTATCCTGCACATGCAAAGACCAAACCAATATTTTTCTCGCACAATTTCTTCCCAACTTGACCGACATTAGTCTACACATGTCGCACGCCTCACATAACATCAATAAATAATATTGTCAATTATTCATCATCACAAATATTCTAACCCTAGCCATATGGTCTAACAGTTTTAGTTTTCAGCTGTTCTTTTGGGCTCCAAACTAATTTTTTTGAAGAGGCATTGCTAATAGAGCTCATGTACATTGAATTGATTTGGTTGGCTCCAAATTTATTTGCTAGTGTAGTGAGTAGAACAATTAATTAGAGCTGCATGCGTGCTGTGAGCTTTGTGCCTGTTATGATTAACTAGAGAGATATGAGAGAATAATTAGAGAAAAAGAAGGGTATGTGGTCATTTCACGCCATGCCTTAATTCTTGTGATCATATCTAAAACAACCAATATTAAAGGATAGAGGGAGTATTAGGTACAAAAAATTATTGTGTCTCTAAAAGATGGAGTAAAATTAAAAGTATGGGATTGTGAGTACGACTTGCTACTGAATAAACTTGTAATCTAACATACCTCCAATAATGGGGACACTCTTTAAGAAATGTGCAACAGGAAGGTTGACGAGGATTGAATAAATCTTTAAATACAACTTTAATATTTAATTAAGACCTAAGACCTCCCTGATCGTAATCTTCCTATAGTTGTTCCCCGAGTACCCTGGTCAGAGGATTACTGTATATTCTGCCCGACCAGTCGACCACTCAGAGTATTCTTGAACTGTTTGAGGGCCCGCTTCCAAGGAACTCCTTTCGTGTGATGGACAAGACATGTGCTCCATCTGGCCCAAACAATATGATGTTTTGGCCATTGTCTCTAACAACAACTGCCATAGAGTTGTGCTGCATGATTATCTCCCACTGACAACAACTGAAGGTCAATTACCTTTGGATATATCTCTTTGACAACAACCTCCCCTTCGATCGGATGCATCGATTCAGTGGGATGTCTCCTCAGATAGATAACTAGTGTCCCATCAACGGTATTTAAGGGTTGACAAGAGAAGACAGAAGAACAATCAATCGATAACCAGCACATGATCAATTAGTAAGCAATCAGAATATTCTGAGCAGTGGGAAGAAGGTAGATTAAGGCTATTTAAGTCCCTTTTGTAGTCCCCTTTGTAACCAGTTCATAAGCAATAAAGATCATCCATTTTCTCTTATTGATCTATTCTAATGAATGCATCCATCTTTCTTATATTATTTCATAATATTGGTGACTCGATGATCGACTATTGGCACCATCCGTGGCGACAACACACTAATTTCTTGAAATATTCTTCATCAGCAAGCATCATCCTCTCTCATCTTCTATCAAACCTCACCCATGCGATCATGATAGGAACGTGGGACAAAGGAAACTGGTTCAATTTGGCTAACAACACCAACCTCGACATGGACGCATGCATACGTGCCATGGAACACGATGCTTTTTCATCGTCATCCTCCAACCTAGGCTCACTTGTCCCTGAGACCAATGAGATCAAACAAATAGAAGAAGACATGCCACCCCCATCATCAGTGTCACCTGGGGATCCGGTCGTTTTGACCTCGTCAGAATGCCCAAGCAATGCGGCAAGCCTGATGCTTCTAACCAGTAAACAAGGTGACAAGAGCATGGTACTACAACTCGAGGGTCAGAGTACTCTCAATTTGGTCGTGGCCGAACGCTATTCACCAATGGCTCTTATGTATAGTGATCGTGCAAAAATAGCACACCCGCAAGTGCACGGGTTGCCACTGAGATAGCGGCGAGTGTCGTGTTCTCCACAGGGACTAGACTGAGGCTACTGGTGCTCGGCTAAAGCTAGGTCAATCGAAACAGGGGAGAAAACTAAACCTACAATGACTACCAAAGTAGTCGAATCGAATGAACTCTAACCCGCATGAACAAAACGATAAACGAACTAAACAAACGAAGGACGACGGGACGAACGACCGTACAAATGGACGTCGTACAACCGAATGAACAACTCAACAAGAGACTAAACGAATGACGCACAAACGACACTAACGACAACACGAACGAACGACACGACTACCGACCGACGACCTAACTAGCTACCGACCGCGAGAAAGAAGAAGGAAGTCGAGAAGCACGGAGGGAGTCGAGAGAGAACGAGGTTGAAAACGGTCGACGGCTAACTAGACGACGGCGACAGACAACAACACAAAACACAGTTACAACTACGATCGCTCGACCTAACTACCGACAGACCGCAGAAAGAAAAGGGAGTTGTTGTGGTTACAGACCAAACAGAGAGAGAGATGGTAGTGGAGAGTGAGTAATGGCCTGGGTCCTCCCCATGGCCTATATTCTATATATATATATATATATATACATGGGGAGTGCTTTTACAACTATACCCTTACATCTGAGTATCCCCTCTAGGGGCACTTATGTCATTACACATGGCCTATTTTGGACCTTATACCCTTCTACCAGGCCTGCTGGGTTTAGGTGGGGGCCACCCCTACAATAGGAGCCTCTCATGGTAAAGGGCTTCACAGGGCCGAAGCCATGTTGTCGAGTCCTTTGGCCCCCTCCGTCCCTGCGGCCTGTGAGCTCCCTCCGAATCTCGTAGAGCTTTGTGGCGTGATGTGGTCCGGGGGCTGAAGCTGTAGCCGGGGTCGATGGGTGGATTGCAGTTGATGCAGACGCGCGCGCGTGCTCCGTCCCCTGCCTTTCGGACGCGCCTACCCGAAGTGAATCGGGGGCGTTGCGCCGGCATGGGTAAGCGTAGCGGGCCCCTGAACCGCCGCCTGTGCCTTAAATGATGAGGGGCACGCTACGGCGCTCGTCCTTCTGGCCGTCCACGTGGCGAAGCGTGCTTGGCGCGATGCGGGCCTTGAGGCGTCGCGATCGTTAATATAGCGACGGATTTCCGGCGGTTGGACGTCCGCCGGTTGGACTCCTGCCGATTGGGCTCCCGCCGGTTGGCTCTCCTGTTGGCGGGGTATATATACTGTGCTGGTGCGGCGTTGTTCCTGCATGTGCTTGGGTAGAAGCTGCTTCGCTAAAAGTGGGCCCCTTCCGTGCATCAACCCTCCCCAGCGACGCTGAGCGGCTCGAGGGATGTTGATGTACAGACGGAGGTCCATTTTTCTCGGGAGCTTGGTTAGCGTCTGTCATGGATGATCAATGGTGCTTCCTGCCCCCGAGCTGCGCTTCTGCATACGATGGCAAGGTTTGCCCGGTTCTTCTTAACAGACCTACCTTCAGCCGGTGTTCTTGATGGGGCCCGTCTGCATCGCTTTGAAAGATGGCGATGCTCTGTAGGTGGCCTGTTAAGGAGAACGAGGCAGATCTTGCGGAACGCAGCCCTCGCCTTTGCCGTACGTGGAAGGCGCTACCAGGCGAGTTAGACGCGCGTGCTCCGTCCCCTACCGTTCGAACGGGTGGCAGCGGAGCTGGCGCCTAACTGAAGTAGATGCGCGCGCTCTGTCCCCTACCCTTCGAACGGGTGGAAGTGGCGTTGGCGCCTGGCCGAAGTAGACGCGCACTCCGTCCCCTACCCTTCGAACGGGTGGCAGCGGAGCTGGCGCCTAGCCGAAGTAGACGCGCGCGCTCCGTCCCCTATCCTTCGAACGGGTGGCAGTGGAGCTGGCGCCTAGCCGAAGGAGACGCGCGCGCTTCGTCCCCTACCCTTCGAACGGGTGGCAGCGGAGCTGGCGCCTAGCCGAAGCAGACGCGCGCGCTCCGTACCCTACCCTTCGGACGGGTGGCAGCGGAGCAGGCGCCTAGCCGAAGTAGACGCGCGCGCTCCGTCCCCTACCCTTCGAACGGGTGGCAGCGGAGCTGGCGCCTAGACGAAGTAGACACGCGCGCTCCGTCCCCTACCCTTCGGACGGGTGGCAGCGGAGCTGGCGCCTAGCGGAAGTAGACACGCGCGGTCCGTCCCCTACCCTTCGCACGGGTGGCAGCGGAGCTGGCGCCTAGCCAAGTCCGCTGCCGCCTAGCCGAAGTAGACGCGCGCGGTCCGTCCCCTACCCTTCGGACGGGTGGCAGCGGAGCTGGCGCCTAGCCGAAGCAGACGCGCGCGCTCCGTACCCTACCCTTCGGACGGGTGGCAGCGGAGCAGGCGCCTAGCCGAAGTAGACGCGCGCGCTCCGTCCCCTACCCTTCGAACGGGTGGCAGCGGAGCTGGCGCCTAGACGAAGTAGACGCGCGCTCCATCCCCTACCCTTCGGACGGGTGGCAGCGCAGCTGGCGCCTAGCCGAAGTAGACGCGCGCGCTCCGTCACCTACCCTTCGGACGGGTGGCAGCGGAGCTGACGCCTAGCCGAAGTAGATGCGCGCGCTCCGTCCCCTACCCTTCGCACGGGTGGGAGCGGAGCTGGCGCCTAGCCGAAGTAGACGCGCGCGCCCGTCCCCTACCCGTCTCACGGGTGGCAGCGGAGCTGGCGCCTATACGAAGTAGACGCGCGCGCTCCGTCCCCTACCCTTCGAACGGGTGGCAGCGGAGCTGGCGCCTAGACGAAGTAGACGCGCGCGCTCCGTCCCCTACCCTTCGGACGGGTGGCAGCGGACCTGGCGCCTAGCAGAAGTCGACGCGCGCGCTCCGTCCCCTACCCTTCGCACGGGTGGCAGCGGAGCTGGCGCCTAGCCGAAGTAGACGCGCGCGGTCCGTCCCCTACCCTTCGCACGGGTGGCAGCGGAGCTGGCGCCTAGCCGAAGTAGACGCGCGGGCTCCGTCCCCTACCCTTCGAACGGGTGGCAGCGGAGCTGGCGCCTAGCCGAAGTAGACGCGCGCGCTCCGTCACCTACGCTTCGGACGGGTGGCAGCGGAGCTGACGCCTAGCCGAAGTAGACGCGCGCGCTCCGTCCCCTACCCTTCGCACGGGTGGGAGCGGAGCTGGTGCCTAGCCGAATGTAACATCCTGATTTTCAGAGCCTTTTTGAAGCTTTTAAAATAAAATTCACCATTTGAATTTTTCTGGAATTAATTAAAGCCTAAATGAAATTTTTATGAATCAAAAGGATTTAATATGATTAAGTTAAACATTAACATTTGCCAAGTTATTTTATTTGAGTTCCCTGTGGCTCAAGGGCTTTTCTGGAATTTTCTGGGATTTTTCTGGATTTAGTTGCTATTTTCTAGAGCTCAAAATGATTTAGTTGAATTTCTGAAAAAGAAAAACCCCAAAAATCCTTGAACCGTCCGGTGGGCCGAAACCCACCGAACCGGCCCAGCCAGTCGCCCGCTGGCCTGGCCTGTCCCGCCCCTGCCACGCGGCGCGCATCCGCGCCCGCACGCGCCCGCTGGATGGTGGCCACGCGTCGCATATCCAGGGAGGCGGTTCCGCCCGCGCTCGATCGCAGCCGCCGCTCTCTCCCCCGTGCCGCTGACAGGTGGGGCCCACCTGTCAGTCGTCCCCGACCTGGACTCCGCCTCCGTCGCCGCCGCCGCCCGCGCGTAACCGAGCCGGACTCCTCCGCCGTGCCCGTCCCGGATACCTCGCCGCTCGGGTATAAATACGGAGCCCCGCCCCCTCGGTTTCCTCGTCCCGCAGCCGCCGCCCTCGCCGCCGCTAGCCCCCGAGCGCCTCGCGCTCGCCGCCGGAGCTCGAAGCCGCCGCCTTCGCCTCGTCGGCTTCGTCGCCGTTCGCCGCCGTCCGTCTGCCGTCTTTGCCGCCGTCGTCGCCGCCGCCGGTGAGCCCCCGCCGCCGTCCCGAGCCACCGCCGGCCCAGCCCACCGTCGCACCCTGCCGCCCGGCCGTCCCGCCCCGCACTCCGCGCCGCCAGCGGAAGCGCCCCCGCGTCCCTTCGCCTCCCCGTAGACCCGACCCACCATGCGCCGTACCTCTGACGCATGGGACCCACCAGTCAGGTCCGGTCCCGTAGACCCGTGCGCCATGAGCCACGCCAGCCAAATCTGCACGCGTGTCAACCACGTCAGCCGCCACCTCACCCCAGCCGCCGCGTCAGCGCCCAGTCATCCTTGCCACGTCAGCCCTAGGGCTTGCGTGTCACGACCCGTCAGCAGCCACGTCAGCCCTATGGCCCAGTCAGCAGATGCGTCAGTAAGCCCAGTCAGCCCGTACTGTGCCGTGCGCCGAGTCCACCGTAGACTCAGCTCTCCATGCGCCCGGTCCACAGCACAGTGCGACCTTCCAATTTCCCCGATTTTCTTTAGATCCAATTTTCCAAGAGCCCGTTCTCCCTCGTCCTAGCTCCGATTGACCCGATTCTTTTTCCTAAATTCATCTAAAATTGAGCTCTTCCTTTTGGTCCAGGTTTGGAAGTTTTTAGAGTTCATTTGAATTTTATTTGATCTTGTTTTGTGTTTTTGTTCAGTTTTCTCTCTCGTTAGATCACGTTTTCGAAGGAGCCGAAGCAGGGTTTGAAGATCAAGATCCGTCAACTGAGCAAGGCCAAGGCAAGTCGTGTCCTTTGATCATGTTGAACCCAGTTTTCAAATCTATTATGTATTATGTTGCTTTAAATTATCATGCATTGCTACTTTATTATAAAACCCTTGTATTGGTAGCTAATGACCCAATTGATTATTCCTCCTTGATAATTTGAATGCCCTGATTCCATTGTCACCATAGAATGGGAAATTACTTAGTGATGCAATATTAGTTGTCACATGGGTTGTGCGTTTAATTGCTTAGCCATGCTTATCACTAGTACGTTGGGGCTATCATCACATGTGGTTAATTAATCTTGACTTAATGATATACTTGAATGTGGTGGTTAACCACGGTTATAAAACTTGTTGCCATGGCATGGGTAGTGTCATTGGTGTTGGTTATACAAAATTGGTTTTCACTTGGGCGATTGATCGTGCAGTAAAGGGGGTGCGAGAGGCACATGGGATGTGGATGTTTCGCCTGGGTAATTCTTAAGGACTTAACTTTGTGCGCCATTGATCTGAGTCTTACCGCACAACCACATGTCTAGTATGGGATAGACCTAGCTGATTAACTTGCAAAGGTTTAGTTCAGATATCATCATTGGTAAGTGAGTACCAGGGGTACTGGATTGCTCACAGTGAGGAACAGGGTTACTGTCCTCATACGGCGCAAGAGGGGACTTCTGACTGTGGTGGTTAACCCTTCAGCAGTGAAACCTTAGCGGGTGATGTCTAACTAGATTGGAGTGAGGTAAAGGCTTTGTGATAATTTATCTGGGTCTCATGCCTAAGGAAGCATGCTGGCTATTAAGATGATTTATCTCTTGTGGGTAAAGTTGTGCAACCTCTGCAGAGTGTAAAACTATTCGAATAGCCGTGTCCTCGGTCATGGACAATGCTCGGTGATTTCACACGAGGTATAGTTATTTCTAAAAAGTTTCGGACAGTGGATGGTTAATTCACTGTTGGTGGGAGATCCATAAGTGGTTGGTTTAGCTTATGGATGGGACATCCATAAGTGGTTACTTCAATTCCTTTGATTATTATTTATTATTGTTTTAATTACAATTCGCCTTCAATCTATTTATGGTAATTTCAAATGCTGTTTTATGCAAGTTAACCCTTTCAGCCTTCCATTGGTAAGCCTTGCATTCTATATTGCATCATTTGTTACAAACGGCTTGCTGAGTACCAATGTACTCACGGCTTTATGCCTATGTTGCTCAGTTGAGGATGAGGAGTACTACCAGCAGGAGGTTCCAGGAGGCGAGTACTTCGACGACTACGCGTTCTAGGCTTCGCTCCCCACTCGATTGCCTGTGGGCATGTCGATTGGCCACTACGTTTTACTTTGGATTTTCCGCTGCTAGCTTATTAGCCACTCAGGCTATTGAGATTGTAAGCTTGACCATAAGGTTGTACTCTGATATTTTATTTATATAGTTTGGATTTTCTTTAGAATATCATGATGTGGATGATATTTATCTTTGTTTATGCTGTGTGCACTAGCGTGATCCTGGACTAGTGCAGAATACACATGAGAGGTCTCTACACCGAAGTAGACGCGCGCGCTCCGGCCCGTACCCTTCGAACTGGTGGGAGCGGAGCTGGCGCATAGCCGAAGTAGACGCACGCGCTCCGTCCCCTACCCTTCGGACGGGTGGCAGCGGAGCTGACGCCTAGCCGAAGTAGACGCGCGCGCTCCGTCCCCTACCCTTCGCACGGGTGGCAGCGGAGCTGACGCCTAGCCGAAGTAGACGCGCGCGCTCCGTCCCCTACCCTTCGAACGGGTGGCAGCGGAGCTGACGCCTAGCCGAAGTAGACGCGGGCGCTCCGTCCCCTACCCTTCGGACGGGTGGCAGCGGAGCTGACGCCTAGCCGAAGTAGACGCGCGCGCTCCGTCCCCTACCCTTCGCACGGGTGGCAGCGGAGCTGACGCCTAGCCGAAGTAGACGCGCGCGCTCCGTCCCCTACCCTTCGAACGGGTGGCAGCGGAGCTGACGCCTAGCCGAAGTAGACGCGGGCGCTCCGTCCCCTACCCTTCGGACGGGTGGCAGCGGAGCTGACGCCTAGCCGAAGTAGACGCGCGCGCTCCGTCCCCTACCCTTCGCACGGGTGGCAGCGGAGCTGGCGCCTAGCCGAAGTAGACGCGCGGTCCCTCCCCTACCCTTCGCACGGGTGGCAGCGGAGCTGGCGCCTAGCCAAAGTAGACGCGCGCGCTCCGTCCCCTACCCTTCGAACGGGTGGCAGCGGAGCTGGGGCCTAGACGAAGTAGACGCGCGCGCTCCATCCCCTACCCTTCGAACGGGTGGCAGCGGAGCTGGCGCCTAGACGAAGTAGACGCGCGC
Organism: Dendrocalamus latiflorus; assembly: GCA_017311315.1. Lineage (NCBI taxonomy): Eukaryota > Viridiplantae > Streptophyta > Magnoliopsida > Poales > Poaceae > Dendrocalamus > Dendrocalamus latiflorus. Next base: position 40,316,224 of record CM029647.1, read on the forward strand.
GCTCCGTCCCCTACCCTTCGGACGGGTGGCAGCGGAGCTGGCGCCTAGCGGAAGTAGACGCGCGCGCTCCGTCCCCTACCCTTCGCACGTGTGGCAGCGGAGCTGGCGCCTAGCCGAAGTAGACGCGCGCGCTCCGTCCCCTACCCTTCGCACGGGTGGGAGCGGAGCTGGCGCCTAGCCGAAGTAGACGCGCGCGGTCCGTCCCCTACCCTTCGAATGGGTGGCAGCGGAGCTGGCGCCTAGCCGAAGTAGAAGCGCGCGCTCCGTCCCCTACCCTTCGGACGGGTGGCAGCGGAGCTGACGCGTAGCCGATGTTGACGCGCGCGCTCCGTCCCCTACCCTTCGAACGGGTGGCAGCGGAGCTGGCGCCTAGCCGAAGTAGACGCGTGCGACCTCCTGATGCGGTAATGTGCTGTAAAGGTTCCTGAAATCGTGCCGGCCCCCGGCTTGCCAGGGCTAGGTAGTCAGACCGTGCGCTTGCCTCGGCGCGTATGGGGCACGCGGCGGTTTGCGATTGGTGCGCGACGGGGTGTGGGCGGTTGCGTGATCGCAGCGGTTTGCCTTTTCCCCAGGGAAAGGGGACACGGGGCGGGCGAGGAACGGCACAGCTTCGAGGTTGGTATGATCCCACGGCCCGCTGTGGCGCTCTTAATGGCGCTTGGGGTCGTTCCGACGCCTGGCCTCGTGTGCTCCAGCTTGCTTGTACGGGGGGGGGGGGGCACGCGACGGGGGGTCATTGGAGCGACGTGCTCTGACGGTCCCTGCTGCCGTGGTCGCGCCTCTTCGTTTTCGGTTATGGGGGAGCGTGCGGGGCGGGCCCTTGTGCGACTGCGGTTGCGTCCTGCACGTGGACCATCGCGACGCTTCGGTGTTGGGGATGAGGAGGCCTGAAATAACCCTTTTAACCGTGCCCCCACAGCTCTACGCCCTCTTCTCGCTTGCATCGCCTTCTACACTCCGACGATACAATCGCCGCTATTCTCCTTTTGCCGGGGGCGATGGCATCTGGTGGCAAGCGCAGCCAGTCGACTGGCGCCGGCGGCATCCGCCGGCGGTCTTCCCCGTTAGAGGTGAAATACTCGCTCGGCGAACGCGACCCGGCGGTGGCGGATAAGTGGTGGCTGGAAAAGGAGGGCTTGTTTTTCGACGAGTTGGGCCCCTCGCTTGTGACCGAGTAGACAATCCAGGCGCTGTTGCGTGCGGGGAAGCTGTCCGAGCGCCGGGCGGTACGGCTACATGCCGCCGACGAAACGGAACCTCGCCCCGAAGCGTCGGAGGCGGTCGTATTCATCGCCTTCTTCGATGCAGGGCTCCGCGTCCCCGCGGCGGCGATCGTGGGCGACGTGCTGCGGACCTTCGGGCTGGAGCTGGGCCTTGCGCTCGGGAGCATGCTGGCCCAGTGCGTCGTTATTTGCCTATCTACACGAGACACGGTGCCAGCCCAAGGAGTGGAAGGATGGGACGGTGTTGAGCTTTGGCAGTGTCTCCTTTGTCCTTCGGCCAACTTGCGGCAAGCTCTTCCCCGCGAACTCTACTCGCGGGAAGTGGGAGTCGTAGTGGATGAAGCGGTGGTTCTACCACCGTGTGGAGAGCGGGAGCGGTCTTGAGTGCACGGGCCGACCGATCACGTTCAAGCCCTCGCCCGGCCGGACGCTCGATGATGAGGACAGGCGGAGGGCCCGGCGGCTCGTAGGAGTGGCCGCACGCTTCAACATGCGCGATCTCGCCGAAGAGTACGTGATGTACGGTGTGGCGCCGCTTGCTCGCGATTGGCGTCTTGCCGCCGAGAAGCGCCGAGACGACAATGTTTCGCCGTCGACCTGCTTGCTGCCGGCGCCCTCCGACCTTCGTAAGCCTCGACCGCGTCCCTTCTCCGTTCACGCGAAATGCATTGTATGCTAATGTTATCTCCTTTGCTTCAGGGATTTGCTTGGAGGATGCGGAGCAGACCGCGCGCGTATTCCTAGGGCCGTATACCGGTAGGGAGCACGAGCAGCGCGCGTCCGCTACCGCCGCGGCGGGGCTGGGGTGGATAAACCGCGTGTGCGAGGCCCTGGACCTCGCCGTGCCAGACCGTGCTTCTCCAGACGACGGTGCAACGAGGAAGAAGGCGCCGTCTCGGAAGAGGGGCCGAGGAGGGGCGTCTGCCGCGCTTGGTGCGGCAGCTGGCACTGCTGCTACTAGCGCTCCCGAAGGCGCGGCAGATACGGAGTCGGATTCGGCGCGGTATGCGGACTCGGGCTTGGATGGCGCGGACGCCGGAGGCGAAGGATCTTCGGCGAGTGCCCTGGACGGCGGGCTTGCCGCGAGCAGCCGGCGAGGGGGAGCCTCGTCACCCGCCGCGGTCGCTGAGACGGAATCCGTGCGGTCCGGCGTTGCCGAAGTGGAGCCTTTGACCGTGGCTGCTGTGGTGCCGGGGGCGTCCCCCGCGAGGGCGCACAGAGCCGTGCTGCCGTCACCGGCAGCAGAGGCAGACGCCGAGGTACCCCCTGCAGAAACTACCACAGCGGAACCTTCGCCCCCAGGTGTTGCAGCCGCGGGGGCCTCTTCGGCGACGACTGTTGGGGCAGTGTCGTTGCCGCCTGCCCTGGCTAAGCGACCGTGTTTGCGCTCGGAGCTTCACCGGACGAGGAGGGGATTCGTGGTGGCGACGAGTATTGGGAGCTTGTGGGATTCGGATGCGCCTGCCGAAGTCCTCGCGGTGCCCGCCCCCGCTGCCCCCCAGGCAACGCCGCCTGCCGTGCAGGAACGGTTAGCGCGGACCCCGAACGCGGAGCCTTCTTTTCCTTGCGGGACCATGTCCTCCGCGGGGACTTGCGCCGCCGCTCCGCCACCTGAAGTTAGGGGGCGGGCCTCCAGAGCCTTTCTTCCGCTACCGAAGGTAAGGCGGCTTAGCTTACCCTGGTGTGTTCTTCGCTGCGCCTTGCGGTGCTCATCCGCGTTCCCACCTGCAGTGTTGCTTGTGCCGGAGGAAGAGCTCCTGGAGGAGCATGGGAGCGCCGCACGTGCGGGCCCCGCGGACTTCGTGCCTCCCCCGGAGACGCTGAGGGCGTGGCACGGGATTGTGGACGACGCAGCTGCCAGCGTGGGCCAGCAAGCACTGCAGGCCTACGGGGCGGGGCGCCTCGGGGACGCCTTTGAAGTGTCGGGGGTGAGGGTAAGTACTCATACGCCAATGCCCGGGCCTGCTGAGCTTGCTAAGTTTTTTTTGTTCTGCAGACACTTGTGCTGGGGCAGGCCTTGCAAACGGCCTATGCTCGTGCCCAAAGGGCGCTTGAGGATAAGCTGCGGGCCGCCGAGGAGGGGCTACGCGAAGCCTCGGGAGCCCGTTTTGCCCAAGATGCCCGCATCCGCCAGCTGGAAGCGGAGTGCGCCGGGGCGAAGGCGCACGCCGAGGGACTTGCTGCGTCGGCTCGCGAGTCGGCCGCGGAAGCTGCGCGGCAGGAGTTCGAGGCAGAGCGGGATGGCCTCTTGCAACAAGTCGCCTCGCTAGAGAAGGAAAAAGGCGAGCTCGCCCTGACTCTAGCGAAGCGGGATCAGGCGCTTGGCGATGCTTCGGTAGTCGCATGGGAGGCCATGCAAGCACTGGAAAGTCATCTCCAAGGGCTTGTGGCCAAAGTACCGGACCACGCCTTCGGCCCGGAGGAGCTGTCGCGGACCCTTCGCTGGATCAAAGATTCCGCCGACGCTGCTCATGGCGCCGCGACGACCTTCGGCAACCACTGTGCCTACGTGGTGTCCTGCATGGTGTGCGCGCTCCTGCAGCATCGTGGCTGCACGCACATCGCCGGGCTGGAGGACCCCCAGCTGGAGCTGCCCGGCGGGGCTGGAGTAATGTCTGGTGCCGTCCGCGCCGTTCGCGATGCCATCAAGCACTTCTACGAGCGGATCTGGGACTATGTCGGGGTGGCCGCCGCGCAGGTCGAGCTCCAGAAGTCCCTCTACGGGGGGGGGGGGGGGGGGAGCCTTGGCCAATTCCTGGACGAGGTCCCCCGACGCGACGAAGGTGGCGCTGGGGCCTCCGAGGGCGCCGAGGACTCGCAGGTGCGGCGTGGAGATAGCTAGGTGTAGGCGTGCGTGTACTTGTTCTACGAACTGACTATTTGACCTGTGCCGCGGGCAGCTTCCTTGCTGGGGACGACTGCTTGCTTCCGACCTTGCAACCCAGCGGCGCCTTCGACGCTGGCAAAGGGCCGAGGAGTCGCTGAACTTTTGGGCAGGCCGATCCTCTTCAGGCGAGGTCCCGACCTTAGCGCGCGTTAAAGATGAGCCCGCCGAATAGTGACTTAGAGCGCCAGCCCTGCTGGTGGGCCTTTGTACTTGTATGCTTTCCGCAATGTATACATCTGTTGGCAGTTAGGATATGCGCCGAGCGCTGTACGCCGGGTGGTCATGCTGTGCTGGGGCAAAGTCTCCACCTTCGACGCATGTTGTTGACAGTAGTTGCGCGTAGACTGGTGCGCGTGGAGGCGGGCCTCGACGTTACGACGTGTTTAGAGTCCGTGGCCTGGCGTGTACGAAGACGTACCTCCGCACGACGGCTTGTTTAAAGTCCGTAGACAGGCGCGTGCAAAGGCGAACCTCCGCACAGCGACCTGTTTAAAGTCCGTAGACCGACGCGCGCGAAGGCGGACCCCCGCACAGCGACCTATTTAAGGTCCGTAGACCGGCGCGCGCGAAGGCGGACCCCCGCACGACGACCTGTTTAAAGTCCGTAGACTGGCGTGTGCGAAGGCGGACCTCCGCACAGCGACCTGTTTAATGTCCGTAGACAGGCGCGTGCGAAGGCGGACCTCCGCACAGCGACCTATTTAAGGTCCGTAGACCGGCGCGCGCGAAGGCGGGCCTCCGCAGAGCGACCTGCTTAAGGTCCGTAGACTGGCGCGTGCGAAGGCGGACCTCCGCACAGCGACCTGTTTAAGGTTCGTAGACCGGCGCGCGCGAAGGCGGACCTCCGCACAGCGACCTGTTTAAGGTCCGTAGACCGGCGCGCGCGAAGGCGGACCCCCACACGACGACCTGTTTAAAGTCCGTAGACTGGCGCGTGTGAAGGCGGACCTCCGCATAGCGACCTGTTTAACGTCCGTAGACTGGCGCGTGCGAAGGCGGACCTCCGCGCAGCAACCTATCTAAGGTCTGTAGGCCGGCGCGCGCGAAGGCGGGCCTCCGCACAGCGACCTGCTTAAGGTCCGTAGACTGGCGCGTGCGAAGGCGGACCTCCGCACAACGACCTGTTTAAGGTCCGTAGACCGGCACGCGCGAAGGCGGACCTCCGCACAGCGACCTGTTTAAGGTCCATAGATCGGCGCGCGTGAAGGCGGACCTCCGCACAGCGACCTGTTTAAGGTCCGTAGACCGGCGCGCGCGAAGGCGGACCCCCGCACGACGACCTGTTTAAAGTCCGTAGACTGGCGCGTACGAAGGCGTACCTCCGCACGACGGCTTGTTTAAAGTTCGTAGACTGGCGCGTGCGAAGGCGAACGTCCGCACAGCGACCTGTTTAACGTCCGTAGACTGGCGCGTGCGAAGGCGGACCTCCGCACAGCGACCTGTTTAAGGTCCGTAGACCGGCGCGCGCGAAGGCGGACCTCCGCACAGTGACCTGTTTAAGGTCCGTAGGCCGGCGCGCGCGAAGGCGGACCCCCGCACGACGACCTGTTTAAGGTCCGTAGACCGGCGCATACGAAGGCGTACCTCCGCACGACGACCTGTTTAAGGTCCATAGATCGCCGCGTACGAAGGCGTACCTCCGCACGACGGCTTGTTTAAGGTCCCTAGACCGGCGCGTACGAAGGCGTACCTCCGCACGACAGCTTGTTTAAGGTCCGTAGACCGGCGTACCTCCGCCCCCCACCCCGAGGTGGGGGCAGCCTCCGGTGTACCCTGTGCTCCGCGTGCATGCCGACGCCGGGGCCAGCCTCTGGCACGCTACGCCGGTGCTTCTTGGAGCTCTCGGAGTTGGCGTCCAAACTACACCCTGCGTGCTCCCCCTGTGATGCGCGAAGGCGAGCCTTTACGCGCTGAGGAGGTGCGTGATTGCTGGCCACGGAGGTTCGCGCTGCGCTTGGGCGTTGCTAAACGCACGACAGCCTTCGTAGCCTATTTACACTTCGTGGAGTGCGCGTGATCAGCGTCCACGTCTTATTTATACTCCGGAGAGTACGCACAGGGACAAAGTCCCTGGCGTGCGCGGGGTTCGCGTCTTGTTTATACTCAGTAGAGTGCGCAGGGAGAGCATCCGCGTCTTATTTATACTCCGGAGAGTACGCGCTGGGACAAAGTCCCTGGTGTGCGCGTGGTTCGCGTCTTGTTTATACTCAGTAGAGTGTGCAGGGAGAACATCCGCGTCTTATTTATACTCCGTAGAGTACGCGCAGGGACAAAGTCCCTGGCGTGCACGGGGTTCACGTCTTGTTTATACTCAGTAGAGTGCGCAGGGAGAACATCCGCGTCTTATTTATACTCCGTAGAGTACGCGCAGGGACAAGTCCCTGGCGTGCGCGGGGTTCGCGTCTTGTTTATACTCAGTAGAGTGCGCAGGGAGAACATCCGCGTCTTATTTATACTCCGTAGAGTACGCGTAGGGACAAAGTCCCTGGTGCGCGCGGGGTTCGCGTCTTGTTTATACTCAGTAGAGTGCGCAGGGAGAACATCCGCGTCTTATTTATACTCCGTAGAGTGCGTGCGGAGGCGTCCCCCCACACGTCTTTGTTTATTCTCATGCCCGTGTCTTTGACGGAGAGTGCACACGCGAATGTGCGTCTTCGTTTATACTCATGCCCGTGTCTTTGACGGAGAGTGCACACGCGAATGTGCGTCTTTGTTTATACTCATGCCCGTGTCTTTGATGGAGAGTGCACACGCGAACGTGCGTCTTTGTTTATACTCATGCCCGTGTCTTTGACGGAGAGTGCACACGCGAACGTGCGTCTTTGTTTATACTCATGCCCGTATCTTTGACGGAGAGTGCACACGCGAACGTGCGTCTTTGTTTATACTCATGCCCGTGTCTTTGACGGAGAGTGCACACGCGAATGTGCGTCTTTGGTTTATACTCATACCCGTACCCCTGGCTACGGAGAGTGCACACGCGAACGTGCGTCTTTGGTTTATACTCATACCCGTACCCCTGGCTACGGAGAGTGCACACGCGAACGTGCGTCTTTGGTCTATACCCCGGGAGTACGCGCGTAGGCGAAGCCTCCGCGTGCTCTCGCCGCATCTTTTTACACAAATGAAAACGGGTGGCGACAAACGGAACTTTATTTCATTCCCGTTTGCGCGGGTACGCAATTACATGTGGCGGAGGTACTAACCACTTGTGATGGCGCCGCGGGTCCCGCACTGTGGTGCCGATTCTAGATGTGCCGTTGGTCGCTGCGACGGGGATGTCTGGTGCCGTGCTCGATGCGTCGGGCCATGTCTTGATCGCCACGAACGGTAATGATTGCCCGGGGCCCCGGGAGCTTCATGCATAGATAGCCGTGTTGCGGTACCGCCCCGGAGGAGTTGAGGACCGGACGCCCCAGTATGGCATTGTAAGGGTATGGGAGATCGACGACGTCGAATGTGGCATCTTCGACCCTTGCATTGTCACCTTCGCCGAAGGAGACCTGAAGGCATATTTGGTCGAGCGCCCGTAGAGGTTGTCCTCCGAAGCCTTGCAGCGCGACCCCCGATGGGCTGAGGCGGCTTCGGGGGATCCCCATCTGGTCGAAGGCTGCCGTAAACAGAATGTTCGCGGAGCTGCCGCCGTCGACTAGGGCACGTCCCACGTCGCGTCCCGCTATTACGGCCCGGACAACCAGAGGGTCTTGGTGAGGAAGCTCTACGCCTTCAGCATCGGCGGGGGTGAATGTAACCTCATGCTGCACCCAGTCCGGCGGTGTCTGTGCTGGATATGCCGCCACGTGGTGTAGCCTTCGTATGTAGGCCTTCCGCTGCCGTGCCGAGGCAAAGTCCAACGAGGAGCCTCCGGAGATGACGTTGATAATCCTGCGGTGGCTGGCCTCCGGAGCCTGCAGCTGCAGAAAGCCCTCCTGAGGCTGCTACACGTGGGCCTGAATCCGCAGCGGACCCTCGTGAAGCTGCATCCCTTGTGCCTGAATGTGCACAGGGGGTTCGTATGGGTGCTGTACGTGGGCCACCACGGGCGGGCGTGCTTCCAGGTTCCTGTCCCTGGTGACGCTGTCGCGGAGTGCCGCGATGGAGGTGCACGTGCGGGTGTCGTGGTTGCCACGACCGTGGACTGCGCACCACAGCCCCTGGTGTTGGTCGTCGTAATCTCCGCGCCCTTTATCGTCGCGGCCCCGGCCACGGCCGCGCCCCCGGCCTCGGCGTCCCCGACCGCCCCGGCCCGCGGGAGCGCCTTCGTCGGAACCGCCTTCGATGTCGAGGACGTACTGGCCTCGCCGCGACTTCTGCTGGCCACGCTTGGGCTTATCGGACGACTCCTTGTGCGGGGCGTCCCTGCGGTCGGACGCATCCCTGGACGACCCCTGCTTACGTTTACCCTTCGAAGAACCGTCCTTCGGCGGATCTTTGGCTTTTACCGAGGCACCAGCCTGGTTGGTGTCGGAGTCGTCACCCTGCCTTCGCCGCGCGTCCTCTTCCGCCCTGGCGTATTCCTCCATTTTGTCGAAGAGCTTCGTCACTGTCTTGATTGGCTTCCGTGCGTTGTACTCGGCCATCGGTCCTGGGCGAAGACCCTGGATGGCTGCATTGACAACGGTGGTTTCATTAACATATTTGACTTGACAACGTATCTTCGCGAAGCGTTTGAAGTAGTCCCGGAGCTTCTCCGAGGGTTTCTGCTTTACGGCGAAGAGCTGGTCCGCATCGACCCGCTCGACATAATTTCCTTGAAAGTTGTTGTGGAGACGGTCGCGGATCTTCTCCCACGCGTAGATGGAGTTCGGCTCTATGGTGAAAAACCAAGAGACCGCCACTCCTTGCAGCGCGAGGGGGAGTCCCTTCGCTTTTGTGGCGTCATCTCCGCCCGCGGCCACGATTGCGGTTTCGTATACGCGCACGAACTCGCGGGGGTCCGTGTCACCTTTGTAGGGCTCGATGACACTGGGGAACTTGAAGTCTTCGGGCCACGCCGCTTGCTGTAGTCCTGCCGAAAGTGGGGACTTCGGATCGACGCGCCGTAGCGGGACGCGGCTGGATGCGGGGGCATCGCGGCTGTCTGCCCTTTCCGGCGTGGGCTCTGGCGCGATCGCCGGCGCGGCCTGCCGGCTCCGAGCCTCTTGCATGTCTCGGACAGCCCCGCGAAGATCCCCCAGCTCCTGCTGGAACGCTCTGAGGGCCGCCAGCAGGGCGCTTTCCACCGCCTGTGCGGGCGGGGCCGCCGGCACGCCCAACGGGCGGACCGGCGCAGGCACCACCGCGTCGCGAGCTCCCGAGCTGCCGGTCGCTCCGTTGTGGCTACCTCCACCTGCCCGGTCCGCCCTGCAGGCGAGCGTCGCGGCAAAGGCGGTGAGGTTGGTTGCTGTCGCGTCGGCGGGGTCGGTCGCCGCAGTGCCGGTGACGTGGTTGGTCGTCGCAGCGCCGGTGGCGAGGTCAGCTGCCGCAGCACCGATGATGTGGTTGGTCGCCGCCGCGCTGGTGGCGAGGTCGGCTGCCGCAGCGCCGATGACGTGGTTGGTCGTCGCCGCGCCGGTGGCGACGTCGGCTACCGCAGCGCCGATGACGTGGTTTGTCGTCGCAGCGTGGTGCCGAGGTCGGCTGCCGCAGCGCCGATGACGTGGTTGGTCGTCGTGGCGCCGGCGTCAACGTCCTCGACCGCCACGCCTGCGGCAGCCGATGCCGAAGCCCTGGTACTCACGCGACGCTCCGCCCCAACCGTCTTCTTTCCCTTCGCCGCCGCCGACGAAGCTTTTTTCGGTGCCATCCTCCTTCGAACTTCAGGCTTTCTCCTGTCCTCCCCACGGACAGCGCCAACTGTTGTGGTTACAGACCAAACAGAGAGAGAGATGGTAGTGGAGAGTGAGTAATGGCCTGGGTCCTCCCCATGGCCTTTATTCTATATATATATACATGGGGAGTGCTTTTACAACTATACCCTTACATCTGAGTATCCCCTCCAGGGGCACTTATGGCATTACACATGGCCTATTCTGGACCTTATACCCTTCTACCAGGCCTGCTGGGTTTAGGTGGGGGCTACCCCTACAACAGGAGTCTAGAAGCAAGGGGGAGTCGAGACAGCAAGGGTAGGAAGACGGTCGCTGGCTAGCTAAATCACACAAATAAACTACACTACGGCACAAAACAATTCACTTAACAAGAACAATTACGAGAACAACTGACAGATTGATACTATTAACAGCTAACACAACACAATAGAAATCACAAAACACTAGCCAAGCTCACTGACCAACTCAGATCACAACCAGCATTAATAAAAATACTACTCGCAGAACCCAATTTGCACAGTTATCACATAACATAGCTCATAGTAACAGAACTCAATTTAGCAGGGCTCATGAACAAATCCACTGATACATTCACATAGCACAGAGCATACATCAGAGTTCACATCTCATAAACATAGTGCATAAACCAACAATTTAACAGTGCATAATCAAAAGGAATTAGTACCAATTTAGTTGATCAATACTCGTGAAAAGCAATTAGACAATGGAGAGGAATTAGAGATAACTGATGTGAAGAGGAAGCAGGGGAAACCGAGGGGGTTGAAGAAGAAGCTGCCGTCGGTGGAGAGGCAGATGTCGGAGAAGAGGAAGAAGACGGGTTGCGGTCGTCGGAGGTGTCGGTGGAGAGAAAGCAGGCGGCGGCCCGGCGCTTGGTGGAGGTCGCCGGTGCTATGGTGGCGCGAACGACGGTGATGGCGCAGGGGCGGCGCACTGCTTGCGGGAGAGGGGCAATGTAGGCGGCCGGAGATGAGAAGGGTGGTGGGAGAAAAGAAGAGAAGCGGCGGCCCGGTGAGGGGAGGTGCGATCGGAGAAGCAGTGGGGAGATGCGGCAGAGAGATGGCGCGCTGAAGGGGAAACGGAGAAGGGAGGCGGTCAGTGAATGTAGAGTGGCGGCGGTGAGGCAGATAATGCGGAGAAGGAGGGGTGCGATGGTGGAATGCAGATCTGGGGGAAGAAGTAGCGGTGGCGCTGAGGAGGGATATGTGGTGGCTCGCCGGATGTGGAGAAGAAGGGAGAGGCGGTGGAGAGAGATGGCGTGGAGATGGAGGAGAAGGAGGAGGAAGCAAAGGGAGGCGCGGTGGAGGTGAGGAGCGGTGGTGAGGGGATGGCGCGCCGGTGAGTCGGCCCGGCCTCGCCGGCGGCCGGATAGAATGAACTGGCGGTGGAGTGGCACGGCGATGGTTGAAGGCGGAGAAGTGGGCGGCGCTTGGTGGCGCGCTTGGTGGAGGAGAGGATGCGGAGAAGGCGGAGAAGGGAGTTGGCGGTGCGGGTGAAGGAGTGCAGGGGGGCTGCGCGGATGGAGAAGAACGAGGTGGCGCTGATGGTGGTCGGCGGCGCACGGGAAGAAGGGCGGCCCGGATGGAGAAGCGGCGGCCGGATGTGGAGGAGGAGGTGTGGCGGCGCTGCGGGTGGAGAACGAGGTGCGGAGTGGCGCTTGGTGGGAGAGCAAGCGGGCTGTAGAGGAAGACAGGCGGCCGAAGGAAAAGGGAGGCGACCGGCGAGGTAAGGCCCGGCCCTCGCCGGCGCAGTTGGAGAGGACGCAAGGGGGTAGGAGGAGGAAGGAAAAATCAGAACAGTGCCGGGCTCGAGTTGTCCCCAGGCGGCGGTGTTAGGGTTATGAGGGGATTAGGGTTTTCGGTTATTTGCGATTTAGCCCTTCCAGTTTTTGGAATTTGCAATCAAGTCCTTCCCCATTAGATTCCTTCTGATTTAGACCTCCGGAGCTCGGTTTTCTTCGCGGATAGATCCTACATGTCCGAGACGACACGTACATCTGTATGGGGCAGTCCCAGAATGCCGAATTTGTCGTTTATGCGCCTAGTTCGCGCCGGCCTGCGAAAAAAGCACAAAAAATGTAAAATGATCCAAATTGAGCAATTAATTATAGGAAAAACGTGTAGGACCGAAATGGCAACAGAGGGGGTGAATGGTGCCTTCAAAAATTCTCCAAGTACCCACACAACAAATCGGTCGAGAGAGCTGGCTTCTCTGGTCGAACACACGTGGTCGTAAGCCAACTGATGGTCGAACACCACGTGGTCGAACACTTGCCCGAGCCGACAAAAGAAATCAAACAGAGAAAACTGCGCGGTTGAAACAAGAACGGTGCTCTCAGGAAGAACTGGCCAAGATGGCCTTAAGGATGATTCCCAGTTCAAAGCAAGCCAACACAGCCCAAAGCAAAAGCAGTTCAAAACCAAATCAAGATTGAAACAGAAAGATCAGGAGACTGCACAGATAAAGGAACTGAAACAAGATACCCATAGCTCAAAGAACTTCGGAGAATTTATTTCTCGAGAGTACTACAGAGGAGTCCCGATACGCATGGACATTCGGACATGAGGAATGATTACAAGTAGACTCAGCTCATCCTCTCCTTCTCATCCTCAAGAACACCAAGAACTACATGATTCTTGGGAGGAAACAACACAGAGCTACGAAGGAGACAACAACACACCTCTGTCTCTCCTGCTCTCACCTACTCACAACTGCAAAAGAGAAAGCAAAAGACCCCCCAATCCCCTTCAAGCTACATGCAGGAGACACCCCTCCTTTTATAGCCTCCACTACCGGGTTTGCTTTCCTCTTTACCCATTAGCGAGAGTCACTCCAGTGCTTTCTCAGAGATACAGCTTCCTTTACAGCTTTCCGCATTTCTCCAAAATGCCATCCGGCTGCTTTCCTGGAAGCTTCCTCTGCCTTGCCTCTCAAGTCTTGCAACCACCTCGCAGACCTCGTCGTCTTCAGCACCTCCTGGCCACTCTTGACCTCAGCACGGCCCGTGCCTAGTCTCGGCCCTCCATGCCTCGCCACGGCTAGTCTCAAAGTCCTGCAAACATCATCAGACAAGCAAACCATTTCATAGCACCGCTCACAAGAGTATCCAACCACTTGAGCCAGAAATCAAAACCTAAATCATACTCTTACCAAGTCGTATACCACCCACGACAAGTCGAGAATAGAGAACAATGAATGCACACGACATACGACCACAATGTCAAGCAATACGACCAGATACAAGAGTCTACGACTATCGCTAACCACCGCTAGACTGGTCGCAACGACCACAAGGTCAAACTAGCTCCTACGACTATCAAGTCGTATGGCCGAACACCAAGTCATAACAAGCCTACGACCGCACACTAGACTGCTACGACCAACAAGATACAAGCTACGACCATTGCTAGCTTGCTACGACCACATACACACGCTGTGACTCTATCGCTCTAGGTCTATACCCCATACGACCACATCCCAAGTCGATACGACCGATTTCTAGGTCTTGCGACCGCTTATCGCGTGATCGAACCACCTTCCGACCACGATCATCGCTTTCTACCGTGGTCGAACCCTTTTCCGTTCTCGTACGACTTGTCTCACCGTGGTCGAAAACCTTCCGACTAACGTCGCCCACTTCTGACCGCGCTCCAAACTCGTCTGACCTCATCCGACCGACCTACGACCACGTTTGCCCATAGCGAGGTCGAAATCCGCTTTCATTCTCAGGAAGCGAAATCTGCGACAACGTGGTCGTAGAGAGCCGATTGCACAACGTGGTCGTACGCCTGAGCGCCGACTTCCAACCACAGCGATCGTCGCGCGACTCGTGACCACAGACCACAGCCAATGTGGTCGTACCAGGCTTCGACCACGACCAACGTGGTCGTATTGGCCTTCGACCATGGCCAACGTGGTCGTACCAGCTTTCGACCACGACCAACGTGGTCGTATACTGTCCTGATGGACTCCGATGATGCCCAAAGTAGTCGTAAACTTCTCAGAGGCTTGAGATCACGGCCAAGCGTGGTCGTAAACTTTGCTGCTGCCTTTCGACCATAATCCAAGTGGTCGTAGACCACCCCAGTGACCTACGACTACGCCCAATGGTCGTAAAGAAGTTGGGAGACTTCCGACCTTCGACTGTGTGGTCGTAAGTGACTTGCCTCGCTCCCGATTGGCGACAACGTGGTCGAACGAGCCCACGACCATGACCAGAAGCTACGACTTAGCAGGAAACGCTCAAATCAAACTCAAATTTTCCAAACCAAGTGTCAATAACTCATCACAAACAAGGGGGCACCTCCACATGGTCTCTCAATCTCCCCCTTGATGAGTATATTGACAAACTCAGAAAAAGCTTTTTAAGAAGAGTTGAGTTTGAAGAAACCAACATGGTCCAAAGAAAGAAATGAAGCTAATGACCATGTCGACAGAAGAAACACTAGAGCAACAACTGAAAGAGCAAAATGAACTCGAGGGCTCTAAAACTGTTGCCAACAGACTTTTTCTTCTCTATTCTCCCCCTTTTGACAATAAACACATCAAGATGCAATAGAGAGAATATGACATGTCAGAGAATGAATATGGCTGAAGTTTGTTTATTTAAGCATTTAGAGCCATGAGAATTATCCATATTGACCATAATGTAATACACCAAGCCATAACTCAATAAAACACTGTCTAGATCATGACAACATATATATAAACCAGCTAGAGCACATAGATGACAATCTGAAATGTAATGCATTTAGTGAGCAAGTCAAGTCATCAATGAGCAAAGTCCAACTAGAGATATCCAAGGATGATGCAGGCCATGTCAATAAGCTAAGCAGAACAAGGAAGCTACTATTGCGACCAAATAGAGTGCTATGCTCAAGAGTGAAACATTGGTTAAGTACTTGATTCTTTTTGTAGCTTAGGCAAATTGAGCACATAAGACATTGTCTTTTTAAAGCTCATGGTCGTTTTTAACCCAAATTTTGTTTATGTGCTAGATCTCAAGCCTTATGCGACTACTCCAAGCAATAAGCTTAAGAAGATAGTCTAGGTCATCCAAAACTCCCCTAAGTTCATGCCAAGTGCAATGGCAAGCCGTCTCATAGGGAGGAATTGGTGAGATCAGTTTTTTCGCACAAAAGAGATCTTTTTGCTTTTTAACATATTGTACTAACTCATGCATCATCAAGAGACTAAAACAGCTCAAACTAAGGCTCAATATAGATTCAACGCCCTACTCAGCCTATTTGACATGGCATGAATTATAAAGGGATAGCTCAAGCAAGACTAATCTCGAGTGCTAATATGACAAGTTTTAATTTAAGTTGAGCAATTTTAATTAACTTATCATGGCAGAAAGCTAGTCTACACATATGAAGTCATGATAAATCTAGCAAGCTAAGCACAAGACATGGCAAGGTGTAAAGCATTGAAGTATGTCATAACAGGATAATAATCAAGGCTCAATGCAGATTGATTATAATGCTAGAATGCTGAAAAAGCATGAAAGACCAGCTCCCCCTCAACATTAGATGCAACTTTTAGTTCAAGTTGAGTTATGTCAGAATTAAGCTCCAGAAGCTTCCAATTGAACTCCCCCTGAACCAAAGCAATAGAATCGAGAAGCTGGGAAAGAAAACAGCAAACAGGCAGTCCTTAAAGCATAGAAAAGATATAGAGGCAACTATGGCTCAGACTGACTCTCATCTACCCCATAAGACTCCAGGACAATCAGCTGACAGTAAATCACACACTAGAGAGCAAACACGTACCCTGTCTACCCGAGGGTGGCCTGTAACATCCCAAAAATTTGGATGTTCGAAAATATGGAGTTTTAAAAAATTTTCTTGCATTTTGCTGGCTCCCAAGTCTTTTCTGAATATGTATTTGAGTTCTTCCTTGAGTTCATGCTATGAAAATTAATAACCCAAGTATTTTCCAGGCGCAAATGATGACACTGAAAATAATAAAGATAGGAAATGATATTACATATCATTAATTCAAAGTGTTAAAATATACCAGAGTTTAAATCCAAGTCAATAGAATGAATCTAAAAGGAATATTAGAATATATCCCTGAATAATTACGCCAAAAAGAAAATATGTTCTCTTAATTCAATTTGCAAACCGAAAATCCAAAAATTAGATACAAAGCTTAAATGGGAATTCAAACTTGAATGCCATGCAAAGAATTAAATCAGTAAAGCTTAAATCTAAAATGTAAATTAAGAGTTTAAAATCCTAGTCTCCAATTTTCCGAAATCATGCGGCCCCTACCCCTCTTCTCTTACGCGTGGGCCCCGCACCCCTTCCCTCTCTCCTCCTTTTCCCTCCTGCCGCTGGCCCCCGGCCCCTCTCTTCCCTTCCCTTTCTTTCTTTTCCCTTCCCCTGTTTCCACTCCTTCGCTCGCGTCAGCCACGCTCGCCCGCGCCTGCCGGTCGCGCGCTGCCACACTCCTGCTCCCGTCCCCTCCCGACTCCCGTGCACACGTCGCCACCCCAACTGCCTTCCCTCTCCATGCCCTGCGCACCGCGTCAGCCTCGTCGTCTCCACGTCGCCATCAGACTGCACGCGCACGTCGCCGGCCATGCTGCTGCCCCCACCGTATCCCGTTCCCGGGTCGTCGGCCACAGCGCCCCACGGCACCCCCCGCCCCTCGCGCTATAAAGCCGCCCTGAGCCCCCTCCTTCCTCTCCCTTTGCCCCCTTCTCCTCCCTTTGCTCAGCCCGAGCTCGGGCGCCAGTTCCGAACCGCCGGCCGCCGCGCCTCACGCCGCCCCGGCCGCTCCGGCGAGGCTATTGCCGATCTTACCGTGTCAACACGTGCCCCTATTTCTCCTCTCCCTCCCCTTCCACTCAATTGGAAACCCGTTCACCGGAGCTCCCGCGCCGTCCATCCTCCCCAATCCCGGCCGCCACCGCCATCCTCACCGCCGCCCCTCCCTCGGTGAACCCCCGACCAATTCTGCACGATGGGAGCTACTACTCGGCGTGCTGAAGCTCTCCCCACGGTCGGCCGACGCCCTCCCTCGCCGGAGTGACCCCTCCACGGGAGCCATCTAGCACCGTCGCTCGTGCTCGCCGCCGGCCCGTCACAACCACCCCAAGCCCAAACCGATCGCCAAGGTATGTTCCCGACTATTCCTACATACTCCCCTACGAAGGAATCGAAGCATTGTGCCTTGTGCCGCCGCATCCCCATCTTCCCCATCTCCGTCGCCGCCATGAACGCCGCCGGCCGACACCTCGGCCAAATCGGCCAGCGATACTTCTCCCACAAATAGGGGCCGGTAAAAGCACTCCATTTTGGGGTTTCTCACGCCCGGCCACCACCCCTACCACCGGCGGCAACGCCAGCACCGCGCGCCGCCGGCTCTCCCCTGTTTGCACCCCCTGTCACACGGTTCCTCAATATGCCTTGCGCTTACCGGTCAGCCCAGGCTGTTGGCCCATTTGGCTAGCACCGCATGGTTAACACACGCGCACACCTGGGCATTCTGGGTTCGATTCTAGCCGGCTGCAGCTGTTGCCACGTTTTTGCTTAAATTTTTGTGGCTCACATAAGTTAATAAAAATCAAGGGAAAATTTAGGAATAATCTAGAAAAGCCAATGAATTTAATTAGGTCATAAAACCAGATTGTTAAGTATTTAAATGTGGGTTGGTTATTATATATGAATGACTAATATTCCTTAAATAATTAACTCAAAGACTAAATATCAATCAAAGGCCTTAATAAAGAAAAATTTCTTTGGTTAGGTATTCAAATTTAGTAAAGAGCTTAATTGAAAAGAAATTCCAAATAAAGTTAAAGGGTGGATATTATGAAATCAAGGCTCTAAATTAAGGGCTACCCTTATTTATAATTAAAATCTATGCCCAATATTTACCATGCCCCCATTAAATATATCTTCATGGTAGGTTTTACTAATTAGCAAATATTGAAAATATGACCTTGTAAAACAAGCCTTGCCAGATAAGTAGATTTTAATTAAAGCCAATAAAAACTAAATGTCGGACTTTCTAAGTAAATATATATAAAAACATCTATATGTATATATATAAATAAGTAGTTAGAGAAGTGCGAATAGCATGTATAAAGCCCACTAGTGAATATATCAGTACAATATTTGCGTTCACCGTAGACCCTATTGAAAATACATGTATGTAAACACTATCATTAACATACTACCAATCATGAAGTCTTAAGTGGTAACTTTAGCTAATAATGATAACAAAATATAATCATGTATAGCAGTCTCGATTTATAAAGGGATAAAATATCATCATCAGTAAATTTCAGAGAGCACTCCAATTAAAAGGTCATAATAACATACAGATGCTAAAATATAAATAGATCATAATTTAAATTAAATTTAGCCTAGTGATGAATGAAGGTACATACAATGTCGCACCACAAAATGCTGTCAACTCGGATTCTAACATTAATTCGGTAAACTAAAAATTATATACATCTCTATATATATAACATATGCCCTGAAGATTACGCTCGACAAATACCAAGCTTAGCTAAAACTTGTACACCGAAGCATAGATCTAACCTAGCTCATGAAACTTCCTGGGTAAATGCAAATCAATTAAAAAAAAAGTCATCAAGCAAAAGGTCAAACCTCGCTTTTTCCCAATTGGCCATGTCTGGCCACCTTCTTTTCCCAAAAGCGGATAATTCCTGTAGATACATCTTCACTTTTGATCTCTCGCATTCCTAAAATTTTCCCTCACGGTAAAGCATTCAGACAACTTGTCCTGCTGCTCAAACCCAGCTACCGCTGTGCTTGCAACACACTAACCTGAATCATCCTTCTATTCTCAAATCATAAATGCATAATTTAAATTAAATCGGGTATTTAAAGTGATTGGATTTATTGGATTTTTTTGAGTTATTTGCTTTTATTTGAATTCAGTTGCTTAGCACGTAATTAGAAATTGGAGACCGGAAGAGTCAAGGATCATGCGAGGCCGAGATCGAAGTGGAGATAAGGACCCGAACCTCAAGATCGACAAATGAGAAAGCTTTGAGTGAGCACAAGACCGCGGTAAACCGCGCCAGGCGAGTCAATACTTTGATCATGTTGAACCTACATTTTCTGCAAATTACTTTTGTTTAAATTATCAAATTGCATGCTGCTATTTTATATGCAAATACATGTTTAATTTAGAATTCTAGTTAAATGCCTATTATCTAACTTGATTAATATTGTCCTTCCTTCGGAATATTTGAACATGAGAACCTTGTCGCCCTAGCAAAAATTATAATAGTAACCATTCGAAAATAAGTCCATAATTATATGACATGCTTAGTATTGCTTAGAAATTCATGGGCGCAAGAATGGTCAAGCATCACTTTCAATCATGAGAAAATTTGGTTGGGCAGTCATGGTGGTAATGACTGGTGTATGTTGGATATGGCTATTTTATATTCCCAAAAACCTCAAATTGCTTACTTGTCTGGGCGGATGGTTCGGGGGTATGGTGCAGGTGTGCACGAGAGTGTGGTTTGTGGTAGAACCGCCCAGATAACCCTAAGGACTGAATCTTGTCATGACCTCCTATGTAAAACAAGTACAACCACAAGTCTGTAAAGTACAACTTGGCCTAGTAAATTTACCGGACCCTGAAAGTCATCATCATCAGTGGAGGAGTGAAGTGGTGCAAGCGGCTGTCTGTGTGTCAGGCTTGAATGGGACACCCGCGGAGGGTGAGGTTCTGCTGTGGCGTGCTAGCAGTGTGGTAGTCATCTGCTAGGCGTTCAGAAGGAGAACATCCCGCACAACGTATGGGACCCACCGCAAGTGGGAACGACCCATAGGGTGAGATGATGGAAGGGGCGAGGTACTTTGAACGGTTACTGTGATGGTTTGCTCAACTGCACGGCTAAGGAATCGTGTGGGGCAACGAGTGAACTGTCTCTTGTGGGTAAAGTGTGCAAACTCTGCAGAGTCAAAACTATTCGAATAGCCGTGCCCACGGTCAAGGGCGGACATGGGAACTTAACTAGATATAGTTCTATTTAAAAATGTTTGGAAAATGGGAATGGAAAAGTGGAGGGCAGCGGAAAGCCCTGATTTGAGTTGTCCTGGGTGTCGTCCCAGTGGTAAGTTAAGCGGCTATAACGCTGAAAGATGGCATATGGTGTGATGCCATATGTATGGAAAAATTATGGTGATATTAGGCATATGGTGTGATGCCATATGTATGAAAAATCATGTTAATATTCCTTGAACATTATGTTTTGTTCCAAAACTGCTAGGTCTCAGGAAATTTTATGTATTGTATTTCAAATAGTGGCATTTCTATTCCTACAAAATAAAATACGGAAAGAATAAGCAGGGTCGTGAGTAAGGGAAATAGATGTTTGTAGTGTACACATAAAGGTATTGGTGGATTCATGTCGATCATAAATAGGAATGATAGTGTGGGTTCTGGGAGAAATAAATTGGTGGAGTCTAGCTGAATAGACAGGCTAAATAGATGATCTAATTGAATTTTAGGGAATTTGGAGGAGTAATACAAGTATTGGATTATAGTTCCTGATTAGTGATTTACTTGGTGGGAGGATACTAGTGGATCGTAGAATTAATCAATGATGTTCTTGGTGGATATATAATGATGAACCGTAGAGTTGATCAATGATATTCTTGGTGGATATATAATATTGAATCGTAGGCTTGATCAATGGTATTCTTGGTGGATTTGAATCAATAATAAAAAGGATTGAATTGTTAGAAAATCTTGATGAGAATGTTCGGTGGATTAATTAGGTGATGTCACTCGCTGTTTGGAGATTAGACAGCAATCAACTTGGAAAGAGTATATTTGGTGGAATATCTAAATAATGTCACATGCTGTTTGGAGTTTTAGACAGCAATCAATATAAAATGTGTGTAGTCGATGATGTCACTCGTTGTTTGGAGTTTTAGACAACAACCATTACAGAAGGAATATGATCAGTGGATTGAATATAGGATGACACATGCTGTTTGGAGTTTTAGACAGCACTCAATAAAGAGAGAGTGTAATTTCGGTGGATTAAGTCAATTATGGCAATCGCTGTTGGGAGTCTTAGACAGCAGTTAATAAAGAGCGTGAGTCTTTGGTGGATTAAGTCAATGATGTCATTTGAGGTAAGGAGTCTTTAGGTCACAAAAACAACGATATGATATAATAATAGAAATGCTACTAATCGCGTTTTATGGCAAATAAAATAACCCGAGCCTCTCCTTTGTTAAACCATGCATACTATTTATTTGCATTCTGTGTGTTGGCTCGCGGAGCACGGGGTCGGAGTGCTCACGCTCGCTTTTGCGACAAAATTCAGAATCAAGAATCAAATCACCTCGTCTCAGCGACAAGATTGGTCAAGCTGGCAGAGAAGATGAAGATGTCAAGGGCTAGGTCGCGAACCTCCAGTTGGCTGCCTGTGGGCATGTCCTGAAGGTCCCACCTGTGTGCTTCGTTCTTCCGCTGCTGCAATTTATTGATTTCGGCCTAATCGGCCCATGAGTAAGTCTACTATTATATTTATGCTTCCGCTTGATATGTACTTTTGATATTCAGAACTGTAATCTGTGAGCACTATCTACTGATCCAGGGAATAGTGCGGTGGAATCACAGAGGATTCCAGATTGTATAATCTGGGCTCCGACATGGCCCAACCCTCGCTAGAACCTACAAGAAGTAAGTGAGCTCGACCTAGTGAGATAAGAAGCAGCTAATCCTGGAAGCACAAGATAAGAGTTAGAAGTCTAAGCATCTCGGCAAGAGAAGCACTCTAACCTATGCTGGAAGGACTAAACCCAAATGCACCCCGAGTGCAATGCAACAGAAATGAGACAGAAGCATAATCAATATAGTAAAGCAGTAAAGCCCAAAGCTCCCCCTCACTACAATCCGTAAGGACACACCACCCCAAGCTCTCCCCGCAGAGCTGAAAACCTCGAACTATCCAAAGGCTTGGTGAAGATATCTGCCAACTGGAGGTCACTCTCCACAAAATGGAGCACTATGTCACCCTTCTCTACATGGTCTCTAAGGAAGTGGAAACGAATATCAATATGCTTGGTCCGAGAGTGCTGCACTGGGTTCTTAGCGATGTTAATCGCAGACGTGTTATCACAAAAGAGTGGAACACTGTCTAAAGCTAACCCAAAGTCCCGCAGGGTCGAAACCATCCAAAGTACCTGGCTGCAACAACTGGCAGCAGCAATGTACTCGGCCTCTGCAGTGGACTGTGCAACACCGGACTGCTTCCGCGAAGACCAGGAAACGAGAGAAGTGCCAATGAATTGGCAGGTTCCGGAAGTGCTCTTCCTATCTATCCTACAGCCAGCGAAGTCTGCATCCGAAAAGGCTCTCAGGGAAAGACAGGATGAGGAAGAGTACCAGATACCATAGTCAATGGTAGCTCGAAGGTACCGAAAGATGCGCTTCACCGCCTGACGGTGAGATACGCGAGGAGAAGCCTGAAAACGAGCACACAGACACACTGAGAAGTGTATGTCTGGTCTTGAGGCAGTGAGGTAAAGAAGGGAGCCGATCATACTTCTGAACTCTTTCTGATCAACTGGCTCGCCATCCTCATCTGGATCAAGATAGGCTGTCGAAGCCATGGGAGTTGATACCGGCTTACCATCACTCATATCGAAGCGCTTCAGGAGGTCACGAGTGTACTTTCCTTGATGAAGAAATGTACCCTCCCGAGTCTGCTTAATTTGGAAGCCAAGGAAGAAGGTCAACTCACCCATCATACTCATTTCAAACTCGGTGCTCATGACATCCGAGAACTGGGAAACCAGAGTATGGGAAGAGCCGCCAAAGATAATGTCATCGACATAGATCTGGACGAGCAGAAGGTTAGCGCCAAGCCGGCGGATGAACAAGGTCTTATCAACTTTACCCATTTCAAACCCATGACTCAACAAGTAGGACTTAAGCCTCTCATACCAAGCCCTGGGGGCCTGCTTAAGTCCATACAACGCTTTGGAAAGCTTAAAGACATGGTTTGGGTATTTGGGGTTTTCGAAACCAGGAGGCTGTCGGACGTAGACCTCTTCCTCAATAAGGCCATTGAGAAAGGCACTCTTGACGTCCATCTGGTAAAGCTTGAAACCCTTAGAAGCTGCAAAGGCAAGCAGGATTCTAATGGCTTCAAGTCTAGCTACAGGGACAAAGGTCTCCTTGAAATCTAGACCTTCAACCTGGGAGAACCCCTGAGCAACCAGTCTAGCCTTGTTTCAAATAACCACTCCATCCTCGCTCTGCTTGTTCTTGAACACCCACTTAGTCCCAATAATATTGTGACCTCGCGGGGGCTCGACAAGCGACCAGACCTTGTTCCTCTCAAAATTTTCTAGCTCCTCATGCATGGCATTGACCCAAGACTCATCAGATAAAGCATGAGAGACATCTTTAGGCTCAAAGGAGGCAATGAAAGCAGAATGGAGACAGAATTGAGATAAGCCAGATTTTGAGCGGGTAACACGCTCGAAAAGGTCTCCAATGATCTGCTCTGAAGGATGAGCTTTCTGGATATGTCTAGGAGGTCCAGGATGAGATGAAGAAGTGACCTCTACCTCGTGAGCTGACGAGGTAGGAACAGAGCCACCAGCTCCAGAAGAAGCAGAAGGCATGGGCTGATCGCCTCGAGGTGCGGTGGAAGACGGCACCTCAAGGGGTGGATGAGGGACAGGATCAGGTAGACAACCGTCGTCTCCATCATCCTCATCATCCACAAAGATGGTCTCGGACTGCTCTAAAGAACCTGAGATATCGGGCCTAGTCCCCGGACTGGCCTCGTCAAAGGTCACCTCACAGGTCTCTACCATTTTGCTAGACTCACAGTTCCAGACCCTATAAGCCCGCGAAGAAGGCGAGTAACCTAGAAAGATCCCATCACAAGAACGTGACTCGAACTTATCTAGGTTCCCGGACTTCAGAATAAAGCACTTGCAACCAAACACACGAAAATGGGAGACGCTGGGCTTTCGCCCGTATCTCAACTCATAAGAAGTGCGGTGCAAGTGTGCCCTAAGAAATACTCGATTTGAGACATGGCACGCGGTAGCTATAGCCTCAGCCCAAAACTTCCGCGGTGTAGAGTACTCATCAAGCATCGTCCTGGCCATCTCGACCAAGGTACGGTTCTTCCTCTCCACAACGCCATTTTGTTGTGGGACGTGTGTCCATCCTTCTGACAGAAGGTGCAGTGATACTTCATCATCTGAGAGGTAGAAGTAGCACGGTCAGGCTTCGCCTTCTGAGAGGCCGAAGCAGCAGGTGGACTCACCTTCCTGTCAGAGATCCCTTGGACAAAGCCCGCTGATTTGAATTTAACCTCATCAGATCTGGGCTCGACCTCGATCACACCTCCTACTATGGGTCGGAGAATAGCAGGTGGATGCTTCCTCATATCCTCATAAAAATCATATCCTAGACCTTGATTGAACTTGCAAATCTTGGATTGGTCTAGAATAAGATTAAGCTTCTTCTTGCCTCCTACAAATCTCTCGAGAGTGTTCATAAGGTACTGACACTCCCGAAAGAGAGAGGTGCAAGAAGAGCAAGGGGAAGAGGGAACAGCAGGAGGTAAGGGAGCAGATGAAGAACCAACAGCAGTGGGAAGAATGGCTTGTGCACGCACAGCCGACTCTGAAGGGACATTCCTACTGCTAGCCAGTTGGTTCACGTCGCTAAGCGTCTCAACCTTACCCTGGGGCTTCTCCCCCTTCTCCACAATCACATTACAAGCAGAATGTGGCTTCTCTAGAAGGTCCTTAGTTAGCTTCACACATTTCTCATCCAATGCAATCAAGTCAGATTTTAGTTTGTTACAATTAATGCATGGTGAGCTAACAGGGTCCTTAGAAGCAAACTGAGCCAACTTCCTATCATGATCAATTATTTCTTGAAACTGTTTGGAGACAGCTTCAAGTTCAGCAGTTAACTTAGGACAGTTCAAGCATGAATCAATCGGCTCAGGTAAAGAAGCTTGGAGTTCAGCAATTTTATGATCTGCCCGTTTTAAGTTCATCTTCAAGTTATTGCAATTTTTACAAGGATCGGGCAGATCAAGGAGCATGACATAAGGTCCTCTAGCAGCAATGTCCTTATCCTCACATGAGGTGGGAGAAGTAGTCTCATCAGTAGTAAGTAGGGTAACAACCATCCTACTCAACTCTAACTCAGCAAGCAGACTAACATTCTCCACCTTAATAGAATCAAGCTCGGAGGACACACTATCATGTAAGGTCCTTAACTTCTCCAAATCACCCAGCAAAGCACAGCATGTATCACAGTCGTCACGGGAGGGAGCAGATGTAAGAGAAGTAAGCTCCCGTGACAGTCTATCTACTTCCTTCTCTAACTCGGTACACCTAGTCCTAGCTCTAGCATGAAAACCTCCTAGCTTAAGGAAAGCTTCATTAAGTTGGTCATAGGAGGGACATACCTCGTCCGAGTCGGAGTACAGCTCGCTGTCGCTGAGTTCGCCCTCGAGGGCCATGAAGCACATGCCGGAGAGGTCGTCGCCACCATCCTTGGGCTCTTGGTCACCCGTCCCGTCGTCGTCGCTCCATCCCTCCACCTCGCTGAGGTCGAGGTCGTCGAAGGCGGTGAGGACGTGGTGGAAGAGCTTCTTGGCCTTCCCGAAGTTGCGGAACTTCTTCTTTCCCGGAGCAGGTGCTGAAGGCTTCGTGTTGCGGTTCTTGTCGGTGTAGTCGTTCTTGCCCGAACCGTCGTAGTCACCTTTACCCTTTCCAAGCTTGGGGCAGTTTGCTCGGATGTGGTTGGGGCCACCACACTCGAAGCAGATGACTGGTCCTCCTCTCTTTCTGTCTCTCCTACCCTTGTAGGCATGGGAAAACCTTCGGGCTAGGAGGGCCAGCTGATCATCCGCAAGCTGCTCTAACTGATCATCAGTTATGTCACAAAGAGCAGCAAGGGAGAAACCGCAAGAAGACTCAGAAGAGAGACCAGAAGCTGAACTGGGATCGGTGACCAAGGCCATCGACTGTGACTTCGACCTACGAGAGACAACGTCAATCTCGTGAGTCTTGAGGCGCGAGTATAGCGCGTCAAGAGTCAAGGTCGAGAGGTCTGTCGTGTCTTTGATGGTGGTCACTTTCATCTCCCACACTCGCAGATCGAGTGCTGCAAGTATCTGACGAGCGTTGTCCGAGTCGGGGTATGTGAGACCGACCGCTCGGAGGTTGCTCAAGATCTTGTGAAAACGTGCGAAGCACTCATCTAGGCACTCACCAGCAAGCATCTCGAATTTGTTGTATTCGCGCTTGAACTGGTCCTGTCGAACCGTCTTGATCTGGGTGGTGCCCTCATGGTATGCGTCGAGGGTCACCCAGATATCGTAGGCGGACGACAGGTGGGAGATGCGATCGAACTCGCTATGACTCAGCCCCTGGATGATGATGTTCCTTGCCTTAGCGTTTGCCTCAACATCATGCATATTCCCAGCATTAATGTTCTCATCGGCAGGAACAACAAACCGGACCTTGACCTTGCGCCAGATAGCGTACCCCTGAGCCTGGATGTATGTCTCCATTCGGCTCTTCCAGAAGGGGTAATCGATGCCATCGAAAACGGGCGGCTTGGTCGAGTACTTGTCCGTCGCCATGGCTCTTGAGACCGGTTAAGATCTATTGAAAAGAGCTAACCGGCTCTGATACCAATTGTAGGACCGAAATGGCAACAGAGGGGGGGGGGGTGAATGGTGCCTTCAAAAATTCTCCAAGTACCCACACAATAAATCGGTCGAGAGAGCTGGCTTCTCTGGTCGAACACACGTGGTCGTAAGCCAACTGATGGTCGAACACCACGTGGTCGAACACTTGCCCGAGCCGACAAAAGAAATCAAACAGAGAAAACTGCGCGGTTGAAACAAGAACGGTGCTCTCAGGAAGAACTGGCCAAGATGGCCTTAAGGATGATTCCCAGTTCAAAGCAAGCCAACACAGCCCAAAGCAAAAGCAGTTCAAAACCAAATCAAGATTGAAACAGAAAGATCAGGAGACTGCACAGATAAAGGAACTGAAACAAGATACCCATAGCTCAAAGAACTTCGGAGAATTTATTTCTCGAGAGTACTACAGAGGAGTCCCGATACGCATGGAAATTCGGACATGAGGAATGATTACAAGTAGACTCAGCTCATCCTCTCCTTCTCATCCTCAAGAACACCAAGAACTACATGATTCTTGGGAGGAAACAACACAGAGCTACGAAGGAGACAACAGCACACCTCTGTCTCTCCTGCTCTCACCTACTCACAACTGCAAAAGAGAAAGCAAAAGACCCCCCAATCCCCTTCAAGCTACATGCAGGAGACACCCCTCCTTTTATAGCCTCCACTACCGGGTTTGCTTTCCTCTTTACCCATTAGCGAGAGTCACTCCAGTGCTTTCTCAGAGATACAGCTTCCTTTACAGCTTTCCGCATTTCCCCAAAATGCCATCCGGCTGCTTTCCTGGAAGCTTCCTCTGCCTTGCCTCTCAAGTCTTGCAACCACCTCGCAGACCTCGTCGTCTTCAGCACCTCCTGGCCGCTCTTGACCTCAGCACGGCCCGTGCCTAGTCTCGGCCCTCCATGCCTCGCCACGGCTAGTCTCAAAGTCCTGCAAACATCATCAGACAAGCAAACCATTTCATAGCACCGCTCACAAGAGTATCCAACCACTTGAGCCAGAAATCAAAACCTAAATCATACTCTTACCAAGTCGTATACCACCCACGACAAGTCGAGAATAGAGAACAATGAATGCACACGACATACGACCACAATGTCAAGCAATACGACCAGATACAAGAGTCTACGACTATCGCTAACCACCGCTAGACTGGTCGCAACGACCACAAGGTCAAACTAGCTCCTACGACTATCAAGTCGTATGGCCGAACACCAAGTCATAACAAGCCTACGACCGCACACTAGACTGCTACGACCAACAAGATACAAGCTACGACCATTGCTAGCTTGCTACGACCACATACACACGCTGTGACTCTATCGCTCTAGGTCTATACCCCATACGACCACATCCCAAGTCGATACGACCGATTTCTAGGTCTTGCGACCGCTTATCGCGTGATCGAACCACCTTCCGACCACGATCATCGCTTTCTACCGTGGTCGAACCCTTTTCCGTTCTCGTACGACTTGTCTCACCGTGGTCGAAAACCTTCCGACTAACGTCGCCCACTTCTGACCGCGCTCCAAACTCGTCTGACCTCATCCGACCGACCTACGACCACGTTTGCCCATAGCGAGGTCGAAATCCGCTTTCATTCTCAGGAAGCGAAATCTGCGACAACGTGGTCGTAGAGAGCCGATTGCACAACGTGGTCGTACGCCCGAGCGCCGACTTCCAACCACAGCGATCGTCGCGCGACTCGTGACCACAGACCACAGCCAATGTGGTCGTACCAGGCTTCGACCACGACCAACGTGGTCGTATTGGCCTTCGACCATGGCCAACGTGGTCGTACCAGCTTTCGACCACGACCAACGTGGTCGTATACTGTCCTGATGGACTCCGATGATGCCCAAAGTAGTCGTAAACTTCTCAGAGGCTTGAGATCACGGCCAAGCGTGGTCGTAAACTTTGCTGCTGCCTTTCGACCATAATCCAAGTGGTCGTAGACCACCCCAGTGACCTACGACTACGCCCAATGGTCGTAAAGAAGTTGGGAGACTTCCGACCTTCGACTGTGTGGTCGTAAGTGACTTGCCTCGCTCCCGATTGGCGACAACGTGGTCGAACGAGCCCACGACCATGACCAGAAGCTACGACTTAGCAGGAAACGCTCAAATCAAACTCAAATTTTCCAAACCAAGTGTCAATAACTCATCACAAACATGGGGGCACCTCCACATGGTCTCTCAAAACGTGTAATTGATGATAAATGGTCCCAAAATGCGAAGAATATAAGGGTAAAATGATGGCCAAATATATGAAAAAATGACGCATGTCATATAGCAGGAGCTGAATGGCATCTAGTCACGGTGTCAATGGAATTGCCTCCGGTGAGAAGCTAGGAGAACGTAATAATGCTCATAATCCAATCTGCAATCCATCAGATCAGGTTGAGTCCAACACATGGCCTTTTGGAGGTGGTGGTCTCTAACCATTCCTCACCGTGGAGGCTACTGGCTGAAGCAATGGAAGGCTCTCCCTTAATTTTGATAGGAGTTCATTGGGAGATTCATACTGGAAACATGAAGTTAACATGTGCTTCTACCCCTCCATGCTTGATGAGTTACGTGGGATAAATAGGGAACTCAGGGTGAAACTCAAGTCGTCATACCCCTTCATCTAACAGACACACTCTGAGGCCTTCGGTAACTACCTAGAACCTATAACGAGTTCATGATATTTTGAACAACCTAATCCTGCTTTGATAGAGATCCCGTGATATGCTCATGTTGCAGGATAGGTATAAGAGGTTCTGCAATAGACGATGCATTGGACAAAGATGTACCGAGAGCAAAGACACTCTCAAAGCCATATGCTCACTTCTTCTTTGCATGATAGAAGCCAACATGGCCAGGCTGAAATTAATCCATTAGTAGGCCAAAGACTATCTTAGAGATTTCATCAAGGAGGTCACAAGGGGAGAAGGCCCTTTGAGAATGAAGCTACTCCTCCCCCATTGTCCCGAAAGATGACATTAGGGATACGGTTTGGATGATCTCTGTCATCATCTGAACCATGTATCTGGTTGGAGACACAATGTGAGTGTCCACGACTAGATAGGAGTAGTAGTCCCCCATGACAAATATCAAAGGAACAGGTCTCTGACCGATTCTAGAGAAGACGCCGCGACCTGATCATAGGCTGTTGGGCTTTCTCGGCAAGCCTTCAAGTAGTACGCTGGCCAGAAAGGTTCCAACAAGTGAATCTTAAGAAATTCTATGGAAAGCAAAACCCATTAGAATTTCTGCAGATTTATACCACCGCTATTAGTGGTTGCTGGAGGTGATGACAACATGATGGCAAACTATTTGTTGATAGTCCTCGAAGGTTCCGCCCAGTCGTGGTTACTTAACCAACTAGCAGGATCAATCTATACTTGGGAGCAGCTTGGTGACCTACCGATTGCTAACTTCCAAGGGACATACGACCACCCCAGGAAGTAAGATGACTATCACTGAATCCGACAAGAACCTAATGAGGCTCTGCAATAGTACATTAAGAGGTTCAGTTGGTTCACAACTCAATCCTAGAGGTCACAAATTCTTCAGTTATCTAGGCATTTAAAACTAGATTAAGATACCAGTAATATATGGAGGATATTGTAATGGACCCTCCAAGGACAATCGTCAAACTATTTGACATGATCGATAAGTATACAGCCACTAGCAAAGTGGTTGAGTGGAACAAGGCCATCGACTGGATAGAGAAGATTTCTCACCCACCAATGATCATATCAACGATGTGTTATGGCTCTTGATGGTCTTTCTCTTTGTTGCCATTCTAGTCCTTCTTGGAGCATTGTTCTCCAATCTCCTAAATGGAAGGGAAAGTACCCTTACCCAAGTAATAGCTTCCAGCTTCTTTTGCTTGGCACAACTGTTGCGTAGATCATGCCTGTAACATCCTGAAAGTTTAAATTTAAAAATGTGAAGCTTTTGAAATATTTTTACAATGTATTTTATTTGAATTTGGAGTTTATGGTATTTTCTGAAATTTGGTTGAGGTTCCAAAAATTTTAAAAAGTTCAAGAAGGAAACAAACACTAGTGATGCCATAAAAAGGAAATGTGCAAATAATAGTGTCATAGGGGTGGCCCCCACCTAAGCCCAGCAGGCCTGGTAGGAGATTATAAGGCCCAGAATAGGCCATGTGTAATGACATAACTGCCCCCAGAGGGGATAACCAGATGTAAGGGCATAACTGTAAAAGCACTCCTCATGTGTACATATATATGAGTACAAGCCATGGGGAGGACCCTGGCCATTACATTCATCCTCATCACTCTCCACTACCATCTCTCTTTGTTTGGTCTGTAGCCACAACAGTTGGCGCCGTCCGTGGGGAGGACGAGGACAAGCCTGAAGGCCGAAGAAGAAGGATGGCACCGAAAAAAGCTTCACCAGCGGCGGCGAAGGGAAAGAAGACGGCTGGGCCGGAGTGGCGCGTGAATACCAGGGCTTTGGCATCGGCCGCCGAAGGAGTCGGCGGCGGCGTAAGCGCAGTGGTCGCGGGCATCGACGCTCGTGCTACAACGACCGACCCCGCAAGCACCGCTACAACGACATCCAACCCCGTCGCGGGTACTGCGGCAACAGCCCCCGCCACCCTCGCCGGTAGCGCGGATCAGACGGCCGCGGGTAACCGCAACGAACCATCCGGCGGATCTGGAGCTCGTGAGGCGATGGTCCCTGCACCGACCCGTCCGCTGGGCGTTCCGGCGGACCCGACAGCACCTGTGGTGGAAAGCGCCCTCCTAGCAGCCCTCAACGCGTTCCAGCTTGAACTAGGAGACCTTCGCGGAGCCGTCCGCGATATACAAGAGGCTCAGAGCCCACAGGTCGCGCCAGTAATCGCGCCCGAGCCCGCGCCGGAGAAGACGGACAGCCGCGAAGCCCCCACGTCCAACCGCGTGCCGTTGAGGCGCGTAGATCCGGAGTCCCCATTTTCGGCGGGGCTGCAGCAGGAAGACTTCAAGTTCCCTAGCGTCACCAACCCGTACAAAGGCGACACGGATCCTCACCAGTTCGTGCGCGTGTACGAAACCGCGATCGAGGCCGCGGGCGGAGATGACACCACGAAGGTGAAGGGACTCCCCCTCGCGCTGCAAGGAGTGGCCCTCTCTTGGTTTTTTACCATAGAGCCGGGCTCCATCTACGCGTGGGAGCAGCTTCGTGACCGCCTTCAAAGCAACTTCAAAGGAAACTATGTCGAGCGAGTCGACGCGGACCAGCTCTTCGCTGTGAAGCAAGGACCCTCGGAGAAGCTCCGGGACTACTTCCAGCGCTTCGCCAAGATTCGATGCCAGGTGAAAGACATTAATGAAACCACCATCGTTAATGCAGCCATACAGGGCCTTCGTCCGGGCCCGATGGCCGAGTACAACGCGCGGAGGCCAATCAAGACAGTCGTCAAACTCTTCGACAAAATGGACGAGTATGCGCGGGCGGAGGAGGATGCGCGAAGACGCAGCATCACCGCCCTCGACCTCGTCCAGGGGGAGCGCCCCCCGCGCGAGGCGGGGGCGGGTGGGCCCCCATCGAAGCAGGGCCGCGACCGAGAACGTCGCGGAGGCCCTCCCCGAGGCGGCGACACCGAGGTACAGGAAGGCTCTTCAAGGAGCGGGCGTAAGCCTCGGCGCCGCCAGCACAGGACACAGGCGGCCCATCATGTCCGCGACACCGAGGGCACCCACCGAGGACCCGACCCCGCCTCACAGAGGGGAGACCAGGGGTCAGAAGGCGGACTCGATTACGGCGGCCAACCCCAAGCAGAACAAGAGCTCCTGCACTATGGCAAGTGGTGCGAGGTGCACGACTACGGCGATCATTACACAAGGGCATGCGCTGCAGTCATGGAGCTGCGGGGGGTGACGGCTGGGTCTCGGGCTCCGCCCCCAATGGAGGGCGCGCAGCATCGCACCGTCAACGTCATCACCGGAGGCTCCTCCTTAAAAGCTCCCGGGGAGCAGCCGCAACTGTGGATGCCGCCCCGCAACATCACCTTCGACTTGAACGATGCCCGGGGTGTGGAGTACCCTCACCAAGACCCCCTAGTCATCCAGGCCCACATAGCACGTTGTGACGTCAGGCGCGTCCTTGTTGACGGGGGAAGCTCCGCGAATATCTTGTTCGCAGAGGCCCTCGACCATATGGGGATCCCACGAAGCCGGCTAGAGCAGCCAGGAGCTCCACTTCAAGGTTTCGGGGGTCAACCGCTGCAGGCCTTGGGGCACGTGTCCCTTCCGGTCACTTTTCGTCAGGAGGGCAACAAGGGTAACATCCGGACCGAGCATGTCGTCTTCGACGTCGTCGATATCTCGCATCCCTACAACGCCATACTGGGTCGGCCCGCCCTCAACTCTTTCGAGGCGATCCCACACTACGCGTTTTTGTGTGGGAAGCTCCCGGGCCCGGAGGGTGTTATCACCGTCTTCAGCGATCAGGACCTGGCCAGACGGGCCGAGGTCGGCAGCCGCGTTCCGCATCGCCTGGTGCATGCCCTCTCCGGTGCGCGTGGCGACCGGCCCTCCGCCCCCGGATGGACGCCCAAACCTCGGCTCGAGGGCGGAGTCAAGAAGGTGCCACTCCAAGCGGAGGGGCAGTTTGTGTCCATCGGCGAGGGGCTCCCACCGGGGGTCGAACGGGATCTGCTCCAAGTGCTTCAGAACAACGTTGACATTTTCGCATGGTCCTCGGGGGACATCAAGGGCGTAGATCGAGCAGTAATCGAGCATCGCTTGGCGGTCCGCCCCGACGCCAAGCCGGTCAAGCAAAGGCTTCGGCGTATGTCAATGGATCGGCATCAGGCGGCCAAAACCGAGGTCACGAAGCTTCTTCGTTCTGGGGTCATCCGCGAGGTCCACCACCCAGAGTGGCTCGCTAACCCGGTGCTAGTCAAAAAGGCCAGCGGGGCCTGGCGCATGTGCATCGACTTCACAGCACTCAACAAGGCGTGCCCGAAGGACAATTACCCCTTGTCGCGCATCGATCAGCTGGTCGACGCCACTGCGGGGTGCGAACTCATGAGTTTCCTGGACGCCTATTCTGGCTATTACCAGGTATACATGGCCGAAGACGACGAAGAGAAGACCAGTTTCATCACACCAATTGGGACGTTCTGCTTCGTCAGAATGCCCTTTGGCTTGAAGAACGCCGGCGCTACCTTCACCCGCCTCGTCGCTATTGCCCTGGCCGCCCAGCTCGGGAGGAACGTCGAGGCTTATGTCGATGACGTGGTGGTCAAAACTCGGCAGCTTGCTCTGCATTGGCCGGGACCTCCAGGAGACCTTTGACAACCTCCGGAAGGCGGGCATCAAGCTCAACCCCGACAAATGTGTCTTCGGGGTGCAGGCGGGCAAGCTCCTGGGTTTCCTCGTCTCCGAACGGGGCATCCAGGCGAACCCCGACAAAGTAGACGCCATCCTGGGTATGGAGCCACCCAAGACTACGCGGGAGGTCCAGAGGCTGGCGGGCCGCATGGCAGCACTAAGCCGCTTCCTATCCAGGGCGGCGGAACGGGGCTTGCCATTTTTCAAGACGCTCCGCGGGTGCGACGGATTTCGTTGGGATGGAGATTGCGCGAAGGCCTTCAACGAGCTCAAGGAGCACCTGGCCAGCCTCCCCACGCTGGTCGCCCCAGCACCAGAGGCTCCCCTCCTGCTCTATCTGGCCGCGTCAGCCACCGCGGTCAGCGCCGTCCTCGTCTTAGAGGAAGGCGCCATGCAGCGGCCCGTCTACTTTGTCTCCGAAGCCCTCCAAGGTGCCAAGACAAGATACACGGAACTTGAGAAGCTCGCCTACGCGCTGGTCATGGCCTCCAGGAAGCTTCGGCATAATTTTCTGGCCCACCCGATCACAGTGCCTTCCTCGTTCCCCCTGGCAGAGATGCTACACAATAAGGAGTCCACAGGGCGCATCGGCAAATGGGCTGCCGAGCTCGCTCCCTTCTCCTTGAAGTATGCTTCGCGATCGGCAATCAAATTCCAAGTCCTTGCGGATTTTCTCGCCGAATGGACCCCGCCGGCCCAACCCGTCCAGACGCACGATGACCCCGTCTGGACACTCACGATCGACGGCGCTTACGGTGTCACCGGCGCAGGCGTAGGGGCGGTGGTCGTCACGCCCGAGGGGCAGCGTTTGTTATACTCGGCGCGCCTTGCCTTCCCCGCCACCAACAACACGGCTGAATACGAGGCGTTGCTCTTCGGCCTGGCGAAGCTCAAGGCAGTTGGCGCGAGACGGGTGCTAGTCCGCACCGACTCGCGCTTGGTGGCTGGTCATGTGGACAAGTCATATCAAGCCAAGGACCTTGAGTTGGCCAAGTACCTCGCGGCCGTGAGGGCGAGGGAAAGGCACTTTTTGGGCGTCACCGTCAAGGCCATCCCCCGCGCGGAGAACGAGCAGGCCGACACCCTCGCTAAGGCGGCCAGCCAGCAACTGCCCCCCTGAGGGGGCGTTTTACGAGATACTAGCGCAGGCGGCCATCGCGCAAGACAACCGGGACGCGGCACTCGTCCACCGCATCGACCGGCCAGGTGATTGGCGAGAGCCCATCTTCAATTTCTTGCAAGGCATCGCCGAGCCCGACGACCCCGCCGAGCTTCGGCGCTTGCAGCACCGCGCAAGGTCCTTCCAGGTGTTCGAAGGGATACTCTACAAGAGGGGGGTTTGCGCACCGCTCCTGCGCTGCCTCTCGACGGAAGGGGGAAAGGAGCTCCTGGCGGAGATCCACGCGGGCGTGTGCGGATCCCACCTGGCGCCTAGGTCGTTGGTCGGCAAGGCATTCAGGCAAGGCTTTTACTGGCCAACCGCCACCACCGACGCCCAGGACCTCGTCCGTCGGTGCCAAGGGTGCCAGTGGATGGCACGCATCATCCGCAGGCCCCCGACGAGCCTCAACCCCATTCCCCCGGTGTGGCCACTGGCACGCTGGGGCCTCGACATAGTAGGACCACTTGCCCGAGCTCCAGGGGACCTTCGGTTCGTGGTAGTCGCGCTGGAGTATTTCTCTAGATGGCCGGAAGCGGTTGCCCTGGCCAAAGTAACTTCTGCAGCCATACAGCGCTTCCTATGGCAAAACATCATATGTCGCTTCGGCGTGCCCCGGGAGCTCACGGTTGACAATGGCCTGCAGTTCGATGCTACCCTTTTCAAAGACTATTGTGACAGCATGGGCATCACCCTCCGATTCGCCTCGGTAGGGCATCCCCAGTCCAACGGGGCGGTCGAACGGGCGAATGGCACCATCTCCGCCGCCATCAAAAAGCGCCTGGTCGGATTGCCGAAGGGCAAGTGGCCAAGCGAGCTTCACAGCGTTCTGTGGTCGCTTCGCACAACGGTAACACGCCCGACGGGATTTACGCCGTTCAGGCTCCTTTTCGGCGATGAGGCGGTGACGCCCGAGGAAATCAAGGCCGGCTCGCGGAGGGTCCTCGTCCAAGCACCCGAAGAGGAGCGCCGTGTGTCCTTGGACCTCCTCGACGGGATACGGGCAGATGCAGCCCACCATGTTGAGAAGTACGCGCGACAGACAATACGTGCTCGGGACCGCTCTATATGCCCGCGGGGGTTCAAGCCTGGGGATCTAGTTCTCAGAGTAGCGCTCCAGGCGGAGACCGTTGACAAGCTAGAGTCCAAGTGGGAAGGCCCGTACATCGTGATGGAGGCATTGCCGAAGGGGGCGTACCACCTCGCCACGCTCGAAGGACAAGCCCTCCGGCACACATGGAATGCGGACAGGTTGCGGCGGTACTACGCCTAGAAGCAGGACAACAAGCATAGAGCCACCAGCCCTTTGTTATGCGATGCTCGCCCGCGCAAACGGGAGTTCAATAAAGGTTGATGTTCCCAGAGCATCCCCTGTCCGCGCTGAGCAGAACAAAGTCCACGGACTCTAAATAAGACGTAGCGTCGAGCCTAGCTCCGCACGCGCGAGTCTCCGGACTATAAAGTAAGACGTAGCGTCGAGGTCCGCCTCCGCACGCACTAGTCCACGGACTCTAAATAAGACGTAGCGTCGGGCCTAGCTCCGCACGCGCGAGTCTCCGGACTATAAAGTAAGACGTAGCGTCGAGGTCCGCCTCCGCACGCATTAGTCCACAGACTTTAAATAAGCCATAGCGTCGAGGTTTGCCTCTGCACGCGCGAGTCTACGGACTATAAATAAGACGTAGTGTCGAGCCTAGCTCCGCACGCACCAGTCTACGGACTTGAAATAAGACGTAGCGTCGAGCCTAGCTCCGCACGCACTAGTCCATGGACTTTAAATAAGACGTAGCGTCGAGGTCCACCTCCGCACGCACTCTACGGAGTATAAATAAGACGCAGCGGGGGGACGCCTCCGTGCGCACTCTACGGAGTATAAATAAGACGTAGCGTTGAGCTTAGCTTCCGCACGCACCAGTCCACGGACTTTAAATAAGACGTAGCGTCGAGCCTAGCTCTGCACGCGACAGTCTACGGACTATAAATAAGACGTAGCGTCGAGCCTAACTCCGCACGCACCAGTCTACGGACTTTAAATAAGCCGTAGCGTTGAGGTCCGCCTCCGCACGCGCGAGTCTCCGGACTATAAAGGAAGTTGTAGCGTCGAGGTCCGCCTCCGCGCGCACCAGTCTACGGACTTTAAATAAGCCGTAGCGTTGAGGTCCGCCTCCGCACGCGCGAGTCTCTGGACTATAAAGGAAGTCGTAGCGTCGAGGTCTGCCTCCGCGCGCACCAGTCTACGGACTTTAAATAAGCCGTAGCGTTGAGGTCCGCCTCCGCACGCGCGAGTCTCCGGACTATAAAGGAAGTCGTAGCGTCGAGGTCCGCCTCCGCGCGCACCAGTCTACGGACTTTAAATAAGCCGTAGCGTTGAGGTCCGCCTCCGCACGCGCGAGTCTCCGGACTATAAAGGAAGTCGTAGCGTCGAAGTCCGCCTCCGCGCGCACCAGTCTATGGACTTTAAATAAGCCGTAGCGTTGAGGTCCGCCTCCGCACGCGCAAGTCTCCGGACTTTGAATAAGACGCGGATGCCCTCCCTGCGCGCTCTACGGAGTATAAACAAGGTGCGGAGGTCTTCTCCCCTTCGCGTTCGGCGGCAGGTAGCGCCAAGAATAAGGTACTACTCGGATTCATTGCAAAAGCAAAGGGGTCACATGGTTACAAGCGTAAGAACCAGTACATCATCCCCCTGCCCTACCCGATCAACCGCTCAGCCTTGGCGCGGTGCGGACGAACCCGTGCCGCCATCGCCGCGACGCTGAAGGACCCTTTCGAGCCACTGGAGGAGGTCCCCCTCCCCATGCAGCGTTTGCTGCACGGCGACCCTCGCTGCACCTTCCCCAAAGCCGCCCCAGATCCATTGATGGAAGTTCTGCAGGCTAGGCCCGATGGAGCGGATGGCGTTCGACAGGACCTCTGGTCAGTCGGGAAAATCCAGTTGAGGATTTGCTAGCTCATGGGTATGTCTACACCCACGAGTGTGAAGCAGGGCGAGGGCGAAGCACGCACCAACGTAGCCGCAGTGCTTGCCAAACATTCTGGCGCCACGAAGAGCAACGCCGGCTCCCTCCTCAATCAGCCCGAGCGTCTCCGACAGGGAATCCGGCCCGTGCGTATTGTCCGGCACTCTGATGCACAGATTTCGGAGGGCCTGGTTCAGAGACTCCATGGCCCGCCACGCCGACGTGGACGCATTTTCCAGGGCGCGGCTATCCTCGGCAGCAGACTCCACCAGCTGGGCGTTCTTCCCTTCCAGGACGGCGATCTGCTGCATGAAGGCGGCACGCTCCTCAGCCGCGGCACACTTGGCTTCCGTGGCCTCGAGTTCCGCGGCCGCCATGCCGCCCTCCAGCGCGCGAAGTTCTTCATCCTTCGCGGCGAGGGCATTGCTTGCTTCACGAAGGCTGGCTTCCAGAGCCCACCGCTCCCGAACGCGGACCTCGTCAAAGGACCGGCTGAGGGCAAGTGTCTGGCAAAAACAACAAATCAGCAGGCGTCCAGTAGTACCTTACAAAGCGGAAGCGCACATATTTACCCTCATCTCGGAGGCCTGCAGCGCGAGCGCTAGGAGGTCCCCCTCGCATGACGACAACATCTCTCGGTCGAGGCCGTTGTCGGCCCACTCTGCGGCTGCGGTAAGGTCGCAAAATATCTCCGAGCGAGGGAGGAAGTCCGAGCGAGCGAGCCCCGGCCCCAACGCGCCAGGATTTGACGAGGCCACCGCCACATCAACAACGGCGGACACCTGCGGGGCACCCTGCACAAGGCTTCCGACTTTGCGCATACCTCCGCTGCTCGATCCTTCGCCACGTCCGGGAGACTTCGTCTCGTCTGATGTTGGCAGAATGAGCGAGCAGATCGGAGAAAGTCTCGCGAAGTCAAGCGAAGAAAGGGACTCATGCCTACCTCCTGCGCCCCTCGTCGCGGTAGGAAGTGGCGCTGGTTCGACCACCCAGGGGGAGGCTGGCGCCTCGACGGTCGGGGAGAAGGTCCTCTCGGCCGCGCCAGATGCCGTAATCCCGTGGCAAGGCCCCGCAACGGCGTATCGACCCCTCGCTGGCGGCAGGGACTGAGTCCGAGGGCGTTTCGCCTGCGGTGGCACAGGCGATTCTTCCACGGCAGCACCAGCTCCGGTTACCGTCGCCCCCACGGTTTCCTCTGTAGCGGGCGCACCCTCGTCGGCTGCTGCGGTTGATAACGCACCTTCAACCGTGGTTTTCTCGCCAGGAACGACGCCACCCCCGGATTGACAAGTTCCAACTCAGCGATGGCCGCGAGCCCGAGCACGGGCTCGTGGGCGTCGGCAGAAGGTGCCGGGGGATCCGAGGCGGCGCGCCCTTCCGAAGCAGTATGGCCAGGCCCACCGCCGGTCGCACGCCCCGTCTCAGCTGTGCTAGCCACCGGGGGGGCTGTCGGGTCGCATACGGCAGCCGGGGAACAGGCCCGGCATCGCGAAGATAACACCCCCGTAGGGCTATCGCCGTCCTGAGCGCCCGAAGTCCCGGCGGGAAGCTCTTCCGGCGCCGCGCGCTCGGGCACGGTAATGCCCACAGCCTCGCAGGTGCGATTTACCTGCCCCTGCTTAGCCGCCTTGACTGCGGCCTCCCGAGCCTGGTGCTCCTTAAGCGTGTACGGGCCGAGGAGCGCTGCAACCGCGCGCTCCGCATCTTCTAGCTGAGACACTGCGCAGGAGATCACGTCAGTCAGGCGGAAACCAAACAGACACAACGGCGCGCGTAAAGCGTGCTGGGCGACTTGCGAGGAGCGGAGGGCGGAAGCAGGCGAGATACGGATGGATCAAACCCGTCCTCGCGGGGGCCGTTCTGTCCAACATACTTCCCCCGGGAGGAGAGTGGCGTCGCCCCATACATTGTGAACTCCTCGGCTAGGTCGCGCACGCTCATTCGACGGGCGACACCGACAAGACTCTGTAGCTTTCGCGTGTCGTCGATCTCCGCCTTCAGACTCGGCGTACTATTAAACGAGATCGGCCCACCTCGGCACTGCATTCCGCTCTTGTCGGTCACGGTGTAATAGAACCAGCGCTGAGTCCAGCCGGACGCCCATTGCCCCGACGAGGCTGGCACAGGGAACAACGTCGCGCACGACGCCCGGAGCACGAAGTCCACACCACTGAAGTTGGACATCACCCCGTTAACCTTTCTGGGTCGACACTGTGCGTCGTGCAGGGTGGCGAATAAGCTCGCGCTGGGACGCCACCCCTCTGTCCGCATCGCCCACGTGAAGACAGCTAGGCGGAATATCGCATGGGGCGTCAACTAGGCTAGCTCCAACTTGTAGGCCCGCAGGACTTCGCCCACGAACAACGTGCAGGGCATTCGAAGGCCGGCATCGAAGAACGCGACAAAAACGATCGCCTCCATTGCCCCGAACTACGGCTCCGTCTCGTCCCGGCGGGGTAGGCGAGCCCCATTGCGATCCATGATCTTCCCCTCATCCACGAGTCGCTGCAGCATCCCTTCAGTCATGCGGCTCTTCTCCAGCACACGGGAGCAGCAGCCTCCCGAGTGCTCCATGGCGTCCCACCACTTGTTGGCGCGCGAGCTCCCCCGCGGCACCAGTTTGTACTCCTTGGAAGGACGGGACACCTCACCCTGGCTCGGCAAGGAACCGCTGCGGGGATGGTAGGTGGCGTCGTCGTGGCTAGCCATCGCTCTTTGCGACAAGGGAAGAAGAAGCAGGGAAAGGAGCAACTGGCGCGACAATTAGCACGGGCGGAAGCAAGGCGGCAGATCAAAAAGCCAAGCAAGAAAGGGTGCCTCCACCTCAACACTGGCACCTTATAAAGGCCGCTCGCCTGTCACACGGCTCAACGCACAGATAGATCAAATTCGCAGCGATTCGGCTGCCCAAGATTTGGAAATAAGAACCGCCGGGGCCTAGAGGGCTGCGCCGGGTAGGTGGCCAAGCAGCACACAACGCCCCCAAGCCTTCAACACGCGTCCAACTTCTCGGGGGACGAGGCGAACGGCCGCGGTCACGCAACCGCCCACATCCCACGACGCACCAGTCGTGAGTCGCGACGTGTCCCACCTGCAGAATGGCAGACTGCACGACGTGACAGCCTGACTTCTGCCAGGCCAGGCGTCGGCGTGATTCCAGCCGCCATTAAAAGCGCACTACCAGACTGCAAGGTCGCAACAGCCCCGGAGCGCAACCATATCGACGCCAAGCTCCAATCTCAGCGCGGGGACGGAGCGCGCGCGTCTACTTTGAGCTAGGCGCCAGCCGCCGCTGCCACCCGTTCGAGGGGTAGGGGACGGAGAGCGCGCGCGCCTCGGCTTCGACTTAGGCGCCAGCCTCCGCTGCCACCCGTTCGAAGGGTATGGGACGGAGCGCGCGCGCGTCTACTTTGAGCTAGGCGCCAGCCTCCGCTGCCACCCGTTCGAAGGGTAGGGGACGGAGCGCACGCGCGTCTACTTCGACATAGGCGCCAGCCTCCGCTGCCACCCGTTCGAGGGGTAGGGGACGGAGCGCGCGCGCGTCTACTTCGACTTAGGCGCCAGCCTCCGCTGCCACCCGTTCGAGGGGTAGGGGATGGAGCGCTCGCGCGCCTCGGCTTCGACTTAGGCGCCAGCCTCCGCTGCCACCCGTTCGACGGGTAGAAGACGGAGCGCGCGCGCGTCTACTTCGAGCTAGGCGCCAGCCTCCGCTGCCACCCGTTCGAAGGGTAGGGGACGGAGCGCGCGCGCGTCTACTTCGAGCTAGGCGCCAGCCTCTGCTGCCACCCGTTCGAGGGGTAGGGGACGGAGCGCGCGCGCACCTCAGCTTCGACTTAGGCGCCAGCCTCCGCTGCCACCCGTTCGAAGGGTAGGGGACGGAGCGCGCGCGTCTACTTCGAGCTAGGCGCCAGCCTCCGCTGCCACCCGTTCGAAGGGTAGGGGACGGAGCACGCACGCATCTACTTCGAGCTAGGCGCCAGCCTCCACTACCACCCGTTCGAAGGGTAGGGGACGGAGCGCGCGCGCGTCTACGTCGAGCTAGGTGCCAGCCTCCGCTGCCACCCGTTCGAGGGGCAGGGGACGGAGCGCGCGCGCCTCGGCTTCGACTCGGGCGCCAGCCTCCGCTGCCACCCGTTCGAGGGGTAGGGGACGGAGCGCGCACGCGCCTCGGCTTCGACTTAGGCGCCAGCCACCACTGCCAGCCGTTCGAAGGGTAGGGGACGGAGCGCGCGCGCGTCTACTTCGAGCTAGGCGCCAACCCCCGCTGCCACCCGTTCGAAGGGTAGGGGACGGAGCGCGCGCGCGTCTACTTCAAGCTAGGCGCCAGCCTCCGCTGCCACCCGTTCGAAGGGTAGGGGACGGAGCACGCACGCATCTACTTCGAGCTAGGCGCCAGCCTCCGCTGCCACCCGTTCGAAGGGTAGGGGACGGAGCGCGCGCGCGTCTACGTCGAGCTAGGCGCCAGCCTCCGCTGCCACCCGTTCGAGGGGCAGGGGATGGAGCGCGCGCGCCTCAGCTTCGACTCGGGCGCCAGCCTCCGTTGCCACCCGTTCGGAGGATAGGGGACGGAGCGCGTGCGCCTACGACGGAGCGCGCGCGTCTGCTGCAATAAGGCACCTTCCATCCCAGACCTCAGGCTCCCTAGCCACAAGCTTGGAGAAATTCACAGGCCGCAGGGGACGGAGGGGGCCAAAGGACTCGGCAACATGGCTTCGGCCCTGTGAAGCCCGTCACCATGAGAGGCTCCTGTCGTAGGGTTGGCCCCCACCTAAGCCCAGCAGGCCTGGTAGGAGATTATAAGGCCCAGAATAGGCCATGTGTAATGACATAACTGCCCCCAGAGGGGATAACCAGATGTAAGGGCATAACTGTAAAAGCACTCCTCATGTGTATATATATATGAGTACAAGCCATGGGGAGGACCCAGGCCATTACATTCATCCTCATCACTCTCCACTACCATCTCTCTCTCTGTTTGGTCTGTAGCCACAACAAATAGAGAATTAAAATTTAAAATTCGAATATGAAAAGATGATCCATAAAAGGGAGGGAGAAACTAGAATTAAAATATAGAATCTCATTTTGGAAATAAGGACATAAATAGCAGTAAAGGAGAATGCCTAAAATACAAACACCTATATATATATATATATGTATATATATGTATATATCCTAATTGCACTACTAGTTTTCAGGTTTAGGACAACGGAGCGAAATCGTTGCAATAGGGCCAAAATAGATGCAATATGTAACTATTGCAACACATCACTTCCGTTGGCAAGCGTGGCAAGTACTTGCGTGCTTAAACGATTGTGCAACGGATTGTGGTTTCGTTGCAATACCTATGGTTATTGCCATGCAATGTGTTGTTGCAATTGTTTGTTGTTGCAACGAATGATGTCGTGGCGATATAGGCTATTGCCACGGCCGACTCCGTGGCAATAGCTTCTTTTGCCACGAAGTTTGGTCGTGGCAATAGTATCATTTGCCACAAAAATATTGCGTGGTAATAGGTTCTATTGCCACGCCAATGGTTCGTGCCAATAGATCTTATTGCCACGGAGAGCATTTCGTTGCAACAGGATATATTGCTACAGGAGGCGTTTCGTTGCAGCAGGTTTAATTGCCACGGGAGGCGGTTCGTTGCAATATGTTTTATTGCCACGGAAGGCGTTTCATTGCCATAAAGTTATTGCGACGAAATATGTTTTGTGGCAAATAGATCATATAGCAACGAACATTGTTCATGGCATATAGTGGAATCGCAACATAGTAGCGGCGTTGCAACAGCCTATCACAACGAAATACCAATTTTGCATACAGGTTTATCGCAACGGTAAAATTTGCGGTAGCATATTGAGCATATGATATTTTATTATAATTTGTTGTTGCAAATTAATAATCAAATTTGGAACACGGTTGGATCAAAAACACATATATTAATT
Organism: Dendrocalamus latiflorus; assembly: GCA_017311315.1. Classification (NCBI taxonomy): domain Eukaryota; kingdom Viridiplantae; phylum Streptophyta; class Magnoliopsida; order Poales; family Poaceae; genus Dendrocalamus; species Dendrocalamus latiflorus. The sequence goes on from CM029647.1 coordinate 40,360,273, forward strand.
CAACACATAATAATTTAAAAGTGCCACCACTCATGTAGGAATTACATATCAATCTCCATACTTAAACTACAAAGTTTGTAACTAATAACAAAAGTACTATCACTTCCATTCCATTTGTCCTTCTTCTTTACCATGTTGAATTTCTTGACTTGACGACGCCACGACTCTGTTTGCTCTAATCAAATTGTTTCATCCTGATAGAACATGAACAATAAAGAGGGACCTTAATGTGAGTATTGTCCAGCAGCACATACTTAAGTACATAGCAGTGCAACAGGCAAGTTACACATAGCATATTTTATTCTGGAAACAAATGTTTGGAACCTGCCTATAGCATCTTGACAGGCATGTTACACATAGCATATTTTATTGAGTCTGGTAACAAATGTTTGGAACTTGCCTACTCGTTTGGATTGTACTATTTGGTCCTTACCTCCTCTATTTTCAGTTTAGGATATCATTATTGCTTGTTCACATGTCTATTGTCTAAACTAAATATGGCTTTGAATTTTATCCCACAAATGTTTGGAACTTGCCTACTCATTTGGACTGCACTATTTGGTCCATACCTCCTCTATTTTCAGTTTAGGATACCGCTTGCTTGTTCACGTGTCTACTGTCTACACTAAATATGGCTTTGAATTTTATCCATCATCAACTAACTCAACACTGACTGATGGCTTTAGTCAATGAGGCATGATCTAAATGCAAGAAATGATTGGTCGAGAATGAACTTTATAAACTTTACTTGTCAAAAAAGTGACAACAGAAAGGTAATAAATTTTCAAAATTATAGGGGATCACAATATTTTCTAGTTGACTATTTTAGCAAGGTGAAACTTAAAACATAAACGACGATAGAAATCATGTAGAGAAAAAGGCAAGGCACTTCATCCATCAGGACAATCAAATCACAATCACTGGAAGGCATGCGTAGCCTACTATACATTAAATCTCACAAGCCAGCCTAGAAGAATTTTGGATCAGAAGCCACAAAGCTTGACAGTGGATAAGATACATTAAACTTTCAGTATTGAAAACTCTAGTAATAAGCCATTCGAACAACCCCACAGGGCCACACAGGTATAGCATATATATTAGTGACTTTTAACTTACTAGACTTTACAGCTTATAAGCCCAAAAGCTAGTTTAATTAGATAAGGTTATCTATAATGTAGAACTGGGTTTAGAACTGAATGAAACCCAAATATAAAAGGTTACCTGTTTGACTCTAGCTTAAGCTTACTTTGGTGATAAGCCTACTCTCAAGTTAGGCAAAACAAACCCTACAAAGGCTTTTTCATTTAAGATGTGAAAAACCTTTTAACAGTAACCTTTTATGAGTTACTAAGCACAATCAAGCTGAGATCGCATAAGCTTGTTTACACCACTATTGCTGAGGAGACACACTAAAATATATTATTAGGACCTCAGCATTTCCCCAACAAACTGGAAGTGCCGACGGACCATTTATATTTCCCAGCATATAAGCACTCATGAATGGATTCACAACATGATAAATTAACATTTGTAGACCTGCCCACTATTAAGACCAAACAAATATAACACAGTAGCATTACAACATTATAATAGCAAAAGATAAAAAAATAGCAATAATCAAGGGCTGTTAATCTAAAATTAAAACGTCGAATCAGACTTTACCTAACCCTTCCTCAGCATCAGAGGTAGGTGGAGGTGGAGAGGAAAGGCAGCGCAGGGACGGAGGAAACCAGCTCCACTACGCCAGTACCATCAACTGCAGCCCCTCCGATCTTCTTGGAGCGCTTCACCCTAGCGAGCTTCACATGTGCGTCAACGAAATTCTCCATGTGTTTCACCTCCAGCTGCTTTAGGAAGTCAATTCGCTGCTGCTTATTTTATGAGAGGGAGAGAACTTCATAAGAATATGAGAGGGAGGATTGCCAAGAGCAAAGCAGCCGATCCCGCAAATACTTCATTGATAAAGTAAAGGTATGATTGAAAGAAGTAAAATAGATTATCAGTTATGCAAGCTAGGAGGTGCATGTGTGATTGCATGTTAAACAAGATATGCATTAGTGAGGAAGTATGTTGATGGTGATCGACACATCATAACATTATTCAACAAAAACTACAATTGTTTTTTCAAAAACATCCTTTCTCTTCTTGGAGGTCAAGGAGCAGCAAGGGGTCACTGCAGTCGGGGATGCTTGGCCTGCCTGAGGAGAAGTGGTGAGGAACAAAAGATTAGAAATAAGGAATGTTAGATGATAATTGTTTCATTACACATTAATGGTCAGTCGGAAATGCATCTACTAAAAGTAATCCTAAAAACTGTAATCTAAATGAACGGCATAATATCAATGGGCATCAAGAGGAAAGTTGATCCATAAAAATTCACACAAACATATTAACCTTCACAATGAGCAGAGCCACTGAAAAAGACATCGATCTCTGATTTACTGTAAAAGAGGCACAAATTTAACAAACAAAGAAGAAACATCAATCATGCAATCGGGTGAAGACAGGAGAAGAAAGGAGAGAGATGTGCAGAACTCGAATCGGATTTCTTGAAGACCAAATAGCTAGCTGTGCAATTTGCGCGGCCCACTCAGCTAATTAAAATAATAAAGGTACGCTCGCACCCCTCCCACTGCAAAATAAGCTACTATCTGGTACATACTATCTAGCCTTTATTTTTACATAGAGAACACAGTATCAACCAAGCAATGGGATAGCATAGAGAGCTAAAGCTGATACAACAATATGCAGAAATAGAAAAACATACTTGAGTGCATACTGCATAGATGCATTGACATCTTAGACTATATCACCATAATTGAAGCATAAACCAAGAATTATGGAATAACAGTTCTAAACAGGACTTTAGCTATATATAGCACTCTAATGGGGTTTCCAGCTGTTCATCTGATGCGGCAAACAACACAGAGAATTTGTTCTGTTCAGTTCAACAACAATTCACTCAAGTTGAATGAAACTTGAGAATCTAGTCTATCTTCTTACCTGATTCATGTCGTCCTTGTAGTCACTAAGATTGAAGTTTATGTCCGCATCGGCGTCTCGGATTCACTTCTTCGGTTACACACAACACTCCTCCACTTGACATTCAAGGACCAATCACTAGAGCTCGCGCCCGACAATTGAATTTACAGGTGAGCTCGTTCCTAAGTACTTCTTTTTGTTCATTTGAGAATAGATTGCTACCTAATGATTTAATTATGATTAGGAACCATGGAGAGGACCTGGAAGTACTTGGAGAAGGGCTACGGGGCGCACAAGTCCAGCAAGGACGGTCGAATCATGTTGGAGGCCCAACTCAAACCGACTTCGAATCCAATTCGGAGTCCAGGACCAGTCCGCACTAAAACGGACGCCAAGATCGCATCCGGACTCTGTTTTGGACGTTCTACATATGTATGGAAAGATGAGAAGACCACCTTTCCAATGTCTTTGGTCCCATGTCAAAATTCCTTCTGAGTCAACGGGAATCGTCGAAACAATTGGGTGTTCAGAATCTGTCAGGGTGCTGCGCCACCGTCTTTTGGGCCGATCGGCTTTGTATCGTGTTGGAGCCCATTAGGGGCGCGTCCAGGGGTTTTGCACGCCCCTAAATCCTTTATATCCAGCCGCCACCCCCACCATTAGGGTTTGGGTTTTGCTTAGATTAATTCTGTCTTTGAACAGTTTCGCCGTTCATCGGTTTGTGAGACCCCAACTTTCGAGTGCTGAATCAATACATCTGCAATTCAGTTGTGTTCTTCCTTGTTCTTGCTTGTGTTCCTTGATTCGCAGGCAAGGATTAGCCTTCTTGGCGAGGTCAACCGGCTGCGCACGGTTGATAACCTGAGGAGACGTGGTGCTGCGATTGCGGGGTTCGGAACGTGTCGTTCGGAAGCCGGATCGATTTGTGTCGCGCCTCCACCAAATCGAACGTATCCAGAACCTGTTGGAAGATCGGGACCCCGTCCCCATCAAGTGGTAATCAGAGCTTCAGGTGTTCCTTCAGGTTCGCGTTACCCTCCTTTGTTGTTTTCGGTTTCGTCCTAGAGTCCATGAAAAAGCCCTACAAAAAAATTGTAGTCATAGGTTGTTTCCTGTCCTAGATCTCGTTTAGCCTTTGCACAATTTGATTCCAGAGTCCGTAGTGTTGAGTTTGTGTCCTTAGTCGAGTTGTGTTGCTGGTTTAGATCGTGTTTTGTTTCGGGTTGTCTTGCTTCCGCTACATCTCTTTCATACAAACCCTAGCCGTCATCCATCGCGTCTCCCACCCTCTGTTTGAGTCATCCTTCACGTCTCGTGATCACACACCACCATCCCCCACCATTTCCCGAGCTTCCGCCACCAATTTCCACCAATTCCCTCCACCCGATTTCGTTTCGGCCTCCACAGAAACCATAACTCGGAGTCCCATCTTCAAACGGCCATAACTTTTGCATACGGACTCGAAATCAGGAGATTTTTTTTTTGAAATTGGGTGAAATTAAATTTTGCATCCGAAACCGACCTGACGTCGTCGGGTTTCGGCGAATTTATTTTGCCCAAATTCGGCCTGGAAAGTGCAGTACTCGAGCTCCGAAATTGATTCACCGAATTTCCTGCACATTCATTATTTTCTGTAGGCCACACCTTACATTAGATTGAGGTGAAACTTTGTGTGGTTCCTATTTCTGTGCTCTGCTTTGTGAAAAAAATAACAGAAAAAAAAACAAAAAAGAAAAATTTCGGCACCTGGTTTTGCCTGAGAGCAAAGGCACCTGAGTTCCGTGCCTAAAAGAAAAAAAGAAAAAAAAAGAAAAAAAAAGAAAAAAAAGAAAAAAAAGAAAGAGCACAGTTTTAGGTGACAGAAATTCATTTGTTTTGTGCTTATGCTGAATTAAGTCTCTCATTCCCTGGCCATCTTTGTTGCTGTCTTCGCTTACTTTCTGGCCGTGATTCCTTGTTCATCATATCCTAACACTGATATAGGACACATTTAGGCCAGCAACTAGGACCAGTGCTTTGGACATTTATTCAGCATTACTATCTGTTATTGATTTGTGTTCCACTGATATATTTGGCCTTCCAAGCTCCATATATCTACTTCTGGATAGCACAGTTTTGACCCTTGCAATCGTACCCACGCTCGACATGGTTTCACGAACCAGCCACCGGTTGTACCACCTGCTGCTTTGGTAAGAACACTTGTAAGAGCTTGGTAAGCCACTTCCTTTGCGAGATTCCACTGCCCTTCATTTGTAGTTGATAGGGATAATCCTTTTGTTTTCCCTGTGTTTCCACTAACCATGGCAGGAGACGAAGGACACGGGTCACCGGTCGATTTCAACGAGTGTGTTAGTCGCGGCCAGCTACAAGCTGCGCTCGACAAACAAAATGCTTCACTCGGCGCGAGAATGGACACCATCGTCGCCGCCATTGCCAAGTTGAACACCACGGAAGGCATTGAGCGGGTGGAGCGGCGGTTGGCTGACCTCACTGGTCGGATGGACAAATTGGAGGCACGTCTGCCACCTGTCAATGACGGCCATCGTCCTGATGATGACATAGTGTATGATGCAGATGGCAACATTGATCGGCGGGCGACACAAGATGCACGACTACGTCGGCGTCTTCAGCAAAACCGACAAGGTATGGGAGGTAATAACCAGAACCGACATGGTATGGAAGGTAATAACCAGACTCGTCATGGTACCGACGACCCTTTTGCTAAAGTTAAGTTTACCATTCCATCTTTTTCTGGTCTTTATGATGCTGAAATATATCTTGATTGGGAGATGACGGTAGAGCAAAAATTTAATTCTCACTTGGTTCCTGAACAACATAGAGTTAGACAAGCTACTAGTGAGTTTAAGGACTTTGCTATTATCTGGTGGAATGAACTAAGTAACATGCGCTTACAACCTGATACATGGGAGGGGTTAAAAGAAGATATGCGTAATCGTTTTGTTCCTCCCACATATAAACTTGAATTGAGAAAAAAATTGCAGCGCTTAGAACAAGGTGATCGTTCTGTTCAGGACTATTATGCTGAGCTTCAAAAGGGTATGATGCGTTGTGGGGTTGTTGAGGACACGGAGGATAAGATTTGTCGTTTCTACGGGGGTTTACGGCGTGAAATTCAGGACATTGTTGATTATAAAGAATTTACTACTGTCAACCAGTTGTTCCACCTTGCTATGCTTGCAGAAAAAGAATTGCAGGGACGCAAGGAATCAGCGAAGGTACGCACTGAACGACCCTTCTACACGCCGCGAACGACTACATCAGCGGGACTGCCCAAGTCTTCTTCGAGCTTTCGTTCTCCTCCACCACCTGTGAACAAGATTGCAGCAGCGCCACCGAAGCCACCTTCAAAAAATTCTTTGCAGGTTCCAGCCAAGAGTTCTTCTTCCGTGGCTTCAACGGGCCGCTCCTCCGACATTCAGTGCCACCGCTGTCATGGGCTTGGTCATGTGCAGAAGAATTGCCCTAGCCAACGGGCATACATCGCCACAGAAGATGGAGGCTACATCAGCACTTCAGATGTCGAGGAGGATGATGATGTTGCTGCTGCCTCGGATGACACTGGCGGTGCTGATGATGACCTGGTCCTTGGTGGGGCGTCCACAGCGACGCTACGGAGCATCATTGTGCAGCGAGTCCTCAGCACACAGGTAGAACAAACCGACAAGCTTCAACGCCATAATTTGTTTCAGACTTTCTTCGCAATCAAGAACCGGCGTGCACGTGTCATCATTGATGGAGGAAGCTGCAACAACTTGGTGAGTTCTGATTTGGTCAAGAAGCTTGGCTTGACCACGCGACCACATCCACATCCATACCATATTCAGTGGTTAAATGATTCTGGAAAAGCTAAGGTAACACAAACATGCCGAGTCCATTTTTCCATTGGTGGTTATGCTGATCATGTTGATTGTGATGTGGTTCCCATGCAAGCATGCTCTCTTTTATTGGGTAGACCTTGGGAATTTGATAATGATGCTTTACACCATGGTAGTAGTAACAAATACACTTTTATGCATAAGGGAAAGAAAGTTACTTTACTGCCTTTGACCCCAGTTGAGATAATAGAGGCCGATAGGGAGAGAATTGCTGCTGCTAATGATGCAAAGGAACATGATAAATCTGAAAAACAGCAAGTAATCCATTTAAAAAATTCTGTTCTGCTTGCCACAAAATCAGACCTTGCTGAAATTGATGATGTTAATGATACATGCTATGCTTTTGTGTGCAAAGATGCTTTATTTTCTCTTGATAATATGCCTTGCACTTTGCCTGCTCCTGTCACTAACCTTTTGCAGGAGTTTAGAGATGTTTTCCCTGATGAGATACCTCCAGGACTTCCACCTATTCGAGGGATTGAACACCAGATTGACTTGATCCCTGGAGCGAGTTTGCCAAATCGTGCGGCGTACAGGACCAATTCCGAAGAGACTAAGGAGATTCAGTGACAAGTCCAAGACCTTTTGGACCGTGGGTACGTACGTGAGAGCCTTAGTCCTTGTGCTGTTCCTGTTCTTTTGGTTCCCAAAAAAGATGGATCTTGGCGTATGTGTGTAGATTGTAGAGCCATTAACAACATTACTATAAGGTATCGTCATCCTATTCCTAGGCTAGACGACATGCTTGATGAGTTGTGTGGTGCTATAATTTTCACAAAGATTGACTTGCGTAGTGGATACCACCAAATAAGAATGAAACTTGGCGATGAATGGAAAACTGCTTTTAAAACTAAGTTCGGCTTGTATGAGTGGTTAGTCATGCCTTTTGGTTTAACTAATGCACCTAGCACTTTCATGAGATTAATGCACGAGGTTTTACATCCTTTCATTGGCAAATTTGTGGTTGTTTACTTTGATGATATCTTGATTTATAGCAAGTCCATGGATGAACATTTGAATCACTTACGTGCTGTTTTTAATGCTTTGAAAGATGCGCGTTTGTTTGGTAACCTTGACAAGTGCACCTTTTGCACGGATCGAGTCTCTTTTCTTGGCTATGTTGTGACTCCACAGGGAATTGAGGTTGATAGAGCCAAGGTGGAGGCGATATGGAGTTGGCCCACGCCCACAACGGTCTCCCAAGTGCGGAGTTTTCTTGGCCTTGCAGGATTTTATCGCCGCTTTGTCAAGGAATTCAGCACCATTGCGACGCCATTGATTGAGTTGACAAAGAAGGGCGTCGTGTTCCATTGGGGGCCATCACAAGAGGAGTCCTTTAATCTTTTGAAGGACAAGCTTACACACGCACCATTGCTCCAACTTCTGGATTTCGGTAAGACTTTTGAGCTGGAATGTGATGCTAGCGGAATTGGTATTGGTGGTGTTTTGATGCAAGAAGGCAAACCTGTTGCCTACTTTAGTGAAAAATTGAATGGTCCTGCTCTTAATTATTCCACGTATGATAAAGAATTGTATGCTCTTGTTCGTTCTTTAGAGACGTGGCAACACTATTTATGGCCTAAAGAATTTGTCATTCATTCCGATCATGAATCACTTAAGCATATTCGTAGTCAAACCAATTTGAATCGTAGACATGCTAAGTGGGTTGAATTTATTGAATCTTTTCCTTATGTCATTAAACACAAGAAAGGGAAGGATAATGTGATTGCTGATGCTTTGTCTCGACGCTATACCATGTTGTCTCAACTTGATTGTCGCATTTTTGGTCTTGAAACTATTAAAGGGCAATATGCTTTTGATGCTGATTTTAAGGATGTGTTGTTGCATTATAAAGAGGGACAAGCATGGAATAAATTCGTGATCAATGATGGATATTTGTTTAGAGCTAACCGCCTATGCATTCCAGTTGGATCCGTTCGTCTTTTGTTGTTGCAGGAGGCGCATGGAGGCGGTTTGATGGGACATTTTGGTGCTAAGAAGACAGAGAATGTTCTGGCCACACACTTCTTTTGGCCAAAGATGAGGCGAGATGTTGAGCGGTTTGTTGCTCGCTGCACTACATGTCAAAAAGCTAAGTCTCGCTTGAATCCACATGGTTTATATATGCCTCTTCCTGTTCCTTCTATTCCGTGGGCAGATATTTCTATGGACTTTGTTTTAGGGTTGCCCAGGACTAAGAGGGGGAGGGATAGCATTTTTGTTGTTGTGGATCGCTTTTCTAAGATGGCTCACTTTATACCATGTCATAAAACTGATGATACCGTTCATATTGCTGACCTCTTTTTCAAAGAGATAGTTCGTTTGCATGGTATGCCTTCTACTATTGTTTCAGATCGTGATGTCAAGTTCTTGAGTCACTTTTGGCGTACTCTATGGAACAAGTTGGGTACAAAGTTGTTGTTCTCTACAACATGTCACCCACAAACGGATGGCCAAACTGAGGTGGTGAACCGCACATTGTCTACCATGTTGAGAGCTATTTTGAAGAACAATTTGAAGCTGTGGGAAGAGTGTTTGCCGCATGTTGAGTTCGCCTATAATCGAGCGGAACACTCCACCACCAAGGTAAGTCCTTTTCAGGTAGTGTATGGATTCAATCCCCGTGCCCCTATTGATATTTTACCTTTGCCAACTAGTGAGAGAGTTCATAATGATGCTAAGGCGCGTGCTGATTTTATTGTCAAAATGCATGAGACTACTAAGGCCAACATTGAAAAAATGAATGACAAATATAGGATTGCTGGTAGTAAAGGTAGAAAGGAAGTTAAACTTGAACCGGGTGATTTTGTTTGGTTGCACTTGAGAAAGGATAGATTTCCTGAGTTAAGAAAATCAAAATTGATGCCTAGAGCTGCTGGTCCTTTTAAGATAGTTGAGAAGATAAATGATAATGCATATACACTTGAGTTGCCTCCCGAGTTTGGGGTTAGTCCCACCTTTAACATTTCAGATTTGAAACCATACTTGGGAGATGAAGATGAGGCTGAGTTGAGGACAACTCCGCTTCAAGAGGGGGAGGATGATGAGGACATCACTTCTTCGGTTACACACAACACTCCTCCACTTGACATTCAAGGACCAATCACTAGAGCTCGCGCCCGACAATTGAATTTACAGGTGAGCTCGTTCCTAAGTACTTCTTTTTGTTCATTTGAGAATAGATTGCTACCTAATGATTTAATTATGATTAGGAACCATGGAGAGGACCTGGAAGTACTTGGAGAAGGGCTACGGGGCGCACAAGTCCAGCAAGGACGGTCGAATCATGTTGGAGGCCCAACTCAAACCGACTTCGAATCCAATCCGGAGTCCAGGACCAGTCCGCACTAAAACGGACGCCCAGATCGCATCCGGACTCCGTTTTGGACGTTCTACATATGTATGGAAAGCTGAGAAGACCACCTTTCCAATGGCTTTGGTCCCATGTCAAAATTCCTTCTGAGTCAACGGGAATCGTCGAAACAATTGGGCGTTCAGAATCTGTCAGGGTGCTGCGCCACCGTCTTTTGGGCCGATCGGCTTTGTATCGTGTTGGAGCCCATTAGGGGCGCGTCCAGGGGTTTTGCACGCCCCTAAATCCTTTATATCCAGCCACCACCCCCACCATTAGGGTTTGGGTTTTGCTTAGATTAATTCTGTCTTTGAACAGTTTCGCCGTTCATCGGTTTGTGAGACCCCAACTTTCGAGTGCTGAATCAATACATCTGCAATTTAGTTGTGTTCTTCCTTGTTCTTGCTTGTGTTCCTCGATTCGCAGGCAAGGATTAGCCTTCTTGGCGAGGTCAACCGGCTGCGCACGGTTGATAACCTGAGGAGACGTGGTGCTGCGATTGCGGGGTTCGGAACGTGTCGTTCGGAAGCCGGATCGATTTGTGTCGCGCCTCCACCAAATCGAACGTATCCAGAACCTGTTGGAAGATCGGGACCCCGTCCCCATCACCCTGTGAACCATGTAAGCCCATTTCAAGATTAACCTGGTGAAACAAAGTGAATATATGGGATTTCAGTACAGGGTCCAGAGCACATTTGTGTGCATAGATTGCAGCAGCACGAGCAGTGACGAATTAAGTAGCAGAATTAAGTAAGTAAGATTTTATATCAATAGGTAAGTAAGATCAGAATTAAGTAGCAGAAGCAATTTGCTCACCTAAGTACACTTGCTTGTCGCAACGCCTGCATTACTAATGAACAAGAGGGGAAAAAGGTTCAGGAACTGATGGATTGGTAATACCTGCAAGAAGGCGAATTTGGAGAGGATTTGCGTACGGACCAAATACGGGACTCCCAGCGACCGGTGCGGCGGTAGAAGGCAACGCCGTGGTACTGCGAACTGCGGGAGCGCGGGCCGCGGCGGCTCTTCTTGGCTGCCTGAGAAAGGCAAATGAGAGAAGTGCGTAATCCAATCACGGACAAGGGGAGGAAGAAATGCAAGAAGAGCTCAAGAAGGATAAAAGGGCAAGAACGCACATGGATTGGACCCTGAGGTCAGGGAAGGAGCAAGAGGTCGAGGCGATGGCGGCGGGGAGGGATGTGTTGCGGTCGGTGAGGTTGAGGCTCTCCTTCTCGCCACCCATCACCGGAGCTCCGTCGTGGCCTGCTTCGCCTTCGACTTGGACTTCGCCGCCGCGCCGCCTAGGACAGGAGAGGAAGCCCTAGGAGCGGGAGATGGGCGGTGAGAGGAGGCGGCGGCGGAGGGGTCGAGGGAGGAGGCGGCGGCGGCGGAGCGGAGGAGTGGGGGAGGAGGCAGCGGCGGAGCGGAGGAGCGGGGGGAGGAGGAGGCGACGGCGCGGCGTGGGGAGGAGGAGGAGCGGTGGAGCGGAGGAGTGAGGGAGGAGGCGGCAGCGGCGTGGGGCGGGAGGAAGAGGCGAGGGCGGAGAGGAGGAGTGGGAGGCGGCGGCGCGGGGTGGGTGGGGGAGCAGCGTCTCGGGCGGAGGTTTCACGAGGTGGGGGGTGGGGGAGATTCGGGCGGAGGTTTCGCGAGGTGGGGGTGGGGGGAGATTAGAGAGAGGTGGGTCGGTACAAGTTTTTTAGACGAACAGCGATGTGAGGCTGCACCAACCACCAACTCCTTCTTTTTAAGGAGTAAAGATTAACTGATATACTCATTTCCTCTTTTTTTCTTCTCACTGCTAGATGCATATACTTTGTAAATTACATGACGGCACTGAAATTTAAAGAAACAATCAGTACCAGTGCAAATGTTGCCCAGATACGGATACGAGTATGGGATACGATACGCATCGGATATGCGGATACGCCATTCTCTAAAAAACAATATAATGACACGGCGATACGGTGAGGTGCTGGCCAGTGTGTGTTACTCGAGCGAGGCAGGCATAGGTGTTAGGGGCGACAGCAGGTCCTGGGCAGTGTCAATTGTGCGATCGAGGCAGGGGCAGGTGTTAGGGCGGCGGCGGCGGCAGGTGCTGAGGCGGCGTGAACTCTTCGACCGAAGCAGGGTCAGGTGTTAGGGCGACGGCGGCAGGTGCTGGGGCGGCGTGAACTGATCGACCGAAGCAGGGGCTCTAGGTATGGACGTACGGTGTTGGGTGGCCACGTACAATATGCCTGGCCCACAATGATTTATTGCCACGGAAAATTTTCATATTTTGCAACAAATTTATTGTGTGGCATAAAAACTTGTTTCATGCACAGTATAGAGTATCCTTTTGCAACGCAATCCAAAACTATAACTACCCAACAAGACCGTGGCAAAATTGTCAACCATTTGCAACGAAATTCTATATCGTGGCAATACTCCATAACTAATGCAACGCAAATAAATATTATTGCAACACAGGAATATCATGGCGATAAAGTTATACTTCTTGCAACCGTTTTCTAAATAGTGGCGAAAGATCACCTTATTGCAACGAATTAAGGTGACTATCGCAACACCATATTTAAGTAGTAATATGTGCGCATATTGCCATGATTTTGGACATAGGTTGCAATAACAGGTACCTATAGCAACTAATTTTGTGCCGTTGCAATGCATTTCGTGGCCAAAGACCCGAAATCTAGTAGTGTTGTGCAAGGAAGAGTTTAGCAATATAGGGAATAGTGTGTGTGTGTGTGTATGTATATATATATGTATATATATATATATGCAAAACTAAGTAAGCCAGCAAAGTAACAATATGTGAAACCATATATATATACACACACATAACATAAATAATAATAATAATAGTAATAATAATAATAGAAACCCTCAGTTAATAGTTGATAATTTAAAGCTTAAATGTCATGCAAAAAAATCAGTGATCATAAGTATGAAACAAAAATTTAAATTAGAAATCTGAAATCTTAACACTAAGCCTAAACATTTTTTACTATTCCCTGTCACTTCCAAGTGGACCCTACTTATCACTCTTCTCTCTTCCTCCTCTATTTTCCCTGCCGACCAAGCACCTTGCCCCCTCTATCTCTGACAGCGGGCCCGGACTTCTATTCCCTGGCACTGAGCGCCCCTTCCACCTCTCACTGCCCTACGGGCCCAGCTTCTGTGCGCCTCCTTCCTCCTTCCCCGGTCCCCTCTCTGCCCTGCTCGGCGCCTTTCCTCCCCATGGCGCGCATGCGCCGGCGTCGCCGCTGCCTTCGCTACCCTGTCGTGTCCGATCGAGTGCGCGGCGCAAAAGCCGCGACATCCGAGTAGACACGCGCGCTAGCCCAGGATTCCCGCTGCCGCCGCACCTACCTCCCTCTGCGCCGACCCGCTCCCGTCACCCTCTCTGTGCCCCACATCGCGCCGTCTGGTCATGTCACTACTCACGCCTCGGCTCCACCCCCCGCGTGTGCGCTCGGCTATAAGAGCCTCGCCGCCCCCCACAGTGCATCCCAGCCACCCCCTACCGCCGCTATAAATAGTCAGCCTCCCGCGCCACCCCTCTTCCTCCCCCTCCATCTTTTCCCCTCCGCCCGTGAGCAAGCGGCCACCGATGTGCCCGTGAGCGATTCCGGCTAACAAGTGAATCTTCGGCCAATTCCGCCGCAGTGGAGCATCCCTGTGGCGTCAAGAACCCGCCTCCACCGCCGATTGGGACCGTGGTCTGCTCCAGCTCGCCGGCGCCGTGCGCGTGCCCGCGCTGTCCCTGGTCCCCACCGCCGGCCCACCCCGGCACTCCTCCGGCGCCGTCAACCCTCGGGGTGAGTTCCTCGCGACTCCCTACTGCTCATGCACCGGCCAAATTCTCCCTCCCTCCACCACGACGCCATCGTGCCATGACTACCCGTGGCCAGCCGCCGCACGCCGCTGCCGCCCACTCACCGGCGCCGCTTCGACCACCGCGCCACCTCCCAAAGCTTCCCCACCTCTCTCTTAATCCGTTTTAGTGGTCCCCTTAGCCTCCCCGGCCGCCCCTCGCCGGCGACAGCGCTGCCTACCTCACGCCACCCCTCCTCTGTTTCAGCCGGCCGGCTCCCCTATTAAGGCCCGCCTCTTCAAGTATTACCCCTCCCCAGTTTGTCATGAAACACCGAAGGCCCACTTGGCCAGCCGAGCGCATGCCTTAAGCTCCTTCCCCCAGATCCCAAGTTCGATTCTAGCAGCCGCCCCCTTTTCTTATTCTTTCTATTTTTGATTTTTATTAATCCAATTCAAGCAAGAAAAATTAGGGAAATTGGAGAACAATTTAGAGAAGTTAATAAATTTAATTAGGATATAAAATAAGTTTAACTAAGATTTAATATCTAGTTATTTGTTTTATGAGCAATTACCATAGCTTGAATATTTATTGAGGCCTAATTATCAATTAAAGGCATTGATAAAATACGATTTTGTTCAATATCCAAATTTAATAAGGACCCTAATTAAAATATATGTAAATATATATATGTCTGTAGGATCGAAATCGATAACAGAGGGGGGTGAATGTTGCTTCTTTGAAAAAAGAGCCCCCACAAGTATCCACTTAAGATTTTTATCACCAAAAGCTATGATGAAAATGACTCTTGCTCATTGAAAATTCAAGCTTGACATAACCAAGAAAAATTGAAAAATAAACCATCAGAGAGACGAAAACTGGCAGCAAACAGTCCTCAGGCCAGTCTGACCAGTGTGCGTTGGCCAGTCAGACCGCCCGCACTCCACCGGTCTGACCGGTCATGAACAGCCCGTCTAACCGCCCTAAACCCGGTCGGACCGCCGTAGCTTGGCCGGACAGACCACTACTGTTGGGCTGGTCTGACCGCCGGCTGTCGGCCGGTCTGACCGGTTATACTGATCGACGGCACAACGAGGATAGAGGCCGAAAACTAAAAAACCTGAATGACTGAGAATTGAAGAAATCAACAAAATTGATGCATTAGTGAGGTTCCCTTCTGGCCAAAAGAGCAATAGCCCATCATAAACAACAAAGAGGCCTCAAACCACAAGAGAATTCATCAGTAGACCTAGAATTTGAGATTTGAGCCCAAAACTGAGAAACTTACAGGAGCAGCACAGAAATCCAAATTCCCAACCAAACTTTGAAACTTTGACTATGAAACCAAAAGGTTAGCTAAGAAATAGCCTCTGGACTTAGAAACTCAAACTAGGACACACACTTTTGAAGGAAAATCAAAACCATCACCAAACCCTAGAAAAGCTCTGAACAGAGGGAGATTTGACGAAGCTCAGAGAAACAAGGAAAATCAATGATTCTTCCAATTGATCTTGAAAATGGAATGCCCAAGAGGTCTAGAGATACTTCCCATCACAGAGCTACTCATTTTGAGAGTTCTTGAGCTAGAACCAAAATCAAATCAAGGAGAAGAAAGAACAGAGAGAACTGTCAATGAGAAAAGAACATGGCTCACATCACAGGAGAACAATCCAAAGCACAAAATCTCTCAAATGGATATTGATACTGAGACATGAATGCTTACAAAAGGATTGTTTTACAGCCATCTCAACAACACACACTCAAAACAGAAAGCCCCATACATGATTGAGAATCAAGCACACATCTCCATATGAGCAGTCAACAGAGAGGAGACAGAAACCCTCTGCCCATCACACCAACCTCTCAACAACTAAAGCATAAAAGCAAAACAAACTCTAACCCTCTCTCCAAGTCATGCTACATGCAGGAGACACCCCTCCTTTATATAGCCTTCCACTAAAGGGTTTGCAATTTGCTTTGCCTATTAAGCCTCAACAACTCCAATGCTTTATCCATAATCCACTTCCTTTAGTGCAGCTTTGCGTATTCACCAAAACGCCCCCTCGTGCACTTTCCAGGAAGCTTCCTCATTCCTTGCCTTCCAAGCCAGGTAGCCACCTCGAGTTCTCGCCGTCTTCGGCACACCTCGACCGCTTTGACCTCGGCACCGCTTGCGCCTAGTCCGGTCATCCCGTGCCTCGCCACGATTCCACCTCGATGTCCTGTAGCCATCACAGATAAGAAACACATCACATAGCACCGCTCGACATAATGTAATCATCAATAGCATTAAGAGTAAACTTAAGCATGAAACAGCCAAAACCTGTCGAATCAAGAGAATAGGCATCCTAAGTACTTCGACCAAGTTTGACCAAGTCCGACCGAATCCGATTGCACCGTGCAGCGACATGGTCCAAACCACACAAACCAAACTCGACTTTTCTAAAACAGATGTCAATTACTCATCACACACACGGGGTCACCTCCACATGGTCTATCAATGTCCAAGTTAAATTTAAGGGGATTAAAATTGATAACTATGAAAGCAAGGTTTTAAATTAAAACGATTACCCTAGACCATAACATATGCCCTAACGTTTAACATGCTGCCATTAAATAAATCTCAATGGTAGGTTTAATTGAATTATGCCTCTTCATAAAATTAATTAAATGGTAGGACGTGACCATAAACATTTAGATTAGAGGGCCCTAATAAAATCCTCGCCATTAGCACATCACCGATAAATAAATCTTAACGATGAATTTAGTGGAATAAAATTTGGGTATAGCGAGCTCGGTCCTATGTAAATAGAAGTTTAACTAAAAGATGCTAATGCAAAGGATAAAGTAACAATGACAGCTGGTCCTCAGAGTATTTCCAAATGAAAAGTCATGTTAGTGTATAGATGCTAAAGTATAGTAGCCCTAGGTCATTGGACGTTGAGATAATCTCACTAACAAACAATCCGAAGAAACATATAATATTATGTCCACTAGCTGCAGATGAGTAGCAAATAAGAATATACTAAAGTTTTCTATTAAACATCAATGAGATAATTAAATATGCACGTATGGCACTAAATCATTAAAATTAACCATTAGGTGTACACCTCGATTGGCGAATAAAACCCCATAAAATACCATAACCTAAGTTATGAGGAATACATACCCTAAAGATGAATTTAATGCACTAAACTACTACACCAGTCTATAGAACTAACCTAATGCATGGAACTTCCTAAATAAATATAAAAATGATAAAAGGAGTAATGGAATAAAAAGATCAATCCATGATCTCAAAAGCCAGCTATGCCTAGCCATTCTCAAATTCAAAGTAAAGTATTCTAGTGAATATTCTAGTATCATGAAATTTCCTTGGCGTTCGTCTCAATAAATCTTCTTTGGCCATTCAATCACTTCGCTCCAACCCCAATTGACTACGTCAATACTCCGCGCCCCATCAATGTCGGGACCCGGAGCAACAACTCCAGAACCCTCTGTGTTATTCGCACTATCCCAGGAAAAGCTAGTGCACACAGTATCACAAAGACAGTTATCATGCGTAATGACAAACTTTATTTAGCTAATATGAGCCTGATGGCCAAAGTTTACAATAATAGCAAAAGAAGACAGCGGAAGAAATACATAAAGCGGCAGCCCATCCAGCCTTCCCACAAGGCGAATGACTGTAAGACGTGGCCTAGTCGCAATCCTCACTGAAGTCGTCGAAAGCTTCCTCTGAAAAGAGTTAGATATAGCAACATGAGTACAAAAAGTACTCCACAAGTTACACCAGGAGGTTTAACAGAATAGATGCATGCATATGGAATATCAAAGGAAGGTATAATATGGTTAATTTGCATAAAAAGCGACATTTGAGTAAATATCATAAGTAAGTGCAAAAGCTGAATTTGATATGATAAATAGAAACAAGATTTTAACAAAATAATATCGTTAGTGCAGGCTCCAACCAAACACTAACCTATCCACGGGCATCCCACCCGGACCATCTTTTCCAAAAGCTCACGTATGGATTCCATCCATCCACACGCTTTCACTGCGCAACTCTGATGAATTCCATCCATTCACCAGATTTCAATCTCTCACGGATTCCATCCATCCGCAAGGTTTTCATCTCTCGTGGATTCCATCCATCCACAAGGTTTTCGCAAACCATTTTGAAAACCAAAGTCTAATCCATGAAAAACTTCACTCAGCTTGCCCATGACCGTGGGCACGGCTATCCAGGATATGTTATACACTCTGCAGAGGTTGTACAGCTTTACCCACAAGACATGATCATCCCGGTTTGCCACGCGAGTTACACACTTCCTTAGGTGTGCGGCGAGGAGATCATGACAAGGCCTTTACAATGATCCGTTGTCAACAAAATCACGCCGCCACTAAGGTTTCACCACAACATGAATCCACATGCTGGAGCCCCCTCTTGTGCCATGTGAGGCTTCTCACGGCCTACGCCGCGCTCACATTCAGCCTATAGCGAGATCATGTTGGAACTTCACAAATTATTTGGCCAGGTCTGTCCCATACCAGACTTGTGGTAGTACGAAAGGGCTTTGCAATAGTAGCTCACAGACCGGTCCTTAACTTGACTTAGGCCTACCCGCATACCCCTTGTGCCTGGCAGTCAACAACGAGTCAACAAACTACGATGCATGCCAGCAAGCACCCACCACCATACCAATGCCTAAGTCTAAGAACAGGTTTTATAGTTTGTTTGAAAACATCTCAATATCATTCTTGACTCACCAAAGTCAAGAATATATTCGAAAACTTTATCATTTTATGTGAAACAATTCTTCCCACCCGAATTATTCTAAGCATGGCTAAGCAATTCCATAAAATGTTCTAGTTAATAATAATGTACCAACTAGGATTTCATCTAAGGCGGCAAGGTATGATCATTCAATATCAAGATTGGCCATACAAAGGAAATTGGGTGTAACTAAAGTTTTAAGCACATTTGAACTAATTTGAATAAAAGTACGCATGCATAATAATTTTAAAAACAACATAAATAATTTAAATTACTGGGAGCAATATGATCAAAGGTGTAACTTGCCTTGCTCGAAGACTTGGTGCTGCGAATTGTCACAATCATACTCTCCGGAATAGTCGTAGTCTACACGCGAACAGCTAGAACAAACTAAACTCAAATAAAATCCACAATTTATAAAATATATGCTGGGAGATAGAATAGGAATTTAGATGAATTAGGAATTTAGATGAATTTAGGAATTTGAATGGATCCAATCGGAGTTAGGATGAAGGAGAACGGCTTCTGGAAGTTTGAATTCCAAAGGAATGAATAAAAGAAATTATTGGAATTCTTTTCTTTGTGAAGGAAAAGTGGTCGGAAGCTACAATATTTGTGTATGGTCAAAACCATGGTCGAATCAACGGTTAAAGATGCGGAAGTCTAAGTCGAAGACAAAGACTCCAAGTACAGGTGCAGTCGAAGTCGAAGACCTGGTCGGAACTGTACAGTGGTCGAAAGAATTGGATTTATACAGAGTGGTCGAAACAATCGGACGGCTTGGAGAGGTCGGACGGCCTCGAGTGGTCGGAGAGATCGGAGGGTTCAGAGAGGCTGGAGGGTGTGTAGGTTAAAACGGTCCAACAGCCATGGTCGGTTTGAAGACGGAGGTCGAAGTTGAAGGCTCCGAGATCGAAGGCCGAAGTCAAAGTCTTCGAGGTCAAAGGTCAAAGGCTGGAGTTGAAGTCTCCGAAGGTCAAAGTCAAAATCGGAGTCTTCGAAGGTCGAAATCTCTGGAGTTGAAGGTCGAAGTCGAAGTTGAAGGCTCTGAGCAGTAGGAGTCTAAGAAGCCTCCGTATAGCGGAGTCTAAGAATCGGATGGTTGGAAGAAGTTGGACGGGTTCACAAGATGAGATCTGAGTGATCCAACGGCGGTGAAGACCGGTGAGATGTACAAAAGAGGAAGAAGAGTATGAGTCCGGTTTTGGTGCAAGGTTCAGGCTCACAGAGTTGGCTGGCGGCAAGGGTGTAGTGGAGGTGGGTACGATTATCAGTTTTATCGGCGAGGCGCAAGGAGGTCCAAGGCATCGGTAATTCCTCGCCGGAGCTCCTCAACGAAGAAGGTAGAAGTCGCTCGGTGCGACAGGTCTACGAGCGAAACCAGGGCAATGGGGTGAGGGGAACAGTGGAGCCGAGCCCATGGACGGCGGTGCGGCGCACAAAGCCCGTGGGCTCGCTGGCGGTGCGGGGCACGGCGGGGATTGGCGAGGGGCGCACCGGAGAGAGGGGATTGCGAGAAGTGCATGGGTGCACTTGTGCATCACTGCAAGTGGTTGAAAGGTGGTTGGCGGCGAGGTGAAGCGGTGGCGCAACTCGGGCGGCGGTGGCGACGGCGTTCCAGGGGAGAGGAAGCTCAGCCAAGGGGTGGTCGAGAAAATCCAAAAATTATGAAATAAATACAAAAAATAGATTATAAATTTAGATGAATTTAGAAACTTGAATCACTTGATTCAGAGTTCGGGCGGAGGAGAACGAGCGATTGGAAAATTAGCGGATCAGAAAATTCTGGAAAAAGAAACGAAAGAACAACTCTTGGTGTTTTGGCGTGGCGTCGATGAGAAAAAGCACGGGAGGTGAAGCCAACTAGCAAAATGGGTTGCTAAGGACCCAAGGCACATGTAGGAAGTGACGACACGTCAAACGGAGCACGATGACGACGTGTACGGCGACAACAACATAAGGTGTGGAGAGAAGAATAATTTTCGGGAAAGGGACAAGGACAAGTAAGGTGAGCACGTCCTAGAACGCGGCGAGGCGAAGCTAGAAAAAATATCAGCTAAGCCAAAAACTCACCGGAGGCGACACAATCGTCGTTTGAACAACGACGGTACCGAAACACGAAAAACTCAATATCCTCATGCTCGGTAGAGCGAATCCAAAACTGTCTGAAACGTAGCCACCTGGGATAGTTTGGCACATTTTGACGCGAACGGGTTGTTGAAAGCATTCCCGGACAGGCAGGGATGCGAAGTGCCATTTGCGGCCATGGCAAGGTGTCGGGGTCAAAAATTTAGGAAAGGGTTTTGGACAAATGGAAGAGAGCACAGTGTAGAACGCGTCGAGGCCAACTCAACGGTGCAGACGGCTCGGCCAACGGACTAGTGAAACGCGGTGGACAAACTTTTATGTAGCCGACAGGCTGACATCGACATTCCGGGCAAACGGAGAGGAATTAACATGCAAGACTTGCGGCGAAACGAAGAGTAGAGCGTGGGGAACGTGATGCTCACCTTGGTTTTGGTCGGGCATGCACGGATGGTCAGTGGCGACGCGAGGAACGACGACGCGCTATGGCCCACGGTGGCGACGGTGCTCCGGCGAAGTTCCGGCGAAGGCGAGGTGAGCACCGCGTAGAACGCGACGAGGCGAATCCGGGGATGTGCTCAAAAGTGGCGGGGCTCCACCGGATAAGGCGCAATAAGCCGAAGAACGCCGCTTAGAACACAAAAGAAAAACTCCGATTGCGCCCAAGAGAAGAGGAGTGGGGACTTGATATTTTTGGGGTTGAGTGAGGATGAGGAGATGCTCACGGTGCTCCCTTTTATAGGGGCGGGGGAGGTCCGAGTTGGGAGATCAAGAGACCATGTCCATCAATGGCATGGGTTAATTTCTCGTGCAACGGCTCATTAATGAGGGGAAAACGGTAGGGAAATGAAAGAGTTTGATGAGAGGAGTTGAATGCAATTTAGTTCGCTAAAAACCGTTGAAAAAATCAAGAGATATCAAAGATTGAAGAAAGCTCAAAAAACGCCATGGCTGCTCTCTGTGAACTGCACGAAGGAAACGGTCTGGAGGAAGAAGAAAGGAAAAGGAAGAGAGAGAAAAGAGAGAAGAAGAAAAAAAAAAGAAAAAAAATTCGGAAAAATTTTAAGAAAATTTTCTAAAGATCCTTGAAACCTGAAAAGATTAAAAAAATAATTTAGGAATTAATTGACATTTATTTTAATTTTTAAAAATGTTTTTATTTTCTAGCTTTAAAATAATACAATAATTAACAAATAAAGCTTAAAAATCTTAGAAAAATTCATAGAGCTTTCTAAAGCTATTTTGTACTTATAGAAAATATCTTCAATTGAAATTTTGATATTTTCCTTTATACAATATTTTTTTATTTAACAGAAAGGCTCTCTTCTTTAAAGCAGAAAAATAGGTTAGTGAAAATTTTAAAATTTCAAGCAACCCAATAACTTTGATTTTTATTTTAAATGAAATTGATTGTTATTTATTTATTTATTTATTTATTTGCTTAAATTATTTTCACAAGAAAACCCCTTTTAAAAGCAGAAAATCAGGCAATTAAATTTAAAACAAAACTTAAACAACCAAAAGCAAATATTTTATTTTAAATTAAATTAAATATTTTGAAATAACAGCTGGGCTGTTACAAACTACCCCCCTTAAAGAGAATCTCGTCCCCGAGATTCGCACGGGTTAGCAAAGGAATAGGTTTGGATCTTACTCTTTGTGGCTTGAGCGGAGATCTGGTTCAAACGTCCATTTGCAAACTTCTGTGGCCTTCTGTTTGCTGTCTGGAGGTTGTTGGCAGTTGGTGCTTCAGCTTGATGCTTCCAAAGAATAGGAGAGAGGAGACTCAAGGCAAAGGAGGGACAACAGACGTTTTGCGCAACCCAAAACAAAACAACTAGCAAAACCTTTACTAAGCAAATAACAAGCAATAGTTACGGCTGCCGAGAAAAGAGGAAACTGACAGCGCATAACCTTGTCTACTTTCGAGCTCAACAACTTATCCTAGAGAGGTAAGGGTTGTCTTGGAGTGATCCTTCGCAGCTCTTGACGTACGAAGCACGATCCTTTGGTGCAAAGATTGAGGTTGCAGTAGAGTCGATGAAGTTCAACCATTGCCCATCTATAGTTGTTTTGAGCAAAGGAAGATTTAGAAATAAATTTTCAAGTAATGACATAAAGATAGGGGAGAATTGGAAGACGAGAGCAAGCAAAGATTAAGAGATAAGGGTAGCATAGATTGAGAGGTAAGAATAAGAAAACTTTTGAAATTACTTGTTATTAAAATATATCCTTAAGGTCCAACCATTCTATTCTATCTACGGTCACGTCTTAGAGTCATTATTGCTCTGATACCATCTCTGTCGGGACCCGGAGCAACAACTCCAGAACCCTCTGTGTTATTCGCACTATCCCAGGAAAAGCTAGTGCACACAGTATCACAAAGACAGTTATCATGCGTAATGACAAACTTTATTTAGCTAATATGAGCCTGATGGCCAAAGTTTACAATAATAGCAAAAGAAGACAGCGGAAGAAATACATAAAGCGACAGCCCATCCAGCC
This sequence comes from Dendrocalamus latiflorus, assembly GCA_017311315.1. Lineage (NCBI taxonomy): Eukaryota > Viridiplantae > Streptophyta > Magnoliopsida > Poales > Poaceae > Dendrocalamus > Dendrocalamus latiflorus. Next base: position 40,383,684 of record CM029647.1, read on the forward strand.
TTCCCACAAGGCGAATGACTGTAAGACGTGGCCTAGTCGCAATCCTCACTGAAGTCGTCGAAAGCTTCCTCTCAAAAGAGTTAGATATAGCAACATGAGTACAAAAAGTACTCCACAAGTTACACCAGGAGGTTTAACAGAATAGATGCATGCATATGGAATATCAAAGGAAGGTATAATATGGTTAATTTGCATAAAAAGCAACATTTGAGTAAATATCATAAGTAAGTGCAAAAGCTGAATTTGATATGATAAATAGAAACAAGATTTTAACAAAATAATATCGTTAGTGCAGGCTCCAACCAAACACTAACCTATCCACGGGCATCCCACCCGGACCATCTTTTCCAAAAGCTCACGTATGGATTCCATCCATCCACACGCTTTCACTGCGCAACTCTGATGAATTCCATCCATTCACCAGATTTCAATCTCTCACGGATTCCATCCATCCGCAAGGTTTTCATCTCTCGTGGATTCCATCCATCCACAAGGTTTTCGCAAACCATTTTGAAAACCAAAGTCTAATCCATGAAAAACTTCACTCAGCTTGCCCATGACCGTGGGCACGGCTATCCAGGATAGGTTATACACTCTGCAGAGGTTGTACAGCTTTACCCACAAGACATGATCATCCCGGTTTGCCACGCGAGTTACACACTTCCTTAGGTGTGCGGCGAGGAGATCATGACAAGGCCTTTACAATGATCCGTTGTCAACAAAATCACGCCGCCACTAAGGTTTCACCACAACATGAATCCACATGCTGGAGCCCCCTCTTGTGCCATGTGAGGCTTCTCACGGCCTACGCCGCGCTCACATTCAGCCTATAGCGAGATCATGTTGGAACTTCACAAATTATTTGGCCAGGTCTGTCCCATACCAGACTTGTGGTAGTACGAAAGGGCTTTGCAATAGTAGCTCACAGACCGGTCCTTAACTTGATTTAGGCCTACCCGCATACCCCTTGTGCCTGGCAGTCAACAACGAGTCAACAAACTACGATGCATGCCAGCAAGCACCCACCACCATACCAATGCCTAAGTCTAAGAACAGGTTTTATAGTTTGTTTGAAAACATCTCAATATCATTCTTGACTCACCAAAGTCAAGAATATATTCAAAAACTTTATCATTTTATGTGAAACAATTCTTCCCACCCGAATTATTCTAAGCATGGCTAAGCAATTCCATAAAATGTTCTAGTTAATACTAATGTACCAACTAGGTTTTCATCTAAGGTGGCAAGGTATGATCGTTCAATATCAAGATTGGCCATACAAAGGAAATTGGGTGTAACTAAAGTTTGTCATTACGCATGATATTTGTCTTTGTAATACTGTGTGCACTAGCTTTTCCTGGGATAGTGCGATTAACACAGAGGGTTCTGGAGTTGTTGCTCCGGGTCCCGACAATCAATCTTGCCTCAAATCACCCAAATCACCCATTAACTCATAATAAAGCTAAATTGAGTTTACTTGGAGTTATTTGGGTCTTTTGAGTTATTTGCCTTTATTTGAATTCAGTTGCTTAGCACGTAATTAGAAATTGGAGTCCGGAAGAATCAATGGATCAAGTGAGATCAAGATCGAGGTGAAGATAAAGACCAACGACGAGAAAACCTTGAGTGAGCTCAAGACCGCGGTAAACCGCGCAAGGCGAGTCAATACTTTGATCATGTTGAACCTACATTTTCTGCAAATTACATTGGTTTAAATTATCAAATTGCATGCTGTTATTTTATATGCAAATACATGTTTAATTTAAGATTCTAGTTATATGCCCATCGTTTATCTTGAATAATACTACATCTCCTTTGGAATATTTGAATGTGTGAACCTTGTCGCCCTAGCAAAATTATAATGGTAACCTTTTGAAAATAAGTCCCTAATTATACGCCATGCTTAGTACTGCAAACATACTCGGGGGCACTGAAATGCCCCAAGCATTGTTATCATCTTTAATCATGAGAAACTGGTTTGGGAAGTCATGGTGGTAATGACCGGTATATGTTGGTATGATTATTTTATGTTCCGAAAAACCCCAACTTGCTTAAATATCTGAGTGGATGGTTCGAGGGTGTGTGTGTGGTGCAGTGGAAGCACAAAATGGGTAGTGGTAGAACCGCCCAGATACCACTAAGGACTGAATCTTGTCATGACCTCCTGTGTAAAACAGTACAACCACAAGTCTGCAAAGTGCAACTTGGCTAATGAAATTTATCGAAACTCCCGGATTCATCTCACTAGTAGTGGAAGGAAGTGGATACGCAAGGGCAAGGGGAGGCTTAAAGGGACACCAAGTGGAGGGTGAAGTTTCCCAGCTATTCTAGCGTTGCGGGAAGTGGAGTCCGGCTGCTGTAGTAACTGTGGGGAACATCCCGTGCATAGATGGGACCCACCGCAAGTGGGAGCAGCCCATAAGGTGAGATGATGAAAGGAGCTAGATATTTTGAACAGTCACTGTGATAATCTACTCAACCACAAGACTAAGGAATCATGTGGGGTAGCGAGTTGATTTGTTGGACCGAAATGGCGACAGAGGGGGGGGTGAATGGCGCTCTCAAAAATTAAATTCGCCCCTCAAGTACCCACACTTATACTTCTTCTCCTATAGCTATGAAAGCTATGAAGATAGAAGATAAGCACTACTGGAAGACAAGGCAACAAGGAAAAACCAGATCCAGAAAGAGGCAATCAAGAAAAACAAATTCAGCGCAAGTCTGGCTGCAAGCGGTAGTACCGCTGTGACGAGCGGTAGTACCTCTAAGCGGTAGTACCGCAATACCGAGCGGTAGTACCTCTCGCCGGAGACGTTCGGACTGGTCCGAACAAGAGCGGTAGTACCTCTCCAGGAGCGGTAGTGATCTGACGATGGCCCGATCTTCCGAGAGGTACTGATAAGTCGATTGTGGAGATCTCGACGTTGATGATCCAAAGGCTCCGACCAAAACAGATCGAACCCCTCGCAATCACTACACCACTGCTCCGTTGGTTATCAACCGTGCCGAACACGATTGACCTCGCCAAGAAGGCTATCTCCTGCAAGCGAATCGAGAACACAAGCAAGAGAGTAAAAGATGCAATCTGAAATTGCGAATAATGTTTAAGTTCACAAGTTGGGGTTCCTCAAACCGAACATGCGGCGAAACTGCTAAGCAGAATAAACTCTTAAGAAAAACCCGAGGAAAACTAAAGGGGTGTGGTACTATTCCTAGTTACTGTTCATGCGCGTGTACTGTTCATGTGAACAGTACCGGCCCAAATAGCCCAAGTTACAAGGCCCTCGGCCCACTTTGAGTCGGACTGGAAAAGTGACGTGACTTGTTTCGCAGTTTCTGATCTGCTCGAGTGGATTTTGGAGGTGAGACCAGATCCATCTGAAAGTAGACTCCAAGATCTTTCCAACGAGTACTCACGGGCCCCGAGAAGCCTTCTGGATCAAAAGTTATGGCCGTTTGACGTTGGCTTGTCAAGCTGAATCCGAATTGATCTGGAGGCCGAATTGGATTCCAAAACCTGTCCAAGTTGAACCCTTGCTTCAATTGGTTCCAAAGTGATGTGGTGCTACAAATATATATATTTTCATCATTAGGTAGCATCATATTCTCATTTAAAATATGTTGAAGTTGAAGAAACGAATTCACCTTTAGTTCATTCTTGATATTGGCCGCTATGGTCGTACGTGTTGGTGGCGTGGTCACATCATCCTCCCCTTCTTGATGGAAAACCGTCCTCGGTTTTAACATATGTGTAGTGTCACGTATTGCATGATCTTGATCATAAATCTTGGTGTATGATAACAAACGCAACAAACTCTCATTATGTAATATCATAAGTTCTTTATCAAATAAAGTAAAATCTCTTTGAAACGAGCTCACCTCATAATTTAAGGGATGCGTAGGAGCTCTTGTAATTGTAACAACAAGTAGAGCAAATATGGTTGTATCCATAGGGTTCATGTTCTTATCATCCTCCCCTTCTTGCAAACAAAGCCGTCCTCGGCTCTTGATAAGCTGAAAATATGATAACAAAGAAGCCAAGGTGTATGCATGGTATATGTATATGTCATCCATTTTAACAGTTTTTCGTTGTTGCACAATTAAGGTTATAAAACAGCAGCAATCATAAAAGCTAATTGTATTATTAACCCAAGAGTAATCATATAAGTTAATGAGCAATTCAAAATTTGTCACACAGTAATTGTTGCAACTTGTTTTGCAAATGTAAGTGAGGAACAATCCAGCTATATAATCATATCTCAATCGAACAATAGCAAATTCATCTAGCCAGGGTGACAAGATTTGTATGTTCTGCCATAATTCATCATCTTTATTCAGATTGTCTATACTAGATGGTGTAAAAAGAGTTGAATACATAGGCATTGGATGAGTACTAAATTTTACTTCCCTCTCACTTTGAACATGATTCAGCATACAAGAATTGTTGTTCCAAATAGCAAGTTTCAATTCATCCATGTGATCGCAAGTTATGCATATTCGATATACAAGAAATTGAGTTCCCACATCATAAGCTCCAATCAAATTAAACTTATATTCAGGGGTGTAGGTACTAAATAAGAATTTCGAACATGCAAGTTCAGAAACTTTCTCCATAGCATGTGACAATTTCATAGGTAGATCCAACATGATGTAACACAATGAATTAGCAGGAGAAATTCTAGTCAAAACTTCTTTATGTGTTATTAATTTAACATGTGCAAAATTATGAGAATTTAGATCAGCACATGGTTTATTTAAGTCAACACAAGGAATATCAAAAGATTGCACTACAACAGGTATATACTCACAAGGTTGCTCTATGTCTTGTTGTAGCACCAAATCAATACCGTGAGCGATGATAGTACCATGTTCTTTACCTTTTTGGGTCTCCTCAGATGATGTAAGTGCATCCATCTCCTTATCTTCATTCTCAACCAATGGGGTCAGTGATTCAATCAGCTCATGCTCTTCTTTGGCATGGTTCTCAACTACCTGCAAGTTGTTAGTCACAGAAAATGGCACAAACACATGTTTGTTCTCATGTTCATCACCACTACCTGCAAGGTTAGCTGCAAGAGCATATTCATCCTCAACATCACTAGCACTTACATAACCACCATCTTCTGTCGCAATGTACGCCCGCTGACTTGGGCAATCTCTCATGACGTGGCCCATCCCTTTACAACGGTGGCACACAATGCCCGTCGTACGGCCCGTGGAAGCAACCGATGAAGAGCTCTTTGCTGGTGCTTGCACACTAGTAGATTTGCTCGCCTCGGGTGCTCGTGATGGTGGTGGCAGTGCTGCTGAACGCGCCCTACTCACAGAGGGGGCAGCAGCTCGAAAAACAGGAGGTGGGGCTGTCTTGGGTTGCTCCTGTGTTGGTCTCGATGTAGACGTACCTCCAAAATTGCTCCTTGTCCTTTGTTGTCTACCCTGCAATTCTTTCTCTGCCAAACAAGCAAGCTGGAACAATCTATTGATATCATTATACTCTTTGTAATCAATTATGTCCTGAATTTCACGCCTTAATCCCCCATAAAAACGAGCCATCTTATCTTCCTCATCCTCTTCAACATTACAACGCAGCATGCCTATTTGCAGTTCTTGATAATATTCCTCAACAGATCTATTACCTTGGTCTAAGCGCTGCAATTTCTTACGCATTTCACGTTTAAAAGCAGGAGGAACAAATCTAGCACGCATAGCTACCTTCAATCTATCCCATGTATCAGGGGCTAAGCCAGAATTAACTACTTGAGTCCACCAAATGATAGCAAAATCTTTAAATTCACTAGTAGCTTGTCTGACTCTATGCACTTCAGGAACTAGATGGACATTAAATTTTTGTTCAACTGTCATCTCCCAATCTAGATAAGTTTCAGCATCATAGGTACCCGCAAAAGATGGTATGGAAAATTTAACTTTAGCAAACGGGTCATCATGAACGTGAGCATTGTGATACTGAAAATTATTGTTACCTCCCATACCATGACGGTTCTGATGAGGATGGTGTCGTGGCCGTGCAGCACCGGCGTCACGGTTTTGTCTCTCATTATCATCTCCCTCCTCATGATCTTGGCCTCCATTGTTTGGTGGCCGATTCACCATTCTTTCAAGGCGTGTAGTGAGTGTTGCAATGCTCTCATTGATAGAAAGTTGCATTGTATCCATCTTCCTATCGATGTCATCAGTAATGGCAGCGCGTTGTTCATCCAAAAGCGTCATGAGCTCTCCCTTTAAAACACACTCTTGCGCATCAGACGTCTCACCTGCCATGGTTAGTAGCAAACAAAAGACAACACAAAGGTATTATCCCTATCAACTACTAGGTGGCGAGAAGTAGAATCACACACTCTCAAGCGTCTTATCACACTCTTACAAGTGTTCTTACCAATGTAGCAGGTGGTACAACCGGTGGCTGGTTCGTGACACCGTGTCGAGCGTGGGTACGATTGCAAGAGGGAACCTGTTCTGATCAAGAGTAGGTGTAGCTTGGAAGGCACAATATGGTAGCAATGGAGAACAATCAGTTCATTTCAGAATTGCATAGAATTGAATTATAGTTCGTATCTAGCACTTAGCCTATGTTGCTGATCAACCAAGGATGGAAGAAGGCTAAGAATAAGTGTATGGCAAAGTGTAGGAGTGGTAAATACAAGATAATTCAATCCAATTCAATCTGGAATTGAAGAACACAAGGATTGACCCAAAACTGAAAACTTCAGATTTCTGTCCACTGGACAGCATATTGGTAATTCGGCCGTAACTTTTTGTCAGATGCCTCTTTTTCACTGATTCTTTTTTTTACTGTTTTCTGACGGCTTTTTCTACAGATTTTGTTTTGGGGCCAACTTCTGAATCCCAACACAGAAATTCACACAAAAATCACAACTGCTGACTGTTGCAGATTCAGAACAGATAATTGGGTCAACTTTCACCGCACATATCTCTTAACTGCCTGGCTGGAATGACGTGAAATTTTACAGATAGATGGATAAGGAATTTTTGAATCTAATGGAGGTGGTACCACTCAAAAATAATCTCGGAATCAAAAGATATGATGTTTTTGGTGGCGGCTGCAGAGGAAGGAAAAATCAGCCGAAATTGGAAATTAGGGTTTGGGGTGGGGAATTTTTTTTTTGTTTGGATTTTCAATGGAACAAAGATATGACCAGCAACTAGACAATACTATGACGGACACAAATTCAATTTAGCAAACCAAAACTAACAGATTGAAAGGCACAACGGGGTTTGGACAGCGGAAATTAACTCTTTTTGTGGGGCAATTTTTTTTTTCTGGACTATAGGAAATAAAAAACCAATCTACTAACTAGGGATACAAGAATTACCTCACGGGCAACCGTTGCTCTGATACCAACTGATGTGACGATGGCCCGATCTTCCGAGAGGTACTGATAAGTCGATTGTGGAGATCTCGACGTTGATGATCCAAAGGCTCCGACCAAAACAGATCGAACCCCTCGCAATCACTACACCACTGCTCCGTTGGTTATCAACCGTGCCGAACACGATTGACCTCGCCAAGAAGGCTATCTCCTGCAAGCGAATCGAGAACACAAGCAAGAGAGTAAAAGATGCAATCTGAAATTGCGAATAATGTTTAAGTTCACAAGTTGGGGTTCCTCAAACCGAACATGCGGCGAAACTGCTAAGCAGAATAAACTCTTAAGAAAAACCCGAGGAAAACTAAAGGGGTGTGGTACTATTCCTAGTTACTGTTCATGCGCGTGTACTGTTCATGTGAACAGTACCGGCCCAAATAGCCCAAGTTACAAGGCCCTCGGCCCACTTTGAGTCGGACTGGAAAAGTGACGTGACTTGTTTCGCAGTTTCTGATCTGCTCGAGTGGAGTTTGGAGGTGAGACCAGATCCATCTGAAAGTAGACTCCAAGATCTTTCCAACGAGTACTCACGGGCCCCGAGAAGCCTTCTGGATCAAAAGTTATGGCCGTTTGAAGTTGGCTTGTCAAGCTGAATCCGAATTGATCTGGAGGCCGAATTGGATTCCAAAACCTGTCCAAGTTGAACCCTTGCTTCAATTGGTTCCAAAGTGATGTGGTGCTACAAATATATATATTTTCATCATTAGGTAGCATCATATTCTCATTTAAAATATGTTGAAGTTGAAGAAACGAATTCACCTTTAGTTCATTCTTGATATTGGCCGCTATGGTCGTACGTGTTGGTGGCGTGGTCACATCAGGTAGTACCTCTGAGCGGTAGTTCCTCTCCAGGAGCGGTAGTACCTCTCGAGAAAAACAGCAAACAGGATTTTCAGCCTGAAACTTTGAGACTTCGGATTTTTGGCTAAAAAGAAGGTTTGCTCTCAATCTTTTTGATCCAAGGCCTTACTACAACAAACTAAATAGTAAGGGGACCTTGGGAAACAAGAGAATCAAACCAAGAAGCAAGAATTTCAGATTATGGGTAAAAATCTGAATTTTTGCACAACCCGAGCCAAAAATCAAATTACTCCCCAACCGTTGATCCTTTGGCTATAAAATTTTGAGGGTAGCTAATTAATAGCCTCTGGACTCTCCATACCAAATTTCAAGCCATCTCAACAAGGGAATCAAGAGCAGCTCCAAAACCCTAGAAACTGAGTTCATGAACAGAGGAAGCCCAAAACTGAAATCTGAGAATTAAACCAAGTTTGCTCTTCGGGAAATCGATCAAATGATCTTGTGGCACTAACCCATCATAGAGCAACCCATTTTGGGCCTTCCCAACAAGCAAGAACTCGAAAATCAAAAAGCTCAGAAATCAACCAAACGGAGTAATGAAGAACAGAGAGAGCACGAACAGAAACCAAAACTCCAGATTTCATTCATTGAATCACAAGGAATACATAGGAGTCCCGATACGCATGGACATTAGGACTAAAGGAGTGATTACAATCTCTCAATCCCTCATCTCCCTCTCAATCCTCAAGAACACCAAGAATCTCACCACTTCTTGGGAGGAAGAATACACAGAGAGAGGAGACTCACATAGAAACCATCGTAGAGACACAGAGGGAGCACACTCTGCCTCCACCACCAACTCACACCAACTAAAGAGCTAAAGGAAACAACCTTCCTAAAGCCTCTTTTGACTCTAAAACCCTAATTCTATCACAAGTGCTCAAGTGGGCATGCAGCCCCTCCTCTCCTTTTATAGCACTTGGCTAACGGGTCTCCGCCCCGTTACACCCGCTACGTCCAACGGAGCCCGCTCCCGCTTGTGCAGCCTTGCGAAATTCCCGTTTCGCCCCTCCTGCACCTTCCGAGAAGCTTCCGCGCTCCTTGCCTCGCACGCCTCGCAACCACCTAGAGTCCACGTCGTCTTCGACACATCCCGACCGATCTGACCTCAGCGCCACCTGCACCTAGTCTGGTCCACCGTGTCTCACCACGACTCCAACTCGACGTCCTGCAGTCACACAGACAAGAAAACACGTCAAATAGCACCGCTCGACACATAAAAGCGTAAATACCATCATACTTACCACAGATGAAGTCCAAACCTGTTGAATCATCAGAATATGCAACCTAACCCGAATACGACCAAGTTTGACCAAAACGACCGAGTCCGTCGCACAACGCAACGACATGGTCCAAACCACTCAAACCAAACTCGACTTATCTAAACCACGGTCAATTACTCATCATACACATGTGGTCACCTCCACATGGTTCATCAATCTCCACCTTGATGAGTATATTGACAAACCCCGAAAAAGCGCAAAGAAGAGTTTGAGTTTGAAGAATCCAACATGGTCCAAAGAAGAGAATGAAACAAATGACCATGTCGACAGAAGGAACACTAGAGCAACAACTGAAAGAGCAAATTGTTCTCCAAAGCTCTAAAATGATCCCAACTAGCTTTTTCTTCTCTATTCTCCCCCTTTTGGCAATAAACGCATCAAGGATGCAAAAGAGAGAATATGACATGTCAATGAATGAAATGGCTGAAGTTTGATTATTCTAAGCAGTTAGAGCCATGAGAATTATCCATAATGACCATAATGAGTTACACCAAGCCATAAATAAAACGCTATCTAGATCATGACGACACATATATAAGCCAGCTAAGCAAGATAGATGACAATCTAAAATTTAGCGCAATGTTAAGTCATCAACAAGTAAAGTCTAGCTAGAGATATCCAAGGATGATGCAGGCCATGTCAATAAGCTAAGTGTAACCAAGAAGCTCAAATTGAGTCCAAATAGAGTGCTATATGCTCAAGAATGAAACATTGATTAAAGTACTTGGATCTTTTTGTAACTTAGGCAAATTGAGCACATAAAACATTGTCTTGTTAAAATTCATGGTCGTTTCCAACCCAATTTTTGTTATGTGCTAGATCTCAAGCCTTATGCGACTACTCCAAGCAAGAAGCTTAAGAAGATAGTCTAGGTCATCCAAAACTCCCCCTGAGTTCATGCCTAGTGCAATGGCAAGCCGTCTCATGAGAAAGAATTGGTGAGATCAGTTTTTTCGCACACAAAAGAGATCTTTTTGCTTTTTAACATTTTGTACTAACTCATGTATCATCAAGAGACTAAAACAACTCAAACTATGGCTCAATAGAGATTCAACGCTCAACTTAGCCTACTTGACATGGCATGAATCATAAAGGGATAGCTCAAGAGAGACTAGACTCAAATGCTAGCATGACAAGTTTTAATTCAAGTTGAGCAATTTTAATTAACTTATCATGGCAAAAAGCTAGTCTATACATATGAAGTCATGATAAATCTAGCAAGCTAAGCACAAGTCATGGCAAGGTGTAAAGCATTGAAGCATGTCATAACAGGATAATAATCAAGGCTCAATGCAGATTGATTACAATGTTAGAATGCTGAAAATGCAAGAAAGTCCAGCTCCCCTTCAACATTAGATGCAACTTTTAGTTCAAGTTGAGTTAAGTCAAAATTAAGCTCCAGAAGCTCCCAAATGAACTCCCCCTGAACCAAAGCAATAAAAATGAGAAGCTGGCAAGGAAAATCCAAACGGGCAGTCCTTAAAGCATAGGTAAGATATAGAGACAACTATGGCTCAGACTGACTCTCATCTACCCCATATGACTCCAAGACTATTAGCTGACCGTAAAACACACACTAGAGAGCAAACACGTACCCTGTCTATCCGAGGGTGGCCCGACCCTCGCTAGAGCCTACAAGAAGTGAGTGAGCTCAATCTAGTGAGATAAGAAGCAGCTAATAAGAAGCATCCTGGAAGCACAAGATAAGAGTAGGAAGTCTAAGCAACCAGGCAAGAGAAGCACTCTAACCTATGCTAGGAGGACTAATCCCAAATGCACCCAAAATGTAATGCAAACAGCAAGGAGTAAGAGCATAAATAATATAGTAAAACAGTAAAGCCCAAAACTCCCCCTCACTACAGTCCATAAGGACAAACCACCCCAAGCTCTCCCCGCAGAGCTGAAAACCTCGAACTATCCAATGGCTTGGTGAAGATGTCAGCCAACTGGTGGTCACTCTCCACAAACTGGAGCACTATATCGCCCTTCTCTACATGGTCTCTAAGGAAGTGATAACGGATATCGATGTGCTTGGTCCAAGAGTGTTGCACTGGGTTCTTAGCAATGTTAATCGCAGAAGTGTTATCACAAAAGAGTGGAACACTGTCGATAACTAACCCAAAGTCCCGCAGGGTCGAAGCCATCCAGAGTACCTGACTGCAGCAGCTGGCTGCAGCAACATACTCGGCCTCTGCGGTGGACTGTGCAACACCGGACTGCTTCCTAGAAGACCAAGAGACGAGAGAAGTGCCAATGAATTGGCAAGTGCCAGAAGTGCTCTTCCTATCTATCCTACAGCCGGCAAAGTCTGCATCCGAGAAGGCTCTCAAGGAAAGACAGGAAGAGGAAGAGTACCAGATACCATAGTCAATGGTAGCTCGAAGGTACCGAAGAATGCGTTTCACCACCTGGCGGTGAGATACGCGAGGAGAAGCCTGAAACCGAGCACAAAGACACACGGAGAAGTGTATGTCTGGTCTCGAGGCAGTGAGGTACAAGAGGGAGCCGATCATACTCCTATACTCCTTCTGATCAACTGGCTCGCCATCCTCATCTGGGTCGAGTGAAGCTGAAGTAGCCATCGGAGTAGACACTGGCTTACCATCACTCATATCGAAGCGCTTCAGGAGGTCTCGAGTGTACTTGCCCTGGTGCAAGAATGTACCCTCCCGAGTCTACTTAATCTGGAAGCCAAGAAAGAAGCTCAACTCGCCCATCATGCTCATCTCAAACTCCGAGCTCATGACATCCGAGAACTGAGAAACCAGAGCATGGGAAGAGCCGCCAAAGATAATGTCATCGACATAGATCTGGACGAGCAGAAGGTCATTGCCAGGCCTACGGATAAACAAGGTCTTATCAACTTTACCCATTTCAAACCCATGACTCAACAAGTAGGACTTAAGCCTCTCATACCAAGCTCTGGGGGCCTGCTTAAGTCCATACAACGCTTTGGAAAGCTTGAAGACATGGTGTGGGTATTTGGGATTTTCGAAACCTGGAGGCTGTCTGACGTAGACTTCTTCCTCAATGACTCCATTAAGGAAGACACTCTTGACGTCCATCTGGTAAAGCTTGAACCCCTTAGAAGCTGCAAAGGCAAGCAGGATTCTAATGGCCTCAAGTCGAGCTACAGGGGCAAAGGTCTCCTCGAAATCTAGACCCTCAACCTGGGAGAACCCCTGAGCTACCAGTCTAGCCTTGTTCCGAATAACCACTCCATCCTCGCTCTGCTTGTTCTTGAACACCCACTTAGTCCCAACAATATTGTGACCTTGCGGGGGCTCGACAAGCGACCAGACCTTGTTCCTCTCAAAATTTTCTAGCTCCTCATGCATGGCATTGACCCAAGACTCTTCAGATAAAGCATGAGAAACATCTTTGGGCTCAAAGGAGGCAATGAAAGCAGAATGGAGACAGAATTGAGATAAGCCAGATTTTGAGCGGGTAACACGCTCGAAGAGGTCTCCAATGATTTGCTCTGAAGGATGAGCTTTCTGGATATGTCTAGGAGGTCCAGGATGAGATGAAGAAGTGGCCTCTACCTCATGAGCTGACGAGGTAGGGACAGAGCCACTAGCTCCAGAGGAAGCAGAAGGCAAGGGCTGATCGCCTCGAGGTGCGGTGAAAGAAGGCACCTCAAGGGGTGGATGAGGGATAGGATCAGGTAGACAACCGTCGTCTCCATCATCCTCATCATCCACGAAGATGGTCTCGGACTGCTCTAACGAACCTGAGATATCGGGTCTAGTCCCCGGACTGGCCTCGTCGAAGGTCACCTCACAGGTCTCTACCATTTTGCTAGACTCGCAGTTCCAGACCCTATAAGCCCGCGAAGAAGTCGAGTAGCCTAGAAAGATCCCATCACAGGAACGTGACTCGAACTTATCTAGGTTCCCAGACTTCAAGATAAAGCACTTGCAACCAAACACACGAAAATGAGAGACGCTAGGCTTTCGCCCATATCTCAGCTCATAAGAAGTGCGATGCAAGTGTGCCCTAAGAAAGACTCGATTTGAGACATGGCACGCGGTGGCTATAGCCTCAGCCCAAGACTTCCGCGGTGTAGAGTATTCATCAAGCATCGTTCTGGCCATCTCGACCAAGGTACGGTTCTTCCTCTCCACAACGCCATTTTGTTGGGGGACGTGCGGAGAAGAAAACTGGTGCTCTACACCTGTCTCACCACAGAAACTCTCGAAGTAGGAATTCTTGAACTCCGTGCCATTATCACTGCGGATCGCTCGTAAGGCACCCGGGAGCTCAACAGAAAGCCTACTGAAAAGACCTCGGAAATGTGAAAATGTCTCATCCTTTGAGGCTAAGAAAAACACCCAAGAATACCTCGAGAAGTCATCGACCACAACAAGAACATACCACTTCCCTCCTGCTGACTGCACTCGGGCTGGTCCAACTGTGTTCATATGGAGCAGCTGTCCTGGTGCATCGGTCATAGTAACTGTGACCGGAGGGTGAGAAGCGGCAACCATCTTGCCGTGCCGGCATGGAGCGCAAACCAGATCTTTGACCATCTTGAGTTTCAGCAGACCACGAATGAGATCGTGGCCGCTAACTCGGGTCAAATGGTCAAATCCGATATGACCAAGTCTCCTATGCCAGAAGGAAAGGTCGCGGGACTCAGAAGCAACTAAACACCTGAGAGGATCACCAGAAGACTCAGAAAAATCAGCACGAAAGATCCTCCCAAAACGAGAAATCCCGCAAACCAGACTACCCGAAGAATCAAGAATTTTGCAATTGTTTTTCTTAAAGCTCACCTCGAAACCGTCATCGGTAAGCTGAGAGACTGAGAGCAAATTATACTGCAGCTTACTAACCAAGGCTACATCTTTCAAGATGAAAGAATCATTAATGCGCACAGTACCTTTGGCGATGACGCGCCCAGATGAAGCATCTCCGAAGGTGATCGTCTCATCACCTGGAGCACGGGCAAGGGAAGAAAACCAACGGGAATCTCCGGTCATGTGTCGTGAACACCCGGAGTCTACGAGCCAAACATTTCCCTTCCCTGCCCGGTGAACCTGAGTAAACAAGAGAGTAAAGTCTCAGTACCGGGGTAAATCAAAAGTGATTTTGGCACCCAATATTGAACAACACGTCGAGTAGCAGAAGTAGCCACACACGACTGACCTCTAGCTACCCTACGCTCTCTGTCACTCAACACGCCAGAAGGTCTGTGTGCAGACCCGAAGCTGTTGCTGGATCCGACTGCTACGGGCAAGCGAGTCGAAACACCGGCAACCTGCTGATCACGCCGTGGGTAACTGTCTCGACGGGGGAAACGAGAAGTACCCTCAGGGCGGCAGAAGTCACGACCCGGAGCAGCACGAGGACGAAAACCAGAAGACTCAGAAAAACCAAGTCCTCGATGCTGCCCAAACCCGTCAGAAGCAAACCTGGACCTCGTGCTAGTCTTAGGTGCACTTAGGATCTGGGGCTGACCTGAATACGCCTAAGTGCCTCCGCACGGTCTCTACGCGTAATCCTAGCACGCCTGAAGCATCGATCGATCGTATGTCCATCCTTCTGACAGAAGGTGCAATGATACTTCGCCTTCTGAGAGGCTGAAGCTGCAGGTGGACTCACTTTGCTGTCAGAAATCCCTTGGACAAAGCCCGCTGATTTGAATTTGACCTCATCAGACCTGGGCTCAACCTCGATCGCACCTCCTACTATGGGTCTGAGAATAGCAGGTGGATGCTTCCTAATGTCCTCATAGTAATCATATCCTAGACCCTAATTGAACTTGCAAATCTTGGATTGGTCTAGAATAAGATTAAGCTTCTTCTTGCCGCCTACAAATCTCTCGAGAGTGTTCATAAGGTACTACACTCCCGAAAGAGAGAGGTGCAAGAAGAGTAGGGAGAAGAGGGAACAACAGCAGGTAAGGGAGCAGATGAAGAACCAACAGCAGAGGTAAGAATGGCTTGTGCACGCACAGCCGACTCAGAATGGACAGTCCTACTGCTAGCAGGTTGGTTCTCGTCGCTAAGCGTCTCTACCTTACCCTGGGCTTCTCCCCCTCCTCAGCAATCACATCACAAGGAGTTGATGACTTCTCTAATAAGTCCTTAGTTAGCTTCACACATTTATCATTCAAGGCAACGAGTTCAAGTTTTAGTTTGTCACAACTAATGCATGGTGAGCTAACAGGATCCTTAGTCGCAAACTGAGCCAATTTGTTGTTTTGATCAATCATCTCTTGGAATTGCTTAGAAACAGATTCAAGTTCAAGAGTTAATTTTGGACAATTGGTGCAAGAAACAACAGGCTCAAGTAAAGAAGCATGCAACTCAGCAATCTTGTGATCTGCCCGTTTTAGGTTCGACTTTAGCTTATTGCAGTTTTCACATGACTCGGGCAGATCAAGCAACATGGTATAAAGGTCTCTAAAAGCATTGTCCTTATCCTCATATGAGGTGCAAGCACTAGTCTCAACAGGAGTAGATGAAATAGAAGCAATCCTACTCATCTCTAGTTCAGCCAACAGACTAATGTTCTCCACCTTAACAGTATCAAGCTCGGAGGACAAACTATCATGCGAGGTCCTTAATTTCTCCATGTCACCCAGCAAGGCAGAGCATGTATCACAGTCATCACTAGAGGGACCAGATGTAAGAGCAATAATCTCTAGTGACAATCTGTCTACTTCCTTCTCTAACTCAGTACACCTAGCCCTAGCTCTAGCATGAAATCCACCTAGCTTAAGAAAAGCATGATTGAGCTGGTCGTAGGTGGGGTATACCTCGTCCGAGTCGGAGTACAGCTCGCTGTCGCTGAGTTCGCCCTCGAGGGCCATGAAGCACATGCCGGAGAAGTCGTCGCCGCTCTTGGGATCTTGGTCACCCGTCCCGTCGTCGTCGCTCCATCCCTCCACCTCGCTGAGGTCGAGGTCGTCGAAGGTGGTGAGGACGCGGTGAAACAGCTTCTTGGCCTTCCCGAAGTCGCGGAACTTCTTCTTGCCCGGCGTCTGAGCTGGAGTCTTCTTGTTGCGGTTCTTGTCGGTGTAGTCGTTCTTGCCCGAACCGCCGTAGTCGTTCTTGCTCTTCTCCAGCTTGGGGCAGTTTGCCCGAATGTGGTTGGGGCCACCACACTCGAAGCAAATCACGGGTCCTCCTCTCTTTCTGTCCCTCCTCCCCTTGTAAGCATGGGAGAATCTTCGAGCAAGGAGGGCCAGCTGCTCATCCGCAAGCTGCTCTAACTGATCATCAGTTATGTCACAGAGAGCAGCAAGGGAGAAACCGCAAGAAGACTCAGAAGAAGGACCAGAAGCCGAACTGGGATCGGTGACTAGAGCCATCGACTGTGGCTTCGACTTGCGAGAGACAATGTCAATCTCGTGAGTCTTGAGACGCGAGTACAGCGCATCAAGAGTCAAAGTCGAGAGGTCCGTAGTGTCCTTGATGGTAGTCACCTTCATCTCCCAAACACGAAGGTCGAGTGCAGCGAGCATCTGTCGAGCATTATCCGAGTCGGAGTATGTGAGACCGACGGCTCGGAGGTTGCTCAGAATCTTGTGAAAATGCGCAAAACACTCATCAAGGGACTCGCCAGCGAGTATTTCAAATTTGTTGTAATCTCGCTTGAACTGGTCCTGTCGCACCGTCTTTATTTGGGTGGTGCCCTCATGGTAAGCATCGAGGGTCTCCCAAATATCGAAGGCGGACGAAAGATGAGATATGCGGTCAAACTCGCTACGACTCAAGCCCTGGATTATGATGTTCCTTGCCTTAGCGTTTGCCTCAACATCATGCATATTTCCAGCATTAATGTTCTCATCGGCAGGAACAACAAATCTGACCTTCACCTTCCGCCAAATGGCATACCCCTGAGCCTGGATGTATGTTTCCATTCGGCTCTTCCAGAAGGGGTAATCCAGGCCATCAAAGACGGGAGGCTTGGTCGAGTATTTGTCCGTCGCCATGGCTCTTGAGACCGGTTAAGATCTATTGAAAAGAGCTAACCGGCTCTGATACCAATTGTTGGACCGAAATGGCGACAGAGGGGGGGTGAATGGCGCTCTCAAAAATTAAATTCGCCCCTCAAGTACCCACACTTATACTTCTTCTCCTATAGCTATGAAAGCTATGAAGATAGAAGATAAGCACTACTGGAAGACAAGGCAACAAGGAAAAACCAGATCCAGAAAGAGGCAATCAAGAAAAACAAATTCAGCGCAAGTCTGGCTGCAAGCGGTAGTACCGCTGTGACGAGCGGTAGTACCTCTGAGCGGTAGTACCGCAATACCGAGCGGTAGTACCTCTCGCCGGAGACGTTCGGACTGGTCCGAACAAGAGCGGTAGTACCTCTCTAGGAGCGGTAGTACCTCTGAGCGGTAGTTCCTCTCCAGGAGCGGTAGTACCTCTCGAGAAAAACAGCAAACAGGATTTTCAGCCTGAAACTTTGAGACTTCGGATTTTTGGCTAAAAAGAAGGTTTGCTCTCAATCTTTTTGATCCAAGGCCTTACTACAACAAACTAAATAGTAAGGGGACCTTGGGAAACAAGAGAATCAAACCAAGAAGCCAGAATTTCAGATTATGGGTAAAAATCTGAATTTTTGCACAACCCGAGCCAAAAATCAAATTACTCCCCAACCGTTGATCCTTTGGCTATGAAATTTTGAGGGTAGCTAATTAATAGCCTCTGGACTCTCCGTACCAAATTTCAAGCCATCTCAACAAGGGAATCAAGAGCAGCTCCAAAACCCTAGAAACTGAGTTCATGAACAGAGGAAGCCCAAAACTGAAATCTGAGAATTAAACCAAGTTTGCTCTTCGGGAAATCGATCAAATGATCTTGTGGCACTAACCCATCATAGAGCAACCCATTTTGGGCCTTCCCAACAAGCAAGAACTCGAAAATCAAAAAGCTCAGAAATCAACCAAATGGAGCAATGAAGAACAGAGAGAGCACGAACAGAAACCAAAACTCCAGATTTCATTCATTGAATCACAAGGAATACATAGGAGTCCCGATACACATGGACATTAGGACTAAAGGAGTGATTACAATCTCTCAATCCCTCATCTCCCTCTCAATCCTCAAGAACACCAAGAATCTCACCACTTCTTGGGAGGAAGAATACACAGAGAGAGGAGACTCACATAGAAACCATCGTAGAGACACAGAGGGAGCACACTCTGCCTCCACCACCAACTCACACCAACTAAAGAGCTAAAGGAAACAACCTTCCTAAAGCCTCTTTTGACTCTAAAACCCTAATTCTATCACAAGTGCTCAAGTGGGCATGCAGCCCCTCCTCTCCTTTTATAGCACTTGGTTAACGGGTCTCCGCCCCGTTACGCCCGCTACGTCCAACGGAGCCCGCTCCCGCTTGTGTAGCCTTGCGAAATTCCCGTTTCGCCCCTCCTGCACCTTCCGGGAAGCTTCCGCGCTCCTTGCCTCGCACGCCTCGCAACCACCTCGAGTCCACGTCGTCTTCGACACATCCCGACCGTTCTGACCTCAGCGCCACCTGCGCCTAGTCCGGTCCACCGTGTCTCGCCACGACTCCAACTCGACGTCCTGCAGTCACACAGACAAGAAAACACGTCAAATAGCACCGCTCGACACATGAAAGCGTAAATACCATCATACTTACCACAGATGAAGTCCAAACCTGTCGAATCATCAGAATATGCAACCTAACCCGAATACGACCAAGTTTGACCAAAACGACCGAGTCCGTCGCACAACGCAACGACATGGTCCAAACCACTCAAACCAAACTCGACTTATCTAAACCACGGTCAATTACTCATCATACACATGTGGTCACCTCCACATGGTTCATCATGATTATCTCTTGCGTTGAAAGTGTACACACTCTGCAGAGTCAAAACTATTCGAATAGCTGTGCCCACGGTTAAGGGTGGACATGGGAACTTAACCAGATATAGTTCTATTTTGAAAACTTTATGGGTGGGATTGGAAAAGTGAAGGGCCGCAGAAAGCCCAAGTTTGGATTGTCCTGGGTGTCGTCCTAGTGATAATGTAAGCGGTTATAACACTAAAATGTTAGCATATGGTGCGGATGCCATGTAACGGTGGATGGAATCTGGATCGCTATTGTTATTGCATTTTCTTATACATTATGTTTTTGTTCAAAACTGCTGGGCCTCAGGAAATTTTTATGTATTATTTTTTTAAGTAATAATAATATCCCTCTCAAAGTAAAATGTCAGAAAAATAAATAGAGTCGTAAGAAAAGAAGAGGGCTGTTTGTGGTAAACACATAAAGATGTTGGTGGATTCTTGTCGATCATAAAAGGGGAAAACGATAGTGTGGATTCTGAGAAAAATAAATTGGTGGAGCCTAAATGAATATATAGGCTAGATAGATGATTTAAATGATTTTTGGAGATTTAGGGAGTGCAAAGGTAATTGCTAGATTATGACATTGATAACTAATATAAATTCTTGGGAGATGTTGGCTATAATGGGATTAATAGGATTTGATCAAATACTAAATGGATGAATTGAATTTTTGGGAACTTGGAGGTATGATAACAATTATTGGAGTATGAACTTGATCAATGATATTCTTGGTGGATGTATAGTAGTGAATCGTAAACTTGATCAATGATATTCTTGGTGGATGTATACTAGTGAATAGTAAACTTGATCAATGATATTCTTGGTGGATGTATAGTAGTGAATCGTAAACTTGATCAATGATATTCTTGGTGGATGTATAGTAGTGAATCATAAACTTGATCAATGATATTCTTGGTGGATGTATACTAGTGAATCATAAATTTGATCAATGATATTCTTGGTGGAGGTATACTAGTGAATTAGTTAGAGATAGAAAATGGAAAATAATGTTGATTACTGGAAGAGCAAATAATGTTTTTGGATCAATAACAAAAGGATTGAATTGTTAGAAAATCCTGGTATAAATGATATCGGTGGATTTAAAAATAACCATGATGGATAATTGTTAGAGTCAGAAGTGAAGAGTTGATGAATAGCAACCACAAGATTGGATTGTTAGGAATTTAGAATACAAAAGATATTGATGGATCTAAAATAAATGATGCCACTCGCTGTTTGAAGTTTTAGACAACACTCAATATAGAAAGTGTGTATTTGGTGGATTAAGTAAATGATGATACTCGCTGCTTGGAGTCTAGACAGCAATCAATAAAGAAAGTGTATCTTCGGTGGATCAAGTCAATTATGGCAATCGCTTTGAGGAGTTTTAGGTAGCAATAATAACACCATGATTAAATAATACAAATAATGCTAAAAGCAATTTCTAGCAAATAAAATAAACCCGAGCCTCTCCTTTGATAAGCCATGCATGCTAATTGTTTGCATCCTGTGTATTGGCTCGCGGAGCACGGTGGTTTGTGCTCACTCTCGCTCTCATAACAAATCCAGAATCAGATCACTACGCTTCAGTAATACTTTTGGTCAAGATGGAGAAGAAGATGAAGTCATCAAGGGCTAGGTTGCGAACCTCTAGTTGGCTGCCTGTGGGCATGTCCTGAAGGTCCCACTTGTGTGCTTCGTTCTTCCGCTGCTGCAATTTAATGATTTCGGCCCAATCGGCCCATGAGTAAGTCTACTATTATATTTACGCTTCCGCATGATATGTTCATTGATATTCAGAACTGTAATCTGTGAGCACTATCTACTGATCCAGGGAATAGTGCGGTGGAATCACAGAGGAATCCGGATTGTAAAATCTGGGTCCCTACAATGCCCTACTGTTTGGTGGAGCGGACACCACCTTTTATTCTTCTTGGATCATCGGTCAAAGCTTTTTCCTTATTATGATCGGGATAATCTTTCTTGCTGTTTGGGAGACTTTTTGAGCTTCTTCTCTTTCTTCTTTAGGCCAATACAAGTCCAGACGGCATCTAAATACTATGGAATGGGAGGTGAACCTCACAAAGCATCAAACGCTGCCAAGCCATCCAAGTGGTCAGAAACAACCATCTCCTTCAACTGACAAGACTATCCCATTCCTTCGACTTGACCAGATAGGTTCCCTATTGTCGTAGAACCTACCATAAATAACTGCAAGGTTAATTGAATTATAGTTGTGGAGATAGTTCTCTAAATATTTGTTTACGGGAGCTTTAGAAGAGATGCAAGTTCCAAAGTTGAAAGTGAAGCCCGTGAAGTATGCCCTTCATGGCATAGTCCTAGGATCCATGGCCAAATTGATAGGACAAGTGTCCCTACCGGTTATGTTCAAAAGTTTAGATAGCTTCCAAACAGAAAGAATCTCATTTGATATAGTAGACTTCGAAACCGCATACAACGAGATCCTAGGTCAACTGGCATTAGCCAAATACTTGATAGCCACACATTAAGGTTATCAGAGTCTTAAAATGCCTAGACCAAAGAAGTAATTATGGTTCGAGGAGATAGAAAAATGGCTTATGCCTATGATCGTAAGCCCCTTGAACTGATCGATGAATTACTGACTAGGAATACTAACCCATCTCATACACAGGCAAAACACTCAAGGCTAAAGGTGGCTCCAAAACCCTCTGACTAGGTCAAGGCGGTACCTCCTTTCGACAAGGATAGTTTGACGGGAATTGTGAAGCCACCCCTTGGACTTGAGAATGCAGGTGCAACTTTTCAAAAGTTTTTGGTTGGGGCAAGACACCAACCTAAATAGGAAGAGTCACTCGTCTCCTTCCTCCAAGCAAAATCAGATGTATTCGTGTGGCAGGCGTCCAACATGCCCAGAGTCCCTAGTGAGGTGATCGAGCACATGCTAGCACTTTGGCCTGATAAGAAACTGGTCAAGCAAAAACTATGGTGTTTTGCACCTGATCAAAAAGAAGCAATCCAGTCGGAGGTCGACAAGCTCCTGAAGGCTAGGTTTATTCATGAAGTTAACCATCTAGAGTGACTAGCTAATCCTGTAACGGTTAGCAAAAGTAATGGGAAATGACGAATGTGTATAAATTTCATAGATCTTAATTAAGCTTGTCCAAATGATGACTTCCCCTTCCTCGCATTGATCAACTTATTGACTCTACTTTGGGTAGCGAGTTATTAAGCTTTTAGATGCATATTTCGAGTATCACCATATTAGCACAAGTAAAGAAGATGAAAAGAACTTCCTTCATCACTCCATATGGAGCTTTCTATTATGTGAAAATGCTATTTGATCTCAAAAATGATGGTGCCAATTTTCAAAGGTGTCGGGACCCCGGATTTCCGAACCCGGACCCTCTGTGTATTACTGCACTAGTCCCAGATCAAAGCTAGTGCACACAGTTAAACAGAAATGAATACATAACCAGCAACGCTTTATTACAATATTAAAGAGTACAGACCGAAAGGTCTCATTATTACAATTGAGGTTTCAAGACCTCGCACACACGAAACACAGCGGAAGCAAAAGATAAACTCGGTGAAGACCCATCAACAAGCCACAGGCAATTGACTGGGGAAACGCGACCTAGAACTTCGAGAATCCTTCATCAAACCCACCAGCGAAGTAGTCGAAGTCACCTTATTGAGCTTCGTATTCCTCTGGTTATTATTTTTGAGTGTAGCATGTGAGTACATAAAGTACTTCGCAAGTCTTGGGAAAAATGCAATAGATGCAAGGCTTTAACAAAGGAAGGCTATATGGTTCTCTTTGCACAAAGCAATGTTTTAATTTCAGTTACTACTAATTACTTTCAAAGGCATCATTTTAATAAAGTAATTGTTTTAGCAGAAACTATCATTAACTTTCTAGTGAAGGTTCCAACTACCAACACTAGGCAACCAATTACAATTGGTCAAGTTTAAAACTGCGGGTTCCATCCACCCTCTCTGGCTCCAACCGCCAGGATACCCTTTTTAGAGTTCCCTCCACTCTCGGAATACAAAACTTTAATTTTAAAACCAAAACCAGAAATCTACCATGTGAATGTATTCCTTGCCCGCCCTTGACCGTAGGCACGGCTATTCGAATAATTTTACACTCTACAGAGGTTGTACAACTTTACCCACAAGAGATAAATTATCCTAAAAGTCAACACGCTTCCTTTGGCATGAGACCCAGATAAAATGTCACAAAGCCTTTACCTTACTCTAATATAGCTAGATACCACCCGCTGAGGTTTCACTGCAGGTAGGCTAACTGCCCGAACCG
The DNA here is from genome assembly GCA_017311315.1 of Dendrocalamus latiflorus. Classification (NCBI taxonomy): domain Eukaryota; kingdom Viridiplantae; phylum Streptophyta; class Magnoliopsida; order Poales; family Poaceae; genus Dendrocalamus; species Dendrocalamus latiflorus. The sequence goes on from CM029647.1 coordinate 40,407,373, forward strand.
AAGCCCCCTCTTGCGCCATATGAGTACAGTAAATCCCTGTCCCTCACTGTGAATAACCAGTCAATCCCTAGCACCCACTTTCCACTGGTGGCACCTAAACTAGACTATCATAAGTTAGTCAGCTATGTCATACCCATATAGACTTGTGGTTGTACGGTTAATGCTCTGTCTGGACAAACACAAGCGTCGGTCCTTAATTGACTAGGGTGGAACATACAATTAACAAGATCTCGTGCTTGCTGAACCAACCCAAACCAACCATCCACCCTAATCTAAACCAACTTCCACATTTTATTTTACTTTAAAAGAACAGTGGCAACTCCAATTACCACTAACTTTATAAAAACAAGGGTATTACAATAATTCATAATTTCCCATTTGCAAGATTTATGAGGTATTCAATAGCATGGCTAAGCATTGTTCTACCATTCTAATATCAACAATTAAATATATTACTCTCATTAATGAGTCAAAGAATTTCTAGGGTTGCAAAGGTACATGGCAATCAACTTCAAGTGAGGGCATAACAAGGTTGGATTAACTATTACCTTAAGATTTGAACTAATCTTGTATATAAATAGCAATGCACATAATTTAAAATAATTAAAACATTTTAAAATCATAGGTTCGAGATGATCAAAGGAGACTTGCCTTGCTCGGAGACTTGATGTTGCGAATCGTCAAAATCGAACTCTCCGGATTAGTCGTAGTCTACACGCGAAGAACCAAACAAAATAAATTCAAATAAATCCCAATTAAAATCCAAAAACTATAAAATATATAATGACGGATATATTATAATTTTAGATGAATTTAGGAGAAAGAATCAACGGATTCGGAGTTCGTATGAGGGAGATCGAATATCCAGAAGTTTTGGACATCACATGAAATGACAACAAAATACGAGGATTACTTTTTGAATAGTACGGTGTCGATTGGCTACAAGGTGGCTGGCGAATGGGAAAAATAGAATGCTGGCAATGAGGCGAAGGTGGTGACATGGGTACGGCGACGAGGAACGGCGGCAATCACCGGCAGTGAGTGAAAAACGGCACCGACTGCACGGTAGCGACAACAGCAGGTTCTAGAGAGATAGTACCGGGTATGGAACGTGGAGATGTAAGATGAGCGTGGGGTAGTACATGGCATGGTGAAGTTAGGAAAATTATTGGCTAAGCTGAAAATTAATCATGGACGATACAATCGACGTTTGAATGACGATAGTGGAGAAACAGGAAAAATTTGATATCTTGGTGCTCGGTGGAGCGAATCCAAAACCATTTGAAAAGTAGCTACCTGGGATGGTTTGGCATGATATGACACGAACGGATTGGGGAAAACACCACCGGATAGATGGGGACACGAGATGCCATTGGCGGCCATGGCGAGGTGTCGGAGGCCAAATTTTATGGAGGCTTTTTGGGGAAAAGGAAGGAAGCATGGCGTAGAACGCAGTGAGGCAAGTCTAAGAAAAATTACGACATGTGCTAAGGCTTACCGGAGGCGACGAATCGACGTCGGGAGTCACAAACGGCCATTTTCGCGGAAAGCTCAATTCCTGACAATTGGCTCCACGAAAAATTAAACAAAATGGTAGAAAAATTTCTTAGAGTCTAGGACACAATATGACGCGACCAAAAATTGAAGCGCTTACCAAAAGGGGTGTACGCGCGAAGTACAGTTTTAGTGTCTGGGCCTGACAAGGTCGACGAGGACTCGGGGGATCTTCAGGTGATGGCGATGGAAGCACGATGTAGAACACGTCGAGGCAAACTCAATGGTGCAAATGGCTCGACCAAAGGATATCGGATGGTGGTGGAACACGGTGGAGAAGACATTCAACGACCGACGGGTTGACATCGGCGTTCCGGGCAAACGGAGAGGAGTTAGTGTGTGAGGTTTGTGGCGAAACGAAGAGGAGAACATGAGGAACGCAATGCTCACCTTGGTTGTGGTGGAACATGCACGGTCGGCCTGCAGCGAGGAGAGAAGCGACGGCGCGATTTGGCCACGGTGCTCCGTCGATGCTTCGGCGAAACTCCGGCGAAGGTGAGGGGAGCACCACGTAGAACGCGCAAAGGCGAAGCCAATGGTGTGGCCAAATGTGGCGGAGAACGCCGTTTAGTTGGCGAAGGAAAAATGCCGATTGCGGCAAGGAGAAAGGGAGAGAGACCTTGAGATTTCAGAGGCTTGGTGAGGATGAGGAGAGACACCCGGTGCTCCCTTTTATAGGCGTGGAGGTGGACCGGATGGGGAGATCCGCGAGGGAATGTCTTTCGGTGGCGTGGCATATTCCCGCGAAATGGACGCATGAAATTGAGGGCTAATGCTGGGAATTGAAAGGTCTTAATGAGAGGATTTGAATGCACTTTATTTCACGAAAAACCGTTGTGAAAATCAAAAGTTACGGAAGGTTGAAGAAGCAGCCATGGCGGCTCCTGTACGCGCTCGGGAACAGGCTCGTCTCGTGAAGAAGAACACTGTTGGAGGAGAGAGAAAATAATAATTGTTTTTCCGAAAAAATAAAATAAATTCGAAAAAAAAATCAGACAAATTCCACAAACAACCTTAGAACCCGAAAATACCAAATAAAATAATTTCAGATTTAATTGAAGTATATTTTGACCATTAAAAATATTTTTACTTTCTAAGCTTTAATTTAATCCAAATAAATTCACAAACTCCAAAAATTTGAAAAGATGATAGAAATGGATAGATTGGAATTTTTGATGAGTTTAGAAATTTGAATGGGCTCATTCAGAGTTAAAATGAAGAAATACAAGCGTTTGGAAGTTTGAGAGCAGAGAAAAAGAATAATCTAATTTTCTGGAATTATTTTTGAACTGAAAAAAATCAGATTATGATGTCATGAAGGGAAATGATTTTCAGAAGAATTATTTTTCTATGGAAAAAAAGGATTTATATGTCAGGGTGATGTCAGCAAGGATTTTGATTTTCTGGCCGAATTATTTTTCAACAGAAAAAAGGTTTATTCACTGATAGGGGGACCGGCTTTTGTGGACTAGGTCCATAAACCGGGGAGAAGGCTGAGGTGGCACGCAGTTGGCGTACCGCTTGCGTAGCTCATGGCTGCTGAGGTGGCGCACGGGGACTGAGGGCATCAGCGGATGACGACGCTGTTGGGGTCGGCGAGGGGTGCGCGAGAGGGAGGAAGACACGGGGAGTTAAGTGCACCTTGGCACGACACTCCAAAATTCTCGATGGTAGCCAGCGACGAGGATGCAGGGGTGACGAAGTGAGGGTGTTGGCGGCAGGGCTCTTCGGTGGTGGATTCACTCGGTGGAGGGGCGGGGATGCGCGCACAGGTCTGGCGAAGGTGGAGGCGACGAACGGTTATCGGTTACACCAAAGTTAAGGACGACACAAAGACGAGTAAAGAGGGAGATAAGCGGGGTTTAAAGTGGGGAAATGGTGGAGGTTGAATGCGGGAGTGATTAGGCTTTCAACTGTAGCAAATGCTCTAGCTAACGAGAAGAAACAGCCACATTCAAGAGCTCAGGCGGGGCATTAATGGTGGCAGTGGAAGGTTGAAGAAGGCAAGACAAAAGAAGAAGCTGACTGGCGAGGTTGGGCTGTCGGCGAGAGGGAAGAGAGAGGAAGAAGTGGACGGTCGGACGAATGCCACGAGGCGAAAGAGAAATCAGGGCCATCGGATTAAATCAAAGGGGTAAGTGAAGGCAAGTGGCTGAGATTAAACCGGGCGAGGATGGATTGAATCAGGGAGCGACACGTGATGGCCGAGTAGAGAGGTTGAGGATTAAATTCGATTTAGATTTTGAAATAAAATTCAGATAAAACCAAATAAAGTTCAAATACTTTAAATTAATTAATTTGAAATTAAATTTTTCAGAGAGCGTAATTTTGGGATGTTACATTACTGAGACAATATTTGGACCAAGGAAAATAGAATAGATTTTATGGAGATTTTGCAAGATTTGAATTTGAATTTTGAAAGTGCACAGAGAATTTGGAATGGAACTGAGGCTTTGAAATTAAACTAGGTATTGCAATTTGAAATTTAAATATTTGAAATATCAAATGAATTTCAAATATTTTAAAGGATGGAAGAAATGGATAGTTTGGAATTTTTGATGAATTTAGAAATTTGAATGGGCTCAAACGGAGTTACGATGAAGGAGAACGGGCTTCGGAAAGTTTGAAAAGAGAGAAAAAAAGAAAAAGATTGATTTTCTGGAATTATTTTTCTAAAGGAAATTGGAATTACTGCGTCAGCCCTGAATTTCCTTTTTCGGCCAAATTTTTTTCCAACGGGAAAACCCAGATTATGACGTCAGCCCCGGGGGAGGCCGACTGACAGTGGGGCCCTGGTCCATGGACCTGGCCCAAGGAGGGGAAGGGCGGCCGAGGTGGCAGGGATGGGGTGGGGTGGCATTCGGCGCGTGCGTGGCGCCCGCGTGGCGGCCACGTCGGCTGCCACCTCACTCCCGGCGCTGACGTGGCGAGGCGCCGGTGAGGGGAGCTCGGGCACGGTGGGCTCACCGGTGCTCCGGCGAGTGGCGGCCAGCGTCGAGGGCAGAAACGGGGATAGGGGCGCACGGGGAGTCTAGTGGTGGGCGCGGGCTTTACCGTCGGCGACCGGCGGCGTGAAGAGGCGGCGGCACGGCTCGGGCATCGGCGGCGAGGAGGTTCCGGTGGCGGGGAGGGGCGGCCGAGGGGTGGAGGGGGTCGGGGGCGACGCGGTGGAGCCGGAGGTGGCGACGGCGAGGCGCGGAGTGGCTCGAGGCGGCAGCGATTGCTCGCCGTTGCCTTCGCCGGTGCTCGGGAAGAGGACGCACGGCGCGGGCGCTCTCGGGTGGCAGAGGAGGAACGAGGAGCGGAGGGGGAAGCGGTGCGGAATGAAGCGGAGCCGGGGGCGGCATTTATAGGGGTCGGGGAGGGGAGGTCCGGCGGGAATCGCTCGCCGGAGATCTCGGTGGCCGGCGGCGATTGCGGGGAGAAAAATGGGAAAGCAGCGCGGGGAAGGGGGAATCGGGCGCGGGGATGGCGGGGTCGGGTCGGGGAAGAAGAGAGGGGGAAGGAAGGGGATCCGGGCGACCGAGGGGGCGGCGGAAATGGCGGCGGCGATTGCGCGGCCGAGCGGGAGGAGGAAGAAGGCGCGGGGAAGAAGAGCGGGAGGGCTGACAGGCGGGCCCGGGCAGCAGCGGGAGAGGGAGGAGGCGCTGACGGGCGGGGCCCGCGGGCAGAGAGATGGAGGCGGGGGAAGGCGCGCCGACAGGTGGGCCGGTGTGACGAGAGAGAGGAGCAGGGGCGCGGGTGGCGCGGATGGCGGGGATTTGGCCGCGTGGCCAAGGACAGGATCGGGCGGATGGGAGCGAGGGGCGACGTGGCCGCATCGGGCTCGACCACGTGGCAGCCGGGGAGGGGAGAGAGGCGGGATCGGCCAGGCCGACATGGGAAGATCCCGGTCGTCCACGTGGCTGCCGGAAGGGAGGGGAGAGGGATTTATTTTTTATTTTCTGATTTCCAATTTTCAGAAAAGGCTAGGAAATTCAAATAAGCTCAGAAAAATATGAATAAATTAGAAAAAATTTCAGAAAAATTCACAGAAGTTCCTGGATAAGTTTTGGACTTAAATAAAATATTTCCAACTCAAGTTGGTATTTTAATTTTCATACCCGAAATACTTTTTATTTTCAAAAATAGGTTTTAAACTCCAGAAAATCCAGGAAACCAAATAAAAGCCAAATAACTCCAAATAATTAATTTGAATTAGGATTTTTATAGAAATTCAAAACTATCTTTTTATTTAACAATAATTTTAGGTTTTACTTAAAATACTTTTCAAATCCAGCTTTCAAAAACAGAAATTCAGGGCAAATCCAAATAAAACTCAAATACTTTAAAGTAATTAATTTGAAATTAAATTTTTCAGAAAGCAAATTTTTGGGATGTTACAAATCTACCCCCCTTAGAAAGAATCTCGCCCCCGAGATTCGGACGGACTTGCTCCTTGTGTTCACCATCCGAAGCGGTTTCCCGTGGACAGCAAAAGATGGGAGGGAACTAGCACAGGTAAGAGATCAGGGGAACGACTAAACAACATCCCAAACAAACACACAAGAGAGAACAACTAGGAGAAGCTTAGCTTGAAATCAAAATAGTTTTTTTTAAGGATGGCTGTACTACAAGTATACAAAGACTTGGTACAGTCCACCTAACACACAAGCAAGTAATATATAAGCGTTCTAAAATCGTAGGACTTTACTTGGGTTCCACAACTAAAGAACTAGTCCTCGCTCCTTCACGATGACGAGCTTCTCCAAGTGCTTCTTAGACGCAACCTTACTGAGCCGTCTATAGAAATTACAAAGGAAAGGGAGTACAATTACCATTCCAAAAAGGAAATAAGCAGATAGATAAGGGAGAATGCCATGACGAAGGTAAGGATAGAAAGACAAGAAAAGACAAGGATAGCACAATATTAAATTTTTATTTTATAAAATAAAATTTGAAGTTCTTCTTTTAACGACCATTCTAACTAGGTCACGTCCTACAGTCAAATTGGCTCTGATACCATCTCTGTCGGGACCCCGGATTTTCGAACCCGGACCCTCTGTGTATTACTGCACTAGTCCCAGATCAAAGCTAGTGCACACAGTTAAACAGAAATGAATACATAACCAGCAACGCTTTATTACAATATTAAAGAGTACAGACCGAAAGGTCTCATTATTACAATTGAGGTTTCAAGACCTCGCACACACGAAACACAGCGGAAGCAAAAGATAAACTCGGTGAAGACCCATCAATACGCCACAGGCAATTGATTGGGGAAGCGCGACCTAGAACTCCTGGAATCCTTCGTCGAATCCACCCGCGAAGAAGTCGTAGTCGCCTTCTTGAGCTTCGTACTCCTCTGGTTATTATTTTTGAGTGTGGCATGTGAGTACATAAAGTACTCCGCAAGTCTTGGGAAAAATGCAATAGATGCAAGGCTTGACAAAGGAAGGCTATATGATTCTTTTGCACAAAGCAACATTTTCATTCAATTACTTCTAATTATTTTCGAAGGCATCAATTTAACAAAGTAAATGTTTGAGCAAAAATTATCATTAACTTTCTAGTGAAGGTTCCATCTACCAACACTAGCCAACCAATTACAATTGGTCAAGTTTAAAACTGCGGGTTCCATCCACCCTCTCTGGCTGCAACCGCCAGGATACCCTTTTTAGAGTTCCCTCCACTCTCGGAATACAAAACTTTAATTTTAAAACCAAAACCAGAAATCTACCATGTGAATGCATTCCTTGCCCGCCCTTGACCGTAGGCACGGCTATTCGAATTGACTAGGGTGGAACATACACTTAACAAGATCTCGTGCTTGCTGAACCAACCCAAACCAACCATCCACCCTAATCTAAACCAACTTCCACATTTTATTTTATTTTAAAAGAACAGTGGCAACTCCAATTACCACTAACTTTATAAAAACAAGGGTATTACAATAATTCATAATTTCCCATTTGCAAGATTTATGAGGTATTCAATAGCATGGCTAAGCATTGTTCTACCATTCTAATATCAACAATTAAATATATTACTCTCATTAATGAGTCAAAGAATTTCTAGGGTTGCAAAGGTACATGGCAATCAACTTCAAGTGAGGGCATAACAAGGTTGGATTAACTATTACCTTAAGATTTGAACTAATCTTGTATATAAATAGCAATGCACATAATTTAAAATAATTAAAACATTTGAAAATCATAGGTTCAAGATGATCAAAGGTGACTTGCCTTGCTCGGAGACTTGATGTTGCGAATCGTCAAAATCGAACTCTCCGGATTAGTCGTAGTCTACACGCGAAGAACCAAACAAAATAACTTCAAATAAATCCCAATTAAAATCCAAAAACTATAAAATATATAATGACGGATAGATTATAATTTTAGATGAATTCAGGAGAAAGAATCAACGGATTCGGAGTTCGTATGAGGGAGATCGAGTATCCAGAAGTTTTGGACATCACATGAAATGACAACAAAATACGAGGATTACTTTTTGAATAGTACGGTGTCGATTGGCTACAAGGTGGCTGTCGAATGGGCAAAATAGAATGCTGGCAATGAGGCGAAGGTGGTGACATGGGTACGGCGACGAGGAACGGCGGCAATCACCGGCAGTGAGTGAAAAACGGCACCGACTGCACGGTAGCGACAACAGCAGGTTCTAGAGAGATAGTACCGGGTATGGAACGTGGAGATGTAAGATGAGCGTGGGGTAGTACATGGCATGGTGAAGTTAGGAAAATTATTGGCTAAGCTGAAAATTAATCATGGACGATACAATCGACGTTTGAATGACGACAGTGGAGAAACAGGAAAAATTTGATATCTTGGTGCTCGGTGGAGCGAATCCAAAACCATTTGAAAAGTAGCTACCTAGGATGGTTTGGCATGATATGACACGAACGGATTGGGGAAAACACCACCGGATAGATGGGGACACGAGATGCCATTGGCGGCCATGGCGAGGTGTCGGAGGCCAAATTTTGTGGAGGCTTTTTGGGGAAAAGGAAGGAAGCACGGCGTAGAACGCAGTGAGGCAAGTCTAAGAAAAATTACGACATGTGCTAAGGCTTACCGGAGGCGACGAATCGACGTCGGGAGTCACAGCGGAAGCAAAAGATAAACTCGGTGAAGACCCATCAACAAGCCACAGGCAATTGACTGGGGAAACGCGACCTAGAACTCTGAGAATCCTTCATCAAATCCACCAGCGAAGTAGTCGAAGTCACCTTCTTGAGCTTCGTATTCCTCTGGTTATTATTTTTGAGTGTAGCATGTGAGTACATAAAGTACTCCGCGAGTCTTGGGAAAAATGCAATAGATGCAAGGCTTTAACAAAGGAAGGCTATATGGTTCTTTTGCACAAAGCAATGTTTTAATTTCAATTACTACTAATTACTTTCAAAAGCATCATTTTAATAAAGTAATTGTTTTAGCAGAAACTATCATTAACTTTCTAGTGAAGGTTCCAACTACCAACACTAGGCAACCAATTACAATTGGTCAAGTTTAAAACTGCGGGTTCCATCCACCCTCTCTGGCTCCAACCGCCAGGATACCCTTCCGAGAGTTCCCTCCACTCTCGGAATACAAAACTTTAATTTTAAAACCAAAACCAGAAATCTTCCATGTGAATGCATTCCTTGCCCGCCCTTGACCGTAGGCACGGCTATTCGATTAGTTTTACACTCTGCAGAGGTTGTACAACTTTACCCACAAGAGATAAATTATCCTAGAAGTCAACACGCTTCCTTTGGCATGAGACCCAGATAAAATATCACAAAGCCTTTACCTTACTCTAATCTAGCTAGATACCACCCGCTGAGGTTTCACCGCAGGTAGGCTAACTGCCCGAACCGAAGCCCCCTCTTGCGCCATATGAGTACAGTAAATCCCTGTCCCTCACTGTGAATAACCAGTCCATCCCTGGCACCCACTTTCCACTGGTGGCACCTAAACTAGACTATCATAAGTTAGTCAGCTAGGTCGTAACCATATAGACTTGTGGTTGTACGGTTAATGCTCTGTCTGGACAAACACAAGCGTCGGTCCTTAATTGACTAGGGTGGAACATACACTTAACAAGATCTCGTGCTTGCTGCACCAATCCAAACTTACCATCCACCCTAATCTAAACCAACTTTCACATTTTAGTTTATTTTAAAAGAACAGTGGTAACTCCAATTACCACTAAATTTGTAAACACAAGGGTATTACAATAATTCATAATTTCCCATTTGCAAGATTTATGAGGTATTCAATAGCATGGCTAAGCATTGTTCTACCTTTCTAATATCAACAATTAAATATATTACTCTCATTACTGAGTCAAATGAATTTCTAGGTTTGCAAAGGTACATGGCAATCAACTTCAAGTGAGGGCATAACAAGGTTGGATTAACTATTACCTTAAGATTTGAACTAATCTTGTATATAAATAGCAATGCACATAATTTAAAATAAGTAAAACATTTCAAAATCTTAGGTTCAAGATAATCAAAGGAGACTTGCCTTCTTGCAGGCTCTCAGGGTCTTCTTGCTACGAAGTGGAGAGATCGTCGACAACGTTGGAATCTACGCGAGAAAAGACGAAGCAAACAAGGCAAATAAATACAAAGAAAAATTCAAATAAACTCAAAAACTCAAATAGAGGCCATATTTGGATAGATTATGATTTTAGATGAATTTAGGAGAAAGGTCCAGCGGATTTGGGGTTCACATGAGGGAGAACGAATATCTGGAAGATTGGTTGGGAAAAGAAATTACTGAGACAATATTTGGACCAAGAAAAATAGAATGGATTTTATGGAGATTTTGCAAGATTTGAATTTGAATTTTGAAAGTGCACAGAGAATTTGGAATGGAACTGAGGCTTTGAAATTAAACTAGGTATTGGAATTTGAAATTTAAATATTTGAAATATCAAATGAATTTCAAATATTTGAAAGGATGGAAGAAATAGATAGTTTGGAATTTTTGATGAATTTAGAAATTTGAATGGACTCAAACGGAGTTACGATGAAGGAGAACGGGCTTCGGAAAGTTTGAAAAGAGAGAAAAAAAGAAAAAGATTGATTTTCTGGAATTATTTTTCTAAAGGAAATTGGAATTATTGCGTCAGCCCTGAATTTCCTTTTTCGGCCGAATTGTTTTCCAACGGGAAAACCCAGATTATGACGTCAGCCCCGGGGAGGCCGACTGACAGTGGGGCCCTGGTCCATGGACCAGGCCCAAGGAGGGGAAGGGCGCCCGAGGTGGCAGGGATGGGGTGGGGTGGCATTCGGCGCGTGCGTGGCACCCGCGTGGCGGCCACGTCGGCTGCCACCTCACTCCCGGCGCTGACGTGGCGAGGCGCCGGTGAGGGGAGCTCGGGCACGGTGGGCTCACCGGCGCTCCGGTGAGCGGCGGCCGGCATCGAGGGCAGAAACGGGGATAGGGGCGCATGGGGAGTCTAGTGGTGGGCGTGGGCTTTACCGTCGGCGACCGGAGGCGACCGGCGGCGTGAAGAGGCGGCGGCACGGCTCGGGCGTCGGCGGCGAGGAGGTTCCGGCGGCGGGGAGGGGCGGCCGAGGGGTGGAGGGGGTCGGGGGCGACGCGGTGGAGCCGGAGGTGGCGACGGTGAGGCGCGGAGTGGCTCAAGGCGGCGGCGATTGCTCGCTGTTGGCTTCGCCAGCGCTCGGGAAGAGGATGCACGGCGCGGGCGCTCTCGGGTGGCGGAGGAGGAACGAGGAGCGGAGGGGGAAGCGGTGCGGAATGAAGCGGAGCCGGGGGCGGCATTTATAGGGGTCGAGGAGGGGAGGTCTAGCGGGAATCGCTCGCCAGAGATCTCGGTGGCCGACGGCGATTGCGGGGAGAAAAAGGGGAAAGCGGCGCGGGGAAGGGGGAATCGGGCGCGGGGATGGCGGGGTCGGGTCAGGGAAGAAGAGAGAGGGGGAAGGAAGGGGATCCGGGCGACCGAGGAGGTGGCGGAAATGGCGGCGACGATTGCGCGGCCGAGCGGGAGGAGGAAGAAGGCGTGGGGAAGAAGAGCGGGAGGACTGACAGGCGGGCCCGAGCGGCAGCGGGAGAGGGAGGAGACGCTGACGGGCGGGGCCCGCGGGCAGAGAGACGGAGGCGGGGGAAGGCACGTCGACAGGTGGGCTGGTGTGACGAGAGAGAGGAGCAGGGGCGCGGGTGGCGCGGATGGCGGGGATTTGGCCGCCTGGCCGAGGACAGGATCGGGCGGATGGGAGCGAGGGGCGACGTGGCCGCATCGGGCTCGACCATGTGGCAGCCGGGGAGGGGAGAGAGGCGGGATCGGCCGGGCCGACGTGGGAAGATTCCGGTCGTCCACGTGGTTGCCGGAGGGGAGGGGAGAGGGATTTAATTTTTATTTTCTTATTTCCAATTTTCAGAAAAGGCTAGGAAATTCAAATAAGCTCAGAAAAATATGAAATAAATTCCAAAAATTTTCAGAAAAATTCACAGAAGTTCCTGGATAAGTTTTGGACTTAAATAAAATATTTCCAACTCAAGTTGGTATTTTAATTTTCATACCTGAAATACTTTTTATTTTCAAAAATAGGTTTTAAACTCCAGAAAATCCAGGAAACCAAATAAAAGCCAAATAATTCCAAATAATTAATTTGAATTAGGATTTTTATAGAAATTCAAAACTATCTTTTTATTTAACAATAATTTTAGGTTTTACTTAAAATACTTTTCAAATCCAGCTTTCAAAAACAGAAATTCAGGGCAAATCCAAATAAAACTCAAATACTTTAAAGTAATTAATTTGAAATTAAATTTTTCAGAAAGCAAATTTTTGGGATGTTACAAAAGGTTAATGCAAAAAACCTTTAGTCCATAGATTGGTTGGAACTTAGAATCCTATATTGATGACTGGTCGTAAAAAGAGTTGTTGTGGGGGTGGCCCAACCCCTTGTGACTGGGCCTTGCAACTGGCCCAACATGTAATAGGCCCAATGGTATAGACGAATATACCAATGTACCCTCATCCTTTGTAAGTCTAAGGGGTAGGATGGGAATTTCCCATCCTACACCACTCATGTATATAAACCCCTAAGAGGGGCAGGAGGTGGGGGATCCTTTCATTATTATTCACCCACCTTCCACATCCGATCTCTGTGTTGGCTCTCCTCTTCTCCTGCTAGTCCCCTTCTTTACTGTTTGGCCTGTAGCCACAACAGTTGGCGCCATCCGTGGGGATCGGATGAAAGGTCGCTTAAAGAGCTAAAAGCTATTCTTGGGAGCATACATCTTCATTCATGGCATCTGTACCATTTTGTGGGCCATCAGCGATAGATAAGTAGTTTGATCGCTAACAATTTAACCATCCTGACTATAGAGGTGTATGGTCTTTGCCTGTATACTTCGTCATGTTTTGTAGTTGTTGTATTGAATAGATCTAGTTGAATCGCCAATTCCTATATTGTTGTTATCTCCACTCTGCTAGGGGTGTTCATGTAGGGAAGTGATGTCTTGGGTGACTTGGTGGCACAATCCTTCTGGCCAGGGAGGTACGCCATCGAGCTCAACTCCACCGCGCTTCGCCATGACACCGGCTTGCACGCACGCCGCTACCGGCCTTCGGCCTCCGTGCGGTCAGCCTACGTGCCTTCGGCTCGTCCACGCCAGACTCTGCGCGGGGTACACCTCGCCAAGCACACCTTCGTGCTGCATCAGCTCATCTTCGCTACGAGTGATGTCGCGCAGCAGCGAGTCCTCCGCGTCAAAGCCAGGCTATGCCTTCACCGAGCCAGGCTCTGCAGCATGGACCGTGAAGAAGCTACGTATGGAAAGGCATTGGAGATAACCACCACTAGGGGGAGACCTCGCCGAGCTTCGCCAGCCACAGCTCCACCCCTCGCGTCGGTGACCTCATCCACGACGGAGTAAGGAACGCCAACAACCATATGCATCCGCGTATGCATGCACTACTTGATGCCTCAATGGCTAAATAGTATGTGCATTCAATTATGCACGTAGCAGCTACTAGCCCATGCGTAAGCATGCGTGCCATCCATGCATGCATGAACTCTATGTATGCATGCATGAAGTATCCATCCATGCATGCACGAACTCCATGTATGCATGCACGAACTCACGAATGTAGCACACCATCCTTCCTCCGCGCTACCCGACTTTGCCTCTGCTCGGCGTCCATGACTTGGGCCCTGACTCCACGTGACGGACTCGGCACGGGCAGCGTCGGCCCCTCTCAGCATCTGCACCTCAGGCTCCGCCTCCACTTGTCAGACTCCACACGAGCAGTACCAGCCTCCGCACGATGTCGAGCCTCAGTGCCGAGCCTCTAAGAGTCTCTACGTGATGTAGAGCCTTCGCTCCGTGGTCTCCACGACGAGCCCCAATGAGTCCTCACGCTGCGTCGAGCCTCTGCTCCGTGGTCTCCACGCCGAGCCTCCACAAGTGAACACACAATGTTGAGCCTTTGCTTCATGGCCTCCATGAGTCTCCGTGCAATGTCGAACCTCTGCTTCATGGTAACCGTGTCAAGCCTCCATGAGGCATCGCCATGCTTCGCCCACCGACATCGGCTCCGCACCAGTGGCCTCACCTCTGCGAGGTCTCCTAGACTCACCTCCGCGCTGGCAAGGACTTCGGCCTCTGCGTGGCTTTGCACTGGTGGCCTCGCCTTCGCGAGGTCTACTGGACTCGCCTCGGCATCGGAAAGACTTCGCTGGCCTTCATACCACAAGCTTCGCTCGCCTTTACACGACTTCGCTGGCCTTCGCTCAACTCCGCGACGACTTCACTGGCCTGCCAGTGCCACTTCGCCTCGGCTCTGGGAAGTCTTCGCCGGCATTCGCTCAACTCCACGATGACATCACTGGCCTGCTAGTGCCACTTCGCCTTGGCTCCGGAAGTCTTCGCCGGCCTTCGCTCAACTCCGTGACGACTTCGCCAGCCTGCCAGTGCCACTTCGCCTCAGCTCTGGGAAGTCTTCGCTGTCCTTCGCACAACTCCGTGATGACTTCCCCAGCCTGCCAGCGCCACTTTGCCTCGGCTCCAGAAAGTCTTCGTCGGCCTTTGCTCAACTCCGTGACAACTTCGTCGGCCTACCAGCGCCACTTTGTCTCAGCTCCGGGAAGTCTTCACCGGCCTTCGCTCAACTCTGCGTCGCCACCGTTGCCTCCGCTCGTACGGCGTCAACTTCGCACCTCAGGACGAGGCCTCCGGTAGCTTCGCTCTGCTACGGTCTTCGCACCTGCGGAGTCTACTACACGTCGCCACCGTTGCCTCCGCTCGTACGGCATCAGCTCCACACCTCATGACGACGCCTCCGCTAGCTTCGCACAGCTAGGGTCTCCGCACCTACGGAGTCTACTTCGTGTCACCACCGTTGCCTTTGCTCGTACGGTGTTGGCTTCACACCTCACAACGAGGCCTCCGCTAGCTTTGCGCAGCCAGGGTCTCCGCACCTGCGGAGTCTACTCTGTGTCACCACCATCCCACCCAGTACGCACTGCATGTGATTACGTGCGAGGCTTTAATAAGCGCCGCTGCATTTCTTGCGTGCATGGCAATAAACAAATGGTTGTTAATCATATCATTTATTGCGGCTGCAATTCCATTCTAAGAACATTTAATGTGGCCATGTTTGCTTCTCTAGTTTTGGCCTGGTTTGGGTTATCGCAGCATCTAATGCTTTCCCAGTGTAGCATTCTGAAGCATTTTGTTACCGCAAGTCTTTGGCCGTTTCTATTACGCCTCTGTTTTGGTCCTCTTTTTTATTTAAATTGCACAATGGCCTCATGCTATAGCGTATTCTACGGAGTATAAAAAATCACATGATGGCCTCGTGCCTCGGCGTACTCTACGGAGTATAAACAAATTGCATGATGGCCTCACGCCTTGGCGTACTCTGCCGTGTATAAAACGCTGTGAATTTAGATGTCCTGGGCAACTCTACGGAGTATAAACAATTACACGATGGCCTCGCGCCTTAGCGTACTCTGCGGAGTATAAAGCGCCGAGAACTTAGCCGTCTTGGGCAACTCTACAGAGTATAAAAAAATCGCACGATGGCCTCGCGCCACGGCATACTCTACGGAGTATAAAAAAATCGCACGATGGCCTCACGCCTCGATGTACTCTGCGAAGTATAAACAAATCGCACGATGGCCTCGCGCCTCAGCTTACTCTGCAGAGTATAAGTGCTGGGAACTTAGCCGTCCCAGGCAACTCTATAGAGTATAAAAAATCACACGATGGCCTCGCGCCTCGGCGTACTCTGCAGAGTGTAAAGCGCCAGGAATTTAGCCGTCCTGGGCAACTCTACGGAGTATAAAAAAAATCACACGATACATCTTGGATATCGTGCCTTCGCGCGCGTGACCCACCAGGGCGTGCATCGCTTTAGTGACGCACCACCTGGATATCGCGCATTTGTGCGCGTCCTACCAGGGCATGCATCGCTTTCGCAGTGCATCTCCTCGATTACACGCCTTTGTGTGTGTCGCACCAGGGAGTGCCTTACTTTAGCGACGCACCACCTGGATATCGTGCCTTCGCGCGCATCCTATCAGGGCATGCATCGCTTTAGCGACGCATCTCCTGGATAACGTGCCTTTGCATGCATCGCACCAGAGAGTGCATCACTTTAGCGGTGCACCACCTGGATATCGTGCCTTCACGTGTGTCCTACCAAGACGTGCATCGCTTTAGCGGCGCATCTCCTGGATAACGCGCCTTTGTGTGTGTCGCACCAAGGAGTGCATCGCTTTAGCGGCACACCACCTGGATATCGCGCCTTCGCGCATCACACCAGGGAACGGCGGCTTTGCCCCCTGCCTCTGCATACATAGTGCCGTCGGCCTACGCCGCTCATGCCTGCCCTTCGCGGGCATGGTTTTTTGAAGGTAGGGGAACGGCAGCTCCGCCTCCTTGCCTCTGCATGCGTAGTGCCCTCGGCCTACACCGCTCGCACCCACCCTCTGCGGGCACGGTTCTTTGAAGGTAGGGGAACGGCAGCTCTGCCTCCTTGCCTCTGCGTGCGTAGCGCCCTCGGCCTACGCTGCTCGCACCTGCCCTCCGCGGGCGCAGTTTTTTGAAGGTAGAGGAACGGCAGCTTCACCTCCCTGCCTCTGTGTGTGTAGCATTCTCGGCATACGCTACTTGCACTCGCCCTCCGTGGGTATGGTTTTTTGAAGGTAGGGGAACAGCGGCTACGCTTCCCTGCCTCTGCGTGTGTAGCGCCCTTGGCCTACGCCGCTTGCACCCATCCTTTGCGGGCGCGGTTTTTTGAAGGTAGGGGAACGGCGGCTTCGCCTCCCTGTCTCTTCATGCGTAGCGCCCTTAGCCTACACTCTGCATGCGTAGCGCCCTCGACCTGCGCCATGCAGTTTTTTGAAGGTAGGGAATGACGGCTCCGCCTCCCTGCCTCTGCGTGTGTAGCACCCTCGACCTGCGCCGCTCGCGCCCGTCCTCCATGGGAGCGGTTTTTTGAAGGTAGGGAAACGACGGCTCTGCCTCCCTGCCTTTGCGTGCGTAGCGCCCTCGGCCTGCGCTGCTCGGTTTTTTGAAGGTAGGGGATGGCGGCTCCGCCTCCCTACCTCTGCGTGGGTAGCGCCCTCGGCCTGCGCCGCTCGCGCCCGCCCTCTGTGGGCGTGGTTTTTTGAAGGTAGGGGAACGGCGGCTCCGCCTCCATGCCTCTGTGTGCGTAGCGCCCTCGGCTTGCGCCGCTCACGCCCTCCCTTCATGGGCACGGTTTTTTGAAGGTAGTGGAACGGCAGCTCCACCTCCCTGCCTCTGCGTGCGTAGTGCCCTTAGCCTACGCTGCTTGTTCCCGTCCTCTACGGGTGCGGTTTTTTGAAGGTGGGGGAACGGCGGCTTTGCTTCCCTGCCTCTGCGTGCATAGCGCCCTCAGCCTGCGCTCTACGTGCGTAGCGCCCTCGGCTTGCACCGCTCACACCCTCCCTTCGTGGGCGCGGTTTTTTGAATGTAGTGGAACGACAGGTCCACCTCCCTGCCTCTGCGTGCGTAGCGCCCTCAGCCTACGCTGCTTGCGCCCGTCCTCCACGGGTGCGGTTTTTTGAAGGTGGGGGAACGGCGGCTCTGCTTCCCTGCCTCTGCGTGCGTAGCGCCCTCGACCTACACCGCTTGCGCCCGCCCTCTACGGGCGCGGTTTTTTGAAGGTGGGGGAACGGCGGCTCCACCTCCCTGCCTCTACGTGTGTATGACTTTGACGTTCGCCTCGTATGCATCGCCTCGGTGGGACGGCCCGGCTTTGGCGTATGACTTTGCCGTCTGCCTTGTAGGTATCGCCTCGGTGGGATGGCCCGACTTCTGTGTAGGACTTCATCGTCCACCTTGTAGGCATCGCCTCGACAGGGCGACCTAGCTCCAGCTTAGGACTTCACCATCCGCCTCATAGGCATTACCTCAGTGGGATGACCTGGCTCCGGCGCAGGACTTCGTCGTCTGCCTTGTAGGCATTGCCTCGGTAGGACGGCCTGACTTCGGCGTATGACTTTGCCATCCGCCTCGTAGGCATCGTCTCGGCAGGACGGCTCGGCTTCGGTGCATGATTTTGCCGTCCACCTCGTAGGCATCGCTTCGGCCTATGACTTCGCTGTCTACCTCGTGGGCATTGCCTCGACGAGACGGTCCGCCTGCATCATAGGACTTCGTCGTCCACCTTGTAGGCATTGCCTCGGCGGCGCGACCTGGCTCCAGCGCAGGACTTTGCCGTCTGCCTCATAGGCATCGCCTCGAGGGGACGGCCCGGCTTCGGTGTATGACTTCGTCGTCCGCCTCGTAGGCATCGCCTCAGCGGGACGGCCCGGCTTCAGCGTATGACTTCACCGTTCGCCTCGTAGGCATCGCCTCAGTGGGACGGCTCGACTTTGGCGTAGGACTTCATCGTCTACCTTGTAGGCATTGCCTCGGCAGGGCGACCTGGCTTCGACGCAGGACTTCGTCGTCTGCCTCGTAGGCATCGCCTTGGTGGAACGGCTCAAATTCGGCGTAGGACTTCGTCGTCCACCTTGTAGGCATTGCCTCAGCGGGGCGACCTAGCTCCGGCGTAGGACTTCGTCATCCGCCTTGTAGGCGTTGCCTCGGTGGGATGACCCAGCTTCAGTGCAGTGCTTCGCCGTCTACCTCGTAGGCATCGCTTCGGCAAGACAGCCAGCCTTCATCGTGGGATTCCGTTAACCTCTTCGTAGGCATTGCCTCAGGGGGCTGCAAGCTACTAGTTGCATCGGCTCACCAGTCAGCACCCTCGCACTTGCTGTTGGGGAACGGGGGGCTGGGATAGTTGGTCACGTCAACTCGCCCATCGAGACCTCTGCACTTGCTGTTGAGGGAGTACTGTTGTGGAGGTGGCTCAACCCCCCGTGACTGGGCCTTGCAACTAGCCCAACATATAATAGGCCCAATAGTATAGAAGAATATACTAATGTACCCTCATCCTTTGTAAGTACTAAGGGGTAGGATGGGAAATTCCCATCCTACCCCACTTATGTATATAAACCCCTAAGAGGGGCAGGAGGTGGGGGATCGTCTCATTATTATTCACCCACCTTCCACATCCGATCTCTGTGTTGGCTCTCCTCTTCTCCTGCTAGTCCCCTTCTTTACTGTTTGGCATGTAGCCACAACAAGAGTCAACATTGAAGATCATATCTTTGACCTGGAAGAAACTTTCTCTAACTTAACAAGACATAATCCTAAGTTAAATCTAGAGAAGTGTGTGTTCATGTAGGACTAGAAAGGTAACAGATGAGGGGAGTGAATGGTGCCAATTAAAATTCCCCCAAGTATTCTGGATCTTTTTCTCAAATAACTATAGAGTTACTAAGAATCAAATTCAAAGTCGAAAGCTCTAAGGAAAACACTCAAGGACACAAAATCTTGAAGAACTCAGCCCTAGAGGTCTGACCGCCAACCAGGCAGCGGTCTAACCTCTCCTTGGTGGTTAAACCACTAACCATGGGGCGGTCTGACCTCTTTGGGGTGGTCTGACCTTTGTTCTAGCAGTCTGACTGCTATAAATAGTGAATTTAGGCAAATAAACAGTAAAATCAGAATAGTTGCGAACTTTCAAAATCACGTAAATTTTGATTGGATGATCCAAAAGTAGTGAAACTTTGTACACACCTTTCTTAAGGTCTCAAGAAGCTATTCCATCCATAGATCATAAAAATGCATTTCAAAGTTCAGACCTTTTTGATATTTAAGCAAGGTTGCACCAAAAAGAAGCAAAAACCAAAATCGATGATCAAGACTTGCTTGTGGGCAAAGGATAGCCAAGATGGCTTTGAATATGTTTCCACATGTAACAGCAAGTAAGAACACCAAAGAAATCACTCTAAAAACCCTCAGATCAACAAACCACTTGAGAAATTAAAAACTTGCAAAAACTGAGTTTCTTGGTGAACAAAAACAGAGTTTCTTGATGAATTTGCTACCAAAATGCACAGATTAGTGGAGAATGATTTTCAAAGGTTATGTCTATCTCTTATATGTCCTTGGCATAGCAATATCAAGAAAGGGTGAGGGGAGAGGAAAAACCAACCAAATTAAGAGCAAATCAAGTAAAGAGATAGGCATGGAGTAGATCAATGATTAATTCTATTACTGGTTGAGGAGAAAAGCTTTACAGCCACTCCATCTTGGACATGTTCACTTATGCACGCTTTTCAAAGTGCATAAGCCCGAATCCACTAAATTCTTAGCCTTGATTTGTTTTGATCAAATCAGCTCCACCTTGATCCATGGTAGTTTCTGTATCTTGGCCAAACTACCAAAATACCTTGTGTTGACCCAATCATCACTATCCATTGCAAGCAATCGACATGCTTGCCATGTGTAGGTGTACTACTAGCTTGCCATATATCGCCAAGTCTTTCCCATCTCAGTTACACTGATCCATGGTTCACTTAGACCATCCAAGCCACATGGGGTAATCCTGCCTTTCAAACTTGCTTCAGTTCAGAGTCTTCTCCAAAAAGTTTCTTGGTTTCTTAATTTCGGCTAGAGGAATAGAAGCAAATCTAGAGAAGATAGCCACCATTGAATAGATGTGTCCTCTGACCGCAAAGAAAGTAGTACAAAAACTAACCAGTTGTATGGTAGCGAAAAGTCAATTCATAGCATGGTTAAAAGAAAAAGGATTACTTTTCGTTAAACTTCTTGGGAAGTTGTACTTGGCTGCTATGCCACAAGTAGTCTGGCAGTACTAGTCATTAAGTGTGACAATATCCAATGACCGGTTTTTTACGTAAGCAAAGTCTTATGTAGACCAAAAGAAAGATATCAAAAAAAAATATAAAAGTTATTGTATGCCCTCCTTATGACTTTAAGGAAGCTAAAGCATTACTTCTAGACCCACAAAATTGTGGTGCTGACCAGATATCCTGTAGGTCAAGTTCTCTAGAACATGGAATCCTCAGAACAAATAGCAAAATGGGAGATCAAACTTGGGGAGTTTGATCTCTATTTTATTTCATGAATAGCCATTAAGTCCTAGGCTTTAGCAGAATTCATTACTGAGTGGACAAACCCTAAGCCTATCCAAGGGCCTAAGTAGGAAAGCCACAACCAATGGACTATGTACTTCAATGGGTCCTTGATGAAAGGGTTTGGGGGCTAGGGTAGTCCTGATTTCTCCTACCGAAGAAAACATAAAATATGCCATCTAGCTAAACTTTTCCACTATAAATAATATGGTAGAGTATGAAGATTTGCTGGCAGGGCTCCGAGTAGCCAAAGTTCTCGGGATTCACAGATTACTAGTGAAAGGCGATTCCCAACTAGTAGCAAATCAAATAGGGAAAGAGTATAAATGCTCAAGTACTATGATGCCATATTATCATGTGGAAGTAAGGAAATTAGAAAGGCATTTCTTTGGTTTCAAAGTCCAACACATTCCTAGAAACAAAAACTTTTTAGTAGACCAGTTGGCTTGAATGGCTTCCTCAAGACCACCCATCCCACCTGGAGTATTAATCGAACAACTCGACAAGCCCTCAGCAATAGAGCATTCTGAAGACGCTCCAATAGATGTCACTCAGATCAACCCCAATAATGATTGAATGATATCTGTTGTGGCTACAGACCAAACAGACAGAGAGAGAGTATGGTAGTGGGGAGTTAGGTGAGCAATGGCTTAGGGTTTCCCCCGTGGCCTGTGTTGTGTATATATATCCACATGGGGAGTACTTTTACAATTATACCCTTACATCCGAGTATCCCCCTCAGGGGCACTTATGCCATTACACATGTCCCATTCTGGGCCTTACACACCTCTAATAGGACTGCTGGGCTTAGGTGGTGGCCACCCCTACGACAGGAGCCTCTCATAGTGAAGGGCTTCACGGGCCGAAGCCATGTTGCCGAGCCCTTTGGCCCCCTCCGTCCCTACGGCCTTTGAGCTTCTTTAACGTTTGGCGGAGCCTTATTGCTTAGTGCAGTGTTCGCCCTGCCGTAAGGGTATAGCGTTGGGCGGGTTGGCGAAGTCCTCCTTGCCTGCAGGGTCCTACAGCGGCGGAGTCGAGGTTGTCCTTCGGGCCGAAATCAAAGTCGGAGTCGAAGCCGTAGTCGAAGTCGGGGGCGGAGACACATCCGCCTTGGCGGGGCCGCTAGTTGCCCTAGCCACCCTCGACCGCAGGTTCTTTGGGCTACGAAGTCGAAGCTGGAGCGGAGGTGGACCTCGTGCCACAGATTCCCCTAGACGCTATGGTAATGCGCTTTAATGACTCCTGGAATTGCGCCAACCCGTAGGCTGGCAGGAGCAGGCTGCTGCAACCGTACATGCTTTTCCACTCGGTGTGTACACGCGGTGGGCCATGATTGGCGCATCGTGGGTTGTCAGCGGTCGCACAACCGCAGCCGTTCGCCCCTTCCCTAGAAGGGCGGGACAGGTGGCGGGGTGCTATGGGCGCGTCGTGCACCGTCTGCCCACCTACCAACGCGCGCTCCCCGTTGCCAGCGGTTGCGCTTCCCGATCGTGGGTAGCCGAACCGCTGGGCTCCCACCAGTTGCACTACGCTGGAGGGGGTTTGAGCCAGCTTTATAAGGCGTCGCCATCAGGATGGGGACGCTCCTTCGCGTTGGTTGTTCCAACTTGTCTTCTTTCTTCTACTGCCCGCACAACCCACCCCTGCTCCTGCTGTTTTAGCGCCCTATCCCGGAGAGGAATGGCTTGTCGCGACGATCCCGCCCATCGGCTTAGTGGTAGCGCCTCGTCCGACCGGTACAACCTGTCACCTCCCCCAGGGGAGTACCCGTCGGTGGTGCGAGGAAGAGCGCACGTCAACAAGCGGTGGGATGCCATGGAGCACTCGGGAGGCCACTGCTCCCGCGTGTTGGGGCGAAGCCACGTGACTGAGGAGATGCTCCAGAGACTCGTCCGGGAGAGGAAGATCGCACAACGTGACGGGGCTCGCCTGCCCGGCCCCACCGAGACGGAACCGCAGCCGGCTGAGACAGAGGCTATTATCTTTGTCGCATTCTTTGATGCCGGGCTGCGGATGCCCTCGACACTCTTTGTCAGCGAGGTCTTGCGGGCTTACGAGCTGGAGCTAGCGCAACTGACCCCCAGTGCGATAGTCCGCCTGGCTGTGTTCTATTGGGCACTACGAACAGAGGGTCGCCGTCCCAGTGCGAGCCTATTCGCCATTTTGCACGATGCATGCTGTCAGCCGAAGAAACTCGAAGGGGAGCGCAATCAAACTTCGGCAGCATCAACTTCGTGCTGAGGAACCAGTGTGCGGGGCTCTTCCCTGCATGGGCCGCGCGAGGGAAGTGGGAGTCCGGTTGGACACGCCGGTGGTTTTACTACCTCGTGATGAGCAAGAGCGGTTTGTTGTGCCAGGGACAGCAGATATCATTCAACAGCTTGCCAGATCTGGAGCCGATGGCTGACGACGCGCAGAAGGTGCGGAGGCTTGCTGGTATCGCCTGTCGGTTCAATATGCGTGACCTTGCCAAAGAGTTTACCATGTATGGGGCGGCGCCGCTCTCCGGTCGGTGGCAGTGCAAGGTACAGGGCAGTACCTGAAAGAATGGCGTGCATCCAATAGTGTCCTGCCTTCTAAGGCCCTCCGCTCCTTGTAAGTCTTTCGACCGTTGGATGTGCGCACGTTTGCATGATCACGCGATTTCTTATGGGTGATGCTCCATTTTTGTGCGTAGTGCCCTACCTAGAAGATGTAGAGCGTGCAGTCGTTGCGCTTCTCGGGCCATACACGGCAAAGGAGCATAAGCTGCGCGAGGCCGCGACCGCCTCGATGAAACAGGGGCGGATAAACCGAGTGTGCGAGGTTCTGGGGATTAGCATACCCGAGCGCGCAGTGCTGGTGGAGGCCCTGAGTCGCCATGACGGCGACAGCGAAGTGGAGGCGCAATCCCCTCGGCGTAAGGCCCAATCTGAGGCCACCACATCCAGCCCATCGGTCGTGCCGCTGGGAGGTTCCACCGAAACAAGGGGCGCGGCCAGCGTCGGTTCGGGGGGACGTTGCCCCTAATGAGGGTTTAGATGGCGACGAGGCGCCGGGCCTTGATGCTGTTGACCCTAGAGGCTCGGTGGCGCCGCCTGCGACGGCCACCGAGGGCCTGTCAGCTACGATGGCCATCGGGAATTCGCCGCCTTCGACGGTCACCGGGGGCCTGCCGCCTATGACGGCAACCGAGGGTCTGCCGCCTACGACCGGAGTGGCTGAGGGGAGATCGCTCGCGTCCCTAAGGGCAAAGCGCCCCTGGGTGCAGTCACCTCCGCCTACAAGGGGGTGATTCGGGGTTGCTGGCACGGTCACTGGGATCCTGGTGCCCTGTGAGGGGGTCGGCGAGGCTGGGGGAGGGGGCGCCACTTCTCAGGCTGATGAGGCCTCCATGCCATTTGTGGAAGCTGCGCGGGCACCCCTCGTACCTTGGTAGGGGGTGTCGAAGGTAGGCGCGATTCCTTTTCCTCTCGTGACTTCGCGAAACTCTCTCCGATTTGCTCGCTCATTCCGCTGTCGACATCAGGCGAGACAAGGTCTCCCGGACGCGGTCAAGGATCGAGCAACGGAGGTACGCACGAAGTCGCCGAACTTATGCAGGACGCGGCGTGGATGCCTAGTGCTACGGAAGCCGCTGGGCCGATGCCCGTCATCTCTGACTTCATCCCGCGATCAGAGATGCTTCACGTTTTTAACGGGGTTGCAGAGCACGTCGGCAGCAGCTTGGATGTGCCGGCACTGGCGTCGTGCGGGGGAGACCTTCTGGCGCTCGCGTTGGGTGCCTCGGAGATAAGGGTAAGTGGTTTATGGCCTGAGGTCCTTCTAACTCGCGCGGTCTTTCCCAGACTCTTGCCCTCAGCCAAGCCTTGGAGGAGACTCGCGTTCGTGAGCGGAGAGTGCTGCTGAGTGAACTCTGTGCTGCGGACGATGCTCACGCTACCAAGGATGAGCAAATCCGCAGGCTGGAGGCAGAAAAGGCGATGATGGCTTCCCGCACGGAGGAGGTCCAGCGCGCCGCCTTTCTTCAGCAAATCTCCGCCCTGGAGGAGGAGAAGACCCAACTCACCGCATCCCTAGCAGAGAGGACCGAAGCCCTGGACAGTGCATCCATGGCGGCATGGAGGGCGATGGAGTCGTTGGAAGGGGCCCTCCGGGACCTTGTCGTCGACGTACCAGAAGTTACGCATGGCCCTGAAAATCTGTCAGAGACACTTGGGCGGATCGAAGAGGGCTCGGGCCTCGCTCTCCGCGGTGCCAAGTCCTTTGGTGATCACTACGGCTTCATGGGTGCCTCCTTCGCCCTCGCCTTGCTTCACGCCCGGGGATGTGGACACGTGGGCGAGTTGGCGGACTCTCAGCTGGATCTGCCGGCCGAGCCTGGGGTGCTGTCTGACACCATCCGCTTCACCCAGCCAGCCGTACAGAATTTCTATAATCGAATCTGGGGCCGTGTCGGGGAAGACGCAGCCAAGATCGCGCTGCGGCGAACTCTGCGTGAAGAGGGGGACCTCCTCCGGTGACTCGAGGAAGTTCCTCGGCGCAACAGAAATGACGCAGATGAAGAGTGATGCTGGGGTTGGGTGTGTTGCGTCATGTACACCTTTTTGTATGGTTGCTGCACAACCTGTTCTTTTTTATATGAATGAAGCAGTGCCTGCCCGATACCTTCTCGTTGTTGCATGCCCCTATTCTAGGTGGTTGTCACGTACGGTTCAGATTTCTGCGCTAGGTATTCGTCGGCGCCAGTTGAAGTAGGCGCGCGAGCGCTCCGTCCCCTACCCTTCGAAGGGGTGGCAGCAGAGCTGGTGCCTTGTCGAGGTAGTCATGCGAGCGCTCCATCCCCTATCTCTGGAAGGGGTGGCAGTGGAGCTGGCGCCTAGTCGAAGTAGACGCGCGAGCACTCCGTCTCCTTCCTTTCAAAGAGGTGGCAGTGGAGCTGCCGCCGAGTCGAGGTAGTCGCGCGAGCGCTCTGTCCTCTATCTCTCGAAAGGGCGGAGCTAGCGTCGTCCCCTTCCTTTCGAAGGGGTGGTAACGGAGCTGGCGCCTAGTCGAGGTAGTCGCGCGAGCGCTCCGTCCCCTATCTCTCGAAGGGGTGGCAGCGGAGCAGGCACCCAGTCGAAGTCGACGCGCGAGCACTCCATCTGTTTCCTTTCGAAGAGGTGGCAGCGGAGCTGGCGCCTAGTCGAGGTAGGCGCGCGAGTGCTCCGTCCCCTATCTTTTGAAGGGGTGGCCGCGGAGCTGGCGCCTAGCTGAAGTAGATGCGCGAGCACTCCGTCCCCTTCCTTTCGAAGGGGTGGCAGCAGAGCTGGCGCCTAGTCGAAGTAGACGCTTATTAGGGCTTAGGCGCGTGGGAACTTTGACCACGTCTTATTTATACTCCGAGAGTACGCACAAGGACAGTGCCTGCACGTGCGCGAGGATATCCGCGTCTTGTTTATACTCAGTAGAGTGCGCAGGGACAACATCCGCGTCTTATTTATACTCCGCAAAGTGCGCACGGAGGTACACCTCACGTTGCATCTTCTTTATACTCCGTAGAGTGCGCGCGGAGGCGTCCCCCTGCTGTGTCTTATTTAGAGTCCGTAGACTGTGCGCGGAGGCGAGCCCCCGCGCGTTGTGAGCGGTGAAGGTGCGTGCAGAGGCGGACCTCAACGCTACGTCTTATTTATACTCCGTGGAGTGCGTGCGGAGGCGGACCTCGGCGCTACGTCTTATTTAGAGTCCATAGACTGCGCGCGGAGGCGAGCCTCCGGGCGTTGCGTGCGGTGAAGGTGCGTGCGGAGGCGGACCTCAACGCTACGTCTTATTTATACTCCATGGAGTGTGCGCGCGGAGGCGGACCTTGGCGCTACATCTTATTTAGAATCCGTAGACTGCGCGCAAAGGCGAGCCTCCGCGCGTTGCGGGCGGTGAAGGTGTGTGCGGAGGCAGACCTCAATGCTACGTCTTATTTATACTCCGTGGAGTGCGCGTGTGGAGGCGTCCCCCACACGTCTTTGTTTATACTCATGCCCACATTTTTCACAGAGAGTGCGTGCGCGAACGCGTGTCTTTGTTTATACTCATGCCCGTGTTTTTCACAAAGAGTGCGCGCACGAACGCGTGTCTTTCTTTATACTCCTGAGGAGTGCGCGCGAAGGTAATCCTTCACGCGCTTTTGCGGGAAACAAGACAATTTTTTGCAAACGGTGAACTTTATTAAATTCCCGTTTGCACGGGTGTGCGACTACAAAAGAGGTACTGACCACTAAGCGCTCGGGGGCGGGAACGGCCGCAAGTGTCACTGCCCGGTGACGAGGCGGCATGCGGTGGGAGCCTCTAGTGCTAGGGCAGTCCGTGAGGAAGCTTGGCGAGGTGCGTCCCGAAGCCGCCAAGGATCCTCATGCTTGTACGGTCGGCCTAGGTGTAGTACCGCCGCAATCTGTCTGCGTTCCATGTATGGCGAAGCACCTGCCCTTTCAATGTGGCGAGATGATATGCTCCCTTCTGAAGGGCTTCCGCGACAATGTACGGGCCTTCCCATTTGGACTCCAGCTTGCCTACCGTCTCTGCATGGAGCGCCATCTTGTGGACGAGGTCCCCCGGTTGGAACTCTCGCGGGTATATGGAACGACCACGAGCGCGCACCATCTGCCGTGCATACTTTATGATGTGCTGGGCTGTGCTTGCCCGGTCTCCGTCGAGGAGGTCCAGGGACAATTGGCTCTCTTCTTCCGGTGCTTGGACGAGGACCCTTCTCGAGCTGTCCTTTATTTCTTCGGGCGTTATCGCCTCGTCGCCGAAAAGGAGCTTGAATGGAGTGAACCCCGTCGGGTGTGTCACCGTTGTGCGGAGGGACCAGAGGACGCTGTGGAGCTCACCCAGCCACTTGCCCTTTGGCAGCCCAACAAGGCGCTTCTTGACCGTAGCGGAAATGGCGTCCTTCGCCCGCTCTACCGCTCTATTGGACTGCGGGTGTCCAACGGAGGCGAACCGGAGCGTGATGCCCATGCTGTCACAGAATTCTTTGAACGGGGCAGCATCGAACTGCAAGCCGTTATCGACGGTGACCTTCCTGGGCACGCCAAAGCAGCATATGATGTTCTGCCAAAGGAAGCGCTGCAAGGCTGCCGAGGTGATCTTGGCTAGAGCTATCGCCTCCGGCCACCTTGAGAAATATTCCAAAGCGACTGCTACAAACCGCAGGTCACCTGGAGCCCGGGGAAGCGGTCCCACGACGTCGATGCCCCATCGTGCTAGCGGCCATACCAGGGGTATGGCATTGAGGCTCGTCAAGGGCCTGCGAATGGCCAGTCCCATCCATTGGTAACCTTGACACCGGCGCATGAGATCTTGGGCGTTGGCGATGACCGTCGGCCAGTAAAAACCTTGTCTAAACGCCTTGCCGACTAGCGATCTCGGTGCGAGATGCGAGCCGCAGAGTCCCGCGTGTATTTCTGCAAGGAGTTGCTTCCCCTCTTTGCGTGAAAGGCACCGTAGAAGCGGTGCGCAGACTCCTTTTTTGTAAAGCACCCCATCGAGCACCTGGAAAGACCTGGCGCGGTGCTGTAAGCGCTGGATCTCAACAGGGTCATCCGGCTCTGTGATGCCCTGCAAAAAGGCGGAAATGGGTTCTCACCAGTCACCCTGCCGGGTGATCTGGTGGATGAGGGCTGCGTCGCGGTTGTCCTGCGCGATGGTAGCTGCCGACAGGACTTCGTAAAATGCCCCCTCGGGAGTTGGGAGCTGCTGGCTGGCGGCCTTCGCGAGGACATCGGCTTGCTCGTTGTCCGCCCGAGGGATGGCTTTCACCGTGACGCCCAAAAAATGTCGCTCCTTCGCTCTTACGGTTGCCAGGTACTTGGCTAGCTCTGGGTCCTTGGCCTGGTATGACTTGTCCACATGGATGCGCCGCGCACCTAGCGCTTTGAGCTTCGCGAGGCCAAAGAGTAACGCCTCATACTCAGCCGTGTTGTTGGTGGCGGGAAATGCGAGGCGCGCTGAGTATAGTAGGCGATGTCCCTCAGGTGTGGTAACGACTGCGCCGACGCCCACGCCCGCAACGCCATAGGCTTCGTCAGTGTTGAGCATCCACACCGGGTCTTCTGGTTGTTGGACAGGGCGAGCTGGGGTGTGTGACAGCCCAGGTTTTTATTAAAATAAAAATAAATAAATAAATAAAATAAAATTTTAAATTAAAATAAGTATTTTTGTGGCCTAAATTTTATTTTTAGATTTGCCCTTAATTTCTGTTTTTGAAAAGCTAGATTTGAAAAACATTTTAAGAAAAACCTAAAAATATTATTAAATAAAAGGATATTTTGATTTTCAATAAAAATCTTATGTCAAATTAATTATTTGGATTTATTTGGCTCTTATTTGGATTCCTGGTTTTTCTGGAGTTTAAAAATCTATTTTTGAAATTAAAAAGTATTTTAGATATAAAAATATAATACCAACATTAGTTGGAAATATTTTTATTAAGTCCAAAATGTCTCCAGGAGATTCTCTGAATTTTTCTGGAATTTTTGGAGTTAATTTCATATTTTTCTGAGGCTTATCTAATTTTTTAGGCTTTTCTGAAAATCCAAAATCAAATTCTAAAAATAAAATCCTCCCCCTCCTCCTCCGGCCGCCACGTTGACGGTCGGGATCAGCGCCGCCGCCACCGCCATCCCGCCTTCCTCCCCTCCCCGCGCGCCACGCGTGCAGCCCGGATATCGGCCACGCCGCCCATCGACCCATCTTACCCGCCCGCTCCTCCTTCTCCCATAACCGTCCGATCCCGTCGCCCTCATCACAGCCGCCCCTTTCCACTTAAACCCCTCACCCCCATCCGCCGCCGTCCGATTCCCCTGCCCCGCAATCTCACCCGCTCCCGCTCCCTCTCTTTCTTCCCCGGCCCCACCTGTCATACCCGTCCCCTACCCCCACCGCCTTCCTCCTCGTGCCGCCGCCGCCCGCAACCACCTCCGCCATTTCTGGCCCTACCTCCCCTCTTCCCCGGCCACGCGTCCACCCCCGCGGGTCGTGCGCCCTCACCTCGCACCCACCTCCCCCTAATCCTGCGCCAAACCGCCGCCCACCTTCCCCGAATTGCCCGCAACCGCCGCCGTCCACTCCCCACACCGGCGAGCAATTCCCGCCACCCCCACGCTCCTCCACCCCTATAAATGCCACCCCCGGCCTCCCCTCTCTCCACACAACCTCCCCCGCCACTCCTCTCTCCCTCCCGGGCACTCCATCGCCGCCGTGCCGCGAGACCCGAGTGCCCTCGCCGCCACCCTCGCCCAAGGCCCATGCCCTCCTCGTGAACGCCGCGCTCTCCTCTCCCTCCCTTGCTCCTCGCCGGCGCCACCACGCCACGAATCGCCGGCAAGCCCGCCGCACCCGAGCCTTCCCCGGCCGGCCGGCCACACCCGTGCGCCGTGCCCATGTGGCCGCCACGTGGTTGCTCAGTGGCCGCCGCGTCTGCTCTATCCCACCCCGTCAGCGCCACGTGCGCAAGTCCCTCCACCCCTGCCACCTCGGATCCGCCCCGGTCCATGGACTTGGTCCACAAGGACCAGGACCCACCTGTCAGCCCCTTCCCCCTCATTTCTTGTACAAAAATAATTCGGCCGAAAAAGAAATTCCCAGGGCTGACACAATGCTGACACCATAAAACCCTTTTTCAGTGGAAAAATAAATCCAGAAAATTCTTTTTTTCCATTTTCTCTCTTTTCAAATTTCCCGGAGCCCGTTCTCCTTCGTCCTAACTCTGATTTAGCCCATTCAAATTTCTAAATTCATCAAAAATTCCCCTCTATCCATTTGTAGCCTCAATTCAAATATTTGAAGTAAATTTGAATTTATTTTGAATTTATTTGAATTTGGTGGGTTATTTTCACGTGTAGACTTCGACGATTCGGGAAAATTCTTCGACGAAGATTCAAACCAAGTTGAAGAGCAAGGAAAGTCACACTCCTTGATCATGTTGATCCCAGTTTTCAAAATAAAACTATGTTGATTTAAATTATATTGCATGCATATTTTTATTCAATATATTTCAATTCAGTTTTAAATTTAGTTATTGCCTACTTGTTAATTTCTCCCTTGAATTTGAATTCCTCAATACCTTGTCAACCTAGAATCAAACTCTAGTTAATACATTAGTGTTGGCTAGAGAGTTTAATCAAATGCTTAGCCCTGCATAGTCATATAATTTTGTTTTGGGATATCTTTCACATAAAATGACGAACCTTTTCACATAAAATGATATGCTTTTGATATGTACTCTTGACTTTGGTGAGTCAAGGAATGTTATGAAATATTTTGAAAACAAAGTATAAAACCTGGTGTTGTGGCTACAGACCAAACAGAGAGAGAGATGGTAGTGGAGAGTGATGAAGATGAATGTAATGGCCTGGCCCCTCCCCATGGCTTGTACTCATATATATACACATGAGGAGTGCTTTTACAGTTATACCCTTACATCTGGTTATCCCCTCTGGGGGCAGTTATGTCATTACACATGGCCTATTCTGGGCCTTATAATCTCCTACCAGGCCTGCTGGGTTTAGGTGGGGGCCATCCCTACGACAGGAGCCTCTCATGGTAAAGGGCTTCACAAGGCCGAAGCCATGTTGCCGAGTCCTTTGGCCCCCTCCGTCCCCGCGGCCTGTGAACTTTTCCAAACTTCCAGGCTGCGCTGTAGCCGAAGCAGATGCGCGCGCTGCTGCGACGCTCGGACGTTGAGGCAGCGTGGTTGGCGCAGTGCGGGCGTTGAGGCGTCGTGACCATTAATATGGCGGCGGACTTCCAGCAGTTGGACTTCTGCCGATTGGCCTTCCGCCGGTTGGCTCCCCTGCTGATTGGGGTATATATATGGCGCTGGTGCGGCGTTGCTCCTGCGTATATTGTGATAGAAGCTGTTCCCCTAAAATGGGCCCCTGCCGTGCATCAACATTCCTGGGTGACGCTGAGCGGCTTGGGGAATGTTGATGCACAGAAGGAGGTCCATTTTTCCTGGGAGCTAGATCAGCGCCGGCTATCGGCAGCCAGTCGCGCTTCCTGCCCCCGCACCGCGCTTCCGTAGGCGATAGCGAGGTCTGCCCTATTTTTCTTAACAGGCCTACCTACAGTCGGTGTTCCTGATGGGGCCCGCCGGCATTACCTTTTATGTTGATGCACTGTAGGTGGCCTGTTAAGGAAAACGAGGTAGATTTTGCAGGACAAGACTCCCGCCTTTGCTGCGCCCCACCGAAGTGGACGCGCGCACTCCGTCCCCTACCCATCGAACGGGTGGCAGCGAAGCTGGCGCCTAGTCGAAGTAGACGCGCGCGCTCCATCCCCTACCCATCGAACGGGTGGCAGCGAAGCTGGAGCCTAGTCGAAGTAGACGCACGCGCTCCGTCCCCTACCCATCGAACGGGTGGCAGCGAAGCTGGCGCCTAGTCGAAGTAGAAGCGCGCGCTCCGTCCCCTACCCATCGAACGGGTGGCAGCGAAGCTGGCGCCTAGTCGAAGTAGACGCGCGCGCTCCGTCCCCTACCCATCGTACGGGTGGCAGCGAAGCTGGCGCCTAGTCGAAGTAGACGCGCGCACTCCGTCCCCTACCCCCATCGAACGGGTGGCAGCGAAGCTGGCGCCTAGTCGAAGTAGATGCGCGCGCTCCGTCCCCTACCCATCGAACGGGTGGCAGCGAAGCTGGCGCCTAGTCGAAGTAGACGCGCGCGCTCCGTCCCCTACCCATCGCACGGGTGGAACACTGCCACGTGGGCGGTGACTTGGGATCTTGCGAGGCGATCTTGCGCTATAAAGGTTCCTGGAATCACGCCAGCCCCTGGTCTGCCAGGGTTAGGTTCCCGTACCGTGCGACCCGACGCGCCCGGGGCACGCGGCGGCCTACGACTGGTGGGCGGCGGGATGTGGACGGTTGCGTGCTTGCGGCCACTCACCTTTTCCCTAGGCGAGGGGGACACGGGGTGGGCAGTGAATAGCGCGGCGCCGGAGCTGTTCTGATCCCCTGGCCCATTTGTGCGCCTATAACCGCGGCTAGGTAACGCCGTGCTATGGCGGTCCTTGGCGCCTGTGGTCGTGACCTTCCAGCGTTGGGTGTGGGGCGTTGCGCTGGACGGGCGCATGTACGACTGCGGTCGCGCCTTGTACACGGACCTTCGCGACTCTTCGCTTTCAGTTACGAGGAATCGTGCGGGGCGGGCCTTTACACCGCTGCGGTTGCATCCTGCACGCGGATCATTGCGACGCTTCGGTAGCGGCGGTATGGGCGAGGTGGCTTGAAATAGCCCCCCCGTAACAGCGTCCCCGCACCTTTACGCCCTCTTTCCTGTCTGCTCCGCCTTCTACACCTTCGCGCTATCTTCACCGCTTCAGTCTCTCCGTGGGAAGCGATGGCCTCCAGTAGCGAGTGCAGCCAGGCGGTTGGTGGCCCTGACATTCGCCGGCGGTCCTCGCTGTTGAAGGTGAAATACGCGCTCCAAGAGCGCGACCCAGCGGCGGCGGACCAGGAGCGGCTGGTGGCGGAGGAGGAAAGCACGTTCTCCGGCGAGCTAGGCCCCTCGCTCGTGACCGAGAAGACGATCCAAGGGCTCCTGCACGCGGGGAAGTTGTCCGGGCGCCAGGAGGTACGATTGCCCGCCGCCGACGAGACGGAACCGCATCCCGAGAGGTCGGAGGCGGTCGTGTTCGTTGCCTTTTTCGACGCGAGGCTCCGGATCCCAGCGGCGGCTATGGTGGGCGACGTGCTACGGACCTTCGGGCTGGAGCTGGCGCAACTGACTCCGAACGCCGTGGCCCGGCTCGCGGTGTACAGCTGGGCCTTGCGCTCGGGGGCGTGTTGGCCCAGCGCGTCGTTGTTTGCCTATCTTCACGAGGCACGATGCCAGCCCAAGGGTCGGAAGGACGGGACGCTGTCGAGCTTCGGTGGCGTCACTTTTATTCTTCGCCCGTCGTGCAAGAAGCTCTTCCCTGCGAACTCAACTCGCGGGAAGTGGGAGTCTTACTGGATGAAGCGGTGGTTCTACCACCGTGTGGAGAGCGGGAGAGGCCTTGAGTGCACAGGCCGACCGATCGCGTTCAAGCCCTCGCCCGGCCGAACGCTCGATGCTGAGGACAGGCGGAGGGTCAAGCGGCTCGTAGGCGTGGCCGCCCGCTTCAACATGCGCGACCTTGCCGAAGAGTACGTGATGTACGGCGTGGCACCGCTTGCCTACGACTGGCGTCTTGCCGCCGAGAGGCGTCGAGACGACAATGTTTCGCCATGGGTCTGCTCGCTGCCGGCGCTGCCCGGTCTTCATAAGCCTCGATCGCGTCCCTCCTTTGTTCACGCGAAATGCGTTATATGCTGATGCTATTCTCCTTTGCTTTAGGGATTTCCTTGGAGGAGGCGGAGCAAGCCGCGCGCGTATTGCTGGGGCCGTACACCGCCAGGGAGCACGAGCCGCGTGCGTCTGCTATCGCCGAGGCGGGGCTGGGGCGAATAAACCGCGTGTGCGAGGCCCTGGGCCTTGCCGTGCCGGACCGTGTCGCTCCAGACGACGGTGCAGCGAAGAAGAAGAAGAAGGCCCCGTCTCGGAAGAGGGGCCACAGCGGGGCGCCTGCCGCGCCTGCTGCTAGTGTTTCCGAGGACGCGGCGGACGTGGGGTCGGACTCGGTGAGGTATGCCGATTCGGGCTTGGGTGGCGCAGACGCCGAAGGCGAGGTATCTTCGGCGAGCGTCCCGGATGGCGAGTTCACCGTGGGCAGACCGAGGGGGGAAGTCTCACCGCCCGCCGAAGTCACCGAGGCGGAACCCGTGCGGACCGGCGATGCCGAGGTGGAGCTTTCGACCGCGGCCGCTGTGGTGCCGGAGGTGCCCTCCATGAGGGTGCACGGAGCCGTGCTGCCTTTACCGACAGCAGCCGAAAGCGAGGTGCCCCCTGCGACAACCGCCACCGCGGAACCTTCGCCCCCGGGCGCGGCAGCAGCGGGGTCTCCCCCAACCACAGCTGCGGGGGTGGCGTCGCTGCTGGCTGCCCCGGCTAAACGGCCGTGTGTGCGGCCAGAGCTCCACCGGACACCGCGAGGATTCATCGTGGCCACGGGCATCAGAAGCTTGTGGGACTCCAGCGCAAGCGCTGGGGACCCTGCGGTATACGCGCCTTCTGCCCCTCTGGCCACGCCACCCGCCGCGCAGGGACAGCCATCACCCCCCCCCGAACGTAGAGGCTTCTGCCCGCGGCGGGACCATTCCCTCTGCTACCGAGGGTACGGTGGCTTAGCTTACCTTGGTGTGTGCTTTTGGGCCTTGGGGTGCTCACTTGTATCCCTGTTTGCAGCGTTGCTCATTCCGGAGGGGGAGCCCTTGGCGGAGCACGGGGCCTCCGCGCGCGTAAGCCCCGCGGACTTCGTGTCGCCTCCGGAGTCGCTGAGGGCGTGGCGCGGGATTGTGAATGACGCGGCCACCAGCGTTGACCCGCAAGTGCTGCAGACCTACGGGGCGGGGCGCCTCAAGGACGCCTTCGAGGTGTCTGAGGTGAGGGTAAGTACTCATGCGACCACGCCTGGGCTTACCTGAGCTTGCTAAGTCTTTTCCCTTCTACAGACACTTGTGCTGGGGCAGGCCCTGCAAACGGCCTATGCTCGTAGCCGAAAGGCGCTCGAGGATAGGCTGCGGGCCGCCGAGGAGGAGCTGCGCGAAGCCTCTGGCGCCCGCTCTGCCCAGGACGCCCGCATCCGCCAGCTGGAAGCGGAATGCGCTGAAGCTAGGGTGCACGCCGAGGGACTTGTTGCGTCGGCGCGGGAGTCGGCCGCGGCAGCTGCTGAACAGAGGTTTGCGGCGGAGCGGGACGGGTTCCTGGAGCAGGTCGCCTCGCTAGAGAAGGAAAAAGGCGAGCTTGCCCTGACTCTAGCGGAGCGTAACAAGACGCTTGGCGACGCCTCAGTGGTTGCGTGGGACGCCATGCAAGCGCTGGAGAGCCATCTTCAAGGGCTGGTAACTGAGGTGCCGGACCGCGCCTTTGGCCCGGAGGAGTTGTCTCGGACCCTCGCTGGGTCGGGGATGCCGCCAACGTCGCGCGCGGCGCTGCGACATCCTTTGGCACCCACTGCGCGTACACTTCGGCCTCCTTGGTGTGTGCGCTCCTCCAGCATTGTGGCTGTACGCACATCGCCGGGCTGGATGACCCCCAGCTGGAGATGCCTAGCGGGGCCGGAGTAATGTCCGGCGCCGTCCGCTCTGCTCGCCGTGCCCTCGTGCCCTTATTCGACCGGATCTGGGATTACGTCGGTCCGGAAGCTGCACGGATCGAGCTCCGGAAGTCGCTCTACGGGACGGGGAGCCTCGGCCAATTTCTGGACGGGGTCCCTCGACGCAGCGAGGGCGACGCTGGGCCCTCCGAAGGCGCCGGGAACCCGCAGGTCTGACACCGCGGTGCCTAGGTGTAGGCGTGTGTTGTACTGTTCCCTCTCTTTGCGAATGGAGTACACACTTGCTGCATTTATTCTGACTTTCGCCTACATCCCGGGCAGCTTCCTTGCTGGGGTCGGCTTCTTGCGGCCGACCTTCCAACCTGGCGACGCCTTCGACGCTGGCGAAGGGCCGAAGAGTCGCTGGACTTCTGGGCTGGCCGACCTTCTTCGAGCGGGATAGCGGCTTAGAGCGGCAAGGATGTTGCCGGACCTTTGTACTTGTGAGTTTTCCGGTATGCAGATTTTCTGGCATTTTAGGATATGCGCTGTGTTGATGCCACTTTGGATTCACCGGTACGCCGCATGCTGCGCGGGGACGAGATCTTCGTGCTCGACGCGCACCGTTGGCGAAGTAGCTGCACAAGGGTTCCTTAGAACGGCGCTTGCGGGGGTAGTCCTTGGCACCTCAACTTTTTATAGCCCGTAGGCTGGCGTGGGCGGAGGTGGACCTCGACGCTTAGCCTTTGTAGTCCATAGACTGGCCTGTGCGGAGGCGGACCTCGGCAGTTCGCCTCTTTTTTTATGTATACAGTCCGGAGACTCGCGCGTGCGGAGGCGGACCTCGACGCTACGCCTCATTCAAAGTCCGTGGACTAGTGCGTGCGGAGGCGGACCTCGACGCTACGACTTCCTTTATAGTCCGGAGACTCGCGCGTGCGGAGGCGGACCTCAACGCTACGTCTTGCTAGTGCGTGAGGAGGCGGACCTCAACGCTACGTCTTCCTTTATAGTCCGGAGACTCTCGCGTGCGAAGGCGGACCTCGACGCTACGTCTTATTTAGAGTCCGTGGACTAGTGCGTGCGGAGGCGGACCTCGACGCTACGTCTTCCTTTATAGTCCGGAGACTCTCGCGTGCGGAGGCGGACCTCGACGCTACGTCTTATTTAGAGTCCGTGGACTAGTGCGTGCGGAGGCGGACCTCGACGCTACGTCTTCCTTTATAGTCCGGAGACTCTCGCGTGCGGAGGCGGACCTCGACGCTACGTCTTATTTACAGTCCGTGGACTGGTGCGTGCGGAGGCGGACCTCGACGCTACGTCTTATTTACAGTCCGTGGACTGGTGCGTGCGGAGGCGGACCTCGACGCTACGTCTTATTTAAAGTCCGTAGACTGGTGCGTGCGGAGGCGGACCTCGACGCTACGTCTTATTTAAAGTCCGTAGACTGGTGCGCGCGAGGGCGTCCCCCCGGTGCGTCTTTTGTTTATACTCAGGCCCGTCACCTTTGGCTATGGCGAGTGCACACGCGAACATGCGACTTTGATTTATACTCAGTCCCGTACCCCTGGCTACGACGAGTGCACACGCAAACGTGCGTCTTTGTTTATACTCAGGCCCGTCACCTTTGGCTACGGCGAGTGCACACGCGAACGTGCGACTTCGATTTATACTCAGTCCCGTACCCCTGGCTACGGCGAGTGCACACGCGAACGTGTGTCTTTGTTTATACTCAGGCCCGTCACCTTTGGCTACGGCGAGTGCACACGCGAACGTGCGACTTCGATTTATACTCAGTCCCGTACCCCTGGCTACGGCGAGTGCACACGCGAACGTGCGTCTTTGTTTATACTGAGGCCCGTCACCTTTGGCTACGGCGAGTGCACACGCGAATGTGCGACTTCGATTTATACTCAGTCCCGTACCCCTGGCTACGGCGAGTGCACACGCGAACGTGCGTCTTTGTTTATACTCAGGCCCGTCACCTTTGGCTACGGCGAGTGCACACGTGAACGTGCGACTTCGATTTGTACTGCGCGCGCTTCCGCCACGTGCTTGCGCACGATGAAGAAATATTAGCGACAAACGGCGATCTTCATTACATCCCCGTTTGCGCGGGCAATCAATTACAAGGGGTGGATGTACTAACCGTTTGCCCTTGGTGCGGCCGAAGCCTCTAGTCGCTAGACCTCTGCAGGGCCCGCCAAGGCGCCTCCGAATGGCCCCGCGGACCACCGCGTTGTGACACTAGCGCCGGCTCTAGGAGCGCCGTTGGGCTTCGCGACGCGGGCACCTGGTACCTGGCTCGATGCGCCGGGCCATATCCTGGTCGCCTCGGACGGTGATGATGGCCCGGGGACCTGGGATCTTCATGCATAGATAGCCGTGATGTGGTACCGCGCCGAAGGAGTTGAGGATTGGGCGCCCTAATATGGCATTGTAGGGGTACGGAAGCTCGACCACGTCGAAGGTGGCATCTTCGGCCCGCACATTGTCATCTTGGCCGAAGGAGACTTGAAGACCTATTTGGCCCAGGGCCCGCAGGGGCTGTCCCCCGAAGCCCTGCAGTGGGATTCCCGAGGGCCCTAGGCGGCTTCGAGGGATCCCCATCTGGTCGAAGGCCGCCGCAAACAATACGTTCGCGGAGCTACCGCCGTCCACCAGGGCACGCCCCACGTCGCATCCCGCGATAGTGACCCGGATGACCAGGGGGTCCTGATGAGGGAAGTCCACGCCTTGGGCGTCGCCGGGTGTGAATGTGACTTCGTGCCACGCCCAGTCCGGGGGTGCTTGTGCTGGGTATGCCGCCACATGATGTAGTCTTCGCGCATAGGCCTTCTGCTGCTGTGCTGAGGCGAATTCTAGCGCAGAGCCTCCGGATATGACGTTAATGATCCTGCGGTGGGTTGCCTCCGGAGCCTGCAGCGACAGGAGGCTCTCCCGAGGCTGCTGTACATGAGCCTGGATCCGTAAGGTGCCTTCCTGGGGTTGCATCCCTTGCGCCTGTACCTGCACGGGGGCCTCGTACGGGAATTGGACTTGGGCCACCGCAGGCGGACGCGTCTCTAGGTTCCTGTCCCTAGCGACGCTGTCACGGAGCGCCGCGATGGAGGTGTAGGTGCGGGTATCGTGATTGCCGCGGTCGTGGACTACTCACCATAGTCCCTGGTGCTGGTCGTCATAATCCCCACGACCCTTATCGTCGCGGCCCCTGCCACGGCAGCGCCCCCGGCCACGGCGCCCCCGACCGCCTCGGCCCGCGGGAGCACCCTCGTCGGACCCGCCTTCGATGTCGAGGACGTACCAGTTTCGCCTCGACCTCTGCTGGCCGCGCTTGGGCTGATCGGACGACTCCTTATGCGAGGCGTCCCTGCGGTCGGGCGCGTCCCTAGACGACTCCTGCTTACGTTTTCTCTTCGAAGAACCGCCCTTCGGCGGATCTTCGGCTTTTGCCGAGGCTCCGGCCTGGTTGGTGTCGGAGTCGTCACCTTGTCTTCACCGCGCGTCTTCCTCCGCCCTGGCATATTCTTCCATTTTGTCGAAGAGCTTCGCCACCGTCTTGATTGGCTTTCGCGCGTTGTACTCGGCCATCGGGCTCGGGCGGAGGCCCTGTATGGCTGCATTAACGATGGTGGTTTCGTTAACATCTTTCACTTGGCATCGAATCTTGGCGAAGCGTTTGAAGTAGTCCCGGAGCTTCTCCGAGGGTTTTTGCTTCACAGCAAAGAGTTGGTCCGCATCGACTCGGTCGACGTAGTTTCCTTGGAAGTTGTTGTGAAGGCGGACGCGGAGCTGCTCCCATGCGTAGATGGAGCCCGGCTCTATGGTAAAGAACCAAGAGAGCGCCACTCCTTGCAGTGCGCGGGGGAGTCCCTTCGCCTTCGTGGTGTCGTCTCCGCCCGCGGCTTCGATCGCGGTTTCGTACACGCGCACGAACTCACGGGGGTCCGTGTTGCCTTTGTACGAGTCGACGGCGCTAGGGAACTTGAAGTCTTTGGGCCATGCTGCCTACTGCAGCCCCGTCGAAAGCTGGGACTCCGGATCTACGCGTCGCAGCGGCACGCGGCTAGACGTGGGGGCTTCGCGACTGTCCGCCCTCTCCGGCGTGGGCTCGGTCGCGATTGCCGGCGCGGCCTGCTGGCTCCGAGCCTCTTGCATATCTCAGACGGCTCCGCGAAGGTCCCCTAGCTCCTGCTGAAACGCGTTGAGGGCCGCCAGTAGGGCGCTTTCCACCGCCTGTGCGGGCGGGGTCGCCGGTGCTCCCAACGGGCGGATCGGCACGGGGACGACCGCGTCGCGAGGTCCCGAACTGCCGGTCGCTCCGTCGTGGCTACCTCGAACCGCCCGGTCCGCGCCGCCGGCGAGGGTTGCAGTGGGGGCGGCGAGGTCGGCTGTCGTTGCGTCGGCGGGGTCGGTTGTCGCCGCATTCGCATCGACGTCTTCGACCGCGGGGTCCGTCCCCGCAGCGCCGGTGACGGGGCGGGTCATCGCGGTGCCGGTGACGGGGTTGGTCGTCGCGGTGCCGGTGACGGGGTTGGCCGTCGCGGTGCCAGTGACGGGGTTGGCCGTCGCGGTGCCGGTGACGGGGTTGGTCGTCGCGGTGCCGGTGACGAGGTTGGCCGTCGCGGTGCCGGTGACGGGGTTGGTCATCGCGGTGCCGGTGACGAGGTTGGTCGCCACCGCGCGAACGTCGACGTCTTCGGCCACCGCGCCTGCGTTGCCACCAGCGCCCGCCGCTGCCGATGCCGAAGCCCTGGTACTCATACGACGCTCCGGCCCGGCCGCCTTCTTTCCCTTCGCCGCCGCTGAAGAAGCTTTTTTCGGTGCCATCCTTCTTCTTCGGTCTTCAGGCTTGCTCCTGTCCTCCCCACGGACGGCGCCAACTGTTGTGGCTACAGACCAAACAGAGAGAGAGATGGTAGTGGAGAGTGATGAAGATGAACGTAATGGTCTGGCCCCTCCCCATGGCTTGTACTCATATATATATACACATGAGGAGTGCTTTTACAGTTATACCCTTACATCTGGTTATCCCCTCTGGGGGCAGTTATGTCATTACACATGGCCTATTCTGGGCCTTATAATCTCCTACCAGGCCTGCTGGGTTTAGGTGGGGGCCATCCCTACGACACCTGGTTTAGACTTAGGCAATTGGTTAGATTGGTGGGTGCAGGCATGCCCTGTTGGTTGGAGCCACAGTGGTTGATTGTCGTGCACAGGGGTATGTGGTTGGGCCTAAGTCAGATTAAGGACCGGTTTGTGAGCTACTGTTGCAAAGCCCTAATCGTACTACCACATGGCTGGTATGGGATAGCCCTGGCTGAATAATTTGCGAAGTCCCAATCTGAGTCAAGTCGTAGGTTGAAAGTGAGCGTGGTTGGTGCCATGTGAAGTCTCACTTGGGCGAGAGGGGGTCCCGGTCTGGTGGATTCCTTACTGGGGTGAAACCTTAGAGTTGGCTCAACCAGGTTGAAGGCTTTGCATTGTAAAGGCCTTGACACGACTTCTCGCCGCACACCTAAGGAAGTGTGTAAACCGGTGGCAATATGGGATGATCGTGTATTGTGGGTAAAGCTGTACAACCTCTGTAGAGTGTATAATCTATCCTGGATAGCCGTGCCCACGGCCATGGGAATGCTGAGTAAAAGTTTTTCATGGATTAGACTTTGTTTTTTAAAAAATGTTTTTGAAAACCTTATGGATGGATGGAATCCATGAGAGAATGAAAACCTTGTGGGTGGATGGAACCCATGAGAGAGATTGAAAGCTTGTGGATGGATGGAATCCACGAGTGTTTGGAAGCGTGTGGATGGATGGAATCCATGCGTGATCTTTTGGAAAAGATGGTCCGGGTGGGATGCCCGAGAATAGGTTGGTGTATGGTCGGAGCCTGCACTGACAGTAATATTTTCAACTACAATATTGTTTATACTTACTGTATTAAATTCAACAATTTCAATCTACGTATTGTATTTCATTAGATGCTGTTTTATGCAAACTAACCCTATAAGCCTTCCATTGAAGCCTTTATCATTATGTTGCATTTCTCCGTGTGATTTGCGGAGTACAAGTTTGTACTCACCTTGCACCCCCCTACACAGAGGAAGATGTCGTCGACTACGGTGAAGATCTGAACAAATAGGCCGCATCTTACTGTCGTTTGCCTGTGGCCAGACTTGGGCTTCGCTATTTATCAGTTTGCTTCCGCAGTTCTTTTCTTTATTTATATTTTCCAATGGGCGTTGATGTAAGACTTGGCCATAAGGCCGTACTCTTTTATTTAATATAAACAATCATTTGTGCTTGGTATTTATCTTTGTTGTACTGTGTGCACTAGCTGATCCTGGACAAGTGCGATTTACACAGAGGATCTAGGAGTCGTTACTCCGGGTTCCGACAGGGGGTCCACTCTGCGAGGAAGTCCGCCAGAACCTGGGACTTGATCGCCGTTCGAGAGGTGTACGTTAGGGAGAAAGGGGCGAGCTCGGCTACCCATTTGCCAATTCGCCCTGTGGACTCCTTGTTGTGCAGCATCTCCGCCATGGGGAACGAGGATGGCACCGTGATCGGATGGGCCAGGAAATAATGTTGGAGTTTTCTCGAGGCCATGACCAGCACGTAGGCGAGCTTCTCGAGCTCCGTATACCGCGTCTTGACGCCCTGAAGGGCTTCAAAGATGAAGTACACGGGGTGCTGGAGAACGCCCTCCTCGAGGACAAGGACGGCACTAACCGCAGTCGCGGAGGCGGTGAGGTACAGCAGGAGGGGAGCCTCTGGTGCTGGGGCAACCAGAGTGGGAAGGCTTGCCAAGTGTTTTTTGAGGTCATCGAAGGCTTTTGCACAATCATCATCCCAATGAAACCCGTTGCAACCGCGGAGAGTCTTGAAAAATGGCAAGCCCCGCTCCGCAGCCCTAGACAAAAAGCGACTCAAAGCTGCCATGCAGCAGGCCAGCCTCTGGACCTCCCTCATCGTCTTGGGTGGTTCCTTGCCAAGGATGGTGTCGACCTTATCGGGGTTCACCTAGATGCCTCGTCCGGACACGAGGAAGCCCAAGAGCTTGCCCGCTTGCACGCCAAAAACACACTTGTCCGGGTTGAGCTTGATGCCCGCCTTCCTGAGGTTGTCGAAGGTCTCCTGGAGATCCCGACCATGGAAGGCGAGCTGTTTGGTTTTTACTACCACGTCGTCGACATAAGCCTCCACGTTCCTTCCGAGCTGGGCGGCCAACGCCAGCGCGACGAGGCGGGTGAAGGTTGCACCCGCGTTCTTCAAACTGAAGGGCATCCTGACGAAGCAGAAGGTCCCAACTGGCGTGATGAAGCTGGTTTTATCCTCGTCTTCCTTGGCCATGTAGATCTGGTGGTAGCCGGAGTAGGCGTCCAGGAAGCTCATGAGCTCACAGCCTGTGGTGGCGTCGACCAGTTGATCTATGCGCGGCAAAGGATAGTCGTCCTTCGGGCATGCCTTGTTGAGAGCCAGTCCGGGTGCTCGACTTCGCGAATAACTCCAGCCTGGAGAAGCTTCGCTACCTCCAACTTGGCCGCTTGCTGCCGGTCCACGGACATGCGGCAAAGCTTCTGCTTGACCGGCTTGGCGTCGGGGCGGACCGCCAAGTTGTGTTCGATGAGGGCGCGGTCCACGCCCCTGATATCCTCCGGAGACTACACGAAGACATCGGCGTTACTCTGAACGACCTGGAGCAAGTTTTGCTCCACCTCCGGGGGGAGACCTTCGCCGATGGACACGAATTGTCCTTCCGCTTGGAGAGGCACCCGTTTGACCCCGCCACCCAGGCGGGGCTTAGGTGTCCATTTGGGAGCGGATGGTGTGTCTGCCTTGGGCTTGTCAGCGAGGATGTGCACCTTGCGGTGCGGACTCCTGGCGCCGACTTCGCCACGCCTAGCGAGGTCTTGGTCGCCAAAGATGGTGATGACACCC
Organism: Dendrocalamus latiflorus; assembly: GCA_017311315.1. NCBI lineage: Eukaryota > Viridiplantae > Streptophyta > Magnoliopsida > Poales > Poaceae > Dendrocalamus > Dendrocalamus latiflorus. The sequence continues at coordinate 40,451,476 of CM029647.1, forward strand.
TGCGGGCCCGGGAGCTTCATGCACAAGAAGGCATGGTGCGGGACCGCCTTGAAGGAATTAAGGGCGGGTCGGCCCAGTATGGCATTGTATGAGTGCGGGGTGTCTACGACATCAAAGACGATGTCCTCGCTCCTGGTGTTGTTGGCCTGGCACAAGGAGACTCGGAGACGTATCTGACCCAAAGCCCTCAGTGGTTGGCCTCTGAAACCTTGGAGGGGGTCTCCGATGCTCCCAAGTGACTCCGAGGTATCCCCATGCGATCGAGGGCCTCCGCGAACAAGATATTTGCAGAGCTTCCTCCATCGATGAGGGTGCGCCTAACGTCGCGGCCTGCAATGTCGGCCTGGATGACTAAGGGGTCTTCATGGGGAAACTCCACACCCTGGGCATCGGCTGGCGTGAAGGTGATGTTACAGTGCGGCATCCCCAGGGGTGGTTGCACCGAGGAGGTTCCCAACGAGGAGCCTCCGGAGATGACGCTAACGATGCGGTGTTGGGTTCCTGCCGGGACCCCAGCTCGCGGGGGGCTTCCTTGGGGCTGCTGCACGTGAGCTACTGCAGAGACCGGCGCTTCCAAGGCCCGAGCTCGGGCCGTCGCTTACAACAGTGCCATAACTGCGGTGCATGCCCGCGTGATTTGGTCACCATAGCCATGTACCTCGCACCATCTGCCGTAATCCAGGATTTTCTGCTCCGCGCGCGGTCTCTCGTCGCTTTGTGTGGTGAGGACATGGCGAGCCTTTTGGGGCCTTCGCTGGTTACACTGGGGCTTGCGCCTGCCGCTTGACGAGTTCTCATGCGTCCCAGTGTCAACGCGCTCAGGAGCGTCTCCCACGGATGTTTGCTTGTGTCTTGTTCTCGGGTCGTCCTTCGCGCATCCTTTTTGCGACAACTCCTCCACCTGGGCGGGGTCGGAGATGCCACCCTTGCATCTTCGCGCATCTTCCTCTGCTCGGGCGTACTTTTCCATCTTCGCCACCGACTTGACTGGCTTCCGCGCGTTGTACTCGGCCATCGGCCCCGGGCGGAGACCTTGTATCGCTGCGTTGATGATGGTTGTTTTGTTGACGTCCTTGACCTGGCAGCATACCTTCACGAAGCGTTTGAAGTAGTCCCGGAGCCTCTCTGAGGATTTTTGCTTGACTGCGAAGAGCTGGTCCACATCGACGCGCTCGACGTAGTTGCCCTGAAAGTTGTTGTAGAGCCGGTCGCGGATCTGCTCCCACGCGTAAATGGAATTTGGCTCGATGGTGAAGAACCAAGAGAGCGCCACCCCCTGCAACATGAGGGAGAGCCCCTTCGCCTTCGTGGTGTCATCCCCGCCAGCGGCTTCGATGGTGGTCTTATACACGCGCACGAATTCCCGTGGGTCCGTGTCACCCTTGTACACCCCGATGTCACTCGGGAACTTGAAATCCTCCGGCCATGCCGCCTGCTGCAGGCCCGCGGAGAGTGGGGACTCTGGGTCCACGCATCGTAGCGGGTCGCGGCTTGTCGTGGGGGCGTTACGGCTATCTGCCCTCTCTGGTGTGGGCTCGAATGCGACCATCGGTGGGGTCTGTTGGCTCCGAGCCCCTTGCATGTCCTGCACAGCCCCGCGGAGATCCGTGAGCTCCCGTTGAAACACGTTGAGGGCCGCCAGTAGGGCGCTCTCCACCATGGGCGTGGTTGAGGCCATCGGCGCGCCTGGCGGCGCGATCGGGGCGGCGGCAATCACGGCCTGCACCCCCAGGCTCCCTTCTGCGCTGGCATGAAGGACGCTGGAGCCGGTGACGAAGCCCGCGTTGCCGTTGGGACCGCTCGTCGTTCCTGCACCGGGTGGGAGAGCAGACGTTGTGCCGGCGTGGGCACCAGCATTGCCACCTCCGACCACCCGAGCGGCGCTGCCAGCGACTGTCACGGTATCTACGGTGGGGTTACCTACCACGCGTGGGGCGGTTTCGACTGTCGTAGCGGCGGTGGCGGGGTTGGTCGTCGCGATAGCAGCAGCGGGGTTGGTCGTCGCGATGGCGGCGGCGGGATCGAGCGCTGCGGCGGTGGTGTCGTGGTCGAGCGTCGCGGCGGTGGTGGCGGGGTCGAGCGTCGCATCGTGAACACCGGTGTACGCGACCGTCATGCCCACATCGCCACCCACGCCTGCGACCGCCAACGCCGAGGCCCTGGTATTGACACGAGGTTCCGCCGCTCCCACCTTCTTCTTCGCCGCCGACGATGAAGCTTTCTTTGGTGCCATCCTTCTTCGGATCTAGAGGCTTGCTCTTGTCGTCCCCATGGACGGCACCAACTGTTGTGGCTACAGACCAAAGAGAGAGAGAGTATGGTAGTGGAGAGTTAGGTGAGCAATGGCCTAGGGTTTCCCCCGTGGCCTGTGTTGTATATATATCCACATGGGGAGTACATTTACAATTATACCCTTACATCCAAGTATCCCCCTCAGGGGCACTTATGTCATTACACATGTCCCATTCTGGGCCTTACATACCTCTAACAGGCCTGCTGGGCTTAGGTAGGGGCCACCCCTACGACACCCTCCATGATGCAAAAGAACTTATGTCAAAGTGCGTACAATGTCAGTTTCATAGCCGACAAGTACATTAACCTGTACAAGCTCTACAAACTATGCCACTTTCTTGGCCTTTCACAACCTAGGGCTTAGATATTCTGGGACCTTTCCTAAGTACACCCAAGGCTTTGAATTTCTTTTTGTAATAATTGATACATTCACAAAATGGATCAAAGCTGAGCCAGTTGTTAAAATAACAACTAAAGCTACTAAGAAATTTATCACAAAAAACATGATTACATGATTTGGTGTTCTTAGTCGTATAATCACAAACAACGGTACCTAGTTTTTTAGTGGAAATTTTTAGGAATTCTGTGAGGATCTAGGTATCAAGGTATGTTACATCTTAATTGATCATCCATAGAGTAACGGGGCAGCAGAAAGAGCCAATGGTATACTAATACAAGGGATCAAATGCCGAGTGTTGGATCAGTAAATACGATGGTTAGGAACTTGGGTACAAGATCTTACTTCAGTATTATGGGCTATTCGGACCATGACCAGTCATGCGACTGGTGAAACATCATTCTTTCTAGTATGCAGTGCAGAAGCCATGCTTCCTCCAAAATTACAGATTGGCTCTACTCAAACAGATCATTATAATGACAACAATCAAATAGAACGATAGATCGATGACATCAATTCCATGAAGAACGATGACATACATCCTTAATTTGATCAGCAGTCTACCAACAAGCCATGTGAAAGTACCACAGACATAAAGTACAACCTCACAGCCTAGCTATGGGAGATCTAGTTCTTAGAACAATTCAAGGCCATGAAACTACAACAAACTTTCAGTTAAATGGAAAAGTCCCCACACTGTGGTCAAAGTCATTAGACCAGGCTTCGTACGACTAGCCATGTCAGATGGGCATGTTATTTCTAATTCTTGGAACATCGATCAGTTGCGTAAGTTCTATGTGTAATATACTTTTTGTTTCCACAGTTCAATAAAGTTATATTTCTTTTTTCATGAGTATTTTTATTTTATTATCCCAAATTTGGTCACATACTATAATTGTTATCTGAACTACTCAGAGAAATCTATTTTTCTCCAACCCCTTCCTAGGTATATTTTTTTACTTAATTGGCTTTGACATTCAAGTTAAATGCCATGTGGATTGTTATCGTGACCTTCATAGAGATGGCTCTTATGATAATCTACACTCTTTCCTCAATGGAAAACAAGTAAAAAGCAAACAGACAATAAACATAGTTACCAAACAGCTGGGGGCTCGAAAGCCTTTTTCTCACTTCTACATTTTGTTCTTCTTTTATTTAAACCTGATCGAGACACAAAAAACCTCCTAGTCAAAATCTCTCTTATTTGCATGTGGTCACACCCACTAGAAAGAGTTTCCTAATGATGGCCTTTCTCCTGTGATCTTTTCTACCAGTCAAACCTTAAGAGTGAATACGTTTCAGGAAGTTTTTGTTCATGCTTTTAGTCCTCAGCTATCTTATGACTAGTTTGGATAGCGTTTACAAATAAAAACACTTATCTTTTTCTTACATACATTCTTGCATAGTTTTTTCTTGTTCATCACATCAACATGTGTATGTCGTAGTTTTATCTGATCAAGTTCTGAACTACATTGTGGGGACCTCAGGCATTGAATACTTGAAATCACCGTATGTGTTTTGTACCAGTCCCATGAGCAATGGCTAGTATATACATTCACAACATTGAGATCACATCCATACCCAATACATACAATTAATTTACAATAACAGGGCAATATATAAGAGATACATAATTAAAGTTTACAACATAGGGTTGACCACCCAAATAAATATAAGTATCAAGAGTAATGTGCGGTGGAAGTCAAGTAAATAAGCAAAAGCATCTAGCGGTGTGCCACCATAGCCCACAAGCAACCAACTAGAGCTAGGCCCTAGAAAGTCCCATCATCAAATTCACTGGTGCTAGGGGCAAAGTACGCGTCGTCGGGCATATTATCTTCCTCATTCTCTGCAACAATAATTATATAAGAAAGATTGATTACATTGTGTACTTAACAAGACCTATATATAAATACAAGACTAATAATAAGTAAGGCTCTACTCTATAAGTTATTTTCATCTTGACGCAAGTTTCATTTGCAATATCTATAAGTAGTAATTTGCAATGAAATTATAAAGAGCATTTGAAATGTAATGAATTAATATTTACATAACATTAATAATAGTAAATTGCATCCATTTATAGCCCTCCTTGGCTATGAACATCAAACAAATCCCAACCATGGGCATGGCACACGCGATACGTACATGCCATCCTAACTTTTCCATCGAAATAGTTTTGTAAAAACAAAGCTATACCCATTGTGGCTACATCCAAACATGCTCATGACCATGAGGACGTCTATTTAAATAGTTTTTAATACTCTCAAGATGTTGTACAACTTTACCCACATGATATAATCAAATATATTGTCAGCAACATCACGCTTCCTTTGACATATGTTGAAGTTGATTATCATATAGCCTTGACATTACCTAGATCTAATCTTGCACTAGCCCGATGGATATTGAACCTCACTTTTAGGTCCATTGTCAGACCTCAAAGCAATGACTCTAAACCTCTGTGCAAATTGCACTAGTCTAGGATCAGCTAGTGCACACAGTGGTAGCAGGGATACATATCAAGTATAATGACAAACTTTTATTAAGTAAAGAGTACAGTCTTATGGCCAAAGTTTACATCATCATTACTCATTGGCAAAATAATAACGGAAATAACAGCGAAAACATGTAAATAAATAGCGAAGCCCAAAGAGCCTACCCATCGGCAAATAACAATAAGATGCGGTTTACTCATCCTAGTCTTTACCGTAGTCGAGCAGTCTTGCTTTGAGTAGAGATAGTAAGGGTGAGTACAAAGTTGTACTCCACAAGTTACACGAAAAATGCAATAATAATGCAAGGGTAACAAGTGAAGGCATATATGATTATTTGGACGTAAAGCAGCATTTAAAGAAATACATGAAGTAGATAGGAAATGCAATAATAATTGCAACATGTCCTCTAGCGCCGGTTGACTCACTCGATCTGACCATCAGTCTAAGGGTGGTAGGCGGTGCTGAAGTTGAGCTTACTCCCCGACTCTTAATGAATCTTCTGCCAGAATCAGGAGGTAAACTGGCTTCCTCAATCTGACACAATCTTCTTGGGGACTCCATGAAGGCATACGATCCTGGACGTGTATAGCTCTACTAATTTTCCTCTAGAATAGGTGGTCTTAATAGGTATGAAGTGAGCTACCTTAGTGAGACAGTCTATTGCTACCCATATGGAACCATAACCAGACTGCGTCCTGGGAAGTTCTGTGATAAAGTCAATGCCAATTTTTCCCACTTCCTATCAGGAATTGGCAAAGGCTACAAAAGTCTAGTTGGTCTCTGATGTTCTGCCTTGACCTTTTGATAGGTGTCATAGGCATTAATAACTCAATGATTTCTCTCTTCATGTTGGCCCACCAATACCTTTCTCTAAGGTCCTGGTACATCTTGGTATAACCTGGATAGATAAAGTATGGGGTGTCATGGGCTTCACAGAATCATGTCTTTGATCACTTTATTATTGGGCACACAGATATGATTCTTGAACTAGACTGTTCCATGTTCATCTTGACTAAACCCGGTGGCGTTTTCTCTTCTCATGTTCTTCTTTATCTCTTGGATATCTTCGTCCACCTTTTGAGCTTCTTTAATTTGATTTGACAAAGTGGACTGAATCTCTAGAGTTGCAAGAGTACTCTGGTCCACTGGACTTAGGCTAAGGTGGGCAACTCCCTCCTGAGGTTGTGTCTGAACCTCTTCTGCCAAAGTATAGTTTGCATAGGTCTTTCTACTCAATACATCTGCTACAACATTAGCCTTGCTTGGATGGTAATGAATCGCAAGGTTATAATCCTTGGTTAGCTCTGACCATCTTCGCTGCCTTTGGTTGAGTTCTGCCAAGGTAAAGATATACTTTAGGCTCCTATGATCCGTGTGAACTTCACAACGGTTACCAATAAGATAGTGCCACCATATTTGCAAAGAATGAACCACTACAGCTAGCTCCAAATCATGAGTGGGATAGTTACACTTGTGAGGTCTTAATTGGTGCGATAGGTTACCACCTTGCCTTCTTGCATCAAAACGCAACCAAGTCCTTGCCGAGAGGCATCACAAAATACCTCAAAATCCTTACAGACATCTGGCAAAACAAGCACTGGTGCTGACACTAGCTTCTTCCTGAGAGACTGGAAACTCTACTCACAAGCTTTTATCCATTCAAACTTCTCCTTCTTCACAAGTTGAGTCATGAGCTTGGCTATCTCGAGGAATCATGCTATAAAGTGTCAATTGTAACTAGCAGGTCCAAGGAAACTCCTAACTTTGGTCACTAACATCAGTTGCTTCTAGTCCATTATTGCTTCAACCTTGGAAGGATCTTGAGGTGGTCTTCATATTCTTTCTCATTCTTGGAGTAAATGAGAATACCATCAATGATGATAACTGTAACATCCTGAAATTTTGAAATTTGAAAGAGTGAAGCTTTTGAATTATTCTACAATATATTCTCTTGAAATTTGAATCTTCATTGGTGTTTCCTAAAATTTTGTTGAGATTTCAATTAGAAATTGAAGAGAGTAATGAAAATAAAACTAATCTTAGTAAGACCATAAAGGATGTATGCAAAATTAAGAAAGCCCGCAAAATAACAATATGTGAAATTATGTACATATACGTAAAGCAAAATACACAACACACTAAACATATATTATGTTGAGTGAAGCAATAAAGGAAATAAAGGCATGAAAATAAGAACATCAAATAAAAGAAAAGGACTATTATATTTTGTATTTAAGTAATTGAACAAAGACTTGAAATAAAATCTCAGAAATTAGTAACCATAATCTTAAAACAGAAGCTCAATATACAAATTTAAAAATCCAAATTCAAAGCCTTCCTCTCTTTCTTCTTTCTTCCTATTACATGTGGGCCCCACCCATTCTCCTCTTCCCTCCTTTTATTTTTCTCTCCTACCTCCTCTCCCTGCCCAGTGGCCCCTGCGTAGCATGTCTCCCTCCTCTTTCTTTCCTCCTTTCCCCGTGCGCTCATTCCCATCTTCTTATTTCCTTCCTCCTCCTCCCCTCTTCTTTTCTTATGGCTGTGAGCACTCCACGTCCCCCTCCCCACGCCATCATGCGCCTGCTGCTGTCTCTGCCTCCCTCAGCGCCATCACCTCCCCTCTGTCACATCCCCGAGCCCCGCGCCCTGCACGCTCCCTCGCGTCGAGCCCCGCCCGGTCTGCTGCCGCCTCAGTGCGAATCCCGCCGGTTTCCCCCATCACGTCACCGCCCGGTCCTTCGCGCCTTCCCGCGCCTCCCTCTGCGGCCATAAGTGGCCTCGGCCCCTCCCTCAGTCCCTGCACAACCCATTGCCGCCCCTGGCACCTTCCCTCCCTCTCCTGTTTCTTCCCCGTTTGCGCCCGGGAGCCCGCCGTCGCTGCCTCCTTGCCGCTCTAGCACCCCGGCGCGTCCCCCACCAAATCGGCCACATCACGGCGTTTACCCGTTCCACCGCTACTTCCCCTCCGAGTTAATCGGATTTCCGTGCACCACGCTCGCCGCACTGGCCATCTTCCACGAAACCGGCCGTCGCTGCCTCCACCAGCGCCACCACCTCCCCGGGCGATCTCTCCTCAATTCCTCGCGCGCGGAGAGCTGCATCATGACAGCCCAAAGCTCCCCCGACCCCTGGCCAGAGTTGCTTTCCGCCCCAGGTCGCCGGCGCCATGGCCCTCCCCGCGCCGCCCATGGCTTCCGCCGCCGACTCCCTCCGACTTGCTCCGGCTCGGCAAAAAGTGTGGTGAGCATCCCCAGCACCCCTTAATGCTCGTGTGCACATTAAATTTTTCCCTCCACCTCGCCGGCGCCGGCGCCCCGCTCCATCCCCGCCTCTGGCCGCTCAAACCAATGCCGGCCGCTTCCGACACGCCTACCGGCCGTGTAGACACCTCCAGGAGTTTCCTCGTGCACGTGGGGACACGTTTTGGTAGTCGCCGACGTCTCCCCGGCCGCTCCCCACCGGCAGCGCCTCCATCCCCTCCGTGCGCCCCGCCTCCCCTGTTTCGGCCGAATGGAGCCTCTATTGTGGAGCTCAGTTTCAGTGTAGCCTCTTGTAAATAATTTTCCCCCGTTAGACGCGAAAGAGCGCTGTCCCAGTTGGCTAGCCCTTGCGCGCTTAAGACAAGAGTCTTCCCAGGTATTGGGTTCGATTTTTGTCCTCCCCCGTTTCCCATTCTTTTTCTTTTGTTTTTGTTTTTGCTATCTTTACTCCATCTCAATTACGAAATGATGAGGCAATAATTCAAGGAGGCTAATGTAATTAATTTAGACTCAAATAAAAATTTACCTATATATCAAAGTATAAAATTAAAGGCATATGAAAAATTAAGTGAGTACTAGCTCACTAATGTTTAGCTATTGAGATTCAAATTAAAGTCTCCTGGTATACGATTAAGTAGACCACGAAAATAATTGGTGTACCATCAATATTCATCTTCAGTTCGGATACCGGCACATATGATAACTGCCAAATAAATTGCTAAAAGAATACCCTTGTAGATCTAGATATTCGTAAAGATTTTGTATTCGCCAATGACCCTATTAAAGATATAGACCCTATTATTAATATACTATTGATCATGAAATCTTAAATGGTAATTTTAACTTAGTAACAATAATGAAGTATGATCCTGTGTAGCAGGTTCGATCTGTCACAGATAAATTAAGATTAAAATTATGTTAGAATCTAAGTAAAGGGGGTTAAAATATAATAGCCTTAGGTCATCGGATATTAAAAGGACCTAACCAATATATATATATATATATATATATATATATATATATATATATATATATATATATATATATATATATATATATATATATATATATATATATATATATATATATATATATATATATATATATATATTAATATTTTGAAGTGAACATTTAATTAATAACACGAGTAATTAGGATTGCATAAAATTCTACGTATCAAATTAATAGTAATGTGAATTAATTCCATAAGCTAAAAGTTATATACATCGCCTATGGAACCCCTATTCACGAATGGCAACACTCGGCCAATAAATTAAACTCTGGCTAGATTCACACATCTGCTCATAGGTCTAGCCTGGCTCAAGGAACTTCCTTGATAAATATAAAAAAATAGTAAAAAGAAGTTATTAAATAAAATGGGTTAACCTGTGGTATTCAATAGCCGGCTAAACCTAACCACCCTCAAATCCGAAGAATAACGTCATCAATATCCCTGTATCACGAACCCTCCTTAGCCTCTGCTTCGTCGAATGTCCTTCTACCAATCGTCACTTCGTTCCAACCCTTTTTTTTACTCCATCAATACTCCGCGCCCAATCAACCTTGTCTCAAATCACTCCTTCAACCATACTAAAAATTAATCAAGCTCAGTTGGATTTATTTGGACTTTTGAGTTATTTGCATTTATTTGTATTCAGTTGTTTGTCGCGTAATTAGAAGGAGTCCGAAAGATTTATTGGAGTCAAGTAAGACCCAGATCCAGACAAGACAAAGACCAAAAAGCTCAAGCCCATCAAATGAGAAAGCATGGCGTGAGCTCAAGACCGCGGTAAACTGCGCAAGGCGAGTCAATACTTTGATCATGTTGAACCTACATTTTCTGCAAATTATTTTGGTTTAAATTATCAAATTGCATGCTGTTAATTTATATGCAAATACATTTTTAATTTAGAATTTTAGTTAAATGCCTATTATCTAACTTGATTAATATTGCCCCTCCTTTGGAATATTTGAACATGAGAACCTTGTCGCCTTAGCAAAATTATAATAGTAACCTTTCGAAAATAAGTCTGTAATTATATGCCATGCTTAGTATTGTTTAGATAGTCATGGGCGCGAGAGCGCCCAAGCATCACTTTTAACCATGAGAAAAGTTGGTTGGGCAGTCATGGTGGTAATGACTGGTGTATGTTGGATATGGTTATTTTATACTCCCAAAAATCCCAAATTGCTTATTTGTCTGGGCGGATGGTTCGGGGGTATGGTGCAGGTGTGTACGAGAGTGTGGTTTGTGGTAGAACCGCCCAAATAACTCTAAGGACTGAATCTTGTCATGACCTCCCGTGTAAAACAAGTACAACCACAAGTCTGTAAAGTACAACTTGGCCTAGTAGATTTACTGGACCCTGAAAGTCATCATCATCGGTGGAGGAGGTGAGGTAGTGCAAGCGGCTGTCTGTGTGGCGGGCTTGAATGGGACATCCGCGGAGGGTGAGGTTCTGCTGTAGCGTGCTAGTAGTGTGGTAGTCATCTGCTAGGCGTTCAGAAGGAGAACATCCCGCACAACGTATGGGACCCACCGCAAGTGGGAACGGGCCATAGGGTGAGATGATGGAAGGGGCGAGGTACTTTGAACGGTTACTGTGATGGTTCACTCAACCGCACTACTAAGGAATCGTGCGGGGCAACGAGTGTACTGTCTCTTGTGGGTAAAGTGTGCAAACTCTGCAGAGTCAAAACTATTCGAATAGCCGTGCCCACGGTTAAGGGCGGACATGGGAACTTAACTAGATATAGATCTATTTCAAAAATCTTGGCAATGGCAATGATAAAGGGAGGGCTGTGGGAAGCCCTCTATGGTGTTGTCCTGGGCATTGTCCCAGTGGTAATGTAAGTGGTTATAACGCTGAAATGTTAGCATATGGTGCGGATGCCATGTAATGGTGGATGGAATCTGGATCGCTATTATTATTGCATTCCTTTACACATTATGTTTTTGTGCAAATCTACTAGGTCTTAGGAAATTTTTATGTATTGTATTTTTAAATAATGATGGCACTTTTCACAAAATAAAATGTCAGGAAATATAGATGGAGTCGTAAGAAAAGAAGATGGTTGTTGGGTTAACCGCATAAAGTTGTTAGTGGATTCATGTCAATTATAGTGGTGAAAATGATAGTGTGGATTCTGGGAGAAATAAATTGGTGGAGCCTAAATGAATATATAGGCTAGATAGATGATTTAAATAATTTTTGGAGATTTAGGGAGTGCAAAGGTAATTGCTGGATTACTACACTGATGATTAATATAAATTCTTGGAAGATATTGGCGATAATGGGAATTAATATGATTGGATTAAATACTACATGGATGAATTGAATTTCTAAGAATATTAGAGGATCCATAACAATTAGTGGATTATAATCTTGATAAAGTGTATTCTCGGTGGATGTATACTAGTGAGTTGTAGATTTGATCATTGATGTTTTTGGTGGAGGTATACTTGTGGATTAGTTAGTGATAGATAATGGAAAATGAGATTGATTATTGGAAGAATAAATTATGATTTTGAATCAATAACAAAAGGATTGAATACGAATGATTTCGGTGGATTTAAAAGCAATGGTGTTAGTTAATCACTGGAATTTAGAAATGAAGAGTAGATGATTAATAATCACAAGATTGGATGGTTAGGAATTTAGAATACAAGAGATATTAGCAGATCTAAAATAAAGGATGACACTCACTGCTTGGAGTCTTAGGCAGCAATTGATTGGTGGATTGTATAATTGATGTTATCCGCTATTTGAAGTTTTAGACAGCATTGAATATAGAAAGTGTGAGTTTGGTGGATTAAGTCAATTATAGTAGTCACTAGGTGGAGTTTAGACAGCAACAATAACACTATGATTAAATGATAATAATGCTACCAAAAGCAATTTTTGCGAATAAAATAGCCTGAGCCTCTCCTTGATAAGCCATGCATACTATTTATTTGCATTCTGTGTATTGGCTCGCGGAGCACGGGGTTGGAGTGCTCACACTCGCTGTTGCGACAAAATTCAGAATCAGGAATCAAATCACCTCGCCTCAGCAACAAGATTGGACAAGCTGGCAGAGAAGATAAGGATGTCAAGGGCTAGGTCGCGAACCTCCAGTTGGCTGCCTGTGGGCATGTCCTGAAGGTCCCTCCTGTATGCTTCGTTCTTCCGCTGCTGCAATTTAATGATTTCGGCCTAAACGGCCCATGAGTAAGTTTACTTTTATATTTATGCTTCCGTATGATATGTACTTTGATATTCAGAACTGTAATCTGTGAGCACTATCTACTGATCCAGGGAATAGTGCGGTGGAATCACAGAAGATTCCGGATTGTAAAATCTGCGTCTGACAATCACCACAAACTTATCCAGGTACTACATGACAACTTCTTCATCATACTCATCAAGTAAGCTGGGGCATTTGTCAGTCTAAAGGACATGACGGTGTACTCATATTGGCAGTAATGAGCGGCGAAGGCAGTCTTAGGTATATCCTCCTCCCTGATCTTTAGCTGATGGTACCTAAACCTCAGATCTATCTTGGAGAAGACACTTGCTCGTTTCAACTGATCAAAGAGATCATCGATCCTGGGCAACGGATACTTGTTCTTGATGGTGGAATCATTATGGGCTCCATAATCAACACACATCCTCATGCCGCCATTTTTCTTCTTGATGAAGAGAACAGGTACACCCCAAGGTAATAAACTTGGTCGGACATAGCCCCTCAAGTTTCTAGATTTGCTTCTCCAGCTTAGCTAACTAATTAGCTAGCATATGCCATGGTCTCTTGGAAATGGGAGCTGTACTAGAGACTAAGTCAATCATGAACTCGATACCCCTATCCAGTGGCATTTTGAGTAAGTTTTCTGGAAATACATCTGGGTATTCCCGCATGACTGGTACTTCTTCCAGGACTTGAAGGTGATTAAGGACACACTCTTCTATTATAGGAATCTTTGGTGCAAAGGTCACTTCCAATCTCTAATTATTGGTGAGAGTGATAGATAAGGTGGCACAACCTATTTGACCTCTATTCATGGATAACCAGTCATGCCAAGAATGACATCCAACCCTTGAGAGTCTAGGACTATTAACTCAGCTAGAAATGGTCTCCTTCAATGAGCAACTCCACTTTTGGGCATAGGGTCTCGGCTCTCATTTCTGCTCCAAGGGAATGGACTAGCATGGGGTTACTAAGAAGAACTGAACCCAAGCTATTTTTGACTACAAAAGCTTTGGAATTGAATGAAACGGAAGCTTCGGAATAAAACAAAACTGATGCTAGTACTGAGTTTACTAGAAACTTACCTACCACAATGTCCAGCGCATCTTGGGCTTTCTCTACATGACATGGTTCGCACATCCCTTAACAAAGTTCTAGGGCTTCTTGAAAGCTTGCCCAGAGTTCTGTCCTCACGAGGATCCTACATTGGCTACCACTTGGAGCTTCTTGGGGCAAGACTTGGCAAAGTGTCCCATCTCTTTGCAGTAGAAATAGGCTACTCCGTCTAAAGGGGTAGTGTTCTTCTATGCTGGTCTACTTGCAAGAAGGGTGGGATCACCTAAGGAGCGGAGCAATTAGCCTGGAAATGTGGGCGATGAGCTGCTAGCCAGAAGCTGCCGAATGGTAGCGGAGTGTTGTGAGGTTTAGAAATATCTCCTTGATTGACCTTCTGGGTGGCCATCCTCCTCTTGCGGTTTTCCATCTTGACATGCTTGCCTTCCTAATGGATCGCCTTGCTGACCAACTAGTGGAAGTCAGCATAGTTATTGGATAGAAGTTGCACTAAGATGTTGTCATTGAGGCCCTCTAAGAACCTCTCCTGCTTTGCCTCATCAGTGGCGACATCTTCCAATGCATAGCACACCAGTTTGTTAAACTTCTAGAGGTACTCATTCATAGTTCATCCTCCTTGGTGCAAAGCTCAAAACTCCTTCTTTAGCATCATGATGCCGGCTGGAATGTGGGCTTCATAGAAGTGCTGCACAAACTCCACCCAAGAAATGGCCTGCGCATGGGATGAGAGGCGGTGAAGGTATCCCACCACTTAGAAGTGGGTTCGTGCAACTAATGGGACATAAAAAGAACTCGCTCTCGATCGCTATACTAAAGGATGTCCAGCTTCTTCCTGATGGCTCAGAGCCAGTCGTCTGCATCCATAGGCTCTAAGCTACTAGAGAAGGTCAGAGGTCACATCTTCATGAACTCTAACAACCTTGACTGAGGAGCCTGAGCTGGCGGTGGATGATGAATAGGCGAAGCAAGATTGCTAATGGTCTAGACTAGCAACTGGATGAGGTGGTTCTGATTGGCCATCATCTAGACCCAATCAGTTCCATTGGCGGGTGGTGGTAGAGGAACTGGAGCATTCTGTATTTTATGGACTCCGGTGTGGTTGCTGTTGCCATTACTATTGACATTGCTTCTTGTGTTAACCATCCACTTGGTGCTTCCAAGGGTTAGAGGGAAATAGAAGGAACTAAGGGGGTTTGCTAAGTCCATCTCACAAGCAAACACAAGAAAATAGCTAGATAAACACAAACTCAACAATGCATAAGCAACTTTATTAATTATTTTATTATAATAATCTTGTGGCTATTGACAAGGGAATGACAACTCACAAGTACACTCTTATTTAGCCTAAGACATAAATATGAAAAGGTATCTTACTAAGCTAGTTTGAACTGGGCCAAGTACTTCTTTTTGATGCCAGTGTGATGTTTCTTGGGTGGTGACTCGATCTCATTCTCCTCCTGAACTGAGGAGCTGTCATATCCTACGTGAAGCTCTGCTAACTCCTCTACTCAATAGAGCTGGTAGGTGGCGAAATTGGGCATGTCCAAAGTGGATTGGTGTAGATAGTCCAAGGTCTCTATGAGCTACACCTGTTGAACCAACCTGGGGTCATCATCATCTTCAGTGCTCACATAGAAACTCCTGGAGCTGGCAGGGTACCAGCTAGGGTAGTACCAAAAAGCAGTGCCTTGTAGCACCACATCATAGATATATCATAGCTTGTAGATGTCCTCTCAAGCTGCATCCTGATACTAGCATGGAAGGAATATCTGGGCTATAGGGAGTCAAAGGTGTGGAAGGCAGCCTCATCTCCTATATTGGCGAGGATCAGTACTTCTACTCTCCAGCACTCCTGGTTGTTGTAGGACTAGAGATAGCCTTGGTAGATGGGTCGAACCTTGAATCGCAGCTACTGTAGGAGCTCCCAAAGGTCGGTAGATAGGTAACTGGCTTGGACTCTGTGGGTAACTGGCTTGGACTCTGTGGGTAATCTTGGTGGGGGTCTCAGCCTTCTAAAAGTTTTGAAAAGCAAAAGGAGTTAGAAAACAACTTTTAATGAGGAAAATGTAGCTGAGTAGGGCAAAGAGAGAGACAAGTGTCTACAAGAATTTTTGAAATTATATTATGTAAAATAAGTCCTTATGGGGAACCAGTTCTATTCTATCTATAGTCCCATCTTAGAGTCATCATGGCTCTAACAACATCTCTGTCAGACCCCGAAGCGATGACTCCGGATCCTCTGTGTAAATTGTACTATTTTAGGATCAGCTAATGCACACAGTGGTAACAGGGATACATATCAAACATAATGATAAACTTTTATTAGGTAAATAGTATAGCCTTAAAGCCAAAGTTTACATCATCATTGCTCGTTGGCAAAATAAAAAACTAACACCAGAAATAAGTAAATAAATAGTGAAGCTCAAAGAGCCTACCCGTAGGTAGACGATAGTAAGCCGTGGCCTACACATCCTAGTCTTTACCGTAGTCGAAGCAGTCCTCCTCTGAGTAGAGATAGCAAGGGTGAGTACAAAGTTGTACTCCACAAGTTACATGAAAAATGCAATAATAATGTAAGACTAACAAGTGAAGGCATATATGGTTATTTGGGTGTGAAGTAGCATTTAAAGAAATACAGTAAATAGATAGAAAATTACTAAATTTAATACAATAAGTAAAGACTATAATTTAAACAAATTAATACCGTTAGTCCAAGCACTGACCCAACACTAACCTAACCACGGGCATCCCACCTAGACTATCTTTCTCCAAAAAGATTCCACACTTCCATCCAAAACCATTTTATGAAAAACAAAATCTAATTCATGAAAAGCTTTACTCAACATGCTTATGACCGTGGGCACGACTATCTAGGATAGTTTATACACGCTACAGAGGTGGTGTAACTTTAACCACAAGACATAATTAACTCATGATGTCGGCCATTACACGATTCCATAGGCATGTGACTGAGTAATGATAAGTGTAACATCCCAAATTTTGGAGGCTTCAAAAATACGAACTTTTTAAAACTTTTCTTGCATTTTGCTGGCATTCAGATTGGTTCTGAATATTTAATTGAAGATCACTTGAGTTTTGTGCCATACAAATTAATAATCAAGAATACTCCCAAATACAAACAATAATCTTGTAAATTATAAAACGGAAAGTGTCACTATAGATCATGAAATCAAAATGTCAACACCCTGTAATCAAATTCATGCCAATAAAATAATATCCAAACTAAAAACTTAGGTAGTAAATAATGTGCAAAAACTGAAATTAATAATCTTAAATGTGAAATAGAAACTCGATTTCCCAATTATCATTCACGCCCATTATTGTCCAAAACCATGGCCTTGACCTTTTTCTACTCTTTCCCTTACCCCCTCTTTCTCTTGCGCATGGGCCCCCGGCCTTCTTCCCCCATGCTTCCTTCTTTCTTTTTCCTTTCCTCCTT
This sequence comes from Dendrocalamus latiflorus, assembly GCA_017311315.1. Taxonomy (NCBI): domain Eukaryota; kingdom Viridiplantae; phylum Streptophyta; class Magnoliopsida; order Poales; family Poaceae; genus Dendrocalamus; species Dendrocalamus latiflorus. The sequence goes on from CM029647.1 coordinate 40,468,684, forward strand.
TCTTCTCCTGGCTGAGCTCGCTCCGCGTCGGCAGCTCCTGTGTGCGTGTCACACCCCGGCTCCCTCTGCCCCGCGCACGTCTTCCCCGTCCCTCCCCTCGCGTCATCCCGGCCCCGCCTCCTCTGGCGCACCTGCCCCCGTCGCTCCCACGTCGCGTCGCCGTCCCCTCCGCCCATGCCCTGCCGCCCCTGTGCGCTGCACGCCGCCATCGTCATCCCACCGTCCCGTCGCCCTCGGTCGTCGGCCACAGGGCAGCGCAGTGACCCCCCCTCCGCTCCTATAAGCAGCTTCCCCCCCTCCCGTTGCTTCCCCGCGCCCTCTTCCGTTTCCCCTACCTCCCTCTGCCTTTCAACCCGAGCGCCGGCCACCGCATCGCGCCGCCCCGGCCGCTTCGGCGACGCCACCCCCACTTCGACCGCGTCACGGCGAGCCTCAACCCCCCAGCTACACCCCAGCCGAAGTAATTGGAAAACGCCGCATCAAGCTCGCCGGGACGGCCATCTCTCCCAACTCCAGCCAAAATCGCCGCCGCCAGCGCCACCCCCTCCCTGGTGATCCCTGGCCCGATTGCTTCCTTGGAGAGCATCACCAAGGCGTTGTGAGTCTTCACTGGGCATTGGCTGCGGCGTTCCTTCACCCTAGCTCACCGGCAACATGAGTCCCCTCACGCCGCCCATGGCCCTCGCCGCCGACTCGCCACAGCCCCTCCCTGACTCGACCACCGGCGCGGTAAGCCTCCGTCCGCCTCCCTCCCGCTCGTGCGCACGCTATCCCCTCCCCTTTCCTTCCGGGCCGCCGGCGCATCGCTTCCACCTCACTGCCGGCCGCCCCGCACCGTCGCCCTCTCGCTTCGCCGCCGCTCCGGTCAAATCGACACCACCCCTAGCTTCCCCATCTCCTGTGCATTCCATTTTGCGGGTCGCCACACCCTCCTCGGCTACCGTACGCCGCCGGCAACTTCGGCACCGTGCGCCACCGGCTCTCCCCTGTTTTTGCCCTAGGAGCAACGCAACATCTTTTTGTTTTAGTGCCATTAACTACCAGCCCAGGCATCCTGCCCAATTGGCTACCCGATCACACACAAGAGTTTCCAAGCCCTGAGATCCAGAATTCGAGTTCAGTCTGCAGCACTTTTTCCCCACATTTTTATTCTGCTTTTTGTAGCTCAGTTTAATTAATAAAAAGCAGGGAAAATAAGGGAATAGTGTAGAGAAGCTAATAAAAATTTAACTAGGATATAAATGGGATTATTTAAGATTTGAATTTTGATTAGTTCATTAATATGGTTTGAGCAATTATTTAAAAGGCAAATTATTAAATCCAATGCAATAACAAATAAATATGACTTTGGTTAAATATTCAAACATACTAAGGAATACCCTTAATTACAATATATGCCCTAATATTCATCCTGCTACCATTAAGTAAATTCCCGTGGTAGATTTAAATAAATAGCGATATTGATCTAAGAATCTGTATGACAAGCCTTGTTAGATAAATGAAATGTGAGATAGAAATAAAGCTAAGTTTAATAATAACAAAGGTGTACACAAGATAATAATAGTATCATTAATTAAAATCCTAACATTAGGTTTAAAGGAATAATAATAATGACTAGTATACATAGATCCTAGTACAAAATTAAACTAAGCCAAATGCTAACTAAGGATTCATAACATGCTGTACTATAAAGTGCTATAAACCCGGATTCTAAACTTAATTCAGCAAACTAAAAAGTGTAGACAACGCGTATAGCATGTGCCCTGAATATTAGCGATCGACAAAATAATGCTTCTCAAATCACTAGCAATATAAACAAAATTTATAAGCGAATAGGTATATGGGGGAATAGTTTGAAAAGCATGGATGATAGGAATGTAACCCACCAGTAAATATGTTAGTACAATTCTTGTGTCCATCATAGACCCAACTAAAAATGTAGACACCACCATTACCCTATTGCGGATCGTAAAAATCTTAAATGGTAGCTTTAAATTAGTAACAATAACAAAATATAATCATGTGTAGCAGGTTCAAGCAGTCATAAATAAATCAAGATTAAATTGTGTCAAAAGTTAAGTAAAAGGGGTAAAATGTCAATAACTTCCATAGTGCCTTCAGATTAAAAAGTTATATTAATAAACAGGTACCAAAATATAATAGCCCTAGGTCGTCGGGCATTAAAATGACCTAACCAGTATATAAATATTATAAAGTAAACATTTAATCAATAACACGAGTAATTAAGGTTGCATAAAATGCTACCTATCAAATTACTGGCAAGATAAATTAATTCAACAATATAAAAGTTGTATACACCATCTCTGGAACCCCGCCTTAAATTCATAAATGACAACAATTGACCAATACGATACTTAATACTCAACCAAATTCATATACCTGCCCATAGGTCTAGACGAGCTCATGGAACTTCCTTGATAAATACAAAAATAATAAAGGAAGCTATGAATACAAGGATCAAGTTATCATATTCTACCATCAGTGTACCTAGTTATCTTCGAGCACTAAACAAAAATAATCTCATGTATTCTAAAATCACAAGGTTCTATCCCTCTTTAATATCTCAGATAATTTCTCCCTTTTGTCCATAAGTCTTACCTGACTCCTGGAACTTTCCTAATAAATATAAATCAATAAATAGAAAGGCATCTACTGAGAGACCGAACCTCGCCTTTCTCCCAACAGCTATGTTGGCCACTTGTTTCCCAAAGCAACTAATTCCTGTAGATACTTCCTCACTTTTGATCTCTTATTATCCTAAAATTTTCCCTCACAGTAAAGCTATTCAGATAACTCGTTTTCTCACTCAAATCCAGCTACCGTTGTGTTTGCAACACACTAAACCGCATCATCCTTCTATTCTCAAATCGTAATAAATGTATAATTTAAATTAAATCGGGTATTTAAAGTGTTTGGATTTATATGGATCTTTTGAGTTATTTGTTTTTATTTGAATTCAGTTGCTTAGCGCGTATTTAGAAATTGAAGTCCGGAAGAATCAAGGATCAAGCGAGGCCAAGATCGAAGTGGAGATAAAGACCCGAACCTCACGGTCGACAAATGAGAAAGCTTTGAGTGAGCGCAAGACTGCGGTAAACCGCGCAAGGCGAGTCAATACTTTGATCATGTTGAACCTACATTTTCTGCAAATTATTTTTGTTTAAATTATCAAATTGCATGCTGTTATGTTATATGCAAATACATGTTAATTTAATATTCTAGTTATATGCCCATTGCTTACCTTGATTAATATTACACCTCCCTTTGGAATATTTGAATTGTGAACCTTGTCGCCCTAGCAAAACTTATAATAGTTACCTTTCGAAAATAAGTCCGTAATTATATGCCATGCTTAGTATTGCTTAGATACTCATGGGCGCGAGAGCGCCCAAACAACCCTTTTAATCCTGAGAAAAATTGATTGGGCAGTCATGGTGGTAATGACTGGTGTATGTTGGATATGGCTATTTTATATTCCCAAAAAACCTCAAATTGCTTACTTGTCTGGGCGGATGGTTCGGGGGTATGGTGCAGGTGTGCACGAGAGTGTGGTTTGTGGTAGAACCGCCCAGATACCCTAAGGACTGAATCTTGTCATGACCTCCTGTGTAAAACAAGTACAACCACAAGTCTGTAAAGTACAACTTGGCTTAGTAGATTTACCGGACCCTGAAAGTCATCATCATCAGTGAAGGAGTAAAGTGGTGCAAGCGGCTGTCTGTGTGTCAGGCTTGAATGGGACACCCGCAGAGGGTGAAGTTCTGCTGTGGCGGCTAGCAAGGTGAAGTATCCAACTGCTAGACGTTCAGAAGGAGAACATCCCGCACAACGTATGGGACCCATCGCAAGTGGGAACGACCCATAGGGTGAGATGATGGAAGGGGCGAGGTAGTTTGAACAGTTACTGTGATGGTTTGCTCAACCGCATGACTAAGGAATCGTGTGGGGCAACGAGTAAACTGTCTCTTGTGGGTAAAGTGTACAAACTCTGCAGAGTCAAAACTATTCGAATAGCCGTGCCCACGGTCAAAGGCGGACATGGGAACTTAACCAGATATAGTTCTATTTCAAAAACTTTGTGGGTGGGAATGGAAAAGTGGAGGGCAGCGGAAAGCCCTGATTTGAGTTGTCCTGGGTGTCGTCCCAGTGGTAAGTTAAGCGGCTATAACGCTGAAAGATGTTATCCGATGTGATTCCATATGTATGGAAAAATTATGGTGATATTAGGCATATGGTGTGATGCCATATGTATGGAAAATCATGTTAATATTCCTTGAACATTATGTTTTGTTCCAAATCAGCCAGGTCTCAGGAAATTTTATGTATTGTATTTCAAATAGTGGCATTTCTATTCTTACAAAATAAAATATGGGTGGCATAAGCAGGGTCGTGAGTAAAGGAAATAGATGTTTGTAGTGTACACATAAAGGTATTGGTGGATTCATGTCGATCATAAATAGGAAATGATAGTGTGGGTTCTAGGAGAAATAAATTGGTGGAGTCTAGCTGAATAGATAGGCTAAATAGATGATCTAATTGAATTTTCGGGAATTTGGAGGAGTAATACAAGTATTGGATTATAGTTCCTGACTAGTGATTTACTTGGTGGGAGAATACCAGTGGATCGTAGAATTAATCAATGATATTCTTGGTGGATATATAATGGTGAATCGTAGAATTGATCAATGATATTCTTGGTGGATATATAATATTGAATCGTAGGTTTGATCAATGATGTTCTTGGTGGATTTGAATCAATAATAAAAAGGATTGGATTATTAGAAAATCTTGATGAGAATGTTCGGTGGATTAATTAGGTGATGTCACTCGCTGTTTGGAGTTTTAGACAGCAATCAATATAGAAAGTATATGATCGGTGGATTAATTAAATGATGTCAGTCGCTGTTTGGAGTTTTAGACAGCAATCAATATAGAAAGTATATGATCGGTGGATTAATTAAATGATGTCAGTCTCTGTTTGGAGTTTTAGACAGCAATCAATATAGAAAGTATATGTTCGGTGGATTAATTAAATGATGTCAGTCGCTGTTCGGAGTCTTAGACAGCAATCAGTATCGAAAGTGTACCTTTGGTGGATTAAGTCAATTATGGCAATTGCCGTGTGGAGTATAGGCAGCAACAATAACACGGTGATTAAATAATAGCAATGCTACTAAACGCGTTTTATGGCAAATAAAATAACCCGAGCCTCTCCTTTGATAAGCCATGCATACTATTTATTTGCATTCTGTGTATTGGCTCGCGGAGCACGGGGTCGGAGTGCTCACGCTCGCTTTTGCGACAAAATTCAGAATCAAGAATCAAATCACCTCGCCTCAGCATCAAGATTGGACAAGCTGGCAGAGAAGATGAAAATGTCAAGGGCTAGGTCGCGAACCTCCAGTTGGCTGCCTGTGGGCATGTCCTGAAGGTCCCACCTGTGTGCTCGTTCTTCCGCTGCTGCAATTTATTGATTTCGGCCTAATCGGCCCATGAGTAAGTCTACTATTATATTTACGCTTCCGCATGATATGTATTTTTGATATTCATTACTGTAACTATGAGCACTATCTACTGATCCAGGGAATAGTGCGGTGGAATCACAGAGGGTGCCGGATTGTATAATCTGGGCTCTGACAGCGATGGTATCAGAGCATATCGACTGCAGGTCGTGATCTAGTTAGCCTGGCCGTTAGTTTCATGACTAGAAATATTTCTTAAAATATTATTTCCAAAAATATAAGTTATGCTGCTCATTCTTATCTCTCCTAGATGATTCCCCTCATCTATATGCTGTCTTAGCCATTTTTACTTCCAGAGCTCTATTACGCCGAATTCAAAATAATAACACAAGAGTGAGTGCTAATATCAACCAAATTACCCCCCAAATACTTCCCTCCTCCGTCTATTAAATTTAAAAAAGGAAAATTTTGATCCTCTTCTTGTACCTTTACTCCAAGAAATTAAGGTTAGGGACGTTGAAGATGGACATAAAGATAAGTGGTCTCGTTTTAAACGGACTATGTATATGGATCTTGTGCCCTCCTATGTGTGCTCCCCGAGTAGACGATGTATTGTTGCAAGATTTTGTTTGGGCCCTGTGCACTGCCTTCTTGCCCTCAGGCGTTCTATTTCGCAGTCACAGGAAAAGTTTGCTTTTGAAAAACTTGCGTGGTTTTGTACCATCCCAGCTCCCTGGGAACGCTCTTCTAAAAATTAGCATGGGTTAGATCACCTTATCCCAACGACTCAATCCCCACCTCATGCTATTCCCTCTCATCCTGTTGCTGCAAATCCGGTCAGGTCTACTGAATCAAAGAGGTAAATAACCAAAGACCAGGACTTGAGACTCTACCCTGCCAACATTCTCTCCTTACTTACCTGGAGGACCCATCGTGCCTGGAGTTAGAAGAGATGAATAATGACTAGTGATACCCATTTTAAGGGGGGTAGCACTAAGAGACAAGATGTCGAAGAACTACTATGATATATATGACGGAGATGCGATAACCTGGACTCAGACCCAATTGAACCAGCACAACAAGACTTGCAAGACCGGGAGCCTTACAGTTATAAGGACAAAAAGGGCACCATATAGATGTTTCCATAGTCACCTCTGCAATCTTAAGGCCTTCTACCCTAGGGCACAAACCATTGCTACTCACCTATCAAGATGAAATACTGCGACCATATGTCCAATAGGCAATGCCACTACTCCGTTCTACGATACTAAGAAGACAACAACATTAAGAGCAAGTATTGGGAAGTCTACGACCTATCCAAGAGAACAAGGTTTCTTTCTTTCCTTTTTGACTTCTACAAGTGCTAACCCCTATTGCGTAGATTTTCTTCCCTCTGTGGAGCTCAAGAACTATACGCCAAGCAACACCTCGAAACTTATTGCTAGCCAATTTAACCCCGCTTACCTCCTTCTGCTCTACCGGAATCTCGGGGTCGAGATTCATTTAAGGGGGGTAGGTTTGTAACATCCCAAATTTTGGAGGCTTCAAAAATACGAACTTTTTAAAACTTTTCTTGCATTTTGCTGGCATTCAGATTGGTTCTGAATATTTAATTGAAGATCACTTGAGTTTTGTGCCATACAAATTAATAATCAAGAATACTCCCAAATACAAACAATAATCTTGTAAATAATAAAACGGAAAGTGTCACTATAGATCATGAAATCAAAATGTCAACACCCTGTAATCAAATTCATGCCAATAAAATAATATCCAAACTAAAAACTTAGGTAGTAAATAATGTGCAAGAACTGAAATTAATAATCTTAAATGTGAAATAGAAACTTGATTTCCCAATTATCATTCACCCCCATTATTGTCCAAAACCATGGCCTTGACCTTTTTCTACTCTTTCCCTTACCCCCTCTTTCTCTTGCGCATGGGCCCCCGGCCTTCTTCCCCCATGCTTCCTCTTTCTTTTTCCTTTCCTCCTTTCTTCTCCTGGCTGAGCTCGCTCCGCGTCGGCAGCTCCTGTGCGCGTGTCACACCCCGGCTCCCTCTACCCCACGCACGTCTTCCCCGTCCCTCCCCTCGCGCCATCCCGGCCCCGCCTCCTCTGGCGCACCTGCCCCCGTTGCTCCCACGTCGCGTCGCCGTCCCCTCCGCCCATGCCCTGCCGCCCCTGTGCGCTGCACGCCGCCATCGTCATCCCACCGTCCCGTCGCCCTCGGTCGTCGGCCACAGGGCAGCGCAGTGACCCCCCCTCCGCTCCTATAAGCAGCTTGCCCCCCCTCCCGTTCCTTCCCCGCGCCCTCTTCTGTTTCCCCTACCTCCCTCTGCCCTTCAACCCGAGCGCCGGCCACCGCCTCGCGCCGCCCCGGCCGCTTCGGCGACGCCACCCCCACTTCGACCGCGTCACAGTGAGCCTCAACCCCCCAGCTACACCCCAGCCGAAGTAATTGGAAAACGCCGCATCAAGCTCGCCGGGACGGCCATCTCTCCCAACTCCAGCCAAAATCGCCGCCGCCAGCGCCACCCCCTCCCTGGTGATCCCTGGCCCGATTGCTTCCTTGGAGAGCATCACCAAGGCGTTGTGAGTCTTCACCGGGCATTGGCTGCGGCGTTCCTTCACCCTAGCTCACCGGCGACATGAGTCCCCTCACGCCGCCCATGGCCCTCGCCGCCGACTCGCCACAGCCCCTCCCTGACTCCACCACCGGCGCGGTAAGCCTCCGTCCGCCTCCCTCCCGCTCGTGCGCACGCTATCCCCTCCCCTTTCCTTCCCGGCCGCCGGCGCATCGCTTCCACCTCACTGCCGGCCGCCCCGCACCGTCGCCCTCTCGCTTCGCCGCCGCTCCGGTCAAATCGACGCCACCCCTAGCTTCCCCATCTCCTGTGCATTCCATTTTGCGGGTCGCCACACCCTCCTCGGCTACTGTACGCCGCCGGCAACTTCGGCACCGTGCGTCACCGGCTCTCCCCTGTTTTGGCCTGTTTTTGCCCTAGGAGTAATGCAACATCTTTTTGTTTTAGTGCCATTAACTACCAGCCCAGGCATCCTGCCCAATTGGCTACCCGATCACACACAAGAGTTTCCAAGCCCTGAGATCCACAATTCGAGTTCAGTCTGCAGCACTTTTTCCCCACATTTTTATTCTGCTTTTTGTAGCTCAGTTTAATTAATAAAAAGCAGGGAAAATAAGGGAATAGTGTAGAGAAGCTAATAAAAATTTAACTAGGATATAAATGGGATTATTTAAGATTTGAATTTTGATTAGTTCATTAATATGGTTTGAGCAATTATTTAAAAGGCAAATTATTAAATCCAATGCAATAACAAATAAATATGACTTTGGTTAAATATTCAAACATACTAAGGAATACCCTTAATTACAATATATGCCCTAATATTCATCCTGCTAGCATTAAGTAAATTCCCGTGGTAGATTTAAATAAATAGCGATATTGATCTAAGAATCTGTATGACAAGCCTTGTTAGATAAATGAAATGTGAGATAGAAATAACGCTAAGTTTAATAATAACAAAGGTGTACACAAGATAATAATAGTATCATTAATTAAAATCCTAACATTAGGTTTAAAGGAATAATAATAATGACTAGTATACTTAGATCCTAGTACAAAATTAAACTAAGCCAAATGCTAACTAAGGATTCATAACATGTTGTGCTATAAAGTGCTATAAACCCGGATTCTAAACTTAATTCAGCAAACTAAAAAGTGTAGACAACGCGTATAGCATGTGCCCTGAATATTAGCGATCGACAAAATAATGTTTCTCAAATCACTAGCAATATAAACAAAATTTATAAGCGAATAGGTATATGGGGGAATAGTTTGAAAAGCACGGATGATAGGAATGTAACCCACTAGTAAATATGTTAGTACAATTCTTGTGTCCATCATAGACCCAACTAAAAATGTAGACACCACCATTACCCTATTGCGGATCGTAAAAATCTTAAATGGTAGCTTTAAATTAGTAACGATAACAAAATATAATCATGTGTAGCAGGTTCAAGCAGTCATAAATAAATCAAGATTAAATTGTGTCAAAAGTTAAGTAAAAGGGGTAAAATGTCAATAACTTCCATAGTGCCTTCAGATTAAAAAGTTATATTAATAAACAGGTACCAAAATATAATAGCCCTAGGTCGTCGAGCATTAAAATGACCTAACCAGTATATAAATATTCTAAAGTAAACATTTAATCAATAACACGAGTAATTAAGGTTGCATAAAATGCTACCTATCAAATTACTGGCAAGATAAATTAATTCAACAATATAAAAGTTGTATACACCATCTCTGGAACCCCGCCTTAAATTCATAAATGACAACAATTGACCAATGCGATACTTAATACTCAACCAAATTCATATACCTGCCCATAGGTCTAGACGAGCTCATGGAACTTCCTTGATAAATACAAAAATAATAAAGGAAGCTATGAATACAAGGATCAAGTTATCATATTCTACCATCAGTGTACCTAGTTATCTTCGAGCACTAAACAAAAATAATCTCATGTATTCTAAAATCACAAGGTTCTATCCCTGTTTAATATCTCAGATAATTTCTCCCTTTTGTCCATAAGTCTTACCTGACTCCTGGAACTTTCCTAATAAATATAAATCAATAAATAGAAAGGCATCTACTGAGAGACCGAACCTCGCCTTTCTCCCAACAGCTATGTTGGCCACTTGTTTCCCAAAGCAACTAATTCCTGTAGATACTTCCTCACTTTTGATCTCTTATTATACTAAAATTTTCCCTCACAGTAAAGCTATTCAGATAACTCGTTTTCTCACTCAAATCCAGCTACCGTTGTGTTTGCAACACACTAAACCGCATCATCCTTCTATTCTCAAATCGTAATAAATGTATAATTTAAATTAAATCGGGTATTTAAAGTGTTTGGATTTATATGGATCTTTTGAGTTATTTGTTTTTATTTGAATTCAGTTGCTTAGCGCGTATTTAGAAATTGAAGTCTGGAAGAATCAAGGATCAAGCGAGGCCAAGATCGAAGTGGAGATAAAGACCCGAACCTCACGGTTGACAAATGAGAAAGCTTTGAGTGAGCGCAAGACTGCGGTAAACCGCGCAAGGCGAGTCAATACTTTGATCATGTTGAACCTACATTTTCTGCAAATTATTTTTGTTTAAATTATCAAATTGCATGCTGTTATGTTATATGCAAATACATGTTAATTTAATATTCTAGTTATATGCCCATTGCTTACCTTGATTAATATTACACCTCCCTTTGGAATATTTGAATTGTGAACCTTGTTGCCCTAGCAAAACTTATAATAGTAACCTTTCGAAAATAAGTCCGTAATTATATGCCATGCTTAGTATTGCTTAGATACTCATGGGCGCGAGAGCGCCCAAACATCCCTTTTAATCCTGAGAAAAATTGATTGGGCAGTCATGGTGGTAATGACTGGTGTATGTTGGATATGGCTATTTTATATTCCCAAAAAACCTCAAATTGCTTACTTGTCTGGGCGGATGGTTCGGGGGTATGGTGCAGGTGTGCACGAGAGTATGGTTTGTGGTAGAACCGCCCAGATACCCTAAGGACTGAATCTTGTCATGACCTCCTGTGTAAAACAAGTACAACCACAAGTCTGTAAAGTACAACTTGGCTTAGTAGATTTACCGGACCCTGAAAGTCATCATCATCAGTGAAGGAGTAAAGTGGTGCAAGCGGCTGTCTGTGTGTCAGGCTTGAATGGGACACCCGCAGAGGGTGAAGTTCTGCTGTGGCGGCTAGCAAGGTGAAGTATCCAACTGCTAGACGTTCAGAAGGAGAACATCCCGCACAACGTATGGGACCCATCGCAAGTGGGAACGACCCATAGGGTGAGATGATGGAAGGGGCGAGGTACTTTGAACAGTTACTGTGATGGTTTGCTCAACCGCATGACTTAGGAATCGTGTGGGGCAACGAGTAAACTGTCTCTTGTGGGTAAAGTGTACAAACTCTGCAGAGTCAAAACTATTCGAATAGCCGTGCCCACGGTCAAGGGCGGACATGGGAACTTAACCAGATATAGTTCTATTTCAAAAACTTTGTGGGTGGGAATGGAAAAGTGGAGGGCAGCGGAAAGCCCTGATTTGAGTTGTCCTGGGTGTCGTCCCAGTGGTAAGTTAAGCGGCTATAACGCTGAAAGATGTTATCCGATGTGATTCCATATGTATGGAAAAATTATGGTGATATTAGGCATATGGTGTGATGCCATATGTATGGAAAATCATGTTAATATTCCTTGAACATTATGTTTTGTTCCAAATCTGCCAGGTCTTAGGAAATTTTATGTATTGTATTTCAAATAGTGGCATTTCTATTCTTACAAAATAAAATATGGGTGTAATAAGCAGGGTCGTGAGTAAAGGAAATAGATGTTTGTAGTGTACACATAAAGGTATTGGTGGATTCATGTCGATCATAAATAGGAAATGATAGTGTGGGTTCTAGGAGAAATAAATTGGTGGAGTCTAGCTGAATAGATAGGCTAAATAGATGATCTAATTGAATTTTCGGGAATTTGGAGGAGTAATACAAGTATTGGATTATAGTTCCTAACTAGTGATTTACTTGGTGGGAGAATACCAGTGGATCGTAGAATTAATCAATGATATTCTTGGTGGATATATAATGGTGAATCGTAGAATTGATCAATGATATTCTTGGTGGATATATAATATTGAATCGTAGGTTTGATCAATGATGTTCTTGGTGGATTTGAATCAATAATAAAAAGGATTGGATTATTAGAAAATCTTGATGAGAATGTTCGGTGGATTAATTAGGTGATGTCACTCGCTGTTTGGAGTTTTAGACAGCAATCAATATAGAAAGTATATGATCGGTGGATTAATTAAATGATGTCAGTCGCTGTTTGGAGTTTTAGACAGCAATCAATATAGAAAGTATATGATCGGTGGATTAATTAAATGATGTCAGTCTCTGTTTGGAGTTTTAGACAGCAATCAATATAGAAAGTATATGTTCGGTGGATTAATTAAATGATGTCAGTCGCTGTTCGGAGTCTTAGACAGCAATCAGTATCGAAAGTGTACCTTTGGTGGATTAAGTCAATTATGGCAATTGCCGTGTGGAGTATAGGCAGCAACAATAACACGGTGATTAAATAATAGCAATGCTACTAAACGCGTTTTATGGCAAATAAAATAACCCGAGCCTCTCCTTTGATAAGCCATGCATACTATTTATTTGCATTCTGTGTATTGGCTCGCGGAGCACGGGGTCGGAGTGCTCACGCTCGCTTTTGCGACAAAATTCAGAATCAAGAATCAAATCACCTCGCCTCAGCATCAAGATTGGACAAGCTGGCAGAGAAGATGAAAATGTCAAGGGCTAGGTCGCGAACCTCCAGTTGGCTGCCTGTGGGCATGTCCTGAAGGTCCCACCTGTGTGCTCGTTCTTCCGCTGCTGCAATTTATTGATTTCGGCCTAATCGGCCCATGAGTAAGTCTACTATTATATTTACGCTTCCGCATGATATGTATTTTTGATATTCATTACTGTAACTATGAGCACTATCTACTGATCCAGGGAATAGTGCGGTGGAATCACAGAGGGTGCCGGATTGTATAATCTGGGCTCTGACAGCGATGGTATCAGAGCATATCGACTGCAGGTCGTGATCTAGTTAGCCTGGCCGTTAGTTTCATGACTAGAAATATTTCTTAAAATATTATTTCCAAAAATATAAGTTATGCTGCTCATTCTTATCTCTCCTAGATGATTCCCCTCATCTATATGCTGTCTTAGCCATTTTTACTTCCAGAGCTCTATTACGCCGAATTCAAAATAATAACACAAGAGTGAGTGCTAATATCAACCAAATTACCCCCCAAATACTTCCCTCCTCCGTCTATTAAATTTAAAAAAGGAAAATTTTGATCCTCTTCTTGTACCTTTACTCCAAGAAATTAAGGTTAGGGACGTTGAAGATGGACATAAAGATAAGTGGTCTCGTTTTAAACGGACTATGTATATGGATCTTGTGCCCTCCTATGTGTGCTCCCCGAGTAGACGATGTATTGTTGCAAGATTTTGTTTGGGCCCTGTGCACTGCCTTCTTGCCCTCAGGCGTTCTATTTCGCAGTCACGGGAAAAGTTTGCTTTTGAAAAACTTGCGTGGTTTTGTACCATCCCAGCTCCCTGGGAACGCTCTTCTAAAAATTAGCATGGGTTAGATCACCTTATCCCAACGACTCAATCCCCACCTCATGCTATTCCCTCTCATCCTGTTGCTGCAAATCCGGTCAGGTCTACTGAATCAAAGAGGTAAATAACCAAAGACCAGGACTTGAGACTCTACCCTGCCAACATTCTCTCCTTACTTACCTGGAGGACCCATCGTGCCTGGAGTTAGAAGAGATGAATAATGACTAGTGATACCCATTTTAAGGGGGGTAGCACTAAGAGACAAGATGTCGAAGAACTACTATGATATATATGACGGAGATGCGATAACCTGGACTCAGACCCAATTGAACCAGCACAACAAGACTTGCAAGACCGGGAGCCTTACAGTTATAAGGACAAAAAGGGCACCATATAGATGTTTCCATAGTCACCTCTGCAATCTTAAGGCCTTCTACCCTAGGGCACAAACCATTGCTACTCACCTATCAAGATGAAATACTGCGACCATATGTCCAATGGCCCAATGGCCCGACGACACTTCGGCTCATGGCGGCTACTGGTGAGTGGCGCACGAGAGAGAGGGGGATGTGGGGAGTCCGTTTGTACCTCGCGCAAAGCTCGGGAAGCAATGGAGGCAGCCAGTGAAGGAGAAGGCCGGTGGTAGGGCTCAGCCATCAGCGATAGTGGCATTTTGGTGATGCGCTTGATCTGAGGAGGGGCGGATGGAGTTCGCACGAGCACAGTGAAGCCAGAGGCAAAGACAGCTGTTGGATCAAAATCGGCGACAGAGGGGGGTGAATGTCGACTTTTAAAATCGCCTCCAAAAGTGTTCGCAAAAAATCTCTACTCTCCGATAGCTATAAAAGCTATGAACGAGAAGAGATGATTGCTCACTCAAGCCGAAAACCAAACTGACAAGAGACTGAAATGGATCAAGAAAAAGAGACTGCAAAAAACTGGCCATGGCAAGAAATCAACTGGAATTACTACCATGGCAAAGAAAGCGGGGTACCACGGCTGCCACGGCAAGGTTTTTCGCTGATTTTGCTGCCACGGCAAGCAGCAGAAACTGAACATCAAAAGAGACAGCAAAAGGATTCAGTTTACTGCAAAAGAGACAAAAGAATAAAAAGCATAGCAGTCCCAAAGAACCATCCGAAGGCACAAAAGAAACTGCAGCTGGACCCAACTTCTTTGCTGGCCAAAAGCTCAGAGAATCTGCACTGCCAACACCATGGAAAGAAAAGCTAAAATAGAGTAACTGCTGCTGTCCTTACTGCAGAAAATGCTTTCACTTGTACCAGCCGATCAACACAAAAACTCAAGAGGACAGCAGCTCAAACAAGGCAGCCAAAAGCAACAAAGAGCTGAACCAAAATACTGGTTTTTGCTGCTTGCCGAGACTCATTTTTATGCCTGAAAACTGAACCAAAACAGCTCAACTAAGAGAAGAAAGATCACTTCATGAGAGCAGCAGCCAAACAACGAAATGAGCTCTGAGATCACTCTCGGATAGACTAAAAAGGAAGAACCAGAACAAGAAACTAAATCAAAAGCACATGAAAGGCAAGAACACAAGATAAAATATAAAAGCGATACGGAGACATGAATGATTGAAATGAGTGTTTACATCTCAGCTCACTTCTCTCTTGATCTCTCTAAGTCCCCATACATGATTAGGAGATCAAGAACACAACCCTATCTCATACAACCATGGAGAGACACAAATAAAACCCTAACTCTTACATACACTCTCTCAAAAATTCAGCACACCATCTCCCTCTCTATTTATAGCCTCCACTAATGGGTTCACCAAGTGCTTTACCCATTTAGCTTTTGCGCTTTACCCACAATCCACTTCCTTTAGTGCAGCTTTGCGTTTTTACCGAAACGCCCCTCGCGCACCTTCCAGGAAGCTTCCTCATTCCTTGCCCTACAAGCCACGCAGCTTCGCCGTCTTCGGCACACCTCGACCGTTCTGACCTGAGCGCCACCTGCACCTAGTCCGGTTCACCGTGCCTCGCCATGACTCCACCTCGAGTCCACGTCGTCTTCGACACATCCCAACCGTTCTGACCTCAGCACCACCTGCGCCTAGTCTGGTCCTCCGTGTCTCGCCACGACTCCGTCTCGATGTCCTGCAGCCAACACAGACAAGAAACACATCACATAGCACCGCTCAACACATGAAAGCGTAAATAGCATCATACTTACTCATGATGAAGTCCAAACCTATCGAAACATTAGAATACGCATCCTAAGCCAATACGACCAAGTTTGACCACACCGACTGAGCCCGTTGCACCACGCAACGACATGGTCCAAACCTCCCAAACCAAACTCGACTATCCTAAACCCTTGTCAATTACTCATCACTCTCATGGGTCACGGCCACATGGTTTCTCAATCTCCCCCTTAATGAGTATATTGACAAACCCAAGAAAAAGCATGAAGTTGAGTTTATTTGTGAAGAGTCCAACATGGTCCAAACGAAGGCAATGAAGCGAATGACCACGTCGACAGAAGGAACACTAGAGCAACAACAGAAAGAGCAAATTGTTCTCCAAAGCTCTAGAAAGATTCCCAACAGACTTTTTCTCCTCTATTCTCCCCCTTTTGGCAATAAAGACATCAAGGATGCAAAAGAGAGAATATGTCATGTTAATGGATGAAAGTGGCTGAAGTTTGATTATTCTAAGCATGTTGAGCCATGAGAATTATCCATAATGACCATAATGAAGTACACCAAGCCATAACTCAATGAAAGGCTATCTAGATCATGACAAGATATGTATAACCTAGCTAGAACACATTGATGACGATCTGAAATGTAGTGTGTTTTGTGAGCATGTCAAGTCATCATAAAGCAAAGTCTAGCTAAAGATATCCAAGAATGATGCAGGCCATGTCAATAAGCTAAGCGGAAACAAGAAACTAGAGTTGAGTCAATTAGAGTGCTACAAGTTCAAGAGTTTATCATTTGTTTAAGAACTTTTCATCTTTAGGTGATTAAGCAAATTTTGCACAATTGACATATTTTCTTTTCAAGCTTATGGTTGTTTCCAACCAAAAATTTTTGTCATGTGCTAGATCTCAAGCCTTATGCGACTACTCCAAGCGAGAAGCTTAAGAAGATAGTCTAGGTCATCCAAAACTCCCCCTGAGTTCATGCCTAGTGCAATGGCAAGCCATCTCATGAGAAAAAATTGGTGAAATCAGTTTTTTCGCACATAAAAAGAGATCTTTTTGCTTTTAACAGATTGTGCTAATTCATGATGTATCAAGATACTAAAATAGCTCAATCTAAGATTCAACCTAGATTCAAGACTCAACTCAACCTATTTGACATGGCATGAATCATACAAGGATAGCTAAAGATAGACTAAACTCAAATGCTAGCATGACAAGTTTTAATATAAGTTGAGCAATTTTAATTAACTTATCATGGCAAAAGATAGTCTATACATATGAAGTCATGATAAATCTAGCAAATAAGCACAAGTCATGGCAAGATGAGATATAGAAGATACTATGGCTCAAACAGACTCTCATCTACCCCAAATGACTCCAGGACTATCAGCTGACCATCTAGCACACACACTAGAGAGCAAACACGTACCCTGTCTACTCGAGGGTGGCCCAACCCTCGCTAGAACCTACAAGCAGTGAGTGAGCTCAACCTAGTGAGATAAGAAACAGCTAATAAGCAGCATCCTAGAATCACAAGATAAGAGCAGAAGTCTAAGCAACTAGACAAGAAAAGCACTCTAATCTATGCTAGGAGGACCGAACCCATGTACACCCAAAATGCAATGCAACAGTAAGGAGTAAGAGCATAATTAATATAGTAAAGCTGTAAAGAATAGAAACTCCCCCTCACTACAGTCCATAAGGACAGACCACCCCAAGCTCTCCCCGCAGAGCTGAAAACCTCGAACTATCCAATGGCTTGGTGAAGATGTCAGCCAACTGGTGGTCACTCTCCACAAACTGGAGCACTATATCACCCTTCTCTACATGGTCTCTAAGGAAGTGATAACGGATATCAATGTGCTTGGTCCGGGAGTGTTGCACTGGGTTCTTGTCAATGTTAATCGCAGAAGTGTTATCACAAAAGAGTGGAACACTGTCGATAACTAACCCAAAGTCCCGCAGGGTCGAGACCATACAAAGCACCTGACTACAGCAACTGGCTGCAGCAACGTACTCGGCCTCTGCGGTGGACTGTGCGACACCGGACTGCTTCCTCGAAGACTAGGAAATGAGAGAAGTGCCAATGAATTGACAGGTGCCAGAGGTGCTCTTCCTATCTATCCTACAGCCAGCGAAGTCTGCATCCGAGAAGGCTCTCAAGGAAAGACAAGAAGAGGAAGAGTACCAGATACCATAGTCAATGGTAGCTCGAAGGTACCGAAAGATGCGCTTCACTGCCTGGCGGTGAGATACGCGGGGAGAAGCCTGAAAACGAGCATACAAACACACAGAGAAGTTTATGTCTGGTCTCGAGGCAGTGAGGTAAAGAAGGGAGCCGATCATACTTCTGTACTCTTTCTGATCAACTGGCTCGCCATCCTCATCTGGGTCAAGACAGGCTGTAGAAGCCATCGGAGTTGACACCGGCTTCCCATCACTCATGTCGAAGTGTCTCAGGAGGTCACGAGTGTACTTGCCTTGATGCAAGAAGGTACCCTCCCGAGTCTGCTTGATTTGGAAGCCAAGGAAGAAGGTCACCTCGCCCATCATGCTCATCTCAAACTCGGTGCTCATGACATCCGAGAGCTGTGAAACCAGAGCATGGGAAGAGCCGCCAAAGATGACGTCATCGACATAGATCTGGACGAGCAGAAGGTCATTGCTAAGCCTACGGATAAACAAGGCCTTATCTACTTTACCCATTTCAAACTCATGACTCAACAAGTAGGACTTAAGCCTCTCATACCAAGCTCTGGGGGCCTGCTTAAGTCCATACAACGCTTTGGAAAGCTTGAAGACATGGTTTGGGTATTTAGGGTTCTCAAAACCAGGAGGCTGTCTCACATAGACTTCTTCCTCAATGAACCCATTAAGGAAGGCATTCTTGACGTCCATCTGGTAAAGCTTGAAACCCTTAGAAGCTGCAAAGGCAAGCAGGATTCTAATGGCCTCAAGTCGAGCTACAGGGGCAAAGGTCTCCTCGAAATCTAGACCCTCAACCTGGGAGAACCCCTGAGCTACGAGTCTAGCCTTATTTCGAATGACTACTCCATCCTCACTCTGCTTGTTCTTGAACACCCACTTGGTTCCAATGATATTGTGACCTCGTGGGGGCTCGACAAGCGACCAGACCTTGTTTCTCTCAAAGTTTTCTAGCTCCTCATGCATGGCATTGACCCAAGACTCATCGGAAAGAGCATGAGAAACATCTTTGGGCTCAAAGGAGGCAATGAAAGCAGAATGGAGACAGAATTGAGATAAGCCAGATTTTGAGCAGGTAACACGCTCTGAAGGATGAGCTTTCTGGATATGTCTAGGAGGTCCTGGATGAGATGAAGAAGTGGCCTCTTCCTCATGAGCAGCAGAGGTAGGAATAGAGCCACTAGCTCCAGAAGAAGCGGAGGGCAAAGGCTGATCGCCTCGAGGTGCAGTGGAAGAAGGAACCTCAAGGGATGGATGAGGGACTGGATCAGGTAGACAACCATCGTCTCCATCATCCTCGTCATCCACGAAGATGGTCTCAGACTGCTCTAACGAACCTGAGATATCGGGCCTAGTCCCCGGACTGGCCTCGTCAAAGGTTACCTCACAGGTCTCTACCATTTTGCTAGACTCGCAGTTCCAGACCCTATAAGCCCGCGAAGAAGGTGAGTAACCTAGAAAGATACCATCACAAGAGCGTGACTCGAACTTGTCTAGGTTCCCGGACTTCAAGATAAAGCACTTGCAACCAAACACACGAAAATGAGAGACGCTGGGCTTTCGCCCATATCTCAACTCATAAGAAGTGCGGTGCAAGTGCGCCCTCAGAAATACTCAATTTGAGACATGGCACGTAGTGGCTATAGCCTCAGCCCAAAACTTCCGCGGTGTAGAGTACTCATCAAGCATCGTCCTGGCCATCTCGACCAAGGTGCGGTTCTTTCTCTCCACAACGCCATTTTGCTGTGGGACGTACGGAGAGGAGAACTGATGCTCTACACCTGTCTCACCACAGAAACTCTCGAAGTAGGAATTCTTGAACTCTGTGCCATTGTCACTGCAGATCGCTCGTAAGGCACCCGGAGATCAACAGAAAGCCTACTGAAAAGACCTCGGAAATGTGAAAACGTCTCATCCTTCGAGGCTAAGAAAAACACCCAAGAATACCTCGAGAAGTCATCGACCACGACAAAAACATACCACTTCCCTCCTGCTGACTGCACTCGAGCTGGTCCCACTGTATCCATGTGGAGCAGCTATTCCGGTGCATCGATCATAGTAACTGTGACCGGAGGGTGAGAAGCGGCAACCATCTTGCCGTGCTGGCATGGAGCACAGACTAGATCTTTGACCATCTTGAGTTTTGGCAGACCACGAATAAGATCGTGGCCGCTAACTCGAGTCAAATGGTCAAATCCAATATGACCAAGTCTCCTATGCCAGAACGAGAGGTCGCGGGACTCAGAAGCAACTAAACACCTGAGAGGATCACCAGAAGACTCAGAAAAATCAGCACGAAAGATCCTCCCAAAATGAGAAATCCCGCAAACCAGACTACCCGAAGAATCAAGAATTTTGCAATTGTTTTTCTTAAAGCTCACCTCAAAGTCGTTATCGGTAAGCTGAGAGACTGAAAGCAAATTATACTACAGCTTACTAACCAAGGCAACATCTTTCAAAATGAAAGAATCATTAATACACACAGTACCTTTGGCGATGACGCGCCCAGACGAAGCGTCTCCGAAGGTGATCGTCTCATCACCTGGAGCACGGGCATGGGAAGAAAACCAACGGGAATCTCCGGTCATGTGTCGTGAACACCCGGAGTCTACGAGCCAAACTTTTCCCTTCCCTGCCCGGCGAACCTGAGTCAACGAGAGAGTAAAGTCTCAGTACTGGGATAAATCAAGAGTGATTTTGGCACCCAATACTGAGTAACACGTGGAGCAGATGAAGTAGTCAAACAAGACTGACCTCTATCTACCCTACGCTCTCCGTGACTCAAGGAAGCAAAAGGTCTGTGAGCAGACCTGAAGCTGTTGCGGGGTCCGACCGCTACAGGAGAGCGAGTCGGAACACCGGCAACACGCTGATCACGCCGCGGGTAGCTATCTCGATGGGGAAACCGAGATCTACCCTCAGGACGGCGGAAGACACGACCAGAGGCAGCATGAGGATGAAAAACAGAAAACTCAGAAAAACCAAGTCCTCTATGCTGCCCAAACTCTACAACAGGAGCAAACCTAGACCTCGTGTTGGTCTTAGGTGCACTCAAGGTCTGGGGCTGACCCTGAATACGCCTAGGAGACTCAACACGGTCTCTACGCGCGATCTTGGCGTGCCTGAAGCATCGATCGATCAGATGCCCATCCTTCTGACAGAAGGTGCAGTGATACTTCTTCTTTTGAGAGGTAGAAGTAGCACGCTCAAGCTTCGCCTTCTGAGAGGCCAAAACTGCAGGTGAAATCACCTTGCTGTCAGAGATCCCGTGGACAAAGCCCGCTGATTTGAATTTAACTTCATCAGATCTGGGCTCGACTTCGATCACACCTCCTACTATAGGTCTAAGAATAGCAGGTGGATGCTTCCTCATATCCTCATAGAAATCATATCCTAGACCTTGATTGAACTTGCAAATCTTGGACTGGTCTAGAATAAGATTAAGCTTCTTCTTGCCTCCTACAAACCTCTCGAGAGTGTTCATAAGATACTGACACTCCCGAAAGAGAGAGGTGCAAGAAGAGTATGGAGAAGAGGAAACATGTAACATCCCGGAAATTTGAAATTTGAAAATATGAAGTTTTTGAATTATTTTTGCAATATATTTTATTTGAATATGGATTTTATGGTGTTTTTCTGGAATTTGGTTGAGGTTCCAAAAATTTAAGAAGCTCAAAAAGAAATAAGCATTAATAATGCCCTAAAAGGGAATGTGCAAATAATAGAAATTAAAATTTTAAATAAGAATCTGAAAAGATGATCCAGTATAAGAAGAGAGAAACCTGAGTTAAAAATATAAAATCTCATTCTGAAAATAATGGCAAAAATAGCAATAAAAGCGGATGAGCAAAATACAAACACACCTACATATATACATGTACGTGTATACACAAATTGTGCAAGAAAGAGTTTAGCAATAGGAAATAATATATATATATCTACATATAACAGACACAATAATAATAATAGAAGCTCTTATGTAATATCTGAAAATTTGAAGCTTAAATTCTAAATGTTATGCAAAAATCAGTAATCATAAATATGAAATAAAAATTTAAAATTAAAATTCAGATTCCCAATTCTCAGGTTTTCCTCTCCTTTCTCTCTATGCCTTGTGGGCCCCTCTCTTTCTTTCTCTTCCTTCCTCCCTCCCGTTTGCCCACTGGTCGTTGGGCCCGATGCCCCTCCACCCCTTTCCTCTCTTCCTTCTCCACCTGATGCGCCAGCGCCATTTCTTTTCCTCTCTGCTGTGCTCAGCCTTTGGCCTCCGCGTGGCAGCCATGCGAGCCCGCCTCCGCCATCATCACCGCTCAGCCCTTGCCCTGCAGCCGCGACCCGTCACCTCACCCAAAACGCCCGTGTGCGCCCGCGCCCTTCTCTCCCCTCTGCTCCGCCCAGCACCTCTCCTCCCCGTGGCGCCCATGCGGTAGCTCCGCCCACGGTCTCGCCCACCGTCGCCCATTGTTTCCCCGCGCACGCCCACAGTCTTCCCAATCGACCGTGGCCATAAGTATCCCCGTGCGACTCCCCTTTGCTCCTCTGTGCTTCTCCCGCTCTGTGCCCGTAAACCGCCATCGCCGCCTCCACGCCGCCCCGGCTGCTCCGACAAGGCCTCGCCGTCCCGACCGCGTCACGAAGGGCCTTTGATCCCGGTGTACCTCCCCGCAGCGTGAATCGAACTCCGGTGCGCCGGAGCTCGCGCACGGCCCATTCTTCCCAAAACCGGCCGCCGACACCTCCATCTCCGCCGCTGCTCCTCCATGGCGTCACGGCTCGATTACTCTCTTCAGAAGCGTCGCCACACCGTTGCGGAGCTTCTCCGAGCATCGCCCTGCGCTTCCCTTCACCGTAGAGAGCCGGCCACGGCGACTCGCTCTCGCCGCCGCTGGTCCGCGCCGCCAGCTCGCCGTGTTCCCTCTCCGGCTCGGCCAGGTATCCAGTAAGCATTCCTACGAACCCCTCATGCTCCCGCGCTTGCTAATTTCTTCTTCCTCCCTGCCGGCACCGCCGCACCGTACCCGTCCCCCCCTCCGGCCGCCCCCAACGCCACCCCGGCCCCTGTTGACCCCACCAACACCATCACCATCCACGGGGCAACCCGTTTTATGGGTCTCCGGTGCCCCCTCGGCCGGCCCTCGCCGGCGGCATCGCCCCGGCCGTGCGCCCTCACCTCCTTTGCTTCGGCCAGTGATTGCCTCTGTAAGTTCTTACCCCCGTCGCCTTATCAGTCACTCCTCCTCCAGTAAGGCAAGAAACATCGTTAGATTGGTTGGTTAGCTTGGCGGAGTGTTAACATGTTCCAGTCCGAGGTTGTGGGTTCGATTCCGGCCGGCTGCAAATTTTCACCCATACTTTATTATCATTTTTGTAGCTCATGTTAATCACTAAAAATCAAGGGAAAATTGGGGAATAATCTAGAGAATATAATAATTAGTACAGGATGTAATAAATAAATAAATAAAAGGGTACAAAAAGTAATTAGGATACAAATGAGCCTTTTAACTATTTTAATCATGAGTAATCATCTTGTGCTAGTGAATATTATGCCATGGCTGTTTATTTTAACTTCAATTGTCAATTAAAGGTTTAGAATAGGATATGCTACTATGAAATGATGGCTTAGCACATGAGGGTGGTCTACAGAAGTAAATTCTAAGCCATTGTATGATAGTGAATATTATAGGATTGACCTTAGCTTGATTTAAACCTCAACCATTATTCCTATACCCTAAGCAGGCAAGAGAACCATTTTCGGATTATTAAATGATTTGGGTATAAAGCCACTAGTATTTGGACTAGTTATCACATATGAGTAATTAATATGATTTGCCTAAAGGAATTAAAAAGTTAAATGCTAATTAAGGGCAATAACAAAGAAAATCTCTTTTGATTAGGTGTCCAAATTTAATAAAAGCTACCATTAATTATAACTAAAATCTATGCCCAATATTCATCATGCCTTCAGTAATTATGCCCATTAATAAAAGCCAGACTCGTACATCGATACATAGGTCTACCTAACTCATGGAACTTCCTTGATAAATATAAAAATAATAAAAAGAAGTTATTAAATATAAAGATCAAGTTATCGTATTATACCATTGATCTTGCCTCAAATCACCCGAATCACCCATCAGCTCAAAGTAAAACTAAATTGAGTTATTTGGATTTATTTGGATCTTTTGAGTTATTTGCTTTTATTTGGATTCAGTCGTTCGTAGCGTAATTAGAAATTGGAAGTTGTGAAGATTCAACGGATCAAGCGAGATCAAGCTCAAAGTGAAGATAGTGACCAAAAGATCAAGATAAAGCATTGTGTGAGCTCAAGACCGCGGTAAACCGCGCCAGGCGAGTCAATACTTTGATCATGTTGAACCTACATTTTCTGCAAATTATTTTTGTTTAAATTATCAAATTGCATGCTGTTATCTTATATGTCAATACATGTTTAATTTAAGATTTTAGTTATATGCCCATTGTTTGCTTGATTAATATTACACCTCCTTTGGAATCATTGAATATGTGAACCTTGTCGCCCTAGCAAAATTATAATGGTAACTTTTGAAAATAAGTCCCTAATTATATGCCATGCTTAGTACTGCATAAATACTCAGGGGCACTGAAATGTCCCAAACATCATTGTCATTTGAAATCATGAGAAACTGGTTTGGGCAGTCATGGTGGGAATGACTCGTATATTTTGACATGATTATTTTATGCTCCCAAAAATCCCAACTTGCTTAAATATCTGAGCGGATGGTTTGGGGGCTGGTATGTGGTGCGGTGGGAGCACAAATTGTGGAGTGTGGTAGAACCGCTCAGATAATACTAAGGACTGAATCTTGTGATGATCTCCTGATGTAAAACAGTACAACCACAAGTCTATAATGGGTACGACCTAGCTGAATAACTTGCAAGGGTTTAGTTCAGATATCACCGAGGAAAGTGGGTGCCAGGGTGTACTGGTTTACTCACAGTGAGGCACAGGGTGTACTGTACTCGCACGGCGCAAGAGGGGGCTTCTGACTGTGGTGGTGTAACCCTTCAGCGGTGAAACCTCAGCGTGGGTGGTGTCTAGCTAGATCGGAGTAAGGTAAAGGCTTTGTGATAAATTATCTGGGTCTCATGCCTAAGGAAGCATGTTGGCAACAAAGATAATTCATCTCTTGTGGTGAAAGTGTACAAACTCTGCAGAGTCAAAACTATTCGAATAGCCGTGCCCACGGTCAAGGGCGGACATGGGAACTTACTCGAGTTAGTTCTATTTAAAAATGTTTGGAAAATGGGAATGGAAACTTGAAGGGCGAAGGACTGCCCTGGTTTGAAATTGTCCTGGGCGTCGTCCCAGTGGTAAGTTAAGCGGCTATAACGCTGAAGAAATTGCTATATGGTGCAGATGCCATGTAACGGTGGATGGAATCTGAATCGATATTAATAATGCATTTCCTTGTACATTATGATTTGTTCCAAGATTGCTAAGTCATAGGGCTTTTTAATTAATTGTATTCAAAAGCACTCTACGCAAAATAAAATAGCCCGAGCCTCTCCTTTGTTAAGCCATGCATACTATTTATTTGCATTCTGTGTATTGGCTCGTGGAGCACGGGGTCGGAGTGCTCATGCTCGCTTTGCGACAAAATTCAGAATTAGGAAATCAAATCACCCCGCATCAGCAACAAGATTGGACAAGCTGGCCGAGAAGATGAAGATGTCAAGGGCTAGGTCGCGAACCTCCAGTTGGCTGCCTGTGGGCATGTCCTGAAGGTCCCACCGGTGTGCTTCGTTCTTCCGCTGCTGCAATTTAATGATTTCGGCCTAATCGGCCCATGAGTAAGTCTACTATTAAATTTTACGCTTCCGCATGATATGTATTTTGATATTCATTACTGTAACTGTGAGCACTATCTACTGATCCAGGGAATAGTGCAGTAATCACAGAGGAATCCGGATGTTAATATCTGGGTCCCTACAGGCATGGTATCAGAGCATATCGACTGCAGGTCGTGACCTAGTTAGCTTGGTCGTTAGTTCATAACTAGAAATACTTCTTTAAAATACTAATTCCAAAAATATAAGTTATATTGCTCATTCTCATCTATCTTAGATGATTCCCCCTCATCCATATGCTGCCCTAGCCATTTTACTACTGAAGCTCTTACCCAAATTCAAAGTGATGAAAATCCAGTACTTCTCTTGTAAACTCTCTATGAAAACGCACTTAAGGCCAAGAGTCATGGTGCTTAACTTTGAAGCTTAATATCAAAGATTGTTTTGTTTTTGGAGAAAACAATAGGGTAAAAATTGGAAGAAAAAAATGGTGGAGCCTAATGGAAATGATTGGATTGACTAGAAGGATGAATTAAGTTATTTTTGGAAAAGAAATAGGAAATATGAAAATAATTGCGGGAGTACAACATTGATAAATAACATAATTCTTGGGAGATATTTACAATAGTGGGATAAAGGAATATGATCGATTGCTAGATAAATTGTTAGAGTTTTGAGAAATTGGAGAGATGATAACAATTATTAGAGTACAGGCTTGATTAATAACATTATTCCTGGAAGATGTTCATAATAATGAATTAATTCGAAGGTTGTCACTGAAGATTTAGGTGGTTACTAGAGGAGTAATTATGATTTTGAATACAATCTCGGATTATTAGGAAGTCCTGATACACATGACACTGGTGGATTTAAAAGTAATAATGATGGATAATTGAGGAGTAGATATACAATAAAGATTCAGGTTGATCATTGAAGAAGCAAACTATAGATCTGGATCAGTGACACCAGACTGGATTATTAGGAGTTCACGATATGAAAGTCATCAGTGGATCTAAATAAAGAAAGCTAGATCTTCATAGGATGGGAAAGCTGATAAAATTGACAATTGATGAACCTAAGATTGGATTTATAAAGATGTGGTGGAAATTCAGGCACATATCGGAATTTGGTAACTTTGATTCGATTAATAAGAATTTTAAATGGAAGATGGCTGTTTATGGTAACCACCTAAAGAAGTTGGTGGATTCATGACTGATCATAAGAGGGATAATGATAGTGTGGAGTCTAGGAGAAATAAATTGGTGGAGCGTAATTGAATATACAGGCTAGATAGATGATTTAAATGATTTTTGGAGAATTAGGGAGTGACTTGATTCAGTGATGGATAGTTGAACGTTGGAAGAGATTAGGATACTTTAAAAAAATCTATTTAGCCACAAGGATCATTTATAAAAAAAATGAGTGCCAAAACCAATGAAACTACCCCAAATACTTTCCACTTCTTTCTATTAATTACAAAAGGAAAATTTTGATCCTTTTCTCATACCCCTACTCCAAATATTAAGGTTATGAACGTCAAAGATGATCATGAAGATAAGATGGTCTCGTTTTAGACGGACTGCACATATGAACCCTGCACCCTCCTATGTGTGCTCCCCGAGTAGACGTTGTATTGTTGCAAGATTTTATTTGGCCCTGTGCACTGCCTCTTGCCCCCGGGCGTCCTATTTTGCAGTCACAGAGAAAACTTGCTTTTAAAATTTGTGTGGTTTGGTATCACCCCAGCTTCCGGGGTATCTTCCTTTAAAGTTAAATGGGTTAGAACACCTTATCTCCGCGATTTAATCCTCATCTCATGCTATTCCCTCTCACCTTTTCTGAAAACTCCATCAGATCCAAAGGAAGGAAATAACAAGTAACCCAAAACCAGTGCAATCAAGAAAAGGCGAAGACTTTTCAACCTTCCAGTATTTAAGGAAAACAACATCATTGTGAAGAAGACCACCCGCCAATCTCGTGATGACCAAGACAGCTAGAGTACAATAGATAAATAATGACAATCGTCATTTATTTAAGGGGGGTAGCACTGCGAGGTAAAATGTTAAAAAAAATCAAGGAGCAAGCACCCCGAAGACGACGACCTCTCCAGAAGAATAAAGATCTCCTTCCTCCCTTTTTGCCTCCTTTAAGTGCAAGTCCTCTCCCCTTCTGTTTACCCCTACGGCAGAGACCATTGCTACCCACCTATTAGTATGAAAATTCTACAGCCATATGTCCAATAGGCGATGCAACTATTCCATTCTACGACGACGTGAAGACAACAACGTCAAAGAGCAAGTAATTGGAAGTCTACGACTTATCCAGAAGAACAAGGTTTCTCTCTTCCCTTTTGACTTCTCCAAGTTCTAATCCCTATTGTGTAGATCTTCATCTCCCTGTGGAGCTCAGGAACTATTCGTCGAGCAGCACCCGGAAACCCATTGCTAGCTAGTATAACCCCACCTCCTTTCTTTCAACTCTACCGGAATCTCGGGGTCGAGATTCATTTAAGGGGGGTAGGTTTGTAACATCCCGGAAATTTGAAATTTGAAAATATGAAGTTCTTGAATTATTTTTGCAATATATTTTATTTGAATATGGATTTTATGGTGTTTTTCTGGAATTTGGTTGAGGTTCCAAAAATTTAAGAAGCTCAAAAAGAAATAAGCATTAATAATGCCCTAAAAGGGAATGTGCAAATAATAGAAATTAAAATTTTAAATAAGAATCTGAAAAGATGATCCAGTATAAGAAGAGAGAAACCTGAGTTAAAAATATATAATCTCATTCTGAAAATAATGGCATAAATAGCAATAAAAGTGGATGAGCAAAATACAAACACACCTACATATATACATGTACGTGTATACACAAATTGTGCAAGAAACAGTTTAGCAATAGGAAATAATATATATATATCTACATATAACAGACACAATAATAATAATAGAAGCTCTTATGTAATATCTGAAAATTTGAAGCTTAAATTCTAAATGTTATGCAAAAATCAGTAATCATAAATATGAAATAAAAATTTAAAATTAAAATTCAGATTCCCAATTCTCAGGTTTTCCTCTCCTTTCTCTCTATGCCTTGTGGGCCCCTCTCTTTCTTTCTCTTCCTTCCTCCCTCCCGTTTGCCCACTGGTCGTTGGGCCCGATGCCCCTCCACCCCTTTCCTCTCTTCCTTCTCCACCTGATGCGCCAGCGCCATTTCTTTTCCTCTCTGCTGTGCTCAGCCTTTGGCCTCCGCGTGGCAGCCATGCGAGCCCGCCTCCGCCATCATCACCGCTCAGCCCTTGCCCTGCAGCCGCGACCCGTCACCTCACCCAACACGCCCGTGTGCGCCCGCGCCCTTCTCTCCCCTCTGCTCCGCCCAGCACCTCTCCTTCCCGTGGCGCCCATGCGGTAGCTCCGCCCACGGTCTCGCCCACCGTCGCCCATTGTTTCCCCGCGCACGCCCACAGTCTTCCCAATCGACCGTGGCCATAAGTATCCCCGTGCGACTCCCCTTTGCTCCTCTGTGCTTCTCCCGCTCCGTGCCCGTAAACCGCCATCGCCGCCTCCACGCCGCCCCGGCTGCTCCGACAAGGCCTCGCCGTCCCGACCGCGTCACGAAGGGCCTTTGATCCCGGTGTACCTCCCCGCAGCGTGAATCGAACTCCGGTGCGCCGGAGCTCGCGCACGGCCCATTCTTCCCAAAACCGGCCGCCGACACCTCCATCTCCGCCGCTGCTCCTCCATGGCGTCACGGCTCGATTACTCTCTTCAGAAGCGTCGCCACACCGTTGCGGAGCTTCTCCGAGCATCGCCCTGCGCTTCCCTTCACCGTAGAGAGCCGGCCACGGCGACTCGCTCTCGCCGCCGCTGGTCCGCGCCGCCAGCTCGCCGTGTTCCCTCTCCGGCTCGGCCAGGTATCCAGTAAGCATTCCTACGAACCCCTCATGCTCCCGCGCTTGCTAATTTCTTCTTCCTCCCTGCCGGCACCGCCGCACCGTACCCGTCCCCCCCTCCGGCCGCCCCCAACGCCACCCCGGCCCCTGTTGACCCCACCAACACCATCACCATCCACGGGGCAACCCGTTTTATGGGTCTCCGGTGCCCCCTCGGCCGGCCCTCGCCGGCGGCATCGCCCCGGCCGTGCGCCCTCACCTCCTTTGCTTTGGCCAGTGATTGCCTCTGTAAGTTCTTACCCCCGTCGCCTTATCAGTCACTCCTCCTCCAGTAAGGCAAGAAACATCGTTAGATTGGTTGGTTAGCTTGGTGGAGTGTTAACATGTTCCAGTCCGAGGTTGTGGGTTCGATTCCGGCCGGCTGCAAATTTTCACCCATACTTTATTATCATTTTTGTAGCTCATGTTAATCACTAAAAATCAAGGGAAAAATTGGGGAATAATCTAGAGAATATAATAATTAGTACAGGATGTAATAAATAAATAAATAAATAAATTAATTAATTAATAAATAAAAGGGTACAAAAAGTAATTAGGATACAAATGAGCCTTTTAACTATTTTAATCATGAGTAATCATCATGTGCTAGTGAATATTATGCCATGGCTGTTTATTTTAACTTCAATTGTCAATTAAAGGTTTAGAATAGGATATGCTACTATGAAATGATGGCTTAGCACATGAGGGTGGTCTACAGAAGTAAATTCTAAGCCATTGTATGATAGTGAATATTATAGGATTGACCTTAGCTTGATTTAAACCTCAACCATTATTCCTATACCCTAAGCAGGCAAGAGAACCATTTTCGGATTATTAAATGATTTGGGTATAAAGCCACTAGTATTTGGACTAGTTATCACATATGAGTAATTAATATGATTTGCCTAAAGGAATTAAAAAGTTAAATACTAATTAAGGGCAATAACAAAGAAAATCTCTTTTGATTAGGTGTCCAAATTTAATAAAAGCTACCATTAATTATAACTAAAATCTATGCCCAATATTCATCATGCCTTCAGTAATTATGCCCATTAATAAAAGCCAGACTCGTACATCGATACATAGGTCTACCTAACTCATGGAACTTCCTTGATAAATATAAAAATAATAAAAAGAAGTTATTAAATATAAAGATCAAGTTATCGTATTATACCATTGATCTTGCCTCAAATCACCCGAATCACCCATCAGCTCAAAGTAAAACTAAATTGAGTTATTTGGATTTATTTGGATCTTTTGAGTTATTTGCTTTTATTTGGATTCAGTCGTTCGTAGCGTAATTAGAAATTGGAAGTTGTGAAGATTCAACGGATCAAGCGAGATCAAGCTCAAAGTGAAGATAGTGACCAAAAGATCAAGATAAAGCATTGTGTGAGCTCAAGACCGCGGTAAACCGCGCCAGGCGAGTCAATACTTTGATCATGTTGAACCTACATTTTCTGCAAATTATTTTTGTTTAAATTATCAAATTGCATGCTGTTATCTTATATGTCAATACATGTTTAATTTAAGATTTTAGTTATATGCCCATTGTTTGCTTGATTAATATTACACCTCCTTTGGAATCATTGAATATGTGAACCTTGTCGCCCTAGCAAAATTATAATGGTAACTTTTGAAAATAAGTCCCTAATTATATGCCATGCTTAGTACTGCATAAATACTCAGGGGCACTGAAATGTCCCAAACATCATTGTCATTTGAAATCATGAGAAACTGGTTTGGGCAGTCATGGTGGGAATGACTCGTATATTTTGACATGATTATTTTATGCTCCCAAAAATCCCAACTTGCTTAAATATCTGAGCGGATGGTTTGGGGGCTGGTATGTGGTGCGGTGGGAGCACAAATTGTGGAGTGTGGTAGAACCGCTCAGATAATACTAAGGACTGAATCTTGTGATGATCTCCTGATGTAAAACAGTACAACCACAAGTCTATAATGGGTACGACCTAGCTGAATAACTTGCAAGGGTTTAGTTCAGATATCACCGAGGAAAGTGGGTGCCAGGGTGTACTGGTTTACTCACAGTGAGGCACAGGGTGTACTGTACTCGCACGGCGCAAGAGGGGGCTTCTGACTGTGGTGGTGTAACCCTTCAGCGGTGAAACCTCAGCGTGGGTGGTGTCTAGCTAGATCGGAGTAAGGTAAAGGCTTTGTGATAAATTATCTGGGTCTCATGCCTAAGGAAGCATGTTGGCAACAAAGATAATTCATCTCTTGTGGTGAAAGTGTACAAACTCTGCAGAGTCAAAACTATTCGAATAGCCGTGCCCACGGTCAAGGGCGGACATGGGAACTTACTCGAGTTAGTTCTATTTAAAAATGTTTGGAAAATGGGAATGGAAACTTGAAAGGCGAAGGACTGCCCTGGTTTGAAATTGTCCTGGGCGTCGTCCCAGTGGTAAGTTAAGCGGCTATAACGCTGAAGAAATTGCTATATGGTGCAGATGCCATGTAACGGTGGATGGAATCTGAATCGATATTAATAATGCATTTCCTTGTACATTATGATTTGTTCCAAGATTGCTAAGTCATAGGGCTTTTTAATTAATTGTATTCAAAAGCACTCTACGCAAAATAAAATAGCCCGAGCCTCTCCTTTGTTAAGCCATGCATACTATTTATTTGCATTCTGTGTATTGGCTCGTGGAGCACGGGGTCGGAGTGCTCATGCTCGCTTTGCGACAAAATTCAGAATTAGGAAATCAAATCACCCCGCATCAGCAACAAGATTGGACAAGCTGGCCGAGAAGATGAAGATGTCAAGGGCTAGGTCGCGAACCTCCAGTTGGCTGCCTGTGGGCATGTCCTGAAGGTCCCACCGGTGTGCTTCGTTCTTCCGCTGCTGCAATTTAATGATTTCGGCCTAATCGGCCCATGAGTAAGTCTACTATTAAATTTTACGCTTCCGCATGATATGTATTTTGATATTCATTACTGTAACTGTGAGCACTATCTACTGATCCAGGGAATAGTGCAGTAATCACAGAGGAATCCGGATGTTAATATCTGGGTCCCTACAAAACAGCAGAGGGTAAGGGAGCAGAATAAGAACCAACAGCAGAGGGATGAATGGCTTGTGCACGCACAGCCGACTCAGAAGGGACAGTCCTACTGCTAGCAGGTTGGTTCGCGTCGCTAGGCGTCTCTACCTTACCCTGAGGCTTCTCCCCCCACCTCAGCAATCACATCACAATGAGTTGATGGCTTCTCTAGTAAATCCTTAGTTAGCTTCACACATTTTTCTTCTAATGTAATCAAGTCAGATTTTAGTTTGTTACAATTAAAGCATGGTGAGCTAACAGGATCCTTAGAAGCAGATTGAGCTAATCTATTGTTGTCATCAACTAATTCTTGAAACTGTTTGGAGACAGATTCAAGTTCAGCAGTTAATTTAGGACAGTTTGAACATGAAGCAACTAGCTCACACAACCAAGCATACAACTCAGAAATTTTATGATCTGCCTTCTTTAGATTCAACTTCAAATTATTGCAATTTTCACATGACTCAGGCAGATCAAGGAGCATGGTATAATGACCTCTAGAAGTATTGTCCTTATCCTCACATGAGATGCAAGAAGTAGTCTCAACAGCAGTAGATGAAATAGGCGCTACTCTACTCATCTCAAGCTCAGCAAGCAGACTAACATTCTCCACCTTAACAATATCGAGCTCAGAGGACAAACTATCATGCGAGGTCCTTAATTTCTCCATATCAACCAGCAAAGCAGAGCATGTATCACAATCATCACTAGAGGGAGCAGATGTAAGAGCAATAATCTCTAGTGACAGTCTATTTACTTCCTTCTCTAACTCAGTACACCTAGCCTTAGCTCTAGCATGAAAACCACCTAGCTTAAGAAAAGCATGATTGAGCTGGTCGTAGGTGGGACATACCTCGTCCGAGTCGGAGTACAGCTCGTTGTCGCTGAGTTCGCCCTCGAGGGCCACGAAGCACATGCCGGAGAAGTCGTCGCCGCTCTATCCCTCCACCTCGCTGAGGTCGAGGTCGTCGAAGGCGGTGAGGACGCGGTGGAAGAGCTTCTTGGCCTTCCCGAAGTCGCGGAACTTCTTCTTGCCTTGAGCAGGTGCTGAGGGCTTTGTGTTGCGGTTCTTGTCGGTGTAGTCGTTCTTGCCCGAACCGCCGTAGTCACCTTTGCCCTTCCCAAGCTTGGGGCAGTTTGCTCGGATGTGGTTGGGGCCACCACACTCGAAGCAAATCACCGGTCATCCTCTCTTTCTGTCCCTCCTCCCCTTGTAAGCATAGGAGAATCTTCAAGCAAGGAGGGCCAGCTGCTCATCCGCAAGCTGCTCTAACTGATCATCAGTTATGTCACAGAGAGCAGCAAGGCATAATCCGCAAAGAGAATCAGAAGAAGAGGAACCAGAAGCCAACGTGGGATCAGTGACCAAAGCCATCGACTGTGACTTCGACCTACGAGAGACAACGTCAATCTCGTGAGTCTTGAGGCGCGAGTACAGCGCGTCAAGAGTCAAGGTCGAGAGGTCTGTCGTGTCCTTGATGGTGGTCACTTTCATTTCCCAAACACGCAGATCAAGTGCCGCGAGCATCTGACGAGCGTTGTCCAAGTCGGGGTATGTGAGACCAACCGCTCGGAGGTTGCTCAAGATCTTGTGAAAGCGCGCAAAGCACTCATCGAGGGACTCACCAGCAAGCATCTCGAATTTGTTGTATTCTCGCTTGAACTGGTCCTGTCGAACCGTCTTGATCAGGGTGGTGCCCTCATGGTATGCGTCGAGGGTCACCCAGATATCGTAGGTGGACGACAGGTGAGAGATGCGATCGAATTCGCTTCTGCTCAAGCCCTAGATAATGATGTTCCTTGCCTTCGCATTTTCCTCAACATCGGGCATGTTCGCCACGTTGATGTTCTCATCGGTAGGAACAACATATCGCACTTTCACCTTTCGCCAGATGGCGTACCCCTGAGCCTGGATGTATGTCTCCATTCGGCTCTTCCAGAAGGGGTAATCGATGCCATCGAAAATGGGCGGCTTGGTGGAGTACTTGTCCGTCTCCATGGCTCTTGAGACCGGTTAAGATCTATTGATTAGAGCTAACCGGCTCTGATACCAATTGTTGCATCGAAATCGGCGACAGAGGGGGGTGAATGTCGACTTTTAAAATCGCCCCCAAAAGTGTTCGCAAAAAATCTCTACTCTCCGATGGCTATAAAAGCTATGAACGAGAAGAGATGATTGCTCACTCAAGCCGAAAACCAAACTGACAAGAGACTGAAATGGATCAAGAGAAAGAGACTGCAAAAACTGGCCACGGCAAGAAATCAACTGGAATTGCTACCATGCCAAAGAAAGCGGGCTACCACGGCTGCCACGGCAAGGTTTTTCGCTGATTTTGCTGCCACGGCAAGCAGTAGAAACTGAACATCAAAAGAGACAACAAAAGGATTCAGTTTACTGCAAAAGAGACAAAAGAATAAAAAGCATAGCAGTCCCAAAGAACCATCCGAAGGCACAAAAGAAACTGCATCTGGACCCAACTTCTTTGCTGGCCAAAAGCTCAGAGAATCTGCACTGCCAACACCAAGGAAAGAAAAGCTAAAAGAGAGTAACTGCTGCTGTCCTTACTGCAGAAAATGCTTTCACTTGTGCCAGCCTATCAACACAAAAACTCAAGAGGACAGCAGCTCAAACAAGGCAGCCAAAAGCAACTAAGAGCTGAACCAAAATACTGGTTTTTGCTGCTTGCCGAGACTCATTTTTATGCCTGAAAACTGAACCAAAACAGCTCAACTAAGAGAAGAAAGATCACTTCATGAGAGCAGCAGCCAAACAACGAAATGAGCTCTGAGATCACTCTCGGATAGACTAAAAAGGAAGAACCAGAACAAGAAACTAAATCAAAAGCACATGAAAGGCAAGAACATAAGATAAAATATAAAAGCGATACAGAGACATGAATGATTGAAATGAGTGTTTACATCTCAGCTCACTTCTCTCTTGATCTCTCTAAGTCCCCATACATGATTAGGAGATCAAGAACACAACCCTATCTCATACAACCATGGAGAGACACAAATAAAACCCTAACTCTTACATACACTCTCTCAAAAATTCAACACACCATCTCCCTCTCTATTTATAGCCTCCACTAATGGGTTCACCATGTGCTTTACCCATTTAGCTTTTGCGCTTTACCCACAATCCACTTCCTTTAGCGCAGCTTTGCGTTTTTACCGAAACGCCCCTCGCGCACCTTCCAATAAGCTTCCTCATTCCTTGCCCTGCAAGCCACGCACCTTCGCCGTCTTCGGCACACCTCGACCGTTCTGACCTCAGCGCCACCTGCGCCTAGTCCGGTTCACCGTGCCTCGCCATGACTCCACCTCGAGTCCACGTCGTCTTCGACACATCCCGACCGTTCTAACCTCAGCGCCACCTGTGCCTAGTCCAGTCCTCCGTGTCTCGCCACAACTCCGTCTCGATGTCCTGCAGCCAACACAGACAAGAAACACATCACATAGCACCGTTCGACACATGAAAGCGTAAATAGCATCATACTTACTCATGATGAAGTCCAAACCTGTCGAAACATTAGAATACGCATCCTAAGCCAATACGACCAAGTTTGACCAAACCGACCGAGCCCGTTGCACCACGCAACGACATGGTCCAAACCTCCCAAACCAAACTCGACTATCCTAAACCCTTGTCAATTACTCATCACTCTCATGGGGTCACGGCCACATGGTTTCACAACAGCGGGACATGATTGATGACCAGGGCAACCAGAATTCTTCGCTAGAGGAGCTCATAGGTGTGGAGGAGAGAGGGGGTAGCGTTGAGGAAGCTCGAACCTTGAGAAGGAAAGGTGGAGTGAGGAGAGGGGTGCCATGGGGGCTTTACTGGGGGCAGCGCACCAGTAGATAACTGCCTAAGCAAAAATGGCGGCAGTGGCAGTTGCAGGATAAGGTGAGCGGGCATGGGAAAGGAGGAGACGGGCGCACGGCGTGAGGAGGAAGAATGGGAGGGAGGTGGTCGGGCGTTCAGTGGAGAGAAGGGTGCCAGGTAAGGCGGCTGGCGGCCAACGGCCATGGCGATGCCCGGAGAGAGAAGGGGTCAGCGGGAGCTAGAAGAAAGGGGAGGGAGGAGAGAGAGGCGGGCAGGGTTGGGTGGCGGGATGGCTACTGTGTGGCGGCTAGGAGGGATCCGGTCTGACCAAGTGTCGACCGAGGAGGAGTTAGAGAGATTTAATTTATTTTTGATATCAAAAACACCTAAAAATTTAGTAAAAGCTTAGAAAATAGCAAAAAATCCAAATAAAT
The DNA here is from genome assembly GCA_017311315.1 of Dendrocalamus latiflorus. Lineage (NCBI taxonomy): Eukaryota > Viridiplantae > Streptophyta > Magnoliopsida > Poales > Poaceae > Dendrocalamus > Dendrocalamus latiflorus. Next base: position 40,505,860 of record CM029647.1, read on the forward strand.
CCCAGAAAATTCTGAAAAATTCTATGGTTCACATGGAACTCAACAAAAATAAAAAAACTAGATTTCACCACCAATAGTTAAAATTTTGGGATGTCACATCCATCCCCCAAGCAAGCATTTGAACCCTCACTTAGGTCCATCCCCTAAGTGAAGACCCGTGCTTAGGTCCATCCCCGAAGTGGGTATTCACCATTGTATTAGTAAGCTTTCGTCCTAACACCTTAGTGAAGGGAACCCCTACAAACAAAGCTACCTGGAATGCCTTCACTGCTTCGGCCTACTAAAATGCAAGGCTAGTCCTAAATAACTTAATTAGCTAAACCCAAAGCCCATATAACACATGCGGTTGTATGCTTAGACTTAGACATGAGGCAACATCATTCGGCCCTTAATTGACCTGGGTGAGAATCTTCCCCTATTTACATGCGAGATACCCTCTCACACTTTATAGTTTATCACATAACTATCCCATGTCTAAAAATTAGATTTATTTTATTTTATGCCAAACTAACAGAGGTTCCTCCTCTGGTCTAACATTTCAAAATCACTAATGTCCATATATAAATTTTTCTAAAAGATCAAACTTAGCGAAAACTATCACCTGGCTAAGCATCTAGACCATATATTCAATGTAATATACCCAAAATGGCATTAAATATCATCTAATCTAGGTCCTAAAGGTTACAACAGTAAGGATATCAAATTTGCAAGGAGGTTCAATACATTCAAATGGATATAACTACCATTACCCACAGTGAAGCAATTCTAGTGGAAGATACATGTGTGCATAATAGAATTTGTAAAAAATATACAGTAATTAAAATATTAGAATCAACATGGTTAAAGGAGGTTCTTACCTTGCTCTTGTTGCTCAAAGAATGGTTCATATGCGTTCTTGAAATTGTCTGGCGCAACGGTACCTATTCGATAAAATCCAAATACATACAAATAAGAGGCAAATGAATTTAAAAAAAGACAAAACTTAAATATTTTATTTTTGCATATTTCTATAAAGCATCATTTTAGAAAAATTTAGAGACAAACATCACATGCAAAAGTTATGGCCATTTAAATTTTATTTGGTTTGAAAATGATAAGAAAATGAGAAATGGCACAATGCTCGAATTTTGATTTTTAATTTGTATTTTTCTTTCTAAAATATGGATTTATGGCATCAGTGAGCTCCAGTGAACTCGATGTAAGATAGAGTTGAGTGGAGCTAAGCTCCAGTGAGCTCGCTGGTAGTGAGGGGAGCTGCAGTTCGGTGTTAACATGGTCAAAATAGAATGGCTACATCATTATGCACCTCTAGGTAGTGACGGTGACTAAAATGGTGGATAGCGATGGCCATGCGATGACAAGAGGCAGTGGTGGTTCTCCTGTGAACTACGGCATGGGCAAAAGAGGCATGCTGTCGCTAAGTGTCTGGGGCTTGGCTCGGGGACCAAAGGTCATTGGAGCTTCACCCGAGAGGTCTCCCGTTGTGACCATGAATGGCTATGGTGAAGACTATGCTACGGTGATGCATTTCCAAATTAAACTAGTGCATGAGCTTCTAGGGACTACTAGGAGCCTACCAAGTGGGTTGGTGGCATCGGGGAAGCTCTGGGGTTGCCAGTCAATGGTGAGCAGTAGCAGCAGTGATGTCGTGCATGGTGATGGCCCACTGGTGGAAGATAGTGTGAGAGCATGGTTGGCTTAGCTCCGTTAGGCAATGGTGATGCTCGAAGAGCAAGGAATTGGCCTAAGCCTTACCAGAGAGAGAGAGTGAGAGAGAACAACTAGTGGCAGTGCTTCTAGCTGAAAACAAAGAAGATGGCTCAATTCCAGCGAGGGCCTGCATGAATTGAGTAATTAACCGAGGGAAAATGCTTTAGAGAGTATAGAACACAAGATGACATGGTTAGGGGAGCAAGGTGTCCACTTGAGAGCTCAAGCCATCGAGGTGCTTGGCGAAGCACGCTCACTGGTAGGGAGGAAGACGGTGCATTCCAAGTGTGGCGAGGAAAGAAGGCTTAGGTTTTCATGAGAATGAAGCGAGGGTGAGAGGAGGAAGAAGATGGTGTAGCTGGATTAGCTTTGTAGGCACGGGATGGCTGAGAGGGACATGCGAGATTTCACGAGCGTAGCATTGAGATGAATGCCCAGTGCTTCTTGACAACGTATGACACGCAAAAAGGACAAGAATGGGGAACTCAGCATGATGATGTGACTGGTAGGTGAGGCCGGATAGGTGAGCTAGAACCGCGTGCTCAGTTGTCAAAAACTGGTGACATCAGCTACGGTGGAGCAACGATGGCGCAGCGCGCGTGAGCTGGAAGATGAAGCCTGCCAATGGGCCTGACTCGCCAGCAAGTGAAGACTAGGTAGACTAACAAGTGAGGTCCGGTCCCACTATCAGTGTCAGGACTTAAGTGTAACACCTTGGAAATTTGAGTTTTGGGAAATGTGTAAACCTTGAATTATTTTGGAATATATTTTCTTGGAATTTGAATTTGTTGGATTTCCTTGGATTTTTGGTTTAAGGTTCCAGTAATTGAAGCAATTAAGAAAAATAAAACTAATAAGGAAATGTGGAAATGATAGGAATTTAGAATTTGAAATAAAACCTGAAATTTTACTTTGGGTAACTAAATATGTAAATACCTACACATTAATAGTTAATAGACAAATGAAAATAAAAGTAAAATATAAAGAAATAATAAAAATAAAAAGATACAAGAATGTTAGTAATAAAGAAATAGAGGCAAGGAAATTATACATATAGAAATGTACATAAGAATAGCCATATAGAAATAAATAAATGAGAAGGGCCTTTCGGCCTGGCCGGCCTAGCCCAGCCAGACCGCCCCCTCCCTTCTTCCTCCCTGCCCTCGCGGCATTCGGACAGGGCCGAAGGCCACCCCCTCCGCTCGGGCAGCCCGACGTCACCCCAGTCGCTCGTCCCGTCGCCCCACTGTGGCCATGCCACCACCGAGTTCAGCCTTACCTGCCCTCCTGCCGCCGTGCCTTTTCCCGACTATAAGAACCCCCACCGAAGTTCCCAAATGAATCGCCAACCTCCGCTCTAGCTTCCACTCCAGCCAATTGGTTCCCGGTGCCCTCTCGGCTCGCCGGCGCCTCCTTCTTCCTCACGGCCGGCCGACGAGCGCGCCATCGCATCAAGCAACCATAGTCTGATTCCACCCTCCCACACCTTCCTAGGAGCATGGCGAAGCTACTCACCCCTCCACCAAGCTCCACCGTGCCTGTACCTCGCTGGCGTCGAGCTTCTCCCTAGCCCGCCACGACCGCACGTCGCCGACCCACCTTCGGTGCTCCTCGGCCCCCACCGGCTCCTCCATCGGCTTCCACGCGGTGCCAGCAACCCATTTTGCCCACCGTCGACAACCCTCCGACCACCCCTCGCTAACAACCTTGCCACCCGTACACCGCCCGAAGCTGCTCTGTTTTGGGACTCCTGCCGCTCGGCTCTTCTACAACTCCCCCCCCCTTTACTTCAGGTAACACAGAGAGGCCGACCGATTAGCAATGCGCGCTCACCGCAGCCACCCGCGTTCGAGTTCCACAGCCCGCAACGTTTAGAAATAGGTTTTAAACATTTTGCTAAGCGATTTCAGTGAAGAAAAATTAAGGAAAAATCCGAAATTGGTCCATAAATGATGCTAACATTTATTTAGGATATAAATGAGCATAATAAATATCTAATCATGGATTAAATATTATATATTGGTAACTAATGTGCCTTTAACCTTTATTTTAAAGCTTACTTACTAATTAAAGGCATCGTGAGATATTGATTAAGAATATTGTGTAGATTTATGCTCGCATGAAATGATGATTTAGTAAATGATATAGAATTAACCATTGCAAAGTTAAACCATAAACCATTGTCTTTATGACCTAGCAATTTGGAGAATTCTTTTGGTTATAAGATAATGTGATCATTAAGCCACAAACCTTTAGGCTATGATATTCAAATTGACTTAGAGGCTATATTGCGTATAATTGAATTATGGTTAAACTTCAAATGATTATAATTAATTCATTCTAACTCAATTGAATGAAACACATTTCTAAATTCACCCAAAAATCAAAGTCTATCCAATGGAACTGAAATCATGAATTTTGGAGTTATTTGTATTTTCTTGCGAATGTTTATTTGGTTTGATGATTTTTATCCAAATTTTCGCGCATGTAAAAATAGCGTACGAAGCTCAAGAGGAGCAAGCCGAAGTAGAAGCCGCTCGAGACAATCAGGACCAAACTCACTCTGATGAAGGCGAGTCAATACTTTGATTATATTGAACCTACATTTTCTGCAATTTACTTTTGTTTAAATTATCAACTGTATGCTGTTATTTTATGTGCTAAGTATGTGCTTGATTTCGATACCCTAGTTACATACCCATTAATAAGCTTGTTAATAATACATTCCTTTGAAATATTCGAATATGTGAGCCTTGTCACCCTAGTAAAACTATAGTGGTAAACTTTCCAAAGTAAGTCCGTACTTATATGCTATGCTTAGTTTTGCTTAGGCATTGGGGCCAAAAGGTCCAAGCATCACTTTTAATCATGAAAAACGGGTTTGGGAAGTCATGGTGGTAATGACTAGTATATTTTGATATGGTTATTTTATGCTCCCAAAAATCTCAAATTGCTTATCTATATGGACGGATGGCTCGGGGGTATGGTGCAGCGGTGCACGAGAGTGTGATTAGTGGTAGAACCGCCCAGATACCCTAAGGACTGAATCTTGTCATGACCTCCTGTGTAATACAAGTAGAACCACAAGTCTGTAAAGTACAACTTAGCTACTAAATTTACCAGACCCTGAAAGTCATCCTCATAGGTGGAGGAGGTGAGGTAGTGCAAGCGGTTGTCTGTGTGATGGCTTGAATGGGACACTCGTAGAGGGTGAAGTTTTCCGTGGAGGCTAGTAGTGTTGGTAGCCAACTGCTAATCGTTCAGAGGAAGAACATCCCGCACAACGTATGGGACCCACCGCAAGTGGGAGCGACCCATAGGGTGAAATGATGGAAGGGACAAGGTACTTTGAACGGTTACTGTGATGGTTTGCTCAACCGCACGACTAAGAAATCATGCGGGGCAACGAGTGAACCATCTCTAGTGGGTAAAGTGTGCAAACTCTGCAGAGTCAAAACTATTCGAATAGCCGTGCCCACGATGAAGGGCGGACATGGGAACTTAACTAGATATAGTTCTATTTCAAAAACTTGACAGGTGGAATGGAAAAAATGGAGGGCAGTGGGAAGCCCTGATTGGTGCTGCCCTGGGTGTCGTCCCAGTGATAATGTAAGTGGCTATAACGCTGAAGGTCTAGCATATGGTGCAGAGACCATGTAATGGTGGATGGTATCTGGATCACTACTATTAAAGCAATCTTTCACATACACTATGCTTTAGTCAAAACTGCTAAGTCATAGGAGATTTTCTAAGAAGAATAATTAAACAGCAATTTCTGGTAAATAAAATAACCCTAGCCTTCTCTTGGTAAGCCATGCATACTATATACTACATTCTGTGTATTGGCTCACGGAGCACAGTGGTTTGTGCTCACACTCGCATTACCAAAATCAGATTCAGGGGCCCAAGACCATTACGCATATGAAGAAACCACTGCTATAGATGGAGGAAACCACACCGAGAACTAGGACGTCACCTGCGCTTTTGTGTCCTAGGCAATTAGACTATGGAGTTGTGTGCCTATAAATATTGCTTAAGCCTAGATAATATTCATATGGCACATATTTACCCCCAGTCGCTTGCCTGTGGATTAAAGGCCTTACTTTGTTTATGCTTCCGCTACTATGTTTTTGTAATGTGAACATTTGGCCTGATCGACCTTTATGTAAAACTGTTGCTCGATGTGGCATAATTCAATTTCAGTTATGTAATATTATTACGAGTTGTTGTGTTTCATGCGATGTATGAAATGATGCAACAATGTACCCGTGAGCACTATCTACTGATCCAAGAAATAGTGCGATGTATTCACAGGAGATTCTGGATTGAAAAATCTGGGTCTGACATTAAGTGATCGAAGGGGCAGCCCAACAGGTGGCCCCACATGGCAGTGAGGGAAAGTGAAAGCCTTAAGGTGAGCTGAGTGTTTGGGATATTTTTAAACACATTAGATGAGCTCCCAAAATTATGAAAAATTTTGTGTATGCTATAGATCATTATGTAAATTGTTCAGAATTTTATCTACTCTAGATTTTTCTCAAAAATCGTGGAATTTCTCTGTTCTATGTAACAAACATCAATTTGATTTGAATAAATTCCAGAACATGTTCAAAAATGTTCAAAACAATTTCCAATGCCATGAATATGTTTATGAGTTTTTGAGATTTTTCTACTGTGAATTCTCCTAGGTCATTTTAGAATCAACTTTTCAAATTTGATTTTGAATTCAAATTGAGTTCTGTCCAATGCACATTTCTTTCCAAAAATTTGTGTTTGCAAGTTGCTTTTCCAAGTAAACTATAATAAAAGCTAAGGAAATAATATGCGTGCAAAAAGTTTTAAATTTTCCTCATTTTTGCATTTCCCAGAATCCGGGATGTTACATCGATTTTGGAAATAGTATCTAAGATTTGTCAAAATCATTCGTTGGCTCTGTCTGATATGATTTCCTAGTAAATACTTGATTATTCATACAGCATAATTAGAGTCCACCGATTGGAATAAAGTACATCTTATTCTTGGTCTACTGCTTCCATAGTAAGTTCTACTACTTGACAGTAGTCGGGGGCTTGGAAAGATACGAGTACTCATTAAATTGAGAAAATGACATAAACTTTATTGATGATAAAGGTAAGTTTTTTATGTAAGAGTACTTCATATTACCTAGCCGCTATCTGATAGGGATCCAACCTTCATCTCCTCTATTGTCTGGTTCCCGAAGGGCTTCATCTCTTTAAAGAATTTAGCAGCTTCCTCCTCTGAGCAGTCAAATTTATGACCAGAATATAATCAGAAGAAATATTATTACCATTCATCAGCTTCTCGGTTGAGGGTAACCCTTTCTTTCTCCAGGGCTAATGTTCATCTTATCATCTCCCCAACTAGAGCAACTCCTTCCACAAATGTTAAAAAGAAAAGAGAAGAAAAGGAAACTTACAAAAGTTTTGAACAAAACCAAAAATGCATCTTAAGTGATAATGAGAAATTACCTTGGCCGCTTTTATCATCATACGATGAGAATAGTATCTTGGGACCCATCCTCAACTCACAATCTGAGAACTTCATCCACCAAAGCTCCTCAAGTCTTTGATTATTGAAGATCCGAAGCTAGTCGAGGATGTCCCTTGGATTGGGGACCTCTTGATTAGAGAAGAGCTCTCCACCTCCAGTCCTCCAAAGAATGGAGGAAGCATATCTACCCCCTCATCTTAGACCACTTCTTCCTAGCAACAATCAGATCCTATCAAGACTTCTCCTCTACCTCAACATCCTATGATGGGGTCAGAGCCACTAAAGGTTTCTTAGTCAGAGCAGCCACTAATGATTCCTCCATCAGCTTGGGGGTTGCTATGACCACTCCTTTAGGAGCCTTGTCACGTGGAGTACTTGGACCAAAGCTGATCAGAGTAGTAGAGGTGCTACAAAGAAAGAATGACAAGAAAGAAGTAAGGACTCCAAAAATGCCGAAAGAAATCAAAATGTATGAATTTACATGAATTCTTATAACTAGTACATATCTGATCTTTTTTGTTTTTGAAGTTAAAGCATCCTAGAGCATAGTCCAAAGCACTTACCTTCCTCTTCTTCTTATCAACTGACTTCACCAATATAGCAGTGGTAGGGCCGATCGGACCCTTTGAGTCTTTCGACTGGATACACTTATCCATAGTCAGATCCTCCATGGGGCAGTTGGAGATAGCTTCTCTGATCACCTACTCAGAAGATGGAGCTCCCTCAACCACCAAAGCATTCATCTCCTCCATTGCACTTGGATCCTGAGGAATGGCCACTTGGTCTTTAATTCAGTCTGTCACGACAATCTACGAGCCCACTATAACAGCCCAGCTGTTTATTTTAATTTTTGAGTGAAAAAATTAAATTAAAATTAATTTGGGTTTAAAATAAAAATAAGTGTTTTCATGGCCTAAGTTTTAATTTTGAATTGCCCCGATTTTCTACTTTAAAAAAAGGCTGGATTTGAAAAGTAAATTAAGTAAAACCCAAAAATATTATTAAATAAAATTATATTTTTATTTTCTATAAAAATCCTAATTCAAATTAATTATTTGGCATTTATTTGGTTTTCTGGTTTTTTTGGAGTTTAAAATCTATTTTTTAAAATAAAAAGTATTTTTAGTATAAAAATCTAGTACCAAATTAATATTGAAATATTTTACCTAAGTCCAAAACATCTCCTAGAACTTTTGTCAATTTTTTGGAATTTTTTGAATTTATTTAGTATTTTTCTGAGTCTTTTGGATTTTTCTCGGGCTTTTCTGAAAATCCAAAATCCAAAATAAAATTTAAATCTTCTGGCCCCTCCCTCCAGCCGACGCGTGGATGGCCAGGATGCGCCCATATCGCCGCCTGGCATCCCGCCTTCCCTCTCTCTCTTTCCGCCCGACACGTGGGCGGCTCGAATCAGCCCACGCCACCGCCCAGCCATCTCCCCCGTTCACTCCCACTTAACTCTCCCAGTCGCCCGATCTCCTCCCCTTCCCCGTGGCGCAATCTCCGCCGCCCGTGCCTCCCCTCTCTCGTCCCTCTCTCTGCACACGGGCCCTCCTGTTAGTGCCGCCTCCTTCTTCCTCCCCACCTCCTTCCCCGCACAAGCGCCGCCATCCCCACCGCCAGGCCGTTGCACCGCTCCGCCCTACCCGGCCACCTCCTCCCACGCGTGCACCACCCCACTTCTCTCATCGTGCGCCGCACTCCCTACGCCTGTTGCCCCACCTCCCCCACTCCTGCGCCTGTTCCTCACCTAGTCTTGCAACCACCGCCGCCACAACCTCCGGCAAGAAATTCCCGCGCCCACGCTCCCCCTCTGCCCATATAAAAGGCCCCTCGAGCCCCTCTCCCTCCGCACCACCTTCCCTTCTACTCCACTCCCTCTCCCGAGCTCCACACCATCCCCGAACTCCGGCGAGCAATAGTCACCGCCTCGACCACCTTCGAGCCTTGTCGTCACCCTCCTCGGCCTCCCCTCCTCTCCGCGAAGCCCATGCACCCCTCCTCTGCGCTTGGACACTACCGGAGCACCACCGCACCGGAGCACCCGAGCCGCCTCCACTGCCCTCCTCATCGCCGACCGTCTCCCAGCATCGCCGAGCATCGTGCAAAGGTAAAATCAACTCCCCGATGCCTCCTCTCCCTCCTTCGCCCCTCACCGGTCGCTGTCGTGCCCCCGAATGCCGGCAAGCCCTCAGGTCCCAAGTGTCGCCCTTGCCGGCGAGCCACATCGGCAGCCCAAGCTCCTGTGGCATGCCACATGGCACCCGGTGGCACGCCACCACTGCCCGGTTAGATGACACGTGCGCAACCAGCAGCCACCTCCCCCTTCGGCTCATGTGGAAGCCACGCGTGATGCCACCTCAACAGACCCGACCTACGGGCTGCCATGTCAGTGACACGTGGATGCCACGTCAGTACCAAAGCCCTCTCGAGCCACGTGTCAGACACGTCAGCACCACCTGGCTGTCCCGTTAGCAAAATAGCCCAGTCACCTGTCATGTCACTGCCACATCATCCTCCCTGCCACCTCAGCCCTTCCTTGGTCCATGGACTCAGTCCACAGTAGACCGGGCCCACTGTCAGCCTCTGTCCGAAGAATATACCCCAGGGCTGACATCATGCTGACGTCATAAACCAGATTTTTTTAGTAGAAAAATAATTCGGCCAAAAAGAAATCCCAAGACTGACATCATAAATCCCTTTTCCAGTAGAAAATAATTCCAGAGAATCAGCCTTTTTCTTTTTTTCTCTGATTTAAAACTTCGAGAAGTCTGTTCTTCTTCGTCCTAACTCTGATTGAGCCCGTTCAAATTCCTAAATTCATCAAAATTTCTAATCTATCCATTTAGACCCTCATTTTTATTATTCTAACCTAACCATTTGAGTTTTCTTGGGTAATTTTCACATGTAGACTACGACGATTCAAGAGAATTCTTCGACGATGGTTTGCACCCAACTGAAGAGCAAGGCAAGTCACACTCTTTAACCATGTTGATCCCAGTTTTCAAATAAAATTATGTTGTTTTAAATTATATTGCATGCTCAATTTTATTCAATGTATTTTAATTCAGTTTTAAATTTAGTTATTGCCTACTTGTTAGTTCCTCCATTAACATTGAATTCCCCGATACCTTGTCACCCTAGAATCAAACTCTAGTTAGTACACTAGTATTGATTAGAGAGTTTTATATAAAATGCTTAGACCTACTTAGACTTAATCTTTGTATTGGGATAACATTTTCAAATAAAATGATAAGTTTTTGAAATGTATTCTTGACTTCGGTGAGTCAAGAAGGATTATGAAATATTTGAAATAAAATATAAAATCTGGTTTAGACTTAGGCTAATGGTTAGGTAGTGGATGCAGGCATGCATTGTTGTTCGATGACACAATGTTGATTGTCGGGCACAGGGGTATGTGGTTGAGCCTGAGTCAATTAAGGACCGGTCTATGAGCTATTGTTGCAAAGCTCTATCGTACTACCACAAAGCTGGTATGGGACAGTCCTGGCCGACTAATTTGCGGGTCCCAACCTGAGTCATGTCGTAGGTTGAATGTGAGTGTGGCGTAGGCCATGAGAAGTCTCACTCGGCTCAAGGGGGGTTTCCGGTCTGGTGGATTCCTTACTGGGGTGAAACCTTAGAGTTGGCTTAGCCAGGTTAAAGGCTTTGCATTGTAAAGGCCTTGTCATGATCTCTCCGCCACACACCTAAGGAAGTGTGTTAATCGCATGACAATATGAGATGATCATGTCTTGTGGGTAAAGCTGTACAACCTCTGCAGAGTGTATAATCTATCCTGGATAGCCGTATCCACGGTCATGGGCATGATGAGTAAAGTTTTTCACATATTAGACTTTGTTTTTCAAAATGGTTTATGAAAAACTTATGGATGGATAGAATCCATGAGAGATTAAAAACTTGTGGATGGATGGAATTCTTGAGTGATTGAAAGCTTGTGGATGGATGGAATCCATGAGTGATTAGAAGCGTGTGGATGGATAGAATCCATATAAGATCTTTTGGAAAAGATGGTCCGGGTGGGATGCCTGTGGTTAGGTTAGTGTTTGGTCGAAACCTGCACTAACGGTATTAATTTCATTTACAATTACTGTTTTTACTTACTGTATTAAATTCAACAATTTCAATCTATTTACTGTATTTCTTTAAATGTTGTTTTACGCACAAATAACCCTATATGCCTACCTTTGTTGCCTTTATCATTATGTTGTTTTTCTCCGTGTGACTTGTGTAGTACAAGTTGTTACTCACCTTGCTATCTCCACACAGAGGAAGGTGACCTCGACAACGATGAAGATCCAGATGAGTAGGCTGTGTCTTACTGTCATTTGCCTGTGGGCAAGCTTGTTGGGTTTTTACGCTTCGGTGTTTTTTTCTGCTGCTTATGTTTAAATTTGTCCTATTGGTCGTGGATGTAAACTTTGGCAATCATGCCCATATTTAGTTAATAAATGTCATTATGGTTGATATTTATCTTTATTGTCGACTGTGTGCACTAGTTTATCCTGGACTAGTGCGAATTACATAGAGGATCCAGGAGTTGTTGCTCCGGGGTCCGACACCCACAACCGGTGAATTTGGTATTACCATTGGCTCTATGGTCATTGTGGCTCCAACCAATGGCTCTTCATTCTCTTTCATATTGTCATCGACCAAGGTGAGCTTGGCCTTTATCCAAGAAATATACTCTCGTCAGTGCAATTTCTTAGTTCTCCGAAAAAGAGAAGGTGTAGGTTTTTAAAAAAAACTCTCAAAATCATAGTAGAAGCCTACCTCCAAGGGGATCATTGTTTTAGATGCTTATGCTATCGGAGGGGGAGATGGAGGAGCAGTCATGGTAGTGGTCGACAGAACATGATGTGATACCGATGCTCCATACAACTTATTCATGCTTTGATGCCTCTTGGAGCTCAAAGGAGCTTCCTTCGAGCTCTCAGCCGCCTCACCACTCTCCGACCCTACCATCTACACATCATGAAAGTATTGCAACACATCAATCGAAAAATATAAATATAGATGAAAAGAATTATTAAGTTACCTTAAGTCTTTTGATCCTATCATCTGGAGTGGTGATAACGAGGATCAGGGGTACTCCTTTCTGCTTAGGCTCTCCCTCGTAGATCATATTTATCCTCTCGCTCACTTTGGTGGAGTTTAGGCTAACAAAATAAAAAAGAAGGAAAATCTTATGGTCAAAAATTACAACAAAATAGAAATAAAATTTGACTGGTCCAATTTCTCAATGCTTACCTTCTGAGAAGTCCCTGGTCGATTCATTCGCACCATCATACTAGAACATGATGTGGTCACACGACTTCAATGGGCTGATTCGGCGCATGGAAAAATCTCTTACTATGTACCATGATGTCAGTCCCTTGTCCTTGAGATAGATGATGGCATCGACCCATCTCTCTATCTTTCCTTCCTTCTTGATGAAGACCTCCACCTTGGGTTCTCGATTGCAATCCAACTGGCAAAGGAGAGGATGTCTTCTTTGCTGAGTGTCATATAGAACCACAGCTTCATCCAGGATGACCATGAAGAAAAGGAGTACATTGGGATGTACTCCCTTGCCTTCCTGTCATGGAGCTGCAAAGAGCAATCTTTGGGTAATGTCAATGCCTTCCCTGGTCTTACTGTCATCTTGAAGAAGTATCTCAGGCACTCTAGATTTGCTGGAATCTCTAAATATGCTTCACAAAGATGGATGAAGATACTTAAGCAGGCGATCGAATTAGGGGCCAAATTAACCAATTTGATCCTATAGAATTCCAAAACTTCTAATAAGAATAGATGTACTAGTAGCCTGAATCCGTACTCTACGTATGCCCAAAAGATTGGGATTTCGTTGCCACTTCAATTGAGGAAATTGTCCCCGATTGCCGACCTCCACAGAACCAATTAAAACCTTATCGGGGAGTAACCCCTCCTCTTCCATGGCCTTCAACTTCTTTAGGTCAAGCTCAGACATCAGCCAATCGGTGATCAAATCCGACATTTTGGCTATAGTGGTTGAGAATCGAAGATTGAATGGATTTGAGGCTGCAGTCGAATAGGGCAAACGCGAAGGGGCAAAAGAACTTGAAGATGAAAGGTTTTTTGACAAAGCGTGAAGCCAACAGGTACTATACCAGGGTTTTTTCCTACTGCAAATAGTAGTTATCCAATCAGAAACCCAATGGATGCAAAGTGAATGGAAACTACTTCTTTACTCTTACAATTTAAAGAGTAGTTTCTGAATTGAAATTCAATCTAAAAAAATTCAGATTATAAATTCACTTAAATTTCGGAGACTAGCTGACGATGATTGAATAAATCCTTAAATACGATTTTAATATTTAATTAGGACCTAAGATCCCCTTGGTTGTAAGCTTTCTATAGTTGTTCCCCAAGTACCTTGGTCGGAGGATTACTGTACACTCTGCCCAACCAGCAGACCACTCGGAGGTTTCATGAACTGGTTTGAGGGTCCTCTTCTAGGGAACTCCTTCCATGTGAATGAATAAGACATGTGCTCTATCCAGCCCAAACAGCACAACATTTCGGCTCTGTGTCTCTAACAACAACTGCCATGCAGTTGTGCCGCATGATTATCTCCCACTAACAACAACCAAAGGTCAGTTACCTTCGGATATCTCTCTCTGATGGCAACCTCTCCGCCAATCAGACGCGTTGATTCAATGGGATGTCTCATCAGATGGATAACTCGCACCCCTTCAATGCATTTAAGGGTTCACAAGAGAAGATAGAAGAACAATCAATTGACAACTGACACACGATCAATCAGTAGGCAATCAGAATCTTCCAAGCAGTGGAAAGAAGATAGATTAGGGCTAGTTAAGTCCCTTTTGTAGGTCCTTTGTAACCACTTCATAAATAATAAAGTTCATTGCTTTTCTCTTGATGATCTACTCTAAGGAATCTATCCATCTTTTTTATATTATTGGGTAAGATCGGCGACTTTATCACCGACAAAAGTTATCCATGGCACTATAGTCAACAATGAGCACACGCTGGGATCGTTTCCAACCATAGATAGATTGCAAGCCCTTGGTCACTCTCAAAATTATCAATGTTGTATTCCTACTAGCCATCATTTGCTATCGTTCCTATGGTAAGCAGCACCCTGGTTGCTTCACCATCCCACTAACAATCCCGATATTCTGTGTTCCGAGGGGCCCGATGAGATCCTACGGCCGGTTGATGCCTGCATGGTTGAGGGAGAGGGCAATGGGGGAGGAAAGGGGTGTTCCCACACCATACGATAGACACAATTTTTTTTATATATTCATGATTTTTATTGTGGTCAAACACGGTGGTCAACCCAAAGGTTCTACTGTGCAAGCCTTACATCGTTGGCGCCATTCTGAGCATCTGGCCGTGTAAATCTGTCCTGACTGCTATTGCATTACCTCAGTTAGCCCTCCATCCCACCTGCCTTAGACCTAGGGGTTCTTTCGTTCATTGTCACACTTAGGCACCGTTTGGTTCATGAAAACATACTGATGTGGTCACAGTTTAGTTCATGAAAACAATTTTTGCGTCACCAATTTTGCCAAACTTGCGGTGACCAAACGAGTCTCCACGAGAAGTGTAGCAGGCTATACATTTACCACAACTTGGCATGGCAAAGTGTGGTTGCCATCCAAACAAAATGCACGGTCTTTGCCTTTATTCAACGAAAGCATCAAAGGCAACACTACTACAAAAAAGATCATCACAAACAGTTTAAAACTATCATCACAGACAGTTTTTTGAACTGTCTAAATTTATGTGTCAATGATAATCAGAGATTATCACAGACGGTTTGTGAGTCGTCTGTGATAAATACATCACAGATGATTTATAACTAAAACCGTCTGTGAAGAACACTATCATAGACGGTTCTAACTACCAACAGTCTGTGATACTCATACATCACAGACGGTTCTTATAGACAGTTGGTATATAGAACCGTCTGTGATACTTCCCCATCATAAACGGTTTGTGGTTCGAGCCGTCTGTGATAATTCCTCATAGACGGTTTATACTACAAAACCGTCTGTAATAGTTCATTCTATACCTAAAATTTTCTATTTTTCGGCTAGCCTCAGAAAATGTTAACTATATCATTTGAAAACAAACAAATACAACAACAAACACAGCAACACATTCAATTTCCATTAAGATTAGAATTCATCATTACAACATCACAAGATATCGAGTAGGTTACCTATAACACTGTATACATAAGAGGACACTTACAATTTTACAAAGATAAACTTCACAGCTACAAATTTAGAAAAATACTTACACTACAAGAAACTTCAGGCTAATGCAAACTAGACTTACACATCTTTCATTAAACTGTAATCTAAAACAAATGGTGCGGGAAAATTTTTAAGTAACATAAATAAAAAGGCAACGAACACAATTTTCAGCTTCTATAACAAAATCAACAGCTTCTATGCCGATGACTTACAATAGTGTAGATTTGCCCTTACTTTCTTCCTTTCCATCTTGTCTTTTTGCTGAACTCCTTCCCACCTTTGCCGCGCATAAACGAGTTAGAGTAGTACAGGTGGTATTGGTTCTTCGAGTAGGGAGAGGGGTTTAATAAGAGGCGAGAGGTGGGGAGGAGAATGGTGCCTGTCGTTTGATACAGAGAGAATGGATGGGTGAGATCAAGATCCTGGGGGATATGCCACGGATTGGTGATATGGTGGGACATCACAGACGGTTCATAATACAAATCATCTATGATAACAGGAGATATTATAGATGGTTCATAACAAAAACAGTCGGTGATAATGGCGTTACAAAGATAATATATTGGTACAATATAAATAGCTAGTCTCAAAAGATAAAATAGCAAAATTTTATATAGCTTATATATACTCGTTTGGAAGGTTTTGACGAGATCTAAAACTTTACAGTTGAGGCGAAACCCAAATTCCAAAGAGAAGATAAAAAATTTTGGTAAAAATAAAAACTTAAAACGCGAATTTAGGGCTAAAGATGGCCGATTTTGAGGGTCTTAGAATGCGACTAGCAGGAGCTAATAAGTTTTTTTGAATCGGGCTCGATGTTAGCTTTCGAACGAGTACAAGAACATCGAAAACAAACACCGTATGCAAAAGTTATGTTTGTTTTACTAAAAGTGTCTCAAAACTAAATTCTACTTGGACTCGAGCGGAAGATTATGAAATTTTGGGGCATTACGAGGCGGGAAACATATCGCAGATGGTTTTTAATACAAACTATCCGTGATAACTTCATTATCACAAATGGTTTTTAATACAAATAAAAAAACTGTCTGTGATGTCTACCATTATCACAGACGATTCTTATCAAGAACCGTCTGTGATGTCTTGTATTATCATAGACGGTTCGTATAAATAACCATATGTGAAAATACCACAGATGGTTATTCGTATAAACTGTTTGTAATACTTATAGCACAGACGGTTCCTAAGAACTATTTATAATATAAGCGTCCAGCTTAACCTCTTTTATAGTAGTACGATGTTCTCATGGACCTTGTGATTAGAAATTGACACTCAAGATCAAAGCAAGACAGATTGAGAGCTTCATAACTTCTCACAAGAAATTGAAATCGTCTCGCCGACTTCGATCCAAACCGTCCAATGCTCAATCCAACAGCCATAAAGTATTGAATGGCAAGCAAAGGAAGATCGAAGGAAAGCATAGCACACGTAACCCATCTGAACAGAACCTTTTTTTCTAGGCAAATCTTGCTACTAAACGTAGCAAATGGTTTTACCGTCACAAAAATTGTGGCTTATCACACTTTTTTTTTTGGCAAAAGTAAGTGTGGCAAAGCGCAACAAGCAACCAAACATGCTTTAAAATTACGTCATGGTTTTCTTATCCATGACAAGCAAATATTACTCACTTCGGTCTTTTTTGCTTGTTATTTAGGATATTGTCTTAGTTTCTATGCATCTTTTGCTGTTACTTTTTTAATCATACAGTAGAAAATACAGGATTGTATTCACTTTTCACAGCCTTGGATGAAGCCTCCTCACGCCTAGAACAAAGAAACAAAGAATTAATCTAATCTAAGAAAAAAAATGTTTGGTGAACCCTTACAAAATACAAAAACAATATGATTTCTAGCCTACACAAAAATAAAGTAAACCTAGGTGATCCCTACAAATACCAAAAAAAAACATAGAGCTAAAGTTGTCGTAAAGTTTTGCTAAAATTGCACATGCAAACAATTTTAGGTAATGGAAAGATAGGAAATAATTTCCGCATAACAGAAAAATAGCAAATCCATAAAAATATTTTGAAAGTAATAATAATGTGGAAGTTTTTTTATGATAAACCTTGTAATATTGCTTCCATGTGACGTGGATTTGTATGCACTCCGCACGTACGAGGACGCCCTTGATGTCCCTTCCCAACTATTCGTCTAAGGGGCCACTCTAACCGGCTTCTAGCTGCTGTCTCAAATTATATTGTAGCAGCTTTTAGTATTTTCTAAAGGGTTTTGTTAAACGTCATCCGAATGTTTTCTTTTTAACTATTATCCAGATTTAGAACCATTGGATTAGAGATCCAATGGCCATGAATATTTCTCCTTCCCCCCTTGAATTCTACCCCTCCCTCTTGAAAAAAATCTCCCTCTTTAAAAATAATGGACCTCTTAATCTCTAATTCAAATATCATAAATTTAAATGATAATTAGGAAAAAACATCTAGGTGATGTCTATATACTCCCTTTTCTAAATCATTCAATTAAAAAATAAAGAAAAAATAAAAAAAATAAAAATACCGTTATATGTCTACGGACAATATAAAGAAAAAATAAAAGTAAAAAAGAAAATTAAAATTAAAAATCGATGTATCTTAAATAGTTTCTGACCTAAAAAATTAAAAAAATTAAAAGTTGAAGCCGTTTGGTGTAGTCATCAGCAGACGTTGGTTAATTCTCTCTCCAAGTTTTGGATAATGCTTCGGCGCTCGTGTGACGTTGTGTACTACCCACAGTTTTCTCTTGGGCTGCTCGACGTGGAACATGGGACTACGAGGAGCGCCCTGCTGCTGCTTCGCCCAGCTGCCCCCCGCCGCCGCTGTCGTCAGGCTGCGCCTGCCGCCTGCTCGCGCTGCGAACACCTCCTCCCAGCCGGCCGCGCGGCTGAGGGCGGTGCTGGAGCAGGTGGACGAGGAGCTTCGCAAGGGGAGCGACGAGGCAGCGCTGTCCCTCGTGCGCGGTTCTCAGGGGGAGGACGGTGGTCTCCGGTGCTTTGGCACGGCGAGGCAGGTTGTTTTCTTGCCACTTCATATCATCCTGGGTTCTTGATTCGACCAATGTGTTCTTCTCTCTTGCTATCGTGTGCTAATTCTTTCGATTACTAGAAGTGATGTCGCAATTATTTGCGTTCGTCTCTCAATTAGAGCATTTCCGTGCGTTACTGATTTGGTAAAGAACTGATGAGCAGAGAGGGTGCGATGAGATGTTTACGGATTTGTCCAGAGGCGATACGACTTGTATGGGAAATGTTTAATTTAAGTTATGCATAATGTTCCTTGACATAGTTACTGTTTTGTGCATGCTTCAGAACCACCACTAAGGCTATCACCTCTGATAGTTCTGGATTCTGCATCCTACCTCCATGCAAAGGGTCTAGAGTGGAAAGAAAAGAAGGAAAAATAAAAGCCTATTTGGTTGGAGGGAATTGGTGGGAGGGAATAGGAAATGAGCTGGTGGGGGTTTTAAAGTCAACTGTTTGGTTAGTGGGCATGGTGGAAATTTGAGTGTTCATCCAATGATCTAACCCCCACCATTTTAAACCAATGAAGGCGCTGTTAATTGGAAGGGAGTTGCTCTTTATAGAGAGAGGGGTACAGCCCAGTCCTTGTTACAAGTTAGCATGTCGTACAAGTTTCAGATTAATTCCTTGCAATTCTCCATCCCTCTTGCCAAACAAGGGATTGTGTGGAAAATGCAAACTTCCATGCCCAATACCACCACAAACTCTATCCTCGAAACTCCTCCTTCCCAACTGTTACCAAACACACCGTATTGGTTGTAAAGCAACTGGGAATACTGTCTTGGTTTGATAGTAGTTGCTACTAAATTTAGTTACGGAACTGCTAAACCACATTCAACGAACAAATGTTTGTGATTTCAGTAGAATTTCTAACCTTTGGATGTGCTTAAATATCCTTCATCTCGAGCTCCGGCGAACTCGAGCAAAGCCTGACCCCTCTGCCTCCGGCAAAACAAGGCTAGCTAGGCAAAGCCAGCTTCAGCAAATCCGATGCCTCTGTCTACAACTCCGGCAAATTCGCTACCGATGCCAAATGGTCCCCCTCTGCCTTCCATAGATTAGGGATATTTTTAGTTGTGTCCAGTGAGCGAGGCGACGATCGCTTTGTCACCTATGCTACTGGCGGTAGCGGCATGGGAGCAGCGCAGAAATGGCGTGAGAGGACAAGTGTGGCGGCGGGATAAGAGGAGCGCAGGAGGGCGTACCCCGCAAGAGGAGAGCAGGGATCCGTTGGATCTGGATCCAATAGTTCAGGATCCAATGGTTCAAAATTCAACAGCTTTTTAGGAAAAAAAATTGTTGAGATATGAATACACAATCCCATTTAATTAAGGGCTTCTAGAAAAATTTTCGTCCCCACTTGTTGCTAGCATCTTTGTTAGATACCTGAGAGATAGTGAAAGCAACTTTTCGATGGGTGTTGTTGACCAATTTAGCTGGTACATTTACAAGTTTTGAGTTTATATATTACACAGTTCTGTTTTATATTTGTGAGAATCAATGTGAAAAATGTGAATAAGCTAAGTTCATTTTTTTAGACAGTGTATGAGGGACGCACATCACACTCACACCCTACTCATGCCATACATGCACACACACGTGTATGTGTCCACTACACACGCTAGGAATTTTCAGATGCTCTAGGGCCTCACGAAGCACAGATATTTGTTTTTTCACTAAATGCACATGCGTACGTGTACTCTGATTAAATAAAACCAATGTGGGTAGGAACAAACACCCTCGCTCCTACCACCAGGCTGTTATGAATATTGTGTGTATTGATATGAGACCTAAAGGGTCATATATATATAGGAGGGTACAAGGGGATATGCCATATAGAGATAAGGCATATATCGAATAGAATACAAACTCTATCTCTAATACCCTTAGCACCCCCCCTCAATTGCAAGGCGTATGCAATAGCATTGCATTTGAAAAGGGTTAATACTAAAACAAGAAAAATCCGAAGTCTGAGTCTTGATGATGTCGTCATTGCGTGCAGCCTTTGAATAAACTGTCAAATCAAGCCGAAGAGGAATAGATAGATGTATGACAGCGCAGATCGAAGCCCAAGAGGTGGCGGCGCAGTGCACAGAGGACGCGCGGCGGCCTTTGAAGCTCGGGGCGGCGGCTAGAGAAGCGGCGGCATCATAACGACTTTTACGATCTGCACGTGGCTCAAAGAGTAGAACGGCGGCTGCTGCCAGACAAAAGAGAATTCCTACACTTCAATGACTGACAATAAATTTGTGGACTCGCACAGCTTGGACGAACTAAAAAATTTAAGACTACGGATTTAGATGGACACAACGGAACTGGGAGACTGACTCTAAACTGAGAAAAAAAAAATCACTCCCTCAAAATCCCCCTCCCTTCTCTCTCTTACTCCCCCTCCTCACTCCCGCCGCCCGCACTCTTCACACCCCCTTCCTCCGCCCGCCCGCCTGCTTCTCTCCACTCCCTCACCCCTTCCCCTCTCTCTCGCGGGCGCGGAGGCGCGGGAGGCGGCAGCCGAAAGCGGCGGCGCGGGTGAGGAGGCGCGGGAGGCCTCAGGCGGCGGTTGCACGCGGATCCGGGCGGGAGGCGACCGGATCTGGCCGGATCCGGCGAGGAGTGGGCGGATCCAGGCGGGAGAGCGGTGATGGCAGGATCCGACGCGGGCTGTGGCGAAGACGGCCTGATCCGACGAGGCGACAGCGCCATGGGAGGTGGGAAGGTGCTAGCGGCGACCGGCCGGATCCGGGCGGGAGTCGGCCTGGCGACGGCGGTGAATTCGCGCGGCGGCCTGGCGGAGACCCAGCGACCGGATACGAGGCACCGATGGCGTCGGCGGAGGAGGGCGACCCAAAAGCGAGCCGGCGGCGTGGAGACGCGAGCGACGGCGCGCCGATCTGGCGCGGATCTGGTGTGGAGACGGCCGGATCTGGCAGAGGCGAGGCCAGCGGCGGCCTGATCCGGAAGAAGCGACTGCAGCGGCGGCCTGATCCAGAAGAGGCGACGTCGTGGCGCGGTCGGTGAGGAGATGGCCGCCCCCAGGAGCAGAGATCGATTCTCCCGGGGGCAGCGGCAGCGGAAGACAAACGGAGGCTAGGTTAGGGTTTCAACCTAAGCTCTGATACCATGTTATGAATATTGTGTGTATTGATATGAGACCTAAAGGGTCATATATATAGGAGGGTACAAGGGGATATGCCATATAGAGATAAGGCATATATGGAATAGAATACAAACTCTATCTCTAATACCCTTATCTCTAATACCCTTAACAGGCCACTAACCTGTCCTTAAGATGAGATCATTTTCATGCTATCCTCTATCCAGTCCAATGCTCGAAATTATCTCAGCATTGCATGGGAGGCAATTGCAATTATTTCTATATTAAGGGTTATATTCCAAATACTTTACATGGGCACAAGTATTGCTGTTGTTTAGTGCCACATGTTTGACAAGTAAACAATGCAACTTTGTTTTTCTTACAAAGAGATTTCCTGGTGTTAATTTGTACTATATGTTTGATAAGGAAGAAACTGAAGCTTTACCTTTTTCTTTTTTCGAGAATGTGATCTATTATACTAACTTTGTCTCTTTTATACTGAAATTCTACTAGGTACCTCAAAGACTTTATAAATTAGATGAGCTTAAGCTAAATGGGATTGATACTTCTGCTTTTCTATCTCCCGTGGATCTGACTTTGGGATCAATTGAAAGAAATCTCCAAATTGCTGCAGTTCTCGGAGGGCTCTCTATATCAGCTGCATTTCAGCTTTCTCAACTCCAAGTTCTGTTTCTGTTTTTAGGTCTACTATCTCTGTGGTCTGTTGATTTGGTGAGTTTTTTACTTGACTACATGGGCTTGTAGATCATCTATTACATGTCTTGTGGCTAACTGGCTGTTGATCTACCACTATCTGCATACTTTTGTCATTTTACAGCAAATTCCCTAGCCATGCATAGTTTTGTTGCAGTTGTTAAAAGCAATCTTTAACTCTTTATATTAATGTCTTCAAGGAAGATTTAATCATATGAGAGTTTGATAGATATAGCTCTGCTGTTTTATTCCCATTCATGCTGTTATGTGGTTGTTTGGTACTAATTAGCTTGAGCTTTTATGCAATCTCTAACCAAGCAATCCTATAACTTTGCACGCATGCTCATTTTAGCTGCCTAGTTTGTGCATTTTTGGAGCTAATTGTATTTATTCAGCTCATTTCAAACATCCTTGCAGCCATTCAGCAGCTTTTCAGGATAACTTGAAAAATGTTGCTATATAAAGTAATGTTAACAATTGGTCTGTATTATTTATTTACTTCATGATATTATTTGTCTCAAGTCATGAAGTTGAAATGACCCCCTCTCTCTCTTGAGCTTACGCATCTACAGCTTTCTAGGTATATTTCAATGGAGGAGTGAGAAACTTGGTTCTTGATACAATTGGTCACAATCTCAGCCAGAAGTACCATAACAGAGTTATTCAGGTATATATACCATCCATGTTTTTCAGAATCTGAGACCTTTGAATTTGAACACTCTCAGATGTTGTCTTCTACTTGATTAAAAGACAATTCTCTAGGCAGCAAAGTTGATGGATGATAAAATGTTAATATTTAAGCACAGCGTGTCTTTGTTGCAATACAGCATGGGCAATTCCTTATTTGCCATGGAAAGTTTGCATTATCCCTTACATATCACTCATTGTGTCACTGATATATGGGCCTAGACCGGGCCTGAACATCAGTGACACAATCAGCGACTTTGAAATTTTCCAGTGGCATATAAGGAATTAACCCTAATTTTTAAGTCAATTAATGAATAGTGTAGTTCAGCATTGTCAATGATGTGCCCTTGATGTCTGAAACAATAGGGGAGCCTCAAGCATGTTTGTGTGCTATTTTACATGAATATACCAAAGTGATATGATATCTGTCTAAGTTTGGCAGGTGATTCCGAGAGAATAAAGTTTCTGTTAGGAGACTTATTTATTTGACTCAGTTGATAATTTCTTGCTATCAGCCTTTTGTATAGTTTCCTACAAAGTGATGGTGCCAGTTTTGTCTTTACTTGGCACTTCATACAGTCCAACTTAAATGGTAATCTTCGCTTGGAAAAAGAAGCATGGTTTTGCTAGACAATCTAAAACTAATATGAAGTTAAAATTGGATCAAACAAAGTAGGAAGCCACCAAAATAATTTTTTTTCTTGTCATACGTAAAGCTATTGTATTTTCCATCTTCAAATCTGGCTACAAAATGCCAATTTGATTTCCTTGAGCAAACTGTTTGCCTCACTACTTTTTTAAAATATTAATTTTGCGATGTACTGTAATAATCTAAGCAACTAATATTTTATATATGAAAAATATGAAGCACGAAGCTGGTCACTTCTTGATAGCATACTTGCTTGGGGTGCTTCCCAAGGGATACACTATCACAAGCTTGGATACACTTATCAAACAAGGATCACTGAACGTGCAAGCCGGGACAGCTTTTGTGGACTTCGAGTTCCTTCAAGAGGTTAGTTTCCTTATCACCTTCACATGTTTTTCCTGCCTTCATTATTTTGGATTGCTATCGCAATGTTGAACCCTCCAATATATGATATTTTGGTCGAGCCTTCATGTATACCTACCATTGTTTTTTCTCCTTTATTGTGGGTATTGTACATTGAACTTTCACTTATCGAATACACTTATTCTCACTTATTGAGTTTACCAACTATTTATTTTGATAGCCTCTTGCTGGCCAGACCCACTTTTATTATTTAATCTATTTCTCAATTTATTTTATTACTAACCCTCGACAACTTTATTTACAAATCTGATACTTTTGGCCATGCTACCATCTATAGCACTACCACGCTACAGAATAAGTCTAGCTAAATAGCACTTCTTGCCGCGCCATTGTGTAAGATCGAGTAGGCCAACTAGAGGAGATTGAATAGACGCTTTTAAAATCTTTTTAGCTAAAATCGAGTTTATATGCAGAAGCTTAAGTTAACTCGGTTTTACACAATTAAGACCGAAAACATATAGTTTCACCTAAGTGCACCAACGCACTAAGTCTATGTCAAGATTTGCAAATCTATGATGACAAGCAATTAATTAAATTTTATGAATATAAATTGCAATAATATAAATGAGCACAAGGAAACAAACCACAATTCACACACCATGTTTTAGCATGATGTTCAGAAATTTACCGGTTTCTCCTAATCCATGTCGAGGTAAGCATAAATAAATTTGAAATAAATTTGATCGGCTCCACAAATTAAGCCAGTCACCTTAATTCCACTAGTAATAGCTCTTTCTCCATCTAGATAGGTGAGCTCCAACCTTCACAACACAATGAGTTTTCTCACAACCTTCTTTGAGAAAATCATTGGGCACAACGCTTCCAAGGCTATCTAGAGGTCAACAACATCTAAGAGTAATAAGCCAAGTTCCTTGTTTAATTCTCACCATGTGCAACGAATGTGCAAGCTCAATGTAGATACAAAATCCACCTCTATATACAACTAGAGAACTCTCACCTTACTCATAAGGTGCAACACATGCACAACTGAATAGAGAGTCTCACACTACCTCAAGAATGCATAATGAAGTGCCAAAAGCTTTACTCTAACTGGCTACAAGAGAGTATTTGTACCGAACAAAAAAACTAGTCGTTGGGAGCAAAAACCAAGAAATACAGTAGTATCGCAGGCAAACGGCCAGTACTACCGCTATTCCTTACAACGGCTAGAAACTAGTCGTTACAAGACTCACCCGGTCTGACCGCCCTCACAAGGGCCAGTCAGACCGCCACACAGGCCGGTCTGACCACACCGATCACAACCACAAAAAGATGCTTTCTGAAAAATAACTACTGGAAACAAATGCCCAGTAGTACTGCAAGGTCGGTTATACCTGCACCGGTTTGACAGCCAATTAATGGCCGATCAAACCGCCCTAGTCATACTGCCATAATCAGAGTGATCATACCATCGGCCAATCCGACCACTTACACAGAGACGGTCTCATTGCCGTGGTCACATAGCCACACAAATTTCAACAGAGACAGATTACATATACTTCAACACTTTTGTAAAACACATTCGTAAAATGTAATACCATGTACATAAGGATCAAGGCATGATTCACAACAAGTTGAAAAATATATTTGCACACTTTAGAATCATGACACGAAGATTGAATACATGGGCTCAACTCGTTTGTAAAACACATTCACAGACCTAAGTCACATGTTATAAAGATTACACATGAGCTTCAACCATTTGCAAAATACATTTATAAATATAAGCATCATGCCACAAGGAGTAGAAAACATGAACTTCAACCATTTACAAATCGCATTTGCCAATCTAAGTCACATATCACAAGGATTATGTGTGAGTTACAATTATTTACAAAACACATTCGCAAATTTAAGCATAATGTGAAGGAGTAGGAATTATGGGCTTCAACCATTTGTAAAACGCATTTGTAAATCTAAGTCATAGTTACAAAGATTATACACGAGCTATAACTATTTGTACAATATATTCGCAAATCTAAACATCATACAAAGGAGAGCTAGAGCAAGTGAGTTTACGTTATCAACACATAATAAGACTCAAACTACTAGACATGATCTCTCTTAATAGTACGACAATCTATACTAACAATCCGATCTTTCAACCAAACACCAAAACCGGTAAAAAAAACTAAGATCACACTCTTAGTCTAGCTAGTTATACCTTTACTTTGAACATCTTCTTGAAGCTTAATGGCGAACATCTTCACTTTATGCCTGAGCTCTTGTTTTGATATGTATCAACCCATGATGCATTCCTCATTTGTCATCCATCAACACATGATGGGTCTTCACTTGGCTTGATAATCAACTTATGATCATCTCCTATTTGAGAACTTGATCAACTTATGATCATCTCATCCTTTGGATCTTGATCAACTCATGATCATCTCTTTTTCGGAACAACAATAACAACAAAGCCTTTTGTCCCAAACAAGTTGGGGTAGGCTAGGAATGAAACCTTCTCAAGATCAAAGAGATATGAGCCTTGAAATAAAACCTATAATGATAAAACCCTAAGCTGTACAACCTGCTATCTGAGCCAAGAGCCTAAAACACTTCCCCTAACTTTCTTATGGTTCCAGTACGTGGATCGCTAACTTCCATGCACTCCTATCCAAAACTAATTCTTTAAATACATTTCAATCCATCAAGTCTCTTTTAACTGCTTCCTCCCACGTCAATTTTGGTCGACATTTGCCTCTTCTTACATTTTCAGTACGTCTTAAAATTTCACTACGTACCGGTGCCTCAGGAGGCCGTCGTTGGAGATGTCCGAATCATCTCAAGCGATGTTGGACAAACTTCTCTTCAATTGGTGCTACCTCCACCCTATCACATATATCATCATTGCGGATACGATCTCGCCTTGTATGACCACAGATTCACCGCAGCATTCTCGTCTCTTCTACACTCATTTTCTATATATGTTGTCTTTTAGTCGCCCAACATTCTGCTCCATATAGCATTGCGGGTCTGATCGCCATCCTATAGAACTCACCCACCCCGCTCTTATCCTGTGGCTCACGTTTTCATCAATCTCACCGTCCCACTATAGCATCGATCCCAATAACGAAACATGTCATTCTTAGGCACTACTTGTCAATCCAATCTAACATCTCCATCATCTACTCTAGCACTACTAAAATCACACCTTATATACTCAGTTTTAGTCCTACTAAGTCTAAAACTCTTCAATTCTAAGGTCTTCCTCTATAACTCGAGCTTCCTATCAACACTTATCCTACTCTCATCAACTAGCACCACATCATCAGCGAAAAGCATACACCAAGGGATATCTCCTTGTATGTCCTGTGTGACCTCGTCCATCACTAGGGCAAAAATGTTTGGACTCAACGCTGACCCTTGGTGTAATCCTATCTTAATGGGAAAGTCAGTAGTAACACTACCACACGTTCTAACATTAGTCAGAACATTTTTGTACATGTCCTTAATTAGGGTAATATATTTTGTTGGGACTCTTTTTTTTTTGAAGCGCCCACCACATGACATTTCATGGCACTTTGTCATAGGCTTTCTCCAAGTCAATAAATATCATGTGAAGGTCCTTCTTTTGCTCCCTATATCTCTTCATCAATTGTCGTAGCAAGAAAATCGCCTCTGTGGTTGATCTCCCAGGCATAAAACCAAATTGGTTTGTCGTCACGCTAGTCACTTTTCTTAAACGACGCTCAATCACTCGTTCCCAGAGCTTCATTATGTGGCTCATGAGCTTAATTCCTCTATAATTAGTACAACTTTGAATGTCTCCTTTATTTTGAAAATTGGCACTAATGTGCTCCTCTGCCACTCGTTTGGCATTTGGTTCAACCTAAAAATGCTATCAGGCCCCACCTCAATAGGGATGTTATCAGGCCCCAATGCCTTACCCACTTTCATCCTTTTTAAGGCCTCTTTTACTTCCGACTCCTGGATTCTTCGAACAAACCACTTATCGGTGTCGTTAAAAACATTATCCAGTTCAATCATACTATAATCATTATCGTGATTGAACAACTTATCAAAGTAATCCCTCCACCTATCCTTGATCTCATCATCTTTCACCAAAAGTCTATTAGTGTCGTCTTTGATGCATTTAACTTGGTTGAAATCTCTCGTCTTCCTTTCTCGAATTTTAGCCATCTTGTAGACATCTTTCTCTCCCTCCTTTGTACTTAGTTTCTGATAAATTTCCTCATATGCCTTGCCTCGTACCTCACTCACCGCTTTCTTCGTATTCTTTTTTGCCGTTTTGTATCTCTGTACGTTGTCATCGCTCCTATCATGATACATGTGCTTGTAGCATAACTTCTTCTCCTTAATAGCCTTTTGCACTTCCTCGTTCCACCACCATGTGTCTTAATCTTGACTTAATTCTAAGCAACACAAGATATCATCCTTCATCCCAAAACCTTAGATTAATGATGATCAACTCATGACGCCATCCGAAGTCTTCATCATCATAGGACATATTCATCTACTTATAAAAAATATTAGTCTCATAATATAATTACCACTAATTACTAAAATATATCATCAACTCATAATAACGGATCTAAAGTCATCACACTGATGGTAGCATGACCAAACAACACTGCCACGCCACGGGTGGAGTGGCAGAATTTGGCCACACCATGGTGACTGGTGTGCAGTGTTGTCTTGTCACGTCATGAATAGTGGTGTGGCCAAAAGAGTCAAAATTGAAAATAATGTTAGCAAAGGGTTTAATAAAATATTTTTTCAGAAAAATATTATTGAATAAAAAAGTTACGCTTCCCACCGTTGCTGTTACTCTGGCCAACCATTAACGTTACTCTGCCCAAGGGGTTTCTTACAATACAACTCATCTGTTGGGTAGTAATGTGCCAAATCTCTTTCTGGGCAGTACGGAAAATAAAAAAAATACTGTGTGCTAATAATTCCTAAAAATTATTGTGCAACACCCTGCAGATGTTATGATTTAAAATTTATAGCTGATATGTGAGAGGATATTCATGTTTTTTTGTTCTGAGGACATTTTTTAGGGTACATTTACGTTGTTAAGTTATTGTTCTATATCTTTTTCCACAAAAAATTTGTTGTTATATATGTTAGCCTAATGGTTACCTTTTATTTCCAGATCAATACAGGCAAGCTATCTGCCATGGTGAGAGTTTCTAGAAGTCTGTTTCGTACAAAGTTTGTAGAATATGCTGTCAGATGCGATTCACTCTACTTCAAGATCTACTGTCGATCAGTGTTAGAACTCAGAACTTCCACAAAGCATATGCTGATAAAAAGGTTCTTCACTGAAGATAAAAATTAAAAGACGCTCCATTTCAAACTAGTCTTGAATCATTAAAAATATGGAAGGGAGACAGGCTTTATTGACTCAAGCAAATATGAGGTCAACTAGTAATGCCCATGCAAATCACTCCAGATCAGTCATTGATTATTCCGGATTTTCAAGCTCCCTGCTCACATGTACCTTGAACTGGAGTTTCTGGCATTTTATTGCATAATGTTCATATGCTGGAATAGGCAAAATTGTTGCTGCCACATTAACTACTGCTTCAGTGAAGACTGAGAAAGTCAAAAGAATATACCACATAGTTTCAAAGTATTGGTGATCGTGTTTAAATGTTGGTTGTTTTGTGATTGTTATCAATATGTGTGATAGACCTTTGACCGTAAATTGGATCTAATGGCAGATGTTGAATAAGTTCTCGTGCATTGCACTTGCTGGAGTAGCAACAGAGTATCTTTTGTATGGATACGCCGAAGGAGGACTAGCTGACATCAACCAGGTATGCATGAGTTACTTCTATTGAATTTGACGGACAACCTGTAAGTTTGTAACACTATTATTTGTTTTCTGGGCCTCTTTTTTGCATTAACAGTTGGATGGATTGCTCAAGAGCCTGGGTTTCACCCAGAAGAAAGCTGATTCACAGGTCAGATGGGCTGTGCTGAACACAGTTCTAATACTTCGCCGCCATGAAAAAGCTAGATCGCAGCTTGCAGAGGCAATGTCTACTGGGAAGTCAGTTGGATCTTGCATCGAGGTCATAGAAGGGAACATAAACATTGAGGATATTTAGTAGCTAGTGTAAACAGAGTACACAACTGGTGCTGGAACATACAGCTTGCAGAGATATAAACCTTTGCAGTATGTTTATACCTTTTTACTGTATTTTCAGTTTGTATTTAGATGATAGAGGTCAAAAGCATGAGTTCCTTTCAATCTCATGCGGTCATTCCTGCCATTTGAACTTTTAATTATTCAATGGAGGGATAGAAAAATCTGTGCTAGATGCCTGACACTTTTTTATTTACAGAAAGATGTTTGATATGATTTGGTCATAATCTCAGCCCGATGCGCAATGCCCCAGCCCCCAGAGGTTACGTTCTGGTAAATATATACAGTATTCTATCAGACACATTTGCAAAAGGAAACTCGTCTGGCACCTAAGTTGATGAGAAAAAATGCAGCAATGAAGAAACTCCACTGGAATTCGACATGTCAATACTGAAGAGTTCCCCCTCCCTTCACAGAAATGCAGCTATACATTTTTAGTAAATAATTATTTTTTTGAGCTGGAATGTCAGGATTCAATTAAACCATATTTTTGGAGCTGAAATGTTCGACGGTGCTTGGAAGGTACTAGGATGTACGGGCACTTAATTAAAGGGTGACTTAGGTATATGGATGTTTTTAAACAATGTTGTAGTTGTAACTATTAACTACTGCAAAATCTAAATCGTTAGAGCACTTGGCCATGTTGGTTACCCAAATTTTTAATTGCCCTTCCACCCTTCAATTCGGCCATTAATTGGTGTTGGGATACAAGTAGGCTATACTAACGCAGATTAAAATTTTCTACTGCATAAACCAAGAAGCCATGCAAGTAAAAGATCATAGATCATTACCACTAGACGCGCAGTGCAGCAGAAGTAGAGATTAAGGAACCGGTTCAATCAAGTGTACATCGGTGTAGTGGAAGTAGTTAATTGTCCTCTGGCCAACCGTCTCCTCCTCGAGATCGTCCCGATCAACACCGCAGTCGCAGCAGTACCTCTACCGAAGTCCACACGTCCATGGATGGAACGCCGTGCGTCGGTGTACTAGCACCAGCGCGCACGGCAGGGGTTATGAGAGGTAACGGCTAGAGTTTCTATGGGTGTGTCTCGGGATCCCTCACTCAACCCCCGCATATCTTTTTATATAGCCTTCAATCGGATCCTAATCCGATACGATCAGATATTGTATCCAACTCGGAAATCCCCAGGCTAGATCTTTATCTAATATGAGTAAAGATTGTATCCCACTCGGGGAACCTCCAACGTGATCCAATGTGAGTAGAGATCATATCACACTCAGAGTCCATCATCCGGACCCTTATCGTTCTGACATGTTAAGTGTGTGACCCTGTCGGCTCATGTATATCAAATCATGGGGCAAAAACTCCTTTCCGGTCTATAAGTCGATAGCGGTCCCTAGCAGGACATAACGACTCATAAATATACATAAAAATCATATCGGACGAACCTATATAATGTTTATGTACCAATCCCTTTGCCTCATGATATCAAATCGAACTCAAGGCGAGAGCATGTTATCCTATGATAACTCGATCCTTCACTTGAATTTATAGTGGATTACTCAGTTGTAATTGACTCCTCAACCACATTCGGTATGGCCATGCATTTCCTTAATTCAACCACATCGAGGGGCCTAGAGATATCTCTCCCGTTATATAGGAGGGGCAAATTCTATCTTGATCGTTCGCATGCCTTTATGACCACGTAGTTACGAAGTAGTGTTTGGCAACCTCTAAGTAACTATTACACATGTAGCAAACCGTGATGACCTTAGATCTAAGGATCCTACATAAACTATATATGATCAACTGATAACACTTAAGAATATAACAATTCCTATAATGCCTCATAGTAGGTCAATCTAACACCATATTCTCTAACATATGTTCATATTATTGATTTCATACCCCCATATCCATGATCCGTGAAACATTATTATCAATCAATACATGTACTGATCTGTAAATCTGTTAGACCATGTGGATGGTCGTAGATTAAGATATGATGAATAATTGACATTTGGTTTGCCTTGGATTTTGCGTTTGTGAAAGACTTGCTCGTTTGTTGTTGATGTCCTTACTTTTGAGTGTTTTTGCTCAGTTACGAGTGATTACAGTCTTTAGACATTCTTACGACCATGGCATCAGAACACATACAATCTTACGACCACAGCATGCTACGATCACGTTCAACTTACGACCACAGCATGCTACGGCCACGTTCAGCTTATGACCATGACATGCTATGGCCACGTTCAGCTTACGACCACGACATGCTACGACCATATTTAGCTTACGACTTACAGCATGCTACGACCACGCTCAGCATACGACCACGACATGCTACAACCACGTTTAGCTTACGACCACGGCATGCTACGACCACGTTCAGCTTATGACCACGACATGCTACGACCACGTTCAACTTACGACCACAACATGCTACGAGCACGACATGCTACGACCACGTTCAGCTTATGACCACGGTATGCTATGACCACGTTCAGCTTATGACCACGACATGCTACGACCATGTCTGGCTTCAACCATGGCAGGATCGTAGTTATAGTATTCTTTCATGGTCGTAGATATAGTAATTGACAGTCGTAGACGTTATTGGTCGGTAGTCGAGGGCTTTGCGGTCGATGGCCGTAAGTTTTGCAGATTACGTTCATGGTCATAGGTTGTGCAGACTACATTCATGATCGTAGGTTTTGCAGACTACCTTCATGGTCGTAGGTTTTGCAGACTACCTTCATGGTCGTAGGTTTTGCAGACTACCTTTATGGTCGTAGGTTTTGCAGACTACCTTCATGGTCATAGTCTTGGCTATTTTATTGATACTTGTAGACTTTACAGTCTGCTGTTCTGCCTGCGGTAGTCGTAGGCTTAGTGATCGGTTGCCGTAGGCTTCTCGGTCGGTACTCGTAGACCTTCATGGTCGATACGAGTGCTTCACTCATGTGATCGTCGAGTACTCGGGTTGGGCCAGTGGTTGTCTAGTCGATGAGTGGTGGTCATTGATGGATGATTGTTGCTTGAGGTACTCGTAGTCGACGGACTCGGTACTCGGTACTCAGTAGAAGTTGTTTCATGACCACGGTGAATAGTCTGATGTCAATGGTTTGTCTGTACTCGTAGGCTTCGAGTACGTGTTGTAGCTATGACTCGATAGTCGGGATGGTTTATGAGTACTTGTGGATTACGAGTTAGCAGTCGTATTGAGTTGTCTGAAGGTCTATTCTAGTCAGCGATAAGTCTTTGTGGTCCTAAGCGTTCTAGTGCGTTCATAAACGACTTGGGGGATGGTCGTAGCTGTTTGGTTCTTGTCTGGGAATAGACAAGGGTGTGTTTTGCTTATGTGTGATGGTTACGGTCAAGTTGGATGAACTTGTATCGAGAGATGGTTTCTTTGGTCTTTGTATGTGTAGGTGGACATGGAGGCGGCCATACACGGTGATGAGGAGGATCGGGACTAGGAGGGGAAATCTGAGGTCCAAGCAGTCAGGATGTCACGCGAGGTGGTCAAGCTTATACTGGAGCACATGGAGGTCAAAGGTAGATGCTACGTGGAGATGTGGAGACGATTATGGTCGGTGATGAGGAAGACCAGGACTAGGAGGGGGTAATCTGAGGTCCAGGCGGTCAGGTGATCACGCGAGGTGATCGGGCTCACGCATGAGCACACGGTGATGGTGCACAATGAAGGTACAGGTGGGGATATCCTGGAGGCTTTATCATGGGTGTCGTATGGAGTTGTCGATAAAGTCCATGATCTGTACGAGTTGGTAAAACCCGTGCTAGGAAGAGTTTTGGGTCCCTTAGTTTAAGGAAGAGATAGGTTTCGTGTCCAGGTGGAACAAGACACGATTTGAAGTGTTTGGATGTAACACGACTTTGTGCGCTGGCCTATAAAAGCAGGAAAAGTTGTAGGTTAGCGTACAGGGTTTTAGGGCTTTCGTGGAGAAGGTTTTAGGGGTGCCATGAGGTGCTTTGTAGCCAAAAACATGATGATGAAATAATAGATCAGATTCTTTCCAGAAAAAGATTCTCGGTGACATGTCTTCATCTTCGCTTTACTTGCTCTGTTTTGCCTTTGGCTTGTACTCATTCGGGTGATGGTCGAATGGCAGAGGGACATCAGGCGGAAGGAGGTCACGACTACGTGCGTCGCTGTCGTGCAGAGCAACCAGAATAAGCAGGCGATCGATCTGAGATCGTTCCGAGTGATCGAAACGATCAGGCGGTCGATTCCAGATCTTGCCAAGCGATCAGAACTACTGGTTGCTCTATTCGAGCACTCGTAAGCGAGCAATCGGAGCGAGCAGTCGGGACAAAGCGGTCCTAAACGAGTAGTCGGGCGACAAGCGATCGCAACGTGTGGTCGTAATAAGTAGTCAACAACAGAGGCTTACGACCATGTACTGGCAAGTAGCTGCGGTTGGTACTTCAGCTCGGTAGCACGCAGCTATGATCGGTACTTCCGTTTAGTAATCTAGATTACTTATATTTTGTTTCTTTGTGTTGGCTTTGCGTTTCAGGTGATAAAAAGATCATTCACCCCCCTCTGATTATGCCGTACGATCTTACAAGTGGTATTAGAGCCGGTTGCTATGGCATCAGATAGGTATGTGAATCGTCCCCCATGCTCGATGATACTGATTTTGCTTTTTGGAAGTGTCGGATGCAAACTTACATTGAGGTTCAAGGAAGTGATGTTTGGAATAACGTTGATACACCATATGAGGTTCTTGCTACTGTTACTAATTTAAATAAAGTTGATGTTGTTTGAATGCTCAAGCTCGTAACTTGTTATTTCAAGAGATTTCTCGCAAAGAGTTTGATTGTGTAGCTCATATTAATTCTATCCACTTAATATGGAAAACTTTTTTTGATTATCATGAAGGTACCACTAAAATTAAGAAAGCACATAAAAATCTTTATCAAAAAGAATATTCTGATTTTGCTATGAAACCTGGTGAATCCATTGAGGATCTCTTTGCTCGCTTTGAGAAAATATTGAGTGATTTGCGCGGTGTTAATATTATTCATGCTGATGAAGATAATGCAACTAAAATTTTGAGATCTTTATGTTTTTGAGTGGTTGATGGTTGTCACAACTATTAACCAAACTGTCAATCTAGATACTTTAACCATGGATGATCTTTATACTAGATTGAAAACCTATGAGATGGAAACTTTGCCATCCAAAATTGACAAATCTTTACCTTTAGCACTTGTGACTAACCCCACGTAGGCTGCTTCGCCAAGTGCTTTGTCTTGTGTTTCTTTGTCTGCCTTGTCTTCTTTTTCAGAGGAACAGTTCGAGCAGCTCCCTGAAGAGGACTTGGCGAGCCAGGGCACTCAACAATGTGAGGATATGATGAATAATTGATATTTGGTTTGCTTTGGATTTTGCGTTTGTGAAAGACTTGGTCGTTTGCTGTTGATGTCCTTGCTTTCAAGTGTTTTTGCTCAGTTACGAGTTATTACAGGCTTCAGACATTCTTACAACCACGGCATCAGAACATAGACAATCTTACGACCATGGCTTGAACACGGCTACGACCACAGCATGCTATGACCACGTTCAGCTTACGACCACAGCATGTTACGATCACGTTCAGCTACTATTTCGCATAATATTAATTGAAACTTATATATATGTTGAAGTGGTGAATATTGGTTATTTTTGTTCTAGTTCCGCCCCCTGATTGTACAGTATCATAGATGAACTATTCTATTAATCAAATCCCTAACAAAAACTTATTAAATCTCTCTATAATTCTAACTCTAATCTCTATTAAAAATTAGCAAAACAAAGAGAAATTCTAGTTCATTGCCTCGATGAAGAACGCTAGAACTAGATCCCTTCCTCACCTGTTTTTTTTAAATTTGGACGCTTTTGGCACTGTGCACCACAAGAATTCCAGATATTGTCCTTGCCGAAATACAATTCTATTTTTAGCCCCCCGCCGACCGCACGATTAACCGGATCGCGACACCTGGCAATCGTGCGGCCGGGGACCGCACCACAGCCGAATCGTGCGCTGGGAGAGCACATCATCTAATCGTGCGGTGTGGGGGCGCACCACTAGAGTGGTGCGGTGCCCGACCGCACCACTCGGTGAGTCGTGCGCTACCCCACCGCACCACTCGTTGTACACTGTTCTAGGGTTAGGGTTTTCACCGATTTTGAGCAAAATTGGTTATAAGTTTTAATTTTTGTTTTGATTAGATAACGTAAATATTATGCATATACATGTAATATATTTTTTAGAGTGTGCAGCAAATTTATAATATAGAATAGGAGATGCAAAAAAATATGAAATTTATTTTGAAAATTTGTTATGTATTGGAGATGATACATGTAGGAATTATTTTTGTAGATTGTTTTTTTTGAAATATTTTGGTACGTGAATTTTATGTGGAGCGCAGTTTGCTGGTAGTGTAATTTTTTTTGCAATTATGAAAATTAAGAATTTGAGTGAAGTAACAATTAGTGTATTTGTGATTTTTGTACATTGCTGACCGTGCAAAATATGTTGAACTAGCAATAACATTTTTCGATCATGTTATGTTGTTTTATTGGAAGAAATTTAATGAAATTTTTTTGAGGACAACTGTGATAGGAATAATTGGACGAAAGGAAGGAAAGTGATATTGAACACGTGGGTATTATTGAATGCAAAAAGACGAGATAATAAGTGATGAGGACATCACTTCTCCGGATACACACAACACACCTCCACTTGACATTCAAGGACCAATCACTAGAGCTCACGCCCGACAATTGAATTTACAGGTGAGCTCGTTGCTAAGTACTTCTTTTTGTTCATTTGAGAATCGATTGCTACCTAATGATTTAATAATGATTAGGAACCATGGAGAGGACCTAGAAGTACTTGGTGAAGGACTACGAGGCGCACAAGTCCAGCAAGGGCGGTCGAATCATGTTGGAGGCCCAACTCAAACCGACTTCGAATCCAATTCGGAGTCTAGGACCAGGCCGCATTAAAACGGACGCCCAGATCGCATCCGGACTCCGTTTTGGACGTTCTACATATGTATGGAAAGCTGAGAAGACTACCTTTCCAATGGATCTGGTCCCATGTCAAAATTCCTTCTGAGTCGACGGGAATCGTCGAAACAAGTGGGCGTTCAGAATCTATCAGGGTGCTGCGCCACCGTCTTTTGGGCCTTTCGGCTTTGTATCGTGTTGGAGCCCATTAGGGGCGCGTCCAGGGGTTTTGCACGCCCCTCAATCCTTTATATCCAGCCGCCACCCCCACCATTAGGGTTGGGTTTTGCTTAGATTAATTCTGTCTTTGAACAGTTTCGCCGTTCATCGGTTTGTGAGACCCCAACTTTCGAGTGCTAAATCAATACATCTGCAATTCAGTTGTGTTCTTCCTTATTCTTGCTTGTGTTCTTCGATTCGCAGGCAAGGATTAGCCTTCTTGGAGAGGTCAACCGGCTGCGCACGGTTGATAACCTGAGGAGACGTGGTGCTGCGATTGTGGGGTTCGGAACGTGTCGTTCGGAAGCCGGATCGAATTGTGTCGTGCCTCCACCAAATCGAACATATCCAGAACCTGTTGGAAGATCGGGACCCCGTTCCCATCAAGTGGTATCAGAGCTTCAGGTGTTCCTTCAGGTTCGAGAATACCCTACCTTTGTTGTTTTCGTTTCATCCTAGAGTCCACGAAAAGCCCTAAAAAAAATTTGTAGTCATAGGTTGTTTCCTGTCCCAGATCTCGTTTAGCCTTTTGCACAACTTAATTTCAGAGTCCGTAGTGTTGAGTTTGTGTCCTTAGTCGAGTTGTGTTGCTGGTTTAGATCGTGTTTTGTTTCGGGTTCTATAATATTGTTATGATGAATAATTGACAATGGTTAATTTGCGATGATGAATATTTGGTAATTTTGTTTAGCGGCGTTATGTGAGTTGTGTTGCGTGTGTGCGGATTGACGTTGGTCAAGTTTGGACGAACTTGTGCCGAAAGAATGTACTTTGGTCTTTGCATGTGCAGGTTGAGCATGGAGGTGATCATGGTCGGTGACGAGGTGGACCGGAACTAGGACGGGGAGATCCGAGGTTCAGACGGTTAAGAAGGTCACGAGATGGTCGGGCTCATGCTTGGGGCGCATGGAGATTAAAGGTGGATGATGTGTGGAGAAGCTACGGGAGGTGCGGTCCTGGAGGCTTCGACACGTGATGAGTTGAAAAGTCGGGAGTGTGAAAAACTCGTGTTAGGAAGGGTTTCGGGTCCCTTGAAAATTAGTGGGCCAAAAGCCTGATTGAGGTAAAAGGGCCTAGACCTTATTTGAATGAGTTGTATTAGGGTTTGAGTTCGTTTGTAAGTTAATTTCGGATTTGTGGACGTGCTATAAAAGGGTTAGGGCCGGCGGCCACATGGTTGCGCGGTTTTGGAGAAAAAAATAGATGGCGGCGGTGCCTTTCTCATCAGATCGATCGACGGCGTCTCGATTCTAATCTCGTCCACGCTTACGACGTTCACGCAGTCCGGTGGCGTGTTTTATCTTCGCGTGGTCCTGAGGCAACATCAGCGTCATCTCGTTTCGCACGCGCGCGAGACGGCAGCAGCAGTGTTCTTGAGCCGTGCGTGGGTTTTGGCATTCGCTCGGTGGCGTGCTTCTTCACACAGAGAATTTTTTTTATTGTTGTTCGGCACAGCACGCAAGGAGAAAGCCAGTCTGCATCGTGATTTTGCTTTGTCTCGATCTCAGCGTTGCTTTGGTCAAGTCAAGTCCCCGTATCAAGAATAAAGGTAGCATGCAGTGACTTTTTCTCTGGCCGGAACAAGTAAGTAAAAATTGCTAATTTTTCGTTGTTGGTTTTTGCATGGCCGTACGTAAGAACGATTGAAAAGTAAGCACATGATCAGCCAAGAGCAGTGGTTAGATTTGCTATATTGTCTTGTGTTTACACATGATTAGGAGAGAGAGTTAATTAGGATTTGGATGCTACGTGATTAGAATTTTTTGTGTCTCGTTTTTGCTGTAATAAATTGCTATCTTTTGCGTTTGTGTGTGCTTCATTGATTTGCAGATTTTAATAATAATAATATTTTTTTTAAAAAAAAGTTTCCGCTGTACGCTGCAATCATTCACCCCCCTCTGATTGCTATCAACGATCCTACAAGTGGTATCAGAGCAAGGTTGCAATGGCATCAGATCGGGATCGATTTTCAGGTAAGCCACTGTTTTTTGATGGATCAGATTATCTTTATTGGAAGACGCGCATGGAGGTTTTTCTTCAAGCACAAGGTAATTCTATTTGGCAAAAAGTTGAAAATATATATGAAGTGCCTCCTGTTGTTACAACTGAAAATTCTTCTGATGTTGAAGCTAATGCTAAGGCTAGAAATATATTGTTGCAAGGTTTAAGTAGAAACGAGTTTGTCAGAATTGCTCATCTTAAATCTGCAAATAAAATTTGGACCACTCTAACTGATTATCATGAAGGATCTAAATCTGTTAAAGGTGTGCGTCAGAATCAATTTAAAAAGGAGTATTCTAAATTTGAGATGAAACCTGGAGAATCAGTAGATGCTCTTTTTGATCGCTTTAATAAAATTGTTAGTGATTTGCAATCTGTTGATGTCACATATTCTGATTCTGACAATGCTCGTCAAATTTTAAATGCTTTGGATATGTCTGTTTGGAATGTGTTAGTCACTACAATTAATCATTCTGTTAATATGGAAACACTTACTCTTAATGATCTTTATTCTAAGATGAAAACACATGAGATTGATGTTTTGGCCAGGATAAATAAGACTAATTCTTTGGGCTTAGTGACTAACCAAGCTGACAGCTCTTCTAGTTCTTCTATTGTTTCTTTGTCTGCATTGTGCTCTATTTCAGATGAACAATTAGAGGAGATTCCAGAAGAGCAGCTTGTACTTCTCTCCAACAGGGTAACCAAGGCAATTAACAACATCAGATTAAGGCGAAGAGGAGGTCCAATCAAATGCTATGAATGTGGTGAGCTAAACCACATTAAGATGAATTGCCCCAAACTGAGAAGCAAGGAGGTTAAAGATGACAAGATACCAACTCGTCGCTCTCAAATCAAGATTGATCCAAACAAGAAGCGCAATTATCGCAGGGCAGTCAACAAGATAATTTCAGCACTTGATGAGATTGTTTTAAGTGATGATGATTCTGAAAGCGATGATGAGAGCAATGACAAGAAGGCAAAGGAGGTGGACTTCACAGGGATGTGCTTTATGGCAAACAGTGAGGAGCTCGACAGTGATGATCTTTATAGTGATCCTGATGAGGTAAAACCTTCTTATGCTGATTTATCTCGTGTTGTGCTTAGATTGACAGATGAGCTTAAGAAGTATAAAAAGAAAATTAAAAATCATGATTTCATTGTTGAGGGCTTAAATTCTGAAATCAATAGACTTAGAGCTTCTATTCCTGATGATGAATCTTGTGAGTCTTGTCAAGTATTACATACTGAGTTGGAATCCGCTAGAACAATTAATGCATCAAACTTGGTTCAACTTAGTGATGTAACTGCTAAACTTGATGAGTTGAGATTGGCACATGACTCTTGTGCTGAAAAGTTAAAACTTGCACATGATGAAATTGAAAAACTCAAGTTTGGCTCTTCTACATGTTTAGAGTCAGGTATTTCAAATACTCAATCTAAAACTTGCTTTAAATGTGATTTGCTAGAAGCTAGACTTAATTCATCACAAGAAACAATTCAACAGATGCTTTATCATGAGATATCTTCTTGTTCTAATTGTCCTAAGCTTAACACCGAAATAGAAGTTTTGACTAGACAACTTAATGATTTTGCTGAAAAAGAAAGATTGGCTCAATCTAGTGCTTCTAAAAATCTAGTGAATGAACCTGCTAAATGCACAACTTGTCCCACTCTAGCTAAAGAGAATGAGTACCTGAAAGACACTTTAGAGAGATTTTCTTTTGGCAAGAAAAATTTGAATATGATTCTAGACAAGTCAAAAACAAGTGTGAAAAATCGTGGTCTAGGATTTAATTTTGTTGAGCATGCCAAAAATAATCCTCCTAAGGTTATTAAGCCTCTTGAACCTGGAAAAATTGAAGTGAAACTTGAACCAAAACAAACTGTGTTTAAATCTGCTGGCTTTGTGCAAAGTTCATCGAATAATAATGTAGATGCTAGCTCATCATCTCAAAAGAATGCTGGTAATGTAACATTTCAATGCACCTATTGTGGAAGAGATGGTCATTTGCATGAATTTTGCTTTAGACGTGCTAAGAAAGAGAAGAAGGAAAGATTGAATGCTTTCAAACAAAAACATGCAATGTTTTTTGTCCCTACAAATAATGTGAAAGCTAAGTTTTTTGAGAACTTTCATGATGGTTTTAAATCTGCTTCACATGGTAGATTGAGATTTAATTCAAATAATTCACGTTCTTTTCGACATTCTGATCACCCACATGCACGTGGCTTTGGTTCTAGCTTTGTTGCTCCTGTTCATCGTGTGTCTCAGTACTGGATTCCTAAATCTTATTTCACTTACCCCAGTACTGTGAGACCGATGTTTCCTGTGATGTAAGAACAGCTGACAAGGATGGAGAACATGAGCTATATTGGGTTCCGGTCTTTTACATCACTGCTTGATTGGAACACTTGATGATTCTTCACGTTTTTTTTTGGCTTCCAAGAGATTTCATTTTCTGAGAGACCATGTGGAAAAGGTGATATTGTCTTACATCTTATTAGATTCTCAAGTTGCTGATATTCACATGAAATCGCTTGATACTTCCCGTTTTGCTCATTTGTGAAGTGAGTTGAGTGTATTACATTTTATGGGATTATTCTGAGGGGGAGCTTGTTGTTTAAAAATTTTAGGAGCTTTGTTTATCATACTTGTGAAATAAATCAACAAGTCCAAGCCATTGAAATTAAATGAGTTGTTTCCATGGAGCTCTCTTTATCATATTTACTCATATGTTGTGTAGCTTTGATCATGACTAGTTATAATTATTTTGCTATACTTGAACTAAATTATGACATGGCGGAATATTTTGACTAGATTGATTATAGATAGTACTCTACGATGTTCATCGAAAAGGATTAGCTTGATTGTGAGTCTTATTTTAAATCTTGTCTATGAGGCTTGCATGTTTCATATTGCAATCTTTTTATGATCACTCAATTTGGCATGTTATAAAAAAAATGAGCAAAAGAATTGAAAAGATGTATGCTTCAAGCATGTCATGGTATATAAAAAAAACGAAGCACAAAAAGTGCACAAATGAAAAGAAGTATGCTTCAAGCATGCCACCATCTTAAACAAGAATGCTACAAGCATTTTATTATGAAAAGAAGTATGCTACAAGCATGCCACATGCCTATGAATTGAGTGTGGAGCAATAGGTTGTTTTATGAGACTGCTAGCTCGTCTGGATTTAAATTTTGCTTCACTTTTAGGCTTTGACTTTGTGTTGTGATATCTCATTGTGCTCTTTATAATTGATTTGGTCATTGTTGAGATGCCTGTTATTAATATAAATTGTTTAATCATGCTCAAGACTGGTTTTGATATTGCTATATAACATATGACTTTATATGATCTAGATAGCTCTACTTAAAAATATGGCCTTGTTCTTTTATTTAATCAATACACAATGACTTGTATAATCTACAAAGCTTCTTGAGTTTTACTCTCATTGCTCCTTCTTAGAATTGTTCCTTTTCTGAATTTTCTTGATGATTACATTGCCAAAGGGGGAGAGATTTGATGTGTTTTGTGAGAAATTGGCGACATTTGCTAAAATTACCTCTCTTGTGTTGAGGGGGAGAGATTTGAGATTTATGGCTTTCAAAATGATTTTTCGGCTTCAGTTCTTCACTTATATTTATTTGAAGCTAATTCATCATACAATCTTGTGGTGTTGTCAATGTATTCATCAAGGGGGAGATTGTTAGACCATGTGGCTAGGTCTATAATATTGTTATGATGAATAATTGACAATGGTTAATTTGCGATGATGAATATTTGGTAATTTTGTTTAGCGGCGTTATGTGAGTTGTGTTGCGTGTGTGCGGATTGACGTTGGTCAAGTTTGGACGAACTTGTGCCGAAAGAATGTACTTTGGTCTTTGCATGTGCAGGTTGAGCATGGAGGTGATCATGGTCGGTGACGAGGTGGACCGGAACTAGGACGGGGAGATCCGAGGTTCAGACGGTTAAGAAGGTCACGAGATGGTCGGGCTCATGCTTGGGGCGCATGGAGATTAAAGGTGGATGATGTGTGGAGAAGCTACGGGAGGTGCGGTCCTGGAGGCTTCGACACGTGATGAGTTGAAAAGTCGGGAGTGTGAAAAACTCGTGTTAGGAAGGGTTTCGGGTCCCTTGAAAATTAGTGGGCCAAAAGCCTGATTGAGGTAAAAGGGCCTAGGCCTTGTTTGAATGAGTTGTATTAGGGTTTGAGTTCGTTTGTAAGTTAATTTCGGATTTGTGGACGTGCTATAAAAGGGTTAGGGCCGGCGGCCACATGGTTGCGCGGTTTTGGAGAAAAAAATAGATGGCGGCGGTGCCTTTCTCATCAGATCGATCGACGGCGTCTCGATTCTAATCTCGTCCACGCTTACGACGTTCACGCAGTCCGGTGGCGTGTTTTATCTTCGCGTGGTCCTGAGGCAACATCAGCGTCATCTCGTTTCGCACGCGCGCGAGACGGCAGCAGCAGCTTAGCTGATTAGAAATAAACTTCATAATACAGTGGGAGTAACATGCCGCGTACATATTTATTACATGCATAACATAAAGCATGATATGCGACTAACCCACCCAACTACTCGTACGACCTACTGTGTGGACCAGGGCCACTTTCCCTTCCATGCCCGCTCGGCGTTGAACTCCTCCGCGGCCTCTTTTGTCTTAGCCGCCATTTCCCTCTTTCTCTCGCGCTCCCTCTCGCGAGCCTCCCGCTCACTACGCGCGCACGTTTCGAGATGAGCTTGCGTCTCGCGTTGTATACGTACGGTGTGCTCGTTCTTGCGGCTCTCCACCTCCAGCAACTCCTTCTCCCATGTGACATTCCACTCCTCGAAGTCGAGGGTCCATTGGTCCGCAGGGTGGATCTCAAGATCGATCCATTTGCGGTAGCCACACAGGGGCTCCGGAGACTGTAAATACAGGGGAGAGATTGTTAGTGTGTGCTGTGAAGGAGAAAAGGTAGGGGAAAATGGTGCATGTGGTCGTTACCAGCTGCCGATAGGTTGCGGTGTCAAAACGGCGGTTGGGGTAGTCACTGGAGTAGTTTGTGCAACCCCAGTAACACATACCTAGGCTGATGCGTTCCTTGGACT
This sequence comes from Dendrocalamus latiflorus, assembly GCA_017311315.1. Classification (NCBI taxonomy): domain Eukaryota; kingdom Viridiplantae; phylum Streptophyta; class Magnoliopsida; order Poales; family Poaceae; genus Dendrocalamus; species Dendrocalamus latiflorus. Next base: position 40,550,372 of record CM029647.1, read on the forward strand.
TGAAGAACTTGCACGTGTCCCCGCACCAACAAAGGGGGGTGTCTACCCCTCAGGTGGGAGTTGCGGCGAACGCTCGGTGGGGACGTCCGGGATGGGGTTGTTGCTACGCGGCCGCTCATTGCGGGGAGCTGACCCTTTAGCACGCTGGGCTTGTTCTACCCGGGCCTGTATAGCCCTTATTTTCTCATCACAGGCGGCAGCTGACCGTGCTAGGTTACGGGTCTCCTCCCATTCCTTCACCATCTTGTCCCATTGCTTCTTCTAGTTTTTTTGTCCATCCCGGTGGGGTGAAGGAAGCGCGGTGCAGTGTGGGGTTTGGAAGTGCAGTGTGGAATGCACACCAATTTATAGGGTCCATTTCTCTCTACTCGAACGTGCAAAGCTAGTCTGCGTGGTTGTAGCACTGAGTAAAGCTGGGCGTGCCGCGATATCACTGCAAGAAGGCCCCATTTTGTCATCTCACTGAGCAAAAGCGGCATCTTTTGTCATCTCACTTAGCAAAGCTGGCCTCTTATGTCATGTCACTGAGCAAAGCTGCCCCGTTTTGTCATCTCACTGCGCAAGGCTGCCCCGTTTTATCATGTCACTGCGCAAAGCTGCACTCTTTTGTCATGTCACTGGGCAAAGCTGACCTCTTTTGACATCTCACTGAGCAAAGCTACCCCGTTTTGTAATGTCACTGCGCAAAGCTGCACTCTTTTGTCATGTCACTGGGCAAAGCTGGCCTCTTTTGTCATCTCACTTAGCAAAGCTGCCCCGTTTTGTCATGTCGCTGCGCAAAGCTGCATTCTTTTGTCATCTCACTGGGCAAAGCTGGCCGCTTTTGTCATGTCACTAAGCAAAGCTGCCCCGTTTTGTCATGTCACCAAGCAAAGCTGGCATCTTTTGTCATCTCACTGAGCAAAGCTGCCCCGTTTTGTCATGTCACTGCGCAAAGCTGACCACTTTTGTCATCTCACTGAGCAAAGCTGTCCCGTTTTGTCATGTCACTGTGCAAAGCTGGCCTCTTTTGTCATGTCACTGAGCAAAGCTGCCCCGTTTTGTCATGTCACGGAGCAAAGTTGTCATCTTTTGTCATCTCACTGAGCAAAGCTGCCCCGTTTTGCCATGTCACTGCGCAAAGCTGACCTCTTTTGTCATTTGAATGAGCAAAGCTGCCCCGTTTTGTCATGTCACTGCGCAAAGCTGGCATCTTTTGTCATCTCACTGAGCGAAGCTTACCTCTCACTGGAGTAAGTTATCTCGTTTGGAATAAATAGCACGGTTGGGGTCCCATGACATTGTAGCCAGAGAACCCAGTAAATCGAACAAAGAAGTACCTTCTCTTTCGTGGTGGAACATACCATGTCGGAAGCTGAGGGGCCAGTCGGATATGGGTCACCGAAGGAAGACCTTCCCTTGGAAAGGAGGGAGATCTTCGGTCCATAGAACCGCTTGATACCAAGCCGGCGTGCTCAACCAGCATGGCCGAAATGCAGACACAATGAGTACGCGGTCGTGCAGGTCCTAGAAGGCCCGTTCGATGGCGGGCGCCGTTTCTTCCGATGCCCACGCTCCGGGGTACAAATTACTAATAGTACATTTTTTTGTTATTGCTTATGGACCCTCCATGTTTACCGTCCTTTCCCGCAGATGGCGAAATGCGACTTCTCCCGCTGGATCGACCCTCCTCATGAACAGTATATTGTCCATTATGTTGATACATTATGGGATCGAATATGGAGTTGGAGGACCGAATCGAGACTCTCAATGAGGAGAACAACGACCTCCGCCAACAGATGCAACGCGAGAGGGGCAACGAGGAGGTCGTGAACATAGGTAGCTCGTATGATCCCACATGTTGCTGCGCGAACCTGAGCTGTATATGTGTGTGCCATTACCACGACGGCCAGCCACGTTCGAGGCGGCCCCCTCAGCAATTCTCCATGTGGGTGCCATGAGGCTCGTTTGGCATATAGGCAATGGGTGTATGGTTGTACCTTGTACCAGTGCGTTGGACTGTTGTTTTGATTTATTTTGATTCCTGTGGTACTTTTTATATTTTGTGTACGTGCAATGTATGTGTTGTTTCATGTTGTCATTGCATGACGCCTTCGTATTCTGTGGTCTCTGTGAGTGAGGCTGCCCCTCCCCACACTGAGCCTATAAGAGGGAGTCATTCCTCACCTAATCCCTTGCCTTGTTTGCAGTCACCTCCTGAATTACTTGTTCCCAATCGTGCTCACTCCACCCAACACCGATATGAGTCAACTCAGCACCTCGTCATCGGCACCCATGCTGATTTGCCCAAAATGCAACACAGTTGTTAGACGTAAGACCTCACAGACGGCCGCAAACCCTGGGCGTCACTACTACAAGTGCCCCTTTCACTCAGTGAGTAAGATTGTTTCGGGTTCATTCAAATCGTGCAGTTATGTTACAAAACGTTCTTCTCATGGAATCGCATGAAGCCGCCGGCGGTTGCCGATTCTGGGTGTGGGAGGATGAAATGGGCACTAGGACGGACATTGTTTGGCATGAGAGAGTTGTCATGGGGGGTAGCGACCCCGTTGAGATGCGGCATCGTTTCGATAGACTGTAGTGGAAGATAAATTTAATGTTGTGTGCTATTTTCTTTCTTGTGTTTATTGTTATCGTCAAGTTGTAGTGTTGGAGGTTGTTCTCGTCTACATTGGTAATGTTTTATGCTATGTTGTATCTTGCGTTTGTTGTTATCATGTCTTCTCCCGCTGAAGATTTAATCTATGTATGTGTAATGCATGTTGTGAGGTACAGTGCCCACATGCGTGCATACTTGTCATATTACAATGAAGCCTTAATTGTAGTTCAAATAATTTCATAAGCCATGCGAAACACAGAAAACCATACGACGTCACAACAGCACAATTACAAAAATTCATTCATCATCTCGTCGTCGCCGCCTCGGACAGCGTATCTGATCCTCTGAAAAGGTGAACCTGCTAGGGGAGCACAGTGCATCTCGAAGATCGTAGTGCGAGGGCTGCGTCCGAGGCGGTGGTGGGTACAACTCTGTGGAGAGTTGCAACGGCTGGCCAAAAATAGAGCTCAGCCATTCGGAGGAGGGGTCTACGTCCTGCTTAGATGGTACAGCTGAATTAGGCAATGGAAAATACAAAAATGTTTATAATGAGTAGTAATATCATAAGGCATTTACCTGGGAAGTCTGAAACGCTGATGGGCCACCGTGAACTTCCTGGCCCTGTTGCTCTGTGACTCCCTGCAATTTTTGAACGATGATATTAGATGGCGTTGAAATACATGTGTTATGTTTACTACATGAGCACATACCGGTGCATGCGGCTGTCCGAATGACGATGACGTTGGGAAATCACGCATGTAATCATGCGCCGTGTAACCTTGGTACGTCTTCCCGAACCACTTGTCCCGCCCCTGCATGTCCGCTCGGGTGGACTGACCGCCATGCGCGAATGTGGCTAACGTCGTTGTCGGTTGCTGCTGCCAGTCAGGGTCGCTATCTGCTGAGAATGTTCGCTCGTCCGCCGCCCTCCGTGATGACGACGGCTGTAGCAACATGCTATCCTGTCGCAAGTGCTGCACCAAAACCCTGTGGTTACGAATAACTGGCAATCGAGTTGACGAACAAACTGTTGACAAATGTCATACCGCTGGTCCGAAGCGCTAGGAGGAGGAGCGAGCGTAGCTGGGACGACCACCGGACTGTGACGGACGACCGTCGGACTGCGAGGGACGACCGCCGGACTGCGAGGGACGACCGGCAGACTGCGACGGACGTGCTGACGGTGGTGCTGACGGCGCTGCTGATGGTGGTGCTGAAGGCGGTGCTGACGGGAGTGGTGCTGCGCCCTGTTCTCTGTGGACGCGTCATGCATGCACATCATCCCTGTGCCGACTACAGCTCATGCTCCTTATCGCAGACCTGGCCTCACTGAGGATGGTACGCACCGAAGAAAGCAGCCGGGAGTCGCCTGTCCCACGCTGGAGAATCTGAACAGCCTCGTCCTCGATACGATGCATGCACTCGTACTGCAGGTAAACAAACAATGAGGTAAAACGTACTGCAGGTAAACAAAGAATGAGTTAAAATGTCTTGCCGCATAGGGTACACTGAGACTAGTCTTGTACCGCCTTGTCCTGACGTGCTGCCCGATGACGGTCCGGCCCTGCCCGTATGGCAGCTGTCGGAACCCGGAGTAACGACTCCTGGATCCTCTGTGTAAATCGCACTAGTCCAGGAACAACTAGTGCACACAGTCACAACAAAGATAAATACCAAGCACAAATGACTGATTATATTAAATAAAAGATACGGCCTTATGGCCAAGTCTTACATCAATGCTCATTGGCAAAATAGATAAAGGAAATAACTGCGGAAGCAAACTGATAAAAGCGAAGCCCAAGCCTGCCCACAGGCAAACGACAGTAAGATGCGGCATGTTCGTCCAGATCTTCACCGTAGTCGACGACATCTTCCTCTGTGTAGGGGGGTGCAAGGTGAGTACAAACTTGTACTCCGCAAATCACACGGAGAAATGCAACATAATGATAAAAGCTTCAAAGGAAGGCTTATAGGGTTAGTTTGCATAAAATAGCATTTAAAAATACATTAATAGATTGAAATTGATGAATTTAATACAGTAAGTAAAAACAATACTTGTAATCAAAATTAATACCGTCAGTGCAGGCTCCAACCATACACCAACCTATTCACGGGCATCCCACCCAGACCATTATTTCCAAAAGCTCACGTATGGATTCCATCCATCCACACACTTTCACTGCGCAACTCTGATGAATTCCATCCATTCACCAGATTTCAATCTCTCACGGATTCCATCCATCCGCAAGGTTTTCATCTCTCATGGATTCCATCCATCCACAAGATTTTCGAAAACATTTTGAAAAACAAAATCTAATCCATAAAAAACTTTTACTCAGCATGCCCATGACCATGGGCACGGCTATCCAGGATAGATTATACACTCTGCAGAGGTTGTACAGCTTTACCCACAAGACACGATCATCCCTTTGTACCACTAGATTACACACTTCCTTAGGTGTGCGGTGGGGAGTCATGACAAGGCCTTTACAATGCAAAGCCTTCAACCTAGTCGAGCCAACTCTAAGGTTTCATCCCAGTAAGGAATCCACCAGACCGGGACCCCCTCTTGAGCCTAGACGAGACTTCTCATGCCTTAATCACGCTCGCCCAAGTGAGACTTCACATGGCACCAACCACGCTCACTTTCAACGTACAACTTGACTCAGGTTGGGACTTCACAAATTATTCAGCCAGGGCTGTCCCATACCAGCCATGTGGTAGTACGATTAGGGCTTTGCAACAGTAGCTCACAGACCGGTCCTTAATCTGACTTAGGCCCAACCACATACCCCCGTGCACGACAATCAACCGCTGCGGCTCCAACCAACAGGGCATGCCTGCACCCACCAATCTAACCAATTGCCTAAGTCTAAACCAAGTTTGATATTTTATTTTCAAAATATTTCATAACACTCCTTGACGCACCAAAGTCAAGAGTAGGTATCAAAAGTATATCATTTCATGTGAAAAGGATCGTCATTTTATGTGAAAAGGTATCCCAAAACCAATATTAGGACTAAGCAAGTCTAAGCATTTAATATCAAAATTCTCTAGTCATACTAATGTACCAACTAGAGTTTGATTCTAGGGTGACAAGGTATTCAGGAATTGAATATCAATGGAGGAATTAACAAGTAGGCAATAACTAAATTTAAAACTGAATTGAAATACGTTGAATAAAAATATGCATGCAATATAATTTAAATCAACATAATTTTATTTTGAAAACTAGGATCAACAGGATCAAGGAGTGTGACTTGCCTTGCTCTGCAACTTTGTGCAAATCTTCGTCGAAGAAATCTCCCGAATCGTCGAAGTCTACACGTGAAAATAACCCACCAAATTCAAATAAATTCAAATTAAATTCAAATTGACTTCAAAAATTTGAATTTAGGCTAGACATGGATAGAGGGGAATTTTTTATGAATTTAGAAATTTGAATGGGCTAAATCGGAGTTAGGACGAAGAAGAACAGGCTCCGGGAAATTTGAAAAGAGAGAAAATGGAAAAAGAGGATTTTTGGAATTATTTTTCTACTGAAAAAGGGATTTATGGCGTCAGCATTGCGTCAGCCAGGGAATTCTTTTCGGCTGATTTATTTTTCAATGGAAAAATCCGGATTATTGCGTCAGCCCAGGGGTAGGCCGACAGACAGGTGGGCCCGGGTCCATACGGACCGAGTCCACGGGAGAGGGGAGTGGCCGACGTGGCACGGGTGGCGGGGCCGGGCTAGCGTGGCGCTGACGGGGCATGAGAAGTTGAGGTGGCGCCGACGTGGCGTGCCACGCAGCTGCCACGCGGGCGGCTGACGTGGACAGGGTGGCCGGGGAGCTCAGGCCCGAGGACGACGGCGATGCTCCGGCGAGCGGCGTCCGGCGGCGATAGGCGGAGGAGGGAGAGGAGATGGAGGGGACCGCGGGGGAGAGGCGCAGACAAGGGGCGGAGGAGCTTCGCACGGGCGCTGTGGAGCTCGCGGAGGCGGCGGCGGGGCGCGAGGGCGACGGAGGCGGCGACGATTGCTCGCCCTGCTTTCGCCGGCGCTCGGGGAGATGCCGCACGGCGCGGGCGCTCTCGGGTGGCGGAGAGGGGCAATTGGAGCGCGGAGGGGGTGAGGCGAGATGGGGCGGAGCTCGGGGCGGAATTTATAGGGGGCGGGGAGACGCAAGCCGGCGCGAATTTCTCGCCGGCGTGGGAGATGGGGGCGACGGTTGCAGGGAGGGAAGTGGGAGGTGGGCGGCGAATTTGGCGGGGAGGAGGTGGCGCGTGGGCGCGGGTCTTGCGGGGGAAGTGGCGCACAACGGGGGAGGGCCGGGAAGGGCGGGGCGGCCGGTTCCGGGCGGCGGTGACGCGAGGAAGGAGGAGGCGCGAGGTAGGGGCGGGTCTGACGCGTGGGCCCAGGCGGTCAGCGAGAGCGGGCGGCGGGGTGCGGCTGACGGGCGGGCCCACGGGGCAGAGAGAGGCAGAGGGAGGGAAGAGGGGCGCCGACACGTGGGGCCGGCTGGCAGCGAGAGCGGATGCGCGGGCGGCCGAGATGAGGGGAAGGGGAGATCGGGCGGCCGAGATGGGGCGGGGGAGGGACGTGGCGGCCAGGGGAGTGGGGAAGGTGGGATGGAGGTGGGTGGCCAGGATGGGCCAGTGGGCGGCGTGGGTTGATCCCGGCCGTCCACGTGGCGGCCGGAGGTAAGAGGGAAGGGATTTAATTTTTAGAATTGATTTTGGATTTTCAGAAAAGCCTGGAATATTCATTTAGCCTCAGAAAAAATATGAAAATACCTCCAAAAATTCCAGAAAAATTCAGAGAACCTCCTGCACACTTCTTGGACTTAATAAAAATATTTCCAACTAATGTTAGTATCTAATTTTATATTGAAAATACTTTTTTAATTTCAAAAATACATTTTAAACTCCTGAAAATCCAGGAAACCAAATAAGAGCCAAGTAAATCCAAATAATTAATTTGACATAAGATTTTTATTGAAAATCATAATATCATTTTATTTAATAATATTTTGTTTAGGTTTTTACTTAAAATACTCTTCAAATACAGCTTTTTCAAAAACAGAAATTCAGGGCAAATCCAAATTTAAAGTTTAGGCACAAAAATAACTATTTTAATTTAAAATTAATTTTATTTTTATTTTTTTGGCAAAAATTTGGGATGTTACAAATCTACCCCCCTTAAAAAGAATCTCGTCCCCGAGATTCACACGGGCTAGCAGAGAAATAGGTTTGGCTTACTCCGTATGGCTTGAGCTGAGATTTGGTTTAAACATCCCTTCACGAAGGTCGTTGGTAGTTGGTACTCTAGCTTAATGCTTCCAAAGACTAGGAGAGAGCAGACTCAAGGCAAAGGAGAGAATAGGAGATATTTTGCACAACCCAAAACAATACTTTGAACTTTAATAAAAACCTTTATTAATCGATTGCATAAAACTTCATTTAAAAATACAGTAATAGATTAAAATTGATGAATTTAATATAGTAAGTAAAAACAATACTTGTAATCGAAATTAATACCGTCAGTGCAGGCTCCAACCATACACCAACCTATTCACGGGCATCCCACCCGGACCATTATTTCCAAAAGCTCACGTATGGATTCCATCCATCCATTCACACGCTTTCCTAACCTTTCCCAAATTTTTAAATAATGTTTGAGAATTTTCTGGAATTAAAAATCAATTTTGAAAGTTAAAAAGTATTTTATAAAATTATTAAATGAAAATATGAAATTAAGAATATTTTTACTAAGTCTAAAATACTTTCAGGAATATTCTATGATTTTTCTGGAATTTTTAGACATTAATTATTATTTTTTCAAGTATTTATAAAGTTTCTAGTATTTTCTGAAATTTAATCCGAAAATAAAAATCAATTTAATCCAAGCCCGCCACGTGTCGCTCTCAGATTGAATCATTCTCTCTCCACGATTTAATCCTAGCCATACAAAGTCACTTACCCCTTCATATCCATCCAAAAGCCATGAATCATTCACTTGCCACGTGTCGCAAATCCGACGGCCCGTACCCCTTCACTTCCCCTCTCTCTCACCGACGCATGGACCCCACATGTCATATGTTTCTTCTACCTCCCCTTCTTCCTCCTCCCACCCTCTCTCTCCTCCACCATGAGAGCCGAAATAAAGCTTTGATTGCCGTCCATTTCTTCCTCTTAACTCCCGATTAAAGCATGCAATCGAATGCCCTAATCACCCCCACTAATCCACCGGCCGTTTCCCGTCCTTTAACTCTCTCAAAACCGAAATCCCTTCACCTCCCCTCTCCACCTATAAAATCCTTTTTCTCGTAGCCCTTCTCTTCCCTTTTCCCCTCCTCTTCGGCCGCCACCCTCCCCCTCCTCGTCAGCTGCCGCCCCGCCGCCGTTGCCGCCTCCCACCACCGTCTCGGCCGCCTCCCACCGGCTGCCCCGCACTTCCCCGCTGCCGCCGGCCGCCCCGGGCCCCGCCGCCGCCCCTCCTTTCCCCGCCGCCGCTCGCCGCCCCGCCTCCGGCCGCCGGCCGCGCACCTCCCGTATGCCTCCTCTTTTATACCTTCTCTAATTATTTTCCCACCTTGTTTATTTTGCCTTGATGTTTCTTTGTCATGAAAGAACAAAGGCTCACTTGGCTAGTGGAGGCAAGTTAGTGCATGCATGTGAGGTGGTGGGTTCAAATCCTGGGCAATGCATGTGTATTTTCGGTTGGACTTTGGCCAAATTTTTGTTCACCGTCAATGACAAGTGGGACCCACTTGTCATATATTATTAAAATAAAAATCTGTACCCTATGACAGCCGGCCCCCACACGTCATACACTCAGATATATCCAAAAATCAGCCAAAAATAAGATTCCAGAGAATATTTCCTCGGTTTTGCATTTTCTGGAATTTCCAATTCATTCAAACTTCCAATCGCTCGTTCTCCGTCGTCCGAACTCCGAATCCAGTGATTCAAAATTTTAAATTTGTATAAAATCATAAACTTTCTTGCAGTATATATTTTTGTGATTTTATTTGTATTTATTTATTGGTTTGTTTTGTCGTTTCGCGCGTAGAACTCGACGTCGCTGAAGAACATTTTGAGCCGCAGCAAGAAGGACCAAGCAGCGTGCAAGAAGGCAAGTCTCCTTTGATCATTTTGTACCTATATTTGAGAAATGCTTTTTATTATTTTAAATTTAATTGCATTGTTATTTACATAAAACAATAATTTCTGTATTAAGGTATTAGTTAATCCGTTTTTGTTATGCCCTCATTGAAGTTGAATGCCATGTACCCTTGTAACCTTAGGATTTTCTTTGTCTCAATAATGAGATCATTATTTAATCTTTGATAAATATTAGAACGGTAGTATAATGATTAGCCATGCTATTTAATTGTTGTTGTAGCTTTGCAATGGGAAATTGTATTTCATTCAATACTCTTTGTATTCAGAAATTAGTGACAGTTGGTGTTGCCACTGTCCATTTTAAAAATAAAATATGGAAATTGTTTTAGACCAGGGTGGATGGTTGGTTTGGATTGGTGCGGTAAGCACGAGATCTTGTAAAGTGTATGTTCCGTCCTAGTCAATTAAGGACCGACGCTTGTGATTGTCCAGACTAAGCACTACCGTACAACCCCATGTCTATATGGGTATGACCTAGCTGACTAACTTACGATAGTTTAGTTTAGGTACCACCAGTGGAAAGCGGGTGCCAGGGATTTACTGGTTATTCGCAGTGAGGGACAGGGATTTACTGTACTCATCTGGCGCAAGAGGGGGCTTCGGACTGGGTGGATTTAACCCTTCTGCGGTGAAACCTCAGTGGGTGGTGTCTAGCTAGACTAGAGTGAGGTAAAAGCTTTGTGATATTTTATCTGGGTCTCATGCCAAAGGAAGCGTGGTGACTGTTAAGATAATATATCTCTTGGGGGTAAAGTTGTACAACCTCTGCAGAGTGTAAAACTATTCGAATAGTCGTGCCCACGGTCAAGGGCGGGCAAGGAATGTATTCATATGGTAGATTTTTGGTTTTCGTTTTAAAATAAAAAGTTTTGGTATTCCGAGAGTGGAGGGAACTCTCAGAAGGGTATCCTGGCGGTTGGAGCCAGTGCGGGTGGATGGAACCCGATGTTTTGAAACTTAACGGTCAGAGTTGGTTAATTAGTGTTGGTGGATAGAACCTTCACTGTAATATGCTTACTAGTTTCAATTAAAACAATTACTTTGTAAATTAATGCCTTCGAAAATATTTATTGTTATTTGAAATAAAACATTGCTTTGTGCAAAAGAACCATATAGACTTCCTTTGTAAAGCCTTGCATCTACTGCATTCTTTCCCAAGACTTGCGGAGTACTTTATGTACTCACATGTTGCACTCAAAAATAATACTTAGAGGAATATGAAGCTCAAGAAGGAGACTACGACTACTTCGCGTGTGAATTCGACGAAGGATTCCCGGAGTATTAGGTCGCGCTTCCCCAGTCAATTGCCTGTGGCGTATTAATGGGTCTTCGCTGGATTTATCTTCTGCTTCCGCTGTGTTTTGTGAGTGTGTGAGGTCTTGAAACCTCATTTGTAATAAAGAGACCTTTCGGTCTGTACTCTCTATTATTGTAATAAAGCGTTGTTGGTTATGTAATCATTTATGTTTGACTGTGTGCACTAGCTTTGATCTGGGACTAGTGCTGCAATACACAGAGGGTCCGGATTCAGAAATCCGGGGTCCCGACACACGTCATCAACCAGTACGTGTGGTCTTCGTGACACTGAGATGACAACCCGAGGGGGGCTATGCTCTGAATGAACTGTGTATCCCATGGAAACCAGACTATGTCGCGGTCATGAAGAGTCTTGAACTGGTTATGGAAATCTGGATAAACACACCTCGATCTCTCCCTGGCCCACCACAGCTGACCATGTGTCCAACGTGTCCCCATAGTCGGCCCATTTATGGGCTCATCGCCACCAGCCTGATCGTAGAACTCCTCGCTAAGCTCGTAAGGGTGCACGAAACTCTCGAAGTAAGGCCTCCCAACCGGGAAGTGCTCCCAAGACCAGTACTGTAGGAGCACGTAGCACACTACCAAGACCGGCTTGGTGGCCGCAGTACGCTGCGAGGCATCACACAAGCCTCGGTACGTGGCGCTAAGGACTGCAGATCCCCAGCTGTACTGCGGCACCTGGCCGGGCAAGGCATCCGCCAAGGACTCCGCAAGGTGTATGTAGGTAGGATGCACGGAGACTCCGGTGGTCGTAGGAAACAAGACCCACCCGAACAAAAAAAGGATGTATGCCATGAGCTGCGTCCGTACGACCTCCTTAGGAGTGTGCACAGGGCAGGTCATGAACTGTCGTAGCCACGAGTGTGGCACACCAAACATGTTGTCTGGGATCGGCTGACCGAACCGGGCACCTAGCGCGGCCTTCCAAATTGCCGCCCTGGGGGTGGCACTACTGCTGCACCACGGAGGGGTAGACATGTCAGCATGGACACGTCCTGAAGTGTAACAGTCATCTTGCCCCACCTGAAGTGGAAGGTGTGAGTCTCCGGTCTCCAACGATCCACGAGTGCGGACAGCAACGCCGCATTGAAGTGCAACGCATACGGAACATCCAACATGCGAGCAATGGGCAAAAAGCCTGTCTCTCGCAGCAGTGGGATGTATCGATCGTCTAGAGGCCAGTGCTCTCAAGGGCTCCTAAGAACGAAACTCGGAGGGCCGTCAACAGAAGATGACCACGCTGTGCATCGGTGGTGGTCATCCCAAAGGGGCTCAAGCAACTCGTACGCCATGTCCTGCCGATGAATGAGAACAAGTCAGTACGCAGTGACAATAAAGCGTGAAATAAATGACAACATAATATGCAACAAACGTAATTTGCAATGAATGACAGCAAAGTGCGCAACAGATGCCAAGATAATTTGCAACAAACCTATTTTGCAGCGAACGACAACAAATGACAACGAATTATTGAATAAGTCACAACATAATTTCCAAGACATGACTCAAACAGGTGCGAACACGCAAATATTTCCGTAAGATACATTCACCATAGGTTAAAGGTTGCAAGATCATGTGCTCGCATACACAAGATGACCACAACAAAGGCCCTGAATAGTTAAAAAAACACGAAACCAGCAGTCAACAACGAAGAACTATGTGCTTCATACTATGGTGCGTTACTTGATGTCGGGCTGTTTGGGCACTGCCTAAATGAATGGCCAACCGTCTTGCATAGTCTGCACTTCGGGCGCTGAACCCGATCCCCACGCTGGCTATCATCCATGTCATTACGAATGCGACGGCTATGTCGTCGCCCACGGCCGACGTGCTTCAATGCAGCGTTCGGCACCCACTTAATCTCCCCTGGCCGGAGGTCCCTATAATGCATGTCCACCCTGTAGGAATGGAACTCCGTGCTCCAGGTTTCAAAAAGGTGCTTTATGTCATAGTACTTTAAGATGTAATGCATGGGCGCCTGGTGCCATACCGCACATGCCGCGTACACGTGAGAGCATAGCTTGTGTAGAAGTTGCGGCTTGTTGCAGGTGCAAGATGCTCTGTCATCAATCGTGCACACCTGCTTACGATCCCCTCTTGTCTGGCCCATCATGTACTTCTGTCTGAGACGGACCTCGAACTTTCTCCGTAAGCCATCCATGGTCTGAGCAATATGCGAACGAGCCTTCTCCATCTTCTTGTCCATGTAGGCCTGCGCTACCTCGGAGAATTCTTTGCCTTCGTCCAGATGCTGCTTCGCCATCATGGCTCTATTGACAAAGTATCCAACTGAACGGTTCTAGGTCTCTTGCACGATTGCAGTGATAGGTAGGGATCTCACGCCCTTCAGAACACCATTGTACACCTCGGACATGTTTGTCGTCTTGATTCCATACCTTGCTCCGCCGGTGTCATCCAGTAGAGACCACATCTCCAACTCAGGTGCATTGGACTGAACCCATTGTGTGAACTCCCCAACTCTCGTGGAGCCTCCCTCCACGCCCGTAGCTTCAGCCTGCTCGAGACGCCTTACATGCTTGTTGGTCTCCTGATCAAGGTGCCTCCACAAGGCTCCGAACTTTCTCTTCTGGTTCTGCATACAAAACCTTTTGAACATCTTCATTAGTTCCTTGTTATGGAACCTTCTGTGGAAGTTCGTCGTAAGATGCCTCATGCACCACCGGTTTTTCATGTCATTCCACTGGAAGAGAGGCTGTGTCCCGTTCTGCATCGTTCGCATTGCAGAGAGCAAGCCTGCATTGCGGTCCGAGATGACACACACATCGGGCTGATCTTGTACTACGGCCTGCTTCACATTGGCAAGGAACCACAGCCAGCTATCCGTATTCTCATTCTCTACAATTGCAAATGCCACTGGGAGTAACTGGTCATTTGCGTCTGCTGCAACCGCGGTCAGGATAGTACCCTTGTACTTGCCAGATAGGAATGTGCCGTCCATCATTAGCACTGGACGGCACCACTTGAAGCCTTCTATTGCCTGATGGAAGGCCCAGAATACTCTGTCAAGCACAAAACAATTCGGCCCTTGCGTCTCATGAACCCGCTCGTACTTGTTAATGTACATGCCTGGGTTTGCTGCTGCAATTTGAGACAGCATTCTTGGGACCAGATCATATGCCTCCTCATACGTCCCGAACATACGCTGCAAGACCTTCTGTTTCCCCTGCCACACCTTCTTGTAGCTAACATCAAACCCCACTGTGTTCGCTACCTCCGCCATGAGAACCTTGGAAGAAATGGATACATTTGCCGCCACAAGATGGCTTATCAGCTCCGCAACATATGACGACGTCATGTTGCGGTGCCTATGTAGTGGCGCCGCAAGCTCACAAGTGTGATCCTTCAGCACCGTTATCCGGAAGTCCGTGGCAGCGCCCCTGAACCGCTGCGCACGGACCTTGCCAGGGCAGGAGCCGTCCACACACTTTACAATGTAGGTGTCAGGGTTGGACCTGTGCACCCGATATGTCCGGCTAATGTTGACGGCGTATGTGGTAATAGCTTGCTATGCAGCACTCTTGTTACGGAAGCTCTGCCCTACATGGAGTGTGCATTCATTGAATCCCCACTCTGCCTCCTCCACCCGTGGCAGAACTAGGGATTCGGCTGCGATGTCGTCCAATCTGGATGGCACGTACGCACCATCCGTGGTTACAACACCACCTAACACACCTCTCACTATAGGTTCCCCTTCTTCCTCCTCTCCTGAACTGGCTGATTCCACATCCTCCTCCTCGCTTTCCACTTCCTCCACCTGGTTCGCAAGGTACTCGTGACAGTCAACACGTGCGGCCCACCACCTCTCCACACCTTCATTCGGCTGAAAATTCTCCACGCGGCTCTGCAGGTCTCCATCTCCCATTGACTCATTGACTCCTTCACCAGCATCTTCATGACCGCCGGAGAGTAATGCATGCTCTACATCTCCGCCAGCACCACCAGAGCCACCCATGGCGGATGATTATGTCCTCTCCACGAATTGAACATACACCATTGCCCATGAAGCGTCGCTCGTCACTTTTATAAGTTGCCACACTAACTCCCCTGCAGCACCTACAACTGCGGCATACACTGCCTCTATCCGTAATTTGTTCCTTGCGGTGTCCCAATCGAATGCGGAACGCACGCATCTCCGTAGCTCCGACAGGCTCATGGTGTTTAGATTGGGTGCCCAGATCACGGTCCGGTCACAATTAGACATGTTTGCCCCGTACGGCCTGTCGCGTACGAGACCACTTCCGTAGAAGACGAACAAGTCTTGGATGTCACCCATGGCGTACCTAACATAAGTCCATATTGAACCCTCTTAGAATATATAACATGCAACAAGTGTACCATCATACAGTAGCTACTGCCTACCACATACAAGCGTACCATTTATGGAGTGCGCTACCAAATTTCTATATAAATCAAATTAGTAATGTAATGTACCAACATACAGCATCTACCGCACTGTAAGATTTCCATCTTAATTTACGTGCCTGGCCTATCACCTACAAATACAAATTGTAATTTTTTTACTTGTCATTGTATTTTTTTAATTTATTTGCAGAGCGCACTAACATTCCTACAAAAAAACATATTTTAGTGAAAATCATATTACATTTTGTATTATTATTCTCCTAATTAAATCACTAATCCAGCAACTCATTTTTCATCATTTTTTACTTATGAAATCTTATATTGATCAAATAACTACATTTTTTTTGCCAATCTGTTAGTTCCTCTACATTTCTAGTATTAGTTCCTCTACATTACTAGTACCCAACAATGTGTTCATATATGCAGGGTTACACTTCAACATAGATTTTTTCAAAGATTCACATGCAGCTCCTTATTTCTAGCACCCAACCATTGTTTGAACAATTACGCCATCTGCTCTCACTACAATAGTATAAAAAATTGTTCACATCATATAAAAATACAATACACTACAACTACTTGTTTTAACGCTTACGTTAATGACGTGCTAATCACTAACAATAACAACTACAGCCATCTGCACTCACCACAACAGTATACAAAACATTTACGTTAATGACATGGTAATCACTAACAATAACAATATAGTCGCACAGGGATGATATTTACCTTTTCTTGAAGCTCACGAGGCGATCTACAGCTTTCACAATTGCTAAAACTTCAAATCACCAGTGCAAATTAGTCCAAATCCTGTGTTTCCCGTTCTTCCTTTCTTCACTACGCTCGCGCTCTTCCTCTGCAGTATTCTTGCTTCTCTGTCTGTGCTTGCAAACTCGCTGAAGGCGTGCAAATGCAGGCCATGCTCTTTGTTTTATTGCGCGTCCTGACCATCCAAGTGCAGACAATGGAGTAGGGGACGGTTGTAATATGCTGCCGCGTATACATGTGCTACACATGAAAGCAAAAAAGCAGAGCAGGGAGAGGCTTTCGGCGCTCGGACAAGACAGCAAAGGAGTGGCGCGGTCGGCCTGAGCATTATTGGCCTGATGGTGCGGTGGGGGAGCACACCACTCGGGTGGTGGTGCGGTGGGGCAGCGCACCAGTCGGGTGGTGGTGCGGTGGGGCAGCGCACCACTCGGTGGTGCGCTCAGACGGCGCACGATTCGGCTGTGGTGCGCTCCCCGGCCGCACGATTGCCGGCGGAAGGGGTTAAAAATGGAATTGTATTTCGGCGGGGGCTATATCTGAAATTCTTGTCGTGTACAGTGCCAAAAGCGTCCAATTTTTTCTCTTCTCCCTCCGCCTTTGACCTGCTGTCCTGTGCAAACTCCTGTTCCGGTGGAGATTAACGTGTACAGGCAGCCATGCAGTCAAATTTCTTTTCTAGTCAACAACCATGCATGCAACTAGCGGCAGCAGGGGGCGCGATGGCTTCGCGCTGCGCACTGCGCAATCTTGCATCCGTCTCTAGCGCACGCGTGCGAAAGTTGGCGCGCTGCCGTCGGGAGGCCCAAGTTGGCCGTGCATGCATGCATTCGCAGCCTTGCGCTGGCAAGCATGCGGTGGCGACGACAGCCGTTCGCTAGCGCGTTGCAGGAGCGCTGGTCATTGCGTGTGGCCAACGCGGGCATTGAAATTTTTGTACGGATAACCTTTTTTTTATTCGGAAATACAGAAATATACCCGCGGTTTCATTTTTTACAAAAATAGCCTCGAGTCGCCCAATGAGGAAACGACTCAAGAATTTCGCCCACCCGAAGAGCGACAAGAAGCTATGTCGCTTCACGGGAAAGCGACATCACGGAGTCGCTTTCTCACTGGGCGATTTAATGAAGTCGCCCAATGGCTGGGCGACTTGTAATGCAGTCGTCCAGTAGGTAGGCGACTTCATTCAGTCCCCCTGAAATTTGTAGAGTTTTGTCAATTTTGTAGTTTGAAACAGAGAAAAAATCTGGTATAGTTGTAATAAAAGTTTATGTGCACTGTATGTTGTAGATGCACAAAACAAATTCCAATATTTTTTTGAAGAATGATTGACCGTAGAACGATAGATACATAGAGTGGTAAGTGATATTTTGATGTTGCTGAGAAATAGTTTACGGAGAGAACCGGTATGACTTGCTATCTGAATCATTGAATGCGAACATGCTAGATAATAAGCTTATGTCAATAGAAATAAACTTCGTAATACAGTTGGGAGTAACATGCCGCGTACATTGTTATTACATGCATAACATATAGCATGACTAAGAGCAACTCCGACAGTACTGCCTTAGGGAATAAAACTTGCTGGGTCTATTACATTTGGTCTACTGGGTGTAGCGTGGTTGTTTCCCCTTGTTATCGCGCCTTGAAGATGGCTCCGCTGCATCCTTGTTCCGGTCACTCTTGGTCTTGAGAGCTGCCTCACGAGCTTGAAGCTCTTCCTCCTGACGCTTGATGGCTGCTTCACGCAGACTTAATTGCTCCCGCCTCCTTTGCAGCTCATCCTCCTTGCCCTTCAGATGGATTTGGTCCACCCTCACGCGGCGCTGTTGCTCGAGCCGCATCTGTCGTTCCACCTCGCGAGCCTGAGTCATCTTGACAAAGTATTGTCCTTTGTTTTCCACCTCCACTGCCCGGTTCTGTGGCCATGCCGGCGGCACCCGATCCACCCATTCGATGAACGTGCAAGCCTATGTGTGGCGTGGTAGATGTCATGGATCAAGTTGAAAAACGATAACGAGAAACAAATGATTTAGTTGTTGTCGTTACCACGAAGTCGTCATCCAAGTCTGGATACTTGAAGAACCTACGGCCGTATTTGGCTCGTTGTACTCGATCCGTCCAGACTCCCAACATCGTCCTAAAGCCGCAATGGCACTTCGGGCGCTCATGCCATTCCGGCACTCCAAATGGGTCGGACCTCCAGGAAGACATTGTTGTGTAGTAGTATTGTGAAGGCTTGAGGAGGAGATGTGGTATGGAATACATAGGAGGCCTTTATGTAGGCAGGTTATCTGGTGCAGTGGGCATAGTCCATGGAGAGGAGGTCGTACGAAGCTTTTCGCTTTTTCAGGATTCCAGTTTAGCAATAAATGTCCCTATGTAGGCTTTTCAGAGCCTGTAGCCTGTATTTCTAAAACAACAAGCTAAGGTGACATGAAAACTCACTGGAAAGGATACATGCCTATGACGTGAACACTCACTGTAAAGGCTACAGCCTACGCCCCTATTTTGTTGGTTTGTGTAGCGATAGGCCTGGATTATCCTCAGGATTCCAGTGTAGCAATAAATGTCCCTATGAAGGCTTTTCAGATCGTAGCCTTTATGTAGGCAGTTTAGCTGGCATGTGTTGTAATCTGACTGAGCAAAGCTGCCCCGTTTTGTCATATCACTGCGTAAAGCTGGCATGTGTTGTCATCTCACCGAGTAAAGCTGAGCGCTTTTGTCATGTCTCTGGGCAAAGCAACCCTCTTTTGTCCCGCCGTTCGATATAAATAGCCCGGTTGAGGTCCCATGAAGTTGTAGCCAGAAAACCCTGTAAATCGAACAAAGAAGTACCTTATATTTCGTGGTGGAACATACCATGGCGGAAGATGAGGGGCCAGTCGGATATGGGTCACCGAAGGAAGACCTTCCCTTGGAAAGGAGGGAGATGTTCGGTCCACAGTACCGCTTGATACCAAGCCTGCGTGCGCAACCAGCGTGGCCGAAATGCAGACACAATGAGTACGTGGTCGTGTAGGTCCTGGAAGGGCCGAATGATGGCGGGCGCCGTTTCTTCCGATGCCCACGCTCTGGGGTACAAATTACTAATAGTACATTTTTATTGCTTATGGACCCTCCATGTTTACTGTCCTTTTTCGCAGATGGCGAAATGCGACTTCTCCCGCTGGATCGACCCTCCTCATGAACGGTATATTGACCGTTATGTGGGTACTTTATGGGACCGAATAATGGACTTGGATTACCGAATGGAGACTCTCAATGAGGAGAACAATGAGCTCCGCCAACAGATGCAACGTGAGAGGGGAAACGAGGAGGTTGTCAACATAGGAAGCTCGTACGATCCGACATGTTGCTGTGCAAACCCAAGTTGCATATGTGTGTGCCACTACCACGATGGCCAGCCCCGTCCGAGGCGTCCACTTCAGCAGTTCTCCATGTGGGTGCCACGAGGCTCATTTAGCATATAAGCAACGATGTGTATGGTTGTACCGTAGTATGTACGAGGGTCGATCGAAATAATGCAGTACGTTGTTAAGCATGTCATGAATTGATTGTCTTGTGCACGAGCCACAAAAGTATCTCATTTTAACAAACAGCAAATACATGTACTAAATAAGTACATAACCAAGTTCATTACAGAAAAGTCATGTAACTACTGATCAGGACATGCATTGCATCGTCTAGCTGTGTGCCCCTCCTGACCGCATCGACCACAACGTGCACCCGATGTTCCAGCTTGTGATTCATCCATGTCATTCCTAATATGTCGGCTCTGTCGCCGACCCTTCCCACCCTTTAACATGTTAACATCCGGAACCCAGGTCCTCGATGCAATGTCCACAGTGGCGAAGTTTCCCACCACCCTGAACCCTCGGAGCTCCCCACACCAAGCCTGCAGTACCCTCCCCTTAAAGAAGAACTCGGACATGAAGTTCGAAGAATCCATACCCACGGTCCCGCATGCAGCGAGGACATGAGAGCATGGTTTGTGTAACAACTTAAGCTTGTTGCATGTGCAACTAGGTTCATTTCCATGATCTGCAAGACATACCTCGTGGGTAACAAGTGAACGAGCCGTCCCAAATCCGGCTCTATCACGGAGTATCACCTCAAAACGATGCTCCCTATTGCCCATGACCTGCACTGTGTGCAACTGACCCTTTTGTGCCTTCATCTCCATGTAAGCAGTAATTTTTGCCGAATACAGAGCTCCGGGATTGGCCGCATGAAGTGCGGCACTCGCATGCCTCTCCCTGAAGTACCGGATTGTGCTGTGAAGAACACCTTCCACGATGGCGACAAGGGGCTGAGAACGGAGACCCCTTAGAACCCAATTATACACCTCGGCAAGGTTAGTTGTCATTATTCCGTACCTTGTGCCATCCGTGTCGTGCAACAGCGACCACTTCTCCAACGGTTCCCCCTCGATCCACTACGCGAAGCACCTGATGTTTCGTGAGCTCCTTCTTCTTGGACCACTTGGGTTAGGCGCATCGATTGGCGGCAAGCATTGTGGTTGTGCCGCCCCAGGAGTGACCGGCTCCTTGCTCCTCTCTTCGACGTTCTTCCTAGTGTGCTCATCCAACAACCTCCACAAAGCATCAAATTTCCTCTGTTGGTTCTGCCTAGCCAGCCTCTTGAATAGCTTCATCAAAGATTATTTAGGGAATTGCTTGAAAATGTTTGCCGCTAAGTGACGACTGCACCACCGGTTCCTCATGTCCGGCCAAGGAAAGGCCTCCTCGGGGTCTTCTTGAAGTTTTCTTATTGCCTTGATAATACCAGCGTGGCGATCATGGATTACGCACACACCAGGCCGAGTGGCTACAACTCCAGCCCTCACATGTCTGAGAAACCACAGCCAGCTCTCGTAATTCTCACTCTCCACAAATGCAATGGCCAGCGGCAATATTTGATTGTTACCGTCAACGCCTATGGCCGTCAGGATCTGCCCCTTGTATTTGCCTGTCAAGAAGGTCCCGTCAATTGAGATCACTGGCAGCATATGCCTGAATGCTTCGATGCTAGCACCAAATGCAAACATTGCTCTCTGCAACACCGCATACCCTGGCGGACTTATGGACGGCTTCTCGTGGAGGGCGATGTACGTGCCCGGGTTCCTTTCCTGCAGGACATTAAGCATACGAGGAAGGTTGTCGTACGCCGCCTCGAAAGTGCCAAAACGTTTTTCCAACGCCTTCTGCTTGGCCCGCCACGCCTTCGCGTAGCTAATCTTATACTTGAATTTATTCTCAATAGCTACCACAATATGCGTGGCTGCCATGTCCTTCTTCTGCACTATCTCCCCATACATGACATTGGCTATAAATCCGGACGTCAGGTTACGATGTCTCGACAAGACAGTGTTTAGAATGCAGGAGTGCGGCTCAACCTTGGACACAATCCAATGAGTCTCATACTTAGGTTTACGGGCGTGCACCCGCCAAGGGCAACCAGTCTGCTCGCACGTCACAGTGTACTGCTCCTGGCTTGATTTGACGACGCGAAATATCCGCTGCATTGAAAGGGCCCAAAGCTTGATGGCATCCTGCAGCGCTTCTTTGTCAGCAAACATAGCATGCAACCGAACCTCTGTCTCATGGTACTCCCATTGTGATTCATGCTCATCATGTGCGAAAAGACCCTTCGCATTAAATCGGTTCCATTCCTGGGGGATAGGAACTTCATCCTCATCGGAACTGTCCTCGTCGTCGTCCTCTACAGCTTCCTCTTCATCCCATGCCCTCTCGTCATCAGAGTCCATCTGCTGCACAATGTACTCATTATACTCTCCTTCATCGGCTTGCCCAGTTGGCTCTCTATGGCTTGACGGCTGTAACTCTCTTTCATGTACCGCATCGGTTTCATGACGAGCAACTTCATCATGTCTGCCAACATGCGGCCCGCCCGAGCTGCTAGCACCTCCCACAACAACAGCTGTTGCACGAGCTTCCTCAGCTGCTTGTACTGAGCACGATTGCACAAGCAGCACACACTCGTATCCACGACGCCGGCACCCTAGCACAAAACCCTTCCATGTGGCAGAGCGCACCAATGTCTTCAACTCCCATCTGATGTCCGTGGGAGACCGGCTCCAAAGCCCTTGCACGACGACGCTGTACACCTCGGGGTTCAACGAAAAACTCCGGGTCAGCCAAAGCTGCACATCTCCCATTCGAGCATTCTCGTCATCCGGAAGTACGAGAGTGACTTGCGGAAAATCGCTCAAATCCACACCATTCGGACCTTCACGAATGGTTCCAGCTCCGTAATACACTCTCAATGTAGTGGACATTGATGATGTCGGCCTGCATATATATTTCAATTTTGCGACATGTCAAATAATATCGCACAATACTAAACTTCCTATACCATACTACAAATTGCATACCAAACCTTTTCTACAATAATATTTCCATACTAACACGGTACTAATTATTCTACATCTATAATTTTTATTAACACCAACATTTCATATAAATAATAATGCAAATACAACATAATCCAAAAAAATACCTGGATCCAAATTGATGGAATAGCTTCTACTCCTCCTTCCTCCCTCACCTCCTCCTCTCCTCTTCTTCTTCCCCTCCTCCTCTCCTTCTCCTCTTCTTCCCCTCCTTCCTCTCCTTCTCCTCTTCTTCCCCTCCTTTCTCTCTTCTCCCCCTTGTTTCTTTTCCTTCTTCCTCTTCTCTGTGCGCTGAATGTGTTTGCTGAATGAGTGAAAAAGGTGGTTGGTAGTGGGAGCCGGCTGGACAGGCCGCCTTAACCCCCCCTGTGTCGCCCTAGCGTTGGGCGACTGCATTGCAGTCGCCCAACCGTACAGCGACTTATATTAAGTCGCCCAACGTGCAGGCGACAGCGCTGATTCACCCAACGGTTCGCAGATTCCTTAAATGTCGCTTTTCGGGTGGGCAAAATTCTCGAGTCGCTTCCCCATTGGGCGACTCGAGGCTATTTTTGTAAAAAATGAAACCACGGGTATATTTCTATATTTCCGAATAAAAAAAGGTTATCCGTACAAAAATTTCCGCGGGCATTTTCCACGCCTGCAACACGCGGCAGCGAACGACCGGGCAAGCGCGTGAAGGCAAGGCGGCGGCAACGCGTGGTATTGTGCTGGCGACGGCGAATACTACAGGAGTTCTGTGGCGCACTACTACAGAAAAGGTCATCACAAACGGTTCCAAAACGTCATCACAGACGGTTTTGTGAACCGTCTAAATTTATGGGTCAGTAATGTACGAGGTCATCACAGACGGCTTTCGAACCATCTGTGGTGCAAATATCACAGACGGTTTTTAACTTTAAACCGTCTGTGATATATCACCTAACACAGACGGTTTTTAATTAAAAACCGTCTGTGATTATCAACTATCACAGACGGTTTTTAGTTAAAACCCGTCTGTAATATGCTTTTCTACCCCTAAATCTATTCCTGTTTATTGGCTAGCCTCAGGAAATGCTAGCCATGCCCTCTGAAACAAGCAGATGAACAAGTATATGTATACATACAATTCACATCTCAATTCATTTGACAAACATAAAACATCCAATTCACATCACATTTCATTCACAAACATAAGTCATCCATTTCGCAAACGAATTAATTGAAATGAAATAAAATATCCATTAACAAATTCACAATTACAAAAGATGTACATTGCATTTGCACTCAGATGGTAACATTGCATTTTTTATTGCTCTATCACTCCGGAAGCGAGGACTCACGGAAGGAACAGATCCATAATCAACGAACTTGTCAGGCTACACAAGCTATACTTGGATGGTGCATGATTGCCATTCAAGTATTGCTTGTGCAGCTGACAAGTTCGTTGATTATGGATCTGTTCCTTTCGCGAGACCTCGATTCCAGAGTGATAGAGCAATAAAAAATCATGGTGCGTAGTGGAAATTTCCAGCTGGGTTTATGACGTTAGCCACCAGAAAGTACGCCATCTCTCCTCGAATGTGTGAAAGGTCGGGTTGTTTCAATGCAGTTGATGGGATGAACGCAGCCTGTTGATAGGAATATCAATGTGCGTATATATATAACATGATAAGTATAAAGTAATTATGGCAAGACTGACAAACCTTGGAATTGGTGATCCTCGAGGAATCGAGGAGTAGTTCCATATGGTGGCAAACGTAGAATCCACATGTGTTGCCCGGCGATTGCTGGTGGCACTGCAAAAAATGCAATGTGTTAATTCAAGAGGCATTACTACCAACTGTTGCATAGGATTAATTGATGTGTAATAGCGAATACCTTAAAATCTCGAGCATGTGTCAGGCCTTTGGCCCCTTGCTTCGAGACACCTCCCATTGCAATGTACATCGCGAATGCCCTACGTGATTCGAAAAAGTTAACCTTAGTCATTCGGAAGGAAAGAAAAAGTACAATATAGGTATGTATGGAGAAAATGTACTTACCTATCGATTACTTGGCTGACAACTGTGAAGTCCATTTTATTCTTACTTAGGGAATCAAGGTAATATGCCTTGTTCCATTTTGGTACAATTACTATTAAAATCCAATGATAGTTCTGATTGAAGGGCATAAATACATATTCCTTATTGCGGCATTTCAGCAGAGCTGCTGCAATGTACCTCTCGACGATGGATGACTCCTCGTCGATGGTAGTCTTGGCGACCAAGTGTGGGTCCAAGAAACCAACCGATGATGATTTGGATATTCTAGCTTTAGTCAGCATGTGTCTATACATATATACACGAAAGCAACAAATTATATATAACATTTATCGGTATGACATGAACGGAGACTGTGATTGTACACACTTACAGCGTCCAGCATCGAATGAGTGAGACGTCAAGAGCGTTGAGCGTGAAAAGATCGAATAAATCCTCAAAGGCGACCACGAAGACACACTCTTGAAGACTGTGATGTAAATCATCCGGCGTAAATTTGACAGTGACACTTGAGATCCGTTCTCCCTCTGGCTTAGTGGACTGCTCCATATACCACTTGTGCAATTGCAGGCAACTATATGCTAGGGGTTGGAGGACCTTGTGCTCGAGCAACGGCTGGCCAAGCACGAATTTGCGGGCCAATGGCAGGTACGGGATGTCATCATTGGTCTTCTTTGCTTTGCCCTTACTGCCTCGGCTGTAGGTCGACTTAATGGCAGTCGACTGTAAAGGTAGCAGCGGTGCAAGTTGCTCTGACAAGAATAGCACCCGTGGAGATAGCACTGGTGCAGCTAGCGGTGGTGGAGACAAGTCTTGTAGTGGAGATGGCACCAGTGCAAGTAGCTCTGGTTCGCACTGCCCTCCTGGTCCTGCCACCGGTGAAGAAGCCTCTAGGGAGATGTCGTTTTTGGGCCACTGGATGAATGTTCCAATGGCCTGCCCTAGAGTCACGATCTCGTCGTTGGGGGGCTTCGGTAGCGGGACGACCTCAAAATTGACATACACACCATCCACATTAACTTTTGCGAAGCCTGGCGCTAAAGCTTGACCGTGCAGCATGGCCCCGATACCAGACGGATATGCCTGGCCCCAAGCAGCGTGCAAGGGAACGAATGCATATCTCACTTGGAGCCTGCACTTCGTAGGCTCCTACATAATGATACAGAATTAGCTACTCGAATAGGTCTATCAATGGAGCAAGAATTCGAGAGATAATAATTATTACCAAGATGTCGTCCACAGGAAATCTGGCATCGGTTTGCGTTGGATTGGACGCGTAACTACTCAGACGGTTGTGTGGGCTAGCTAGCACAGGAGCGGCGGCGGCGGCCTGCTGACTTTCTGTATGTTTTCGCACCTCATCTCTGACTACATCAGTCAGCTCACCCATTAGCTCCTCTCTAAGAGATGCCTTGATCTCTTCTCGTAGCTGTACGTCACGCTCGGCTTTGTTTCTCTTCCTGCGCTGATACATTTCGGAGTCATCTTGGAAACCATGTTTCTAAGGAACGTAAAGCCCAATGCCTCTCGTACGACCCGGGTGCTCCTTGTTTCCCAGGGCCGCGGAGAGTATATCTTTTTCCCTTGTTCCATGGAATGATCTCTGGGAAGGTTCAACACTCAACGCTTCATGCAAGAGCACGACATGTCATTTCACTTCGTACGAAGTTGTGGAGTAGTTACAAGCTACGTAGTTCGATCGATATCTTACCAGGCGCTGAGACACTTGCTGGTCTGCAGAGTTTCGAAAGGAGACCTCCCCCGATGTCGTTGTAGATGACCTTGTTCTAATCCAATTTCGAGCGCGGTCATCCGGGATATTGGCAAATGGCGGGGCGGTGTCCTGCAGGGCTGCCTGTTCGTCCTCGCTCCTCCACTGCGAGATTTTACCCGCATACCCAGCTGTGCCAAGTCTATGGGGGTGTGTTTTTTACCTGGAGGGCCTTGTGCACCGCACTTGTACTTTTGAACTCTTCGGTCGTCTTCATCGCCTTGAACTCTTCCCATTGTGGTTCCAGGAATGGGTATTTTTGAAAGGGCATTTCGTCCTTCTCCACGTAGTCCTTGACAAGCGTGCTCTTGAAGTTCTTCCATGCTTTGCACGCCCCTAGCAAGGCTTGTCGTTGCACGGTGTCTTGGTGTTCTTCTGGGATCTCGAACGATGCTAAAATTTCTATCAGCAGCTCACATTTCCGAGTCGCAGGCACGCTCTTCCACGAATTGAATGTGATCTCAATTCGTTCTCGTGCAACTATTCCGATCGTTCTTCTCCACACGCTTACTGCTTTGCGAGGAAGGAGAGGGACCCCAGATACATCGACCTGTGTGATGGTAAATCGGCCCTCAGGCTTCTTCGATAATCCTCTTCCTTGGCGTCTTGATTTTGTAGCGGACGCCTCCGGCGATGGTGTTGCAGAATGCGCGGATGACATGTTGCTCAATTTGTGGGTCTATTAGAATAAGATAAGAAAGTGCCATACCATAAGATAAGAAAGTGATCATATTGATTGGTTCCAACTATAACCTTTAGCCAGATAGTTTACATAAAAATAGATGTTTGTACATTGATTGGTTAGAACAAAGAACATACATTTGATGCTCAATGTTAAGAAGAGAGGAGAGGAGTAGAGGGAAGGGGGAGAAGGGAGGACTGTGCTTATGATAGGAAGAGAGGAAGATGAGGAAGAGAGGAAGATGAGGAAGATGAGGAAGAGAGGCTCAATGTTAGGAAGAAGGAGAGGAGTAGAGGCTCAATATATGATGTAGATTTTATATTTTCTCTTGATTAAACCTCCAAACCTTAAATATCATCAGTTGTTTATAGATATATAGATAGAGTAGAGTTAGTATACATTAACATGCTGACTAAAGCTATATTATACATTAACATATTTAAGATGCATATTTGAGATGCATACTTGGACAAGACTTTGCATATTTGAGATGCAACTTTAAACTTCAAATCCCATATGCTGACTAAAGCTACATTATACATTAACATTATACTTTAGTAGCTCATTATACATTAACATATACATGAATACAAGCTGCAAGTAGCTAGTAACCGACAAAATGAAGCTGCAAGTAGCTACTAACTTTGCATATTTGCTATGAAGCTGCAAGTAGCTAGTAACTGACAAAATGGGTTGTACAATGCTTACCGAAAAAGATCAAGTGCTCGAGGAGGCGGCCGAGGAGGGGCTCGGGGAGGCGGCGACGGGCTCGGGGAGGCGGCCGATGGCGGCGATGGACGCGCAAGGAGGCAGCGGGGTCCGAGGAGACAGATCGGAATTTAGATCTAGAATAACTGCAGCATACGCGAAAAACCCTAGCCAGAGGGTATATATAGGGAGGCTTATTACAGACGGTTCTACACTTAGAACCGTCTGTGATAATAACTATCACAGACGGTTCTAAGTGTAGAACTGTCTGTGATAGTAAGGTTATCACAGACGGTTACACATTTAGAACCGTCTGTGATATTTATTATCACAGACGGTTATAAACTTATAACCGTCTGTGATATTGATATCACAGATGGTTCTAAGTGTAGAACCGCCTGTAATAAGCCCTTGCCCAACTGTTGTTATTAAGACAAACACCAACCAGCTGCATTTATATACAACACCAACCAGCTGCATTCATATACAACACCAACCAGCTGCATTCATATACAACAGCAATAACCAACATACAACACAATGTATTTCTTCACACATTTGCCACATACATCACACATATACATATATGCCAATTCACATATACAAAAATGCCAATTCACATATACATCACACACACATGCATTGTTATATACATATATGCAAATGCCCACATATATGTCGCACATTCTCATTGTACTTGCTTATTTCCTTTAAAAATTAGCCCTTCATGATGATCAATGCGTACGTAACTAGTTTCGTCACGTTGTTCGTCGTCGACCCTTATGCCATTTCCAAAAGGAGGTAACTCGTCAAATTGATTGTATTCTTCCTCGTCCACTACATTCTCTACTCTGACAATTCTCCTTTTTCCATGAAGAACTACACTGCGTTTCTTATTTGCCGGGTCGGTTACATAGAAAACTTGAACAACTTGGTTGGCGAGCATGAATGGTTCATCTTTGTACCCGACACGTTGGAGGTCCACGGTAGTGACACCGTACTTGTCAACCTTCACCTGTGGGAGATGCACCCAACGGCAGCGAAATAAGGGGATCTTGAAAACCACGTAGTCGAGCTCCCAATCTCTTCTATGAACCCATAGTACGAGTTTCTCGACCCATCGGTACTGAACGCATCTATGCAGACACCGCTGTTCTGGTTTGTGCTCTTTACATCCTGAGACTGCGTATAGAATGTGTACCCATTTATGTTATATCATTGCCATGTCACAACTGTAAATGTTGGCCCTTTTGCCAACCATGTCAGCGTCTCACTTAGCGAGCTCCTAGCGATTTGCTCCTTCAACCATTAGTTGAACTGACTGTTGTGTTGCCTCATGATCCAAACACCCGGCCGCTCCGGATTCTGTTGCCGAAGCACATTCTTGTGCTGGTCGACATAAGGCGCCACTTCAGTCATGTGTTGCAAGACCGTGAAATGAGCTTGAGTATACGTGTCCATATATGCAGTGATTGCTTTCCTTCTGATAGTTTCGATACCCTTCAGCCTCCCCTCATGACGAGATTGAGGCACACCTATCGGTTGAATCTGAGCCATATAATCAACACAAAATTCAATGACCTCTTTGCTTGCATAACCTTCGACGATGCTGCCCTCCGGCCGAGATCGATTCCGTACGTACGACTTGAGAATTCCCATGAACCTCTCAAATGGGTACATGCTACATAGGAATACAGGCCCGCATATTTTTATCTCCCACACAATGTGAACAATGAGATGGACCATGATATCAAAAAACGAAAGAGGGAAATACATTTCAAGGTGACATACAGTCATCACCACCTCGTCCTGCAGAGCATCTAGTCCTTCGGGATCAATGATCTTCTGAGCAATTGTGTTAAAGAAATAATATAGCCTCATGATTGTCTCTCGGACTTTGATCGGCAAAATATTTCTAATTACAATAGGGAGCATCTGTGTCATCAGCACATGACAATCATGCGACTTCATGCCATTTAACTTCAAATCTTGCATCGAAACAAGTTTCTTCACGTTGCTGGAGTAACCAAATGGAACTTTGACACCATGCAAGCACTGGCACAATTCTGTTTTCTCAGCCTTGGACAGTGTGTAACACACAGGGGGAAGGTACATTCGTCCATTATCTGTTCGTGTCGGTGCTAACATAGGCCTGATGTCCATATCAGCCAAGTCAAACCGTGCGTTGACGCCGTCCTTTGTTTTATCACGAATGTTCAGTAAGAGACCAATCAAGCTGTCGCATACATTCTTTTCTACGTGCATGACGTCAATGCAGTGTCGAACATCTAGGTACTCCCAATAAGGTAAGTCCCAAAATATTGATCTCTTCTTCCAGGTGTTCTTCTCATGAGCCCTCAATTTACGTCTCTTTCCGAGGACAACATCTAAATCCTTAACCATATCATAAACCTCATGTCCCCTTAAATGCCTTGGAGCTGAACCGTCTTTCTTCTCTCCGTCAAATTGTTTTTTCATCTTGTGGTATGGGTGAGCCCTCCGAAGGAACCGGTGATGACACTTGTAGACGGTTTTGCATGAGTGTTTCAGCCACACACTCTCGGTACCATCTAAACAGTGAGTACAAGCTTTAGCACCTTTTGTACTATGGCCCGATAGGTTACCAAGGGCAGGATAATCATTTATGGTGCAGAACAATAAGGAGCGCAGAGTGAAGTTCTCTCATTTGTATGCATCTCATACATGTACCCCTTCGTTCCACAGTACTTTTAGATCTTCCACCAACGGTGCTAGGAACACATCAATATCATTCCCAGGTTGTTTTGGCCCTTGGATAAGTATCGACAGTAAAATATACTTTCACTTCATACACAACCAAGGAGGAAGGTTATAGATGCAGAGAGTCACAGGCCATGTACTATGTCGGCTGCTCATGCTACTGAAAGGATTCATTCCATCTGTACTCAGTCCAAACCTTATATTCCTTAGTTCTGCACCGAAGTCTGCAAAACTCCTATCGATGTTCCTCCACTGCGCGGAATCAGCAAGGTGTCTTAGCATTCCATCCTTCTTGCGCTCCTCCGAGTGCCAACGCAGCAGTTTTGCCTCTTTTGGATTTGCAAAAAACCTTTTCAAACGGGGAATTATAGGAAAATACCATACCACCTTAGTAGGAGGTCCTTTCTTCGCCTCTGTTCCCTCGCCATCATCTGATTGATTGTTACGTTTGTATCGGGATGCGTTGCACACCAGACATACATGCATGTTTGCATACTCTTTACGGTAGAGGATACAGTCGTTCGGACATGCATGTATTCTTTCTACTTCCATTCCCAACAGACAAAGAACCTTCTGGGCTTTATACGTGGTTTTAGGCAACTCATTTCCCTCCAGAAGCATGTCCACTAAAAGACCTAGCAGCACCGTGAAGCTCTTATCGGACCAACCGTTGCTTGCCTTCAATTTCAACAGTTCAAGCACGGCCGACAACCTCGTGTACTTGCAGCACGTGAACAAAGGTTTCTCCGAGTCCTCCATCAAGCTTCGGAATTTAACATACTCTCTCTCATCATAGTTCTCTTCTACATCACGAAGCATCTGATCCAGATTATCATCGTGTAACCTATCCGAATCCGAACCACAATCGACATCATCCGGCGGCATGTCATTCACTTCACCAGCGATGTCATCCCGCGGCATATCATTCACTTCACCAGCGATGTCATCCGGCGGCATATGATCATTCACTTCGCCATGACTGGTCCAACACGTATAACCCTTTTTGAAACCCCTCCGAATCAAGTGCGCTTCAATTTGCCCTCGGTTCTTAAACATCTTTAAATTCTCGCAGTCACTGCATGGACAGTACATATATTCCACCCCCTTATTTAACATATCCTCCTCGGCAGCTCTTGTAAAAGCAGACATGTCATTAATGTACTCTTCACTCACACGGCTCGCGGCATACATCCAGCTTCGGTCCTACGTTACGTACATATATAACAACTTAGTATTAAAAATTAAATTAACTAATTATTACTACATATATACTGGCCACATGTATTATATTGAGGCTTAATTTGCTAGCTCAATTCATATTATAAACACAACAGCTATTATATGACCAACAATTTTGCAAACCATCTTCAATAACACTTACCAATTACTTAGATCTAAATTGTAATGCAAAGAAAAAAAACTAAATTTCATTACTAACCATATCTAGAGCAACCAGGAAAGTATGAATCTTCAAAACTCAATCTCTGCCTCCTCCCACCAAATTAACTGGTCTGAAATCGCATATCTTACCTCCTGAGCGAAAGAGTGCGCAGCAACGGCTAGATCTGGATCGAAATGAAGACAGATGTGGTCTGAGCAGCGCAATAAATGCCATTATCACAGACGGTTTTTAATACAGACCGTCTGTGATATACTTCAGTATCACAGACGGTTCATCGATAAGAACCGTCTGTGATACTCGTTTACTCCGACGTCGCCAACACAGATGGTGTCCAAATTAAAACCGTCTATGTTAGTGTTGGTCACAGACGGTTTTGTCAAACCGTCTGTGATTGGCCGTCTAGTATTAGGTTTTCTGTAGTAGTGGCGGCGCACGGGGAAAACCAAAAAAGAGAAAACTAGGTTTTAGAGGCCTATTTATTTTGCTAAAACTTATAGTTTTTAGCTACGTCTTATGATTTTTAGGTTGTTTGTGTTAGAGATTATAGAGTAATAGAAACTCATATGTGATTTTTGTCGATATAAATGAAGTCGGTACAGTATATACTATAATTAACTAGTAAACCCTATCTTAAAAAGATACTCTATTTAAAAGCTAGTTACTGTAGAAAAGCTGAAAAACAGCTTTTAGAAGCTGAAAAGAGCATGCCCTAGATCTTCTCTCCCCACATTTCATTTTAACACGACAAGAGGTTGACTCAAACTCTAATCCCTGCACGACTCGTTTAGAAAAGTAATCCCTCTCTAAAATTTTAAGACACCCTATTTTTATGTATCCTTTTTTAATAATGCACCGGCTTTAAGAGAAATACTTTTAGAATATTATACTACTATTATTATTATCTTTTAGTCATAGGTGTCACAAATTTAGATCATATATACTAATTAGAATGTACAGCTCCAAATAATTAGCCTACCATTAGCTAATTAGATCCAAATAGTATCAAGCATTTAATTATGAAAGACCATGTGAGAAAGCTTCGGACTTTGTTGTGATGAACTATGGTAATATGGAGAGTTTAAAATTTGAAATTGCTAATTAAGTCAATGCTTGTATGTGCTAATTCAGCCATGCATGCTACTGTAGCCACGCATGCATGAAAAATTTAAAAAAATCATTTTTGTCTTTTGTGTGCTATGCCATGTTGTGAGTTGGATTATTTAATTAAAAGGATGAACTTGTTTTTTGCATGCACTGTTCGGCCATTCATTGACTTCTGGCATGGAGTGAGTCATTGCTTTAATTAGCTTGATATGTTGAAGTGAGTCACTGCCTGATTAGCTTGACGTGATGAGGTAAGTGGCTGCTATTTCCGGTCGAACCGATGGGAATATCGGTCTGACCTGGCAGCGGTCTGACTGTTGAAACTAAGCAGCTAGATCGATTAGAACAGGGATTTTTAGCTAGATTTTTTGTTTTGTGATATTGAGTCGTGGATGGGCTTAGGTGACCAAGGTCAATAATTATATGTTGTATGTCTATGTTACTGCTAACGGGGGGGGGGTCAAATTATGAAGAACTTATGCTTGGAAACAATTTTTTTGTCTTTAAATGTATATGGTCGTTTGGAGTCAACCGTAGTCAACAGCGAGGATCAGGGCTATACTTATAGAGAAGCCGAGGCCCAGAACGACCAAGGATGCATGCGGGGTGAGACAGTAAACTCAAACAAGGCACGAGAAATGTGAGAAATGTTAAAGCCGAGTTCAAACAGCGGGTTTACAACATGTGGCTTGGTGAGTCCAAATGAGGTGTGGCCTAGTGGAACCAAAACGAGAGAGACTTGCCAACGCATGGTAAGCTAGTTGTGTGCCTACACGTGACAAGCATGACAATTACTTGCAATAAAGGAGATGACCCGATCAAAGAAGGGTATTTTGATAGTTTGACCAGATACCAAAAACGGCTTTTGAAGAAAACTGTGGCGTACGAGCGGTGCATGGAAAGGCGGTTTAGATCATGGAGAAGCCGATTTTATCAAGATGGATCAAACCTAAGGACTTAGCAAATTTGGACTTACACGCTTTAAAAGCATGCATAAGTGTGATGTGCGAGTTGAAACCCATGTGTGTAGAGTTAACAGGCTTCCTCCATTGTGCTAAGTAGTAAGTATCCATTAAGGGTTAGATGTGGCTGGCTAGCCCTTCTATTTAAGTGATTGGGATAGAGACTTGTGATTAACTATCCAACATTTCTCTCTTATACTCTCTTGTGTTAGGGTTAAGATTTGAGAGTTGAGTTTTTGATGTGCTCTCTGTCCTCCAAGGTGAAGTAGTTGTAAAAGTTTTCTCCTCAAGTAGCAATAGAACCAATATTTGATCATTTCCATTGTAATCTCTTTTCTTGATTGATTTGCTCTTGATCATATGGTTGGTTTTTCTCTCCTCTCACCTTTTTTTGATCTTATTGTACTAAAGACGTGTAAGAGACAGAGATAAAATTTAGGAATCACTCTCTACCCATCTAAACACTCTGGTAGCAAGTTCATCAAAAACTCGATTTTTGCACGTTTTTGATTTCCCAAGTGGTTTTTTGATATGAGGGTTTTTAGAGTAATTTCTTCAGTTTTTTTACTTACGTTGATATATGAGAATATATCTAAAGCTATCTTAACTATTATCTGCCCATGAGCAAGTCTTGATTATCGATTTTGGTTTTAACTCATTTTTTGTGCAACCTTACTTAAATCTCAAAAAGGTCTGAACTTTGACATGGGTTTTTTTGCGATTCATGGGTGGAATAGGTTCATGAGACCTTAAACAAGGTGTGTACAAAGTTTCACATCTTTTGGATCATCTAATCAAAAATTACGTAGATTTAAAATTTCGTAACCGTACTGATTTTACTGTTCATTTGCCTGAAATCACTGTTTATAACGGTCAAACCGCTAGAACAGATGTTAGACCGTCCTCTGGTTGAAGGTTAGACCTTTAGGAGCTGAGTTCTTCAATATTATATGTTGTTTAGTGATTTGTTTTTTGTTTTTGGCTTTAGAATTGATTCTTAGTAACTTTGTAATTATTTAAGAAAAGGATCCTGAATACTTAAGGAAAAATTTTAGTCGGTATCATTCACTCTCCCTCTGTTGCCTTTCGGTCCTACAAATTAATTAATAGTTTGAATTTTTGGAATGTTACAATTGCATGACTAGATATTGCAATATAATATATTTGTTATATAAGTCTATTGCTTTTTAAAATATACTCACTCCATTTTTTATTACTTCGCATTTTTTTTACTAATAGACACATATCTAGGCAAGTATTTTTTATTACATTATGACAAAAATACCTCTAGCAACTACCCTGATTTCCTTTGGCAATCCGTGCAAGGGCAGAGCAAACCAGTGCAGGATTTCCTTTGGCGCCAACATGGTTCAAATTCTTGCTATCAGTGCAAAGACAGCAAACCACTGCAGGATATCCTTTGGCGCCAACATGGTTCAGGGTTCAAAATAAATTTTGGAAAGTGGCGCTTGGATTTGGCGCTCAGGTATTACGTACAGCCACATCCCACATCATTTCCAAATATGGGTGGATTTTTTTAAGCTGATGATTTATAGTTTATGGTTAAATATTTGAATTCTGATTGTTTGTAAAAGGCAGTATGTGTTGAGGAACCATCGCTAGCGACCAATCCGATCGATTCCTCTGCTTAGAACAAATCGAATCAATCACAGAAGACAGAATAATAGATTGAACACACAGAGAGATGTAGAGAGAACTCCTGGGTGGTGATCGGTTCGGCTGAAAAGCTCGTGGCTTATGGCCGAAAACACTGTAGCTGGCTGAAAAAAGCACTGTAGCTGACAGAGGCTTATTTAGCATAATTAAATTAAAAAATTAAAAATAAAAAAATATGTTAGCCCATTACGTATAATACAAACAAATACGGGAAAAAAAGAACCGGCAAAAAAGCTCAACAAAAAGCCAAAAGTTCAGAAAAAGACGAAACTTATGAATAGTGAAAAATAAGCCAGAAGCCGAAGCCGAGTTGATCAGGGATCTTTCTTTATTAATTTTTGATTGCATCTATATAAAATATGCCGGTACGGCTCCCTATTTGTAGTCTCCGGTGAGGTGTCCACCATGGGCCAGGTCTGCAGGCCCAGGTTTCCTGACAGTATGCACAGAAAAATAGTCGTATGTGATTTTGGCTGGTATAGCTGAGATCGATACATTTTTTACTACAATCTTTCTATTGACATCGCCTTAAAAAACGCACTATTTAAAAGTTAGTTACTGTAGACAGTATAAACATAAACTAAGCTGACTTTAAGTTAAACCAAACCCACCCATAAACCAGTGATGGCTCCACTTGACTTGAACATGGATCGCGAGGACAACATAAACGTCTCTCGTCATCAAGATTGTGGTCCAGGAGTTTTGAGAGAGATTGATCTGAACTTGATGCCTCAACAAGAAACAGAGCCAGGAACTAGTAATCAAGATTATGGCCGAAGACTTCCGAGAGATATTGATCTGAATGTGATCCCATTAAAAGAAACAGAGGCAGCGCAGTATACACATTCCATTCAAGGATCGACACCCCCAAGTGGTAAGCTCCCCTTGCTATCTATTTGTACGCGTCTTGTGCTCTTTAGAGTTTAGTGTATGGAAATGTCACATGTAAACATCAGACTCTGTTATGATAAATATTCAGGAGTACTAACTTACAATACCTTTGTTTGATGAGAAGTGTGTTCAGTTCTTGTATGGCTACGTGCACTTGCTGCAGTATGTAATGCAGTATTTTTTATTATTTTTTTTTGAAAGGAAATTTGCAGGTTTCATGTTATTACCCGCTGGTTCATAGTCATTTATTACCCCAATCTGATATTGGGAGAAAAAGTTTCTTTAGATCCTAGAAAAAAAATTTACGTGTATTCATACGTAATTGTATTTATATGGATAGAGTAGAATGACACAGATAACGAGGAGATACATAGTAAGGGCAGAATGGGAAATTTTGCATTGGGAATAGTAAAAAATAACAAGTAAACGGAAACGGAGGAAATAGTTTTATTTGTTTATACAATTGTAATAGTTGTAATATTTATATATAATTAATCTGCATCATTATAATTTGGCTTCACCGAAATAAGTAGTGTAGATCTCTTTTTTCTCTCGATTAACGGGAGAAGTTGTAAGAATTTTGTTTTTTTTTCTAATTTAAGGTTTATTGTGAAATTTTCTAGACCTCTACAATAAAGAAGGCACTTTAGATATCACTGGTTATTTTTAGATATATAGATACCTACCCACAATTTAAGTAGCTTCCAACAGGTTCCTTTGATTATGGATCATCGTAATGTAACGAATGAACGGTTACCATGATATCCAAGCTCCGTAGAAAGTCTCAAAGTCTCATCGGTGCTGGTTGCTGCTCAGTCCTCTACCCCTTCCCAAAAAATCAGCGAAATCCTTCAGCGAAGGATGGTTCTCGTATTTTGCTACAAGTTTTTTTTTTGGTCAAAGATTCAACTTATATAATATTTGGGACTTATGGGCCTTTTAAGATGAATTTTTGAAATGATAATAAAATTTGATCAACTATAAGCTCGATATTGATCCCGAGTAGCATGTCTGTCTAGTATTCGTACCTAGCTACTAATTGTCACATCTCGCCCTGTTTTTTAGTTATCCTTTTTCCAAATCTAATGGCACGCGAGAGATCTACTGAATTTTTCTCCAAAGGGGATGTGGGGGATTGCTTCAGTATTTTTGTTTGCATATACTCTACCCAATTCCCCTATCCAAACAACTGTTATTTTCCCTCCTTCAATGTCGAGCCTTGCTTTGATGGCTAATGCTTATGTTTCTTGTAGCCTGATGTCGAGTCGATTTGTAACTTCAAGCGTGTTTATTCCAACCTCTATACTCTTCTGTGTGCGCTCAAGAAATGACGTGATAGCTCTGTGCTCTGGCCTAGTTTTGGAACGCGGGAATGGATGGACATTGCGTATCTAATTTTTATTTTTTGTATGTAAGGCAACTAATCGAATTAAGAAGATCAATGTATATATATATATATACGTAGAGAAGAAATTTGCAACAGTTTGACAATCTAGCGGCCTAGTGGGACTTGAAGCAAGCAATTGACATGCATCATATTTACATATTTTTTCGTGTCATTTTACCCCATTATTTTTCGCATTTCGAGATCATTTATCATCATTTACACATTTTTCCATATTAATTGCTCAATTTGGATCATTTTACATTTTTGTGCTTTTTCCGCAGACCGGCGCGAGCAAGGCGCATAAACGACAAATTTGGCATTTTGGGACTGCTCCATACAGATGTACGCATCAACACGGATGCGTAGGATCAAACCGCGATGAAATCAGAGTTTCTGAAGGCCAAAACAGAAGAAAACACTAGTGGGGAAGGACCTCCTTATAAACCCTAGATTTTTCAAGGACTAAATCGCAAAATAGACAGAAAATCCCCCACCGGCCACTGTCCTGAAATCCCTAGCGTAGCCGCCATCTCCAATTGAGCCGGCCATTGCTTCTTCCTCCCTACCTCTCTCCTTTCTCTCCTCCCCATATCTTCTCCCCATCGGCACCGGCGAGGGTCGGCTAGGCTCGCCGGTGGCCAACCGCAACACCCCCCCGCCGCTCTTCCACCACGCCTTCTACACCACAGCGCCGCCACCTCTCCTCCCTTCTCTCCACAACTCCAAACCACCGCCCTGCCCCCTTTGCTTCTCCTCCTTCTAGCCTCTACGCTGCCATCACCTCTGCTCCTCCCCCAATCACCAAATCGGCACCGCCGCCTTGCTCCCCCTTCGGTGCGCCATCCTTCCCCTATAGCGCCACCCTTTCCTCACCGTCTTCTGCTCCACAGCGTCGCCGCCTTGCATACCTCCGGTCGGCGCCACGCCCCATCTACTTCCGCCTCCTCTCGCCACCGCTCACCACCACAACCGGCCGCCGCACCCTCTTCTCCGGCCGCCGCGCCTCCTCCTGTGCCCTCCTTCTCCACTCCGCAGTGCCGCCTCACCTCCTTCTCCGTCTCCATCCGCCCTCACAGCTCCTCCCTCTTCTACTGCGCCTTCCTCCACCGCTCCTCACAACCTCACCCTGACCTCTCCACCGAGACCGAGCCACCGCCACCACTTCATCGACACCGACGGCCGGATCGGCTACTACTTCACCGACGGTCTACTTCACCGACGCCCCCTCCAGATCCACGGCCGCCACCGACACCCTCCTCTTCTACGTCCTCGGCCCTGCTTCCTCTGCTGCTCTTCCGCTTCCTCTTCATCTAGGTTTAATTCCTCCTCTGCTTCCTCATAATTGTGCACTGTTAAACTGTTGATTTGTGATCTGTGATGGAGAATCGTGGATTCTGTTCAGAGATTAGTGATGCATGAAATCAGTGTTTATTCTGTTATTGTGATATATCAGTTCATGTGGTTTTGCAATTTGTGTTGTTAGTAGTGTTTTCAGTAGTGCCAATTGTTATATGTGATGGTAGAGATTGTTATGTTAGATTGTGAGATGAGCTTGTGTTCATCTATTTGTTAGTCCAGCTTCTGTAGTTGTCTGTGTGTGTTTGTGTTGCGTGGTCTAGCTAGTCGGCAACCGTTTTCTCCCCTCGTGCTGTCTCGACCTCCCATTGCTTCTAGACTCTCTCTTTTCTTGTCTGCGGTATGTCGATAGTTAGGTCGAGCGTTCGTAGTTTTGTGTTTGTTGTGTTGTCGTGCGTCGTTGTCGTCTAGTTAGCTGTCGACTGTCTTCTCTCTCTTTCCCTCTCGACTACCTCCCTGCTTCTAGACTCCCCCAGTGCTTCTCGACTTCCTCAATCTGTCTAGCGGTCGATAGTTAGTTAGGTTGTCAGTCGGTAGTCGTGTCATCGTACTTGTAGTCATTGTAGTTCGTGTGTGTTTGTTCGTATAGTTAGTCATCGTGTCGTCCGTTCGGTCGTACGACGTCCATTCGTATGGTCGTTCGTCCCGTCATCCTTTGTTCGTGCGTTTATTAGTTCTTTCGTAAGTTCATCCGTGCGAGCTAGCGTTCGTTCAGTAGTTTGTTCGTTCGGCTGCTTTGGTAGTCGTTTTTGGTTTAGTAGTTTAGTTTTCTCCCCCGTTTCGATTGACCTAGCTTTAGCTGAGCACCGGTAGCCTCAGTCTAGTCCCTGTGGAGAACACGACACTCGCTGCTATTTCAGTGGCAACCCGTGCACTTGCGGGTGTGCTATTTTTGCACGATCAGCAATCAAGCATCAAATGGTCATTATAAACATGCTTATAAATATTCAATGCTACAGAATTTGGTGCATGCATGATGCAGCTTCATATGTTGCATACATGCTGAGGCGGACCTACCGGCGGGTCAGGGGCCTGGCACCCACCCTACCTCCAGCGAGAGAGTAGGTACCCCTAGCCCCTTGTACCTCTGGCAGGGGCGCCATTGGCCACCGGCCACCGCCAATCTATCATGTGCCACCAAAACCGATGAAGGCATGAACCCATGGCTCTGCAATTGGGCCAATAGCTTGCAGGCTTGCAGCAAAGAACTAGAGGGCAAACTAGCAAAAGGCTGAAGTGGTAAAGCCCACCAAAATGGCAAAACATTAGCCCATATGACCACATAGTAGATCCAATTTGGCATCGCAGCAACATCAAGCATTCAACCTAATTCCAACAAATCACAATCTATTCGAATTCATCCCCTTCTCCTGCCCAGTTACATTTAGCCAGAAACCACAATCCACAATCCACAAACCAGAAATCAACAAATCACAATCGCATTAAGCGGTCGGGCTATGTGGTGGGTTTGTGGGTCGGCGTCACTGCTTGCCCGGTGGCCGGTGGTAGGGGCACCTAGCACCAGATCTGGAGTCACCTGAGGAAAGGAAGGGAGACCAGAGCCGCCTGCTTGCCACAGGGCGCCTGACGTCCCGTCGGCGCTGAGCGCCCGAGGTCTGAGCGACTGAGGTGCCGACCGCCGAGCTGGTGAGACCGTGAGAGGCATCGTGGGTCGACTAGGAAGGGAGGGATCTGTCATCTGTGGACCATGGTAGCGTGGTGGCAGACCTGGTGGTCCGGTCGACACTGGAGCCCGGAGCGCGGAGCCGCCGAGGTGAGGACTGAGGAGTGAGGAACTGAGGACAGGCGGTGAAAATGTAAAATCTGGTGAAGACGTGAAGTGGGATAGGAGCAAAGGAGAATCAGGAAGTGCGCTGCGCTGCTGCAGAGGAAAATTTGGTCGACCGACGATTGGACAGTGAATCAATGATATATTACATGTGGAGTACCCGAGTAGGGTGAGTGGAATACTTGTTTTGTCATTTAGCGATTTTGATTCATAGATTTCTAAGAAATGGAGAAATGAACATTGCATAAATATTTTTTTTAAGCAAAACAAGTAGTACTCCTCATACTAATGAGAGTCAAACAAAGAAGGTTTGGGTGGATTTTAATCCCAATGAGATCATCGTTGATCTGGCAAATCACATACCTGTTAGTGAGTATGACAATGAAATTAGAGATCAAGTGAGGAGGGCGTATTTGATGAGAGATCCAACCCAACCAAAAGGCCATAATTTTCCTCATAAAATGCAAAATGATTGTTCAAGGGCATTGCAACAATCTTGGTATAATAAATATGAATGGTTGGAATATAGTGTGAAAAAGGATGCGGCCTTTTGTTTCTATTGTTTTCTTTTCAAAAAGCTCGGAAGGCTTGAAAAAATTAGTAGTGATGTATTTACAACAATAGGATATTTCAACTGGAAGAAATATTTAGGAACATTCGATAAACATGTCGGTGGACCTAGTAGTTATCACAACATTGCAAATGGGG
The DNA here is from genome assembly GCA_017311315.1 of Dendrocalamus latiflorus. Classification (NCBI taxonomy): domain Eukaryota; kingdom Viridiplantae; phylum Streptophyta; class Magnoliopsida; order Poales; family Poaceae; genus Dendrocalamus; species Dendrocalamus latiflorus. Next base: position 40,592,218 of record CM029647.1, read on the forward strand.
ATTATAAGGATTCTAGAAATCGAAGGGCAAGTGTAACTCAACGACTTTCTAATCATAGACGAGAGTTGGAAATTGCATATAAAATTCGTTTAACTGCTTCTTTAGATTGGGCAAGATTTCTCCTAATGCAAGGCGAAGCTTTCCGAGGACACGATGAATCTTCAACTTCTATCAACAAGGAAAATTTTAAAGAATTGGTTGAATGGTACAAAGATAAAAATGAGAAAGTGAAAAAAGCATTCGACCAAGCTCCCTTTGTATGATGATTTCTCTAAAAATTCAAAAGGATCTTGTAAAAACTTGTGTGCAAGAGGTCACGAAGGTGATTATGGAGGAGATTGGAGATAGGAATTTCTCTGTGCTTATTGATGTGTCGCGAGATATATTAATAAAGGAGCAAATGTTCGTGATTTTGAGGTAGTTCATTTTATGTTTTTACATTGCACTATTTATTCATGTAATCATGTAGTTGTGTTTCAACCTAGCATAGTCTGTGGCATGTAGGTTTGTGAATGATCAAGAGAAGGTTCTGAGAAGATTTCTTGGAATTAAGCATGTGACAAATTATACATCTGTTGTATTGAGGGAAGCTTTGTTTGCTTTGCTTGAAGAGCACCAATTATCAATTTTTAGACTACGAGGGCAGGATTATGATGAAGCTTCAAATATGAGAGGAGAATTTAATGGCCTACAAAAGCAGATCCAAGATGAGAATCCATACGCTTTCTATGTCCATTGCTTTGCCCATCAGTTGCAGTTAGTGGTTGTGACTGTTACAAGTTATAGTAGAGCTATTGCTGAATTCTTTAACCATATTCTCTTGATAGTGACCATCGTTAGTGCATCTTGCAAGAGAATGGATGCATTGCTTGTAAAGCAACAAGATGTTTTGTTGGAGAAGCTAGAGACTGGTAAGGCTATTACTGGCACAGGGTTGCATTAAGAAATGAGCTTAGTTAGACCTTCAAATACTAGATAGGGCTCTCATCTAAAAACTTTAATGTGTATTTACCAAATGTGGGAGGCAGTGTTAGAGATACTAGAGATTGTGAGTAAAGATGCATGTCAATCATCAAGTCATAGTGGAGCATCAGGTTTGATACAGAAAATGAAAAGCTTTGAATTTATTTTTATCTTGTATTTATTGATAGACTTGCTAAGCATTACAAGTGAGTTGTCACTTGCTTTGCAAAGAAATGATCAAGATATTGTTGAAGCCATGGATTTGCTTTTAGATGTGAAAGTACGCTTGCAGATCATGAGGGACAATGGGTGGGAGACATTATTCTAGAAAGTGAAAAGTTTTTGTGAAGCAAATGAGATTCATGTGCCAAATATGGAAGAACACATTCTAGTTAGAGGTATGTCTGCACGTATGAAGTATACGGTGACTTACCTTCACTATTACCACGTTGAGATTTTCATTACTGCTATTGATGTCATTACATCAGAGATGGACCATCGGTTTAATGAAGTTTCTTCAGAGTTACTGGTATGCATGTCTTGTCTTGATCCAAGAAACTATATCTCCAAGTTTGATGTAAATAATTAAGTTTATTCGACTTGCTGAGAGTTATGCTAATGATTTCAACATAGCTGACTGTTTGTTGTTAAGAAATCAGCTTCATATCTTTGTTCTCAATATCAAGAGAAGTGTAAAATTACATGGATGTGGTGATAATGCAAAGCTAACTCAAAAGATGGTTGAAATAGGGGAAAAGAATATTCCCATTGGTTTATCGCCTCATTGAGCTAACACTGATCCTTCCAGTGGCAACGGTATCAATTGAAAGAGTCTTTTCGGCAATGAATATTATCAAGATAGATTTGCAAAATAGAGTAGAGAATGAGTGGTTCAGTAACTTGATGATATGCCACACTGAGTGAGAGATTTTTAGAAGCCTTGATGATGATAGAATTAGAAAACACTTTTAAAGCATGAAATCTCGTAGAATGCTATTGCCTCATACTTGTATTACTACTACTCAATCCTAGCTAGTAGCTAGTGGTATGTTTCATCCTTTTTTTCAATATTTATAACTATTCACAATCATAATTTCTGATTTCATCACTAAGTTTGCTGATTTTGATGTACAGATATCTGCTTACATATACTGAACATGACCTTCATCTTCGGCATCGCCAGCGAGTCAGCAACATCGCCACCTACGGCGAGTCGGTGAGGCCCTGTTCCTCATCCAGATTCTGCTCACCTCCAAGAGCATGTCGCTCAACCCCATGACCACTTCACTCTACCACGTCGCGCCATGCTGCCTCGCTTTCCTCATCGTGTCATATATGGGTCTTCGTCAAGCGCTGCCCAGGCTACCTACTGTCGACACGTTCCAGCCGGGCTTCTTCGTCTTCGGCACCAACTCGCTCCTGCCTTCGCACTCAACCCGGCAGCTATCTTCCGGCATGTCACTGGCGTCGTTAAGGACTGGCTGCTCATCGCCTTCTACTGGTACGTAGTGTTGTGCAGCGGCCAGCGTCATTGGACCGCCAAACCAAGTCCGACTCTAGACCCACTAAATCAGTGGCCCCGCCCTAGGTAGTTGTGCCGCTATACTCGTAAGGCCAACCGCCAAAGCAATAACATTATAAGCGATCTTAGGTCATCTTCCAAAAAAGACTGTTAGAAATAATCTTGACTTCGAGTCCATGTCGTAGTAGAGTCCGTTTCCGAGTATAACTCAAGTTGAAGTTGAGTCCAACTTGAAATCCGAATCGGAATAGGAGTAGGAGAGTTTTATCCCTATATATTGGGGAGACTTGTACCTAGTTTTGTAAGCAAGGGAAGAAAAGCAAGAAAGAGGGGGAGCAAATAAGAGAATAAAGAAATTCAGAAATTTCTTTCGTGTTCTCTCAGATTATTTACGATGTGCGCATTTTCTCCTAGGATCAAGTTGTAACAAGTGGTATCAGAGCCTAGGCGAGAATCGAGTCGCTGGAAAATCGTATTGGCGATTTCGATTTTAGCGCATCTCACACGGCGCTCCTGAGGCGCACGCCGTTCATCTTCACGCAGCTCTCCCGGGAAAAAGACGCTCGCGGCACGTCCTTTCGTTCCCTTGGTCCAAAGCAACTTCAAAGTAGCCCGAGTTCTTGATCCATGCTCAAGATCACGTCACGTTCTCCAGGAAGTGGTGTCACCGGTGACGAGGCATCATCCAGTATGATGGCGGAGGAGAGTACCGCTATTTCGCTGCATTATCCGATGCTCATGACGAGCAATTATACAGCATGGGCAATCAAGATGTAAGTGTACATAAAGGCTCAAGGAGTGTTGGATGTTGAGAAGATGTGTTCGCCGTCCAAACTCAAGTAAGCAGAGTTGAAATCGGAACGTTGAGGAGATGTATCACCATTCTATGTCAAGTATGACTTTAGTAAGTCGTAGTTGAGTCCGACTACCTTAATGTTTTAGAATCTTTGCATCTGGTGGATCCGTACTAATTGAGTTGAGTTCCTACATATAGTTGTATGTAGAACGCTTCATGTGGAGGCGTGGTTGGTAGTTTATAATGCATTGAGACTAAAACTAGAGTATGTCAAGTCAAGATTAAGGGGGAGATTGTTAGAAATAATTTTGACTTCGAGTCCATGTCGTAGTAGAGTCTGTTTCCGAGTATAACTCAAGTTGAAGTTGAGTCCAACTTGAAGTCCGAATCGGAATAGGAGTAGGAGAGTTTTATCCCTATATATTGGGGAGACTTGTACCTAGTTTTGTAAGCAAGGGAAGAAAAGCAAGAAAGAGGGGGAGCATATAAGAGAATAAAGAAATTCAGAAATTTTTTCCGTGTTCTCTCAGATTATTTACGATGTGCGCGTTTTCTCCTGGGATCAAGTTTTAACAAAGACTAACTTGATAAGTACGTACACCATCACCTTTATAAATTATACTCTGCCTACTCCCGCAAACGATGTGGAACTGTCCCAACAAATTTCAATTGTTGGCCTAGCCGCACATTGCATGAATTCTAGGTGGAAGAGAATAAACAGAGAAAATATAGGATATTACTCTGGCCGCAAGTGCATAGCCGAGTTTTCTAAATTTCTTTATTCTCTTCTCTGATTCATCTCAACATTGAGGTTTATTGCATGCCTAGTCTTTTTGTTCAGTTAACATTTTCATACAATCCTACAATTTACCCGGTCGCCTTTGCTTACAAAAAAAGAAAGAAAGAGAAGACGTGCTTTGCTGGGAAATTCTGATATTGGTACCAAAGCTTAAAGTGGGAACTGGGATCTCTGAAAAACATTTTGTTGTAGTTCACCTGTTAGGTTTCCTGTCTTCAAATCTGGCTAAAAGATCCTAGTTTTTCCAAACCATTGGATGAGCAGGGCTCTATCGTGTGTGTAGCAGCTCTCGCAATTCCGAGATTAAATCAGCAAAACAAAATCAAATTAACAACCTCTAGTCCCATTTTCTGTTCAAGTGAAGCTATAATCTCTAACAACTACGCATTTTGACATCGATACAGCTCGTCTATTCAGCAGCTAGATATACCACAATTTTTTTTTCAAGAAAACACACGCATGTTCTCCTGAGAATGATCCACACTATTGTTCTTTTGGATGCCTATTGTATCCCCTTCATGGGGCACTTGTGCTTGGGCATAACTAGTAGAGCTTTCTCCACAACACAGCTAAAAACAGAGGCAGAATATGGGCTGCATCGGCTGCACTGCTATACGGCATTTGTAGCATAGCAATAGAGGCCATCCGCATACTGAAAATAGTAAGGATGTGTGGGACCATGTGGAGATCAACCTAAGTTTTGTGATGAGTAATTGATTGTAGTTTGCATGTGTTCTCGAAGTTTGAGTTTGATTTTGAAAAATTGCAATTGTGGAGTTGTTGTCTGCCTAGAGCCTGTCTAACCACTATGCAAGCTGGTCGAACCGTTGGGCATAGACGGTCTGACCACTCTGCAGGGCTGATCAGACCGGCTCCTGAGTTTTAGGGCTAAATTTATAAGGCCTAGTCTGACCAGCATAGTGGGAGAGGTCTGACCGGCCCTAGCTTAGGTCTAGAGCGATTTAGGGATTAGGACTAAGCTATGCAAGCTTAGGTCTAGAATGATCCAGATGTTGCCGAAAAATGACTGAGGCTTGCAGAGTGATAAACAAGCTGGACAACGGTAAGGTGAACCGAGACTAAGTTCAAGGAGAAGCTAAGGTCCAGAACGGTCAAAAAAGCTGGTGCGGTCATGGTGAATGGTAAGGCATGTGGTGTGCTAGGTGATTTGATCTCGTTTGCAAGCGAGAATAGTTCGGTGGGATCCAGACATGTGAGAAGCTTGATGGCAAGTCATTAGGGCCACATGGGAGATTATGAAGTACGGGTGATGCTTTAAGGCGAAGGATTGAGAAAATGTTAATAGAGGGTCATTTTGGTAAATTGGCCAACACCAAAAAGGTGGTGTTGTGTGAAACCACAGCGGCGCCTAAGTGGATTAGGTCAAGGATACTTCACAGAGGGCATGGTATGATGGATTTAGGATAATGGAGCTAAAGATGAAGATGACACATTGAAATGGGTACGTGAGTGTGTTGAGTTGAAAAGGCCGTTATGTTGTTGGGTTTGCGGGTTTTCCAATGGCTTAGTAGATAGTATCTATTAAGTGGCTACTTTTAGGGTTTCATGTAAACCTCCACAATATAAGGAGTTGATGGATGGAGAGAAAAGAGAGAGAGAGCTTGAGAGAAATATCTAGAGACAGATGAGAGCAATTATGTGTGCTACCCTAATAGCTTTGTCCTCTTAAGGGAGTGACTGTAAACATTCATCTCAAAGGAAAATCAAATATCTAAATTCATCGAAGTCTTCCTCTTATATGCTCAAGTGTTGATTTCTTGATTTGACTTCATTATTAGTGTTTCTTTCTCCTCTCTTAATCTTACTTGATGCCAAAAACGTGTAAGTGATGGGATATCTCTTATAGACCAAATCTCATTTACCTAAGTACTTGTTGTTTGTAAGTTCTTAAGTTTGCTCAGTTTTGGTGAAAGAAAGGTTTATTTTGGAGGTTTTGCTCTTGAGGGCTTTTGGCTTGATTCTTGTTGTGTTTTAAGGATGTTAGGATGTGTGGGAAACCATCCTTAACCATCTTGCCTTGATTCCTCCCATGAGCTCCTATCAATTATTATTTTCAAATTTGATCTGGTTTTAGGGCAACTTGTCTTCGGATAAAAAAAGTTCAAAGCTTTGGAAAGATTTGCTTCGATTTCTTCATGGATTACTGAGAGACCAGGTGGTCGTGACTCCATGTGAATGATGAGTAATTGACAAAGGTTTAGGATAGTCGAGTTTGGTTTGAGTGGTTCGGAGTCGAGTCGTTGCGTGGCGCAATCAGGCTCGGTCGGACTTTGGTCAAACCTGATCATTTGGGCTTAGGATGCATATTCTAATGTTTCGACAGGTTTGGACTTCATATGTGGTAAGTGTGATGGTATTTACGCTTTTATGTGTCGAGCGGTGCTATGTGATGTGTTTCTTGTCTGTGTGACTGCAGGACTTCGGAGCTAGGTCATGGTGACGCGTGGAAGGACCGGGACAAGGCACAGGAGGTGTTGAGGTCCAGACGGTCGGGTACGCCGAGGATGATCGAGGCTGGTGAGGTGGTTGTGAGTCGGGAGACGAGGGACCGGAGCTGGTGCTACCGATGGTGGACACGACGGGCAATGGCGATGACTGCAGGATGTCGAGTGGAGTCGTGGTGAGACACGGTGGACCGGACTAGGCGCAGGTGGCGCTGAGGTCAGAACGGTCGGGATGTGTCAAAGACGACGTGGACTCGAGGTGGTTGCAAGACGTGCGAGACAAGGAGCGTGGAAGCTTCCCGGAAGGTGCAGAAGGGGCGAAACGGGAATTTCGCAAGGCTGCACAAGCGGGAGCGGGCTCCGTTGGATTTAGCGGGCGTAACGGGGCGGAGACCCGTTAGCCAAGTGCTATAAAAGGAGAGGAGGGGCTGCATGCCCACTTGAGCACTTGGAGGGAATTAGGGTTAGCCCTAGTCAAAAGAGGCTTTAGGAGGTGGTTTTCCTTTAGTCTTTAGTGGTTGGAGAGGCAGAGCCGTGCTCCCTCTGTCCTTCATCGATGTGTTCTATGTGAGTCTCCTCTCTTGTGTGTTCTTCCTCCCAAGATGTGGTGAGAATCTTGGTGTTCTTGAGGATTGAGAGGAGAGGGATTGAGTTGAGAGTCTTGTAATCATGTCCTCTATCTGTAATCGTGTCATCGGGACTCCTCTGTATTCATTGTGATCCAAGAAATGAAATCTGAAGTTTGGTTCTTCCCGTTCGTAGCCTCTGTTCTTCATTTCCTCATTTCTTGATTTTTGTGGTTTTGAGTTCTTGCTTGCTGAGATTGGCCAAAATGGATTGCTCTAAGATGGGATAGTGCCTTAAGATCATTTGATCAAGTTCCCATGAGCAAACCTTGGTTTAATCTTAGATTTGCATTTTTGGCCTCCCCTGTTCATATTTTGCCTTCCTAGGTTTTGGTGCTGTTCTTATTTCCCTTGTTGAGATGGCTTGAAATTTGGTATGGAGAGTCCAGAGGCTATTAATTAGCAACCGTCAAAATTTCATAGCCAAAGGATCAACGGTTGGGGAGTAATTTGATTTTTGGCTCGGGTTGTGCAAAAATTCAGATTTTTACCCATAATCTGAAATTCTTGCTTCTTGGTTTGATTCTCTTGTTTTCCAAGGCCCCCTTACTATTTAGTTTGTTGTAGTAAGGCCGTGGATCAAAAAGTTTGAGAACAAACCTTCTTTTTAGCCAAAAATCCGAAGTCTCAAAGTTCCAGCCTGAAAATCTTGTTTGCTGTTTTTCTCGAGAGGTACTACCGCTCCTCGAGAGGTATTACCGCTCAGAGGTACTACCGCTCGTCCTAGCGGTACTACCGGTTATGTTCGGACCAGTCTGATCGGCAGCGAAGAAACGTTCGGACAAGTCCGATCGTCGTGCGGTACTACCGCTCCTCAAGAGGTACTACCGCTCAGAGGTACTACCGCTCGTCTCAGCGGTACTACCGCTTGCAGTCAGATTTTCTTTGATTTTATTTTTCTTGACTGCTTCTGTTTGGATCTGGTTTTTCCTTGTCTCTGTGATTTCCAGTGAGTGCTTTTTCTATCTTCATAGCTCCCATAGCTATTGGAGAAGAAGCTTAAGTGAGGATACTTGTTGGGGGCGATTTTTAAAGATCGACATTCACCCCCCCTCTGTCGCCATTTCGGTCCTACAATTGGTATCAGAGCCGGTTAGCTCTTTTCAATATATCTTAACCGGTCTCAAGAGCCATGGCGACGGACAAGTACTCGACCAAGCCTCCTGTCTTTGACGGCCTGGATTACCCCTTCTGGAAGAGCCGAATGGAAACATACATCCAGGCTCAGGGGTATGCCATTTGGCGCAAGGTCAAGGTCCGGTTTGTTGTTCCTGCCGATGAGAACATTAATGCTGGGAATATGCATGATGTTGAGGCAAACGCTAAGGCAAGGAACATCATTATCCAGGGCCTGAGTCGTAGCGAGTTTGACCGCATTTCTCATCTTTCGTCCGCCTTCGATATTTGGGAGACCCTCGATGCTTACCATGAGGGCACCACCCAAATAAAGACGGTGCGACAGGACCAGTTCAAGCGTGAGTACAACAAGTTCGAAATGCACGCTGGCGAGTCCTTAGATGAGTGCTTTGCGCGATTTCACAAGATCTTGAGCAACCTCCGAGCGGTCGGTCTCACATACCCCGACTCGGACAACGCTCGTCAGATGCTCGCTGCACTCGATCTTCGTGTTTGGGAGATGAAAGACACGACAGACCTCTCGACCCTGACTCTTGACGCGCTGTACTCGCGCCTCAAGACTCACGAGATTGACGTTGTCTCTCGTCGGTCGAAGTCACAGTCGATGGCTTTGGTCACCGATCCCAGTTCTGCTTCTGGTCTCTCTTCTGATTCTTCTTGCGGTTTTTCCCTCGCTGCTCTCTGTGACATAACTGATGATCAGTTAGAGCAGCTTGCGGATGATCAGCTGGCCCTCCTAGCCCGAAGGTTTTCACATGCCTACAAGGGTAGGAGAGACAGAAAGAGAGGAGGACCCGTGATTTGCTTCGAGTGTGGTGGCCCCAACCACATTCGGGCAAACTGCCCCAAGCTGGAGAAGGGCAAGAACGACTACGGCGGTTCGGGCAAGATCGACTACACCGACAAGAACCGCAACAAGAAGCCTCCAGCTCAGACGCCGGGAAAGAAGAAGTTCCGCGACTTCGGGAAGGCCAAGAAGCTGTTTCACCGTGTCCTCACCGCCTTCGACGACCTCGACCTCAGCGAGGTGGAGGGATGGAGCGACGACGACGGGACGGGTGACCAAGATCCCAAGAGCGGCGACGACTTCTCCGGCATGTGCTTCATGGCCCTCGAGGGCGAACTCAGCGACAGCGAGCTGTACTCCGACTCGGACGAGGTATGTCCCTCCTATGACCAACTTAATGAAGCTTTCCTTAAGCTAGGAGGTTTTCATGCTAGAGCTAGGACTAGGTGTACCGAGTTAGAGAAGGAAGTAGATAGACTGTCACGGGAGCTTACTTCTCTTACATCTGCTCCCTCCCGTGACGACTGTGATACATGCTGTGCCTTGCTGGGTGATTTGGAGAAGTTAAGGACCTCGCATGATAGTGTGTCCTCCGAGCTTGATTCTATTAAGGTGGAGAATGTTAGTCTGCTTGCTGAGTTAGAGTTGAGTAGGATGGCTGTTACCCTACTTACTACTGATGAGACTACTTCTCCCACCTCATGTGAGGTTAAGGACATTGCTGCTAGAGGACCTTATGCCATGCTCCTTGATCTGCCCGAGTCTTGTGAAAATTGCAATAATTTAAAGATGAACCTAAAACAGGCAGATCACAAGATTGCTGAGTTGCGTGCTTCTTTACTTGAGCCTATTGATTCATGTTTGAACTGTCCAAAGTTAACTGCTGAACTTGAATCTGTCTCAAAACAGTTTCAAGAAATGATTGACAACAACAAGAAAATGGCTCAGTATGCGACTAAGGATTCTGTTAGCTCACCATGCATTAGTTGTGATAAACTAAAACTTGAACTCGTTGCTTTGAATGACAAATGTGTGAAGCTAACTAAGGACTTACTAGAGAAGCCACAATCTGGTTGTGATGTGATTGATGGTGTGGGGGAGAAGCCCCAGGGTAAGGGTGAGACGCCTAGAGACGCGAACCAACCTGCTAGTAGTAGGACTGTCCCCTCAGGGTCGGCTGTGTATGCACAAGCCATTCTCTCCTCTACTGTTCGTTCTTCTTCTGCTCCCTTACCTCCTGCTGTTCCCTCTTCTCCTTGCTCTTCTTGCACCTCTCTCTTTCGGGAGTGTCAGTATCTTATGAACACTCTCGAGAGATTTGTAGGAGGCAAGAAGAAGCTTAATCTTATTCTAGACCAATCCAAGATTTGTAAATTCAATCAAGGTCTAGGATACGATTTCTATGAGGACATGAGGAAGCATCCACCTGCTATTCTTAGACCCATAGTAGGAGGTGTGATCGAGGTTGAGCCCAGATCCGATGAGGTTAAGTTCAAGTCAGCGGGCTTTGTCCAAGGGATCTCTGACAAAAAGGTGACTTCACCCGCAGCTTCGGCCTCTCAGAAGGCGAAGCCATATCATGCTACTTCTGCCTCTCAGAAGGCGAAGTATCATTGCACCTTCTGTCAGAAGGATGGGCACTCGATCGAGAGATGTTTCAGGCGCGCCAAGATCGCGCGTAGAGACCGTGTTGAGTCTCTTAGGGGTATTCAGGGTCAGCCCCAGATCCTGAGTGCACCTAAGACCAACACGAGGTCTAGGTTTGCTCCTGTTGCGGAGTTTGGGCAGCATAGAGGACTTGGTTTTTCCGAGTTTTCTGTTTTTCGTCCTCATGCTGCCCCTGGTCGTGTCTTCCGCCGTCCTGAGGGTAGATCTCGGTTTCCCCGTCGAGATAGCTACCCGCGGCGTGATCAGCATGTTGCCGGTGTTCCGACTCGCTCTCTCGTAGCAGTTGGACCCCGCAACAGCTTCAGGTCTGCTCACAGACCTTCTGCTTCTTTGCGTCACGGAGAGCGTAGGGTAGATAGAGGTCAGTCGTGTTTGACTACTTCATCTGCTCCACGTGTTACTCAGTATTGGGTGCCAAAATCACTTTTGATTTATCCCAGTACTGAGACTTTACTCTCTCGTTGACTCAGGTTCGCCGGGCAGGGAAGGGAAAGGTTTGGCTCGTCGACTCCGGGTGTTCACGACACATGACCGGAGATTCCCGTTGGTTTTCTTCCCTTGCCCGTGCTCCAGGTGATGAGACGATCACCTTCGGAGATGCTTCATCTGGGCGCGTCATCGCCAAAGGTACTGTGCGCATTAATGATTCTTTCATTTTGAAAGATGTTGCCTTGGTTAGTAAGCTGCAGTACAATTTACTTTCAGTCTCTCAGCTTACCGATGACAGTTTCGAGGTGAGCTTTAAGAAAAATGCTTGTAAAATTCTTGATTCTTCGGGTAGTCTGGTTTGCGGGATTTCTCGTTATGGGAGGATCTTTCGTGCTGATTTTTCTGAGTCTTCTGGTGATCCTCTCAGGTGTTTAGTTGCTTCTGAGTCCCGCGACCTTTCTTTCTGGCATAGGAGACTTGGTCATATCGGATTTGATCATTTGACCCGAGTTAGCGGCCACGATCTCATTCGTGGTCTGCCGAAACTCAAGATGGTCAAAGACCTTGTCTGCTCTCCATGCCGGCACGGCAAGATGGTTGCCGCTTCTCACCCTCCGGTCACAGTTACTATGACCGATGCACCGGGACAGCTGCTCCACATGGACACAGTTGGACCAGCTCGAGTGCAGTCAGCAGGAGGGAAGTGGTATGTTCTTGTTGTGGTCGATGACTTCTCGAGGTATTCTTGGGTGTTTTTCTTAGCCTCGAAGGATGAGACGTTTTCGCATTTCCGAGGTCTTTTCAGTAGGCTTTCTGTAGAGCTCCCAGGTGCCTTACGAGCGATCCGCAGTGACAATGGCACGGAGTTCAAGAATTCCTACTTTGAGAGTTTCTGTGGTGAGACAGGTGTAGAGCACCAGTTCTCTTCTCCATACGTCCCTCAGCAGAATGGCGTTGTGGAGAGGAAGAACCGTACCTTGGTCGAGATGGCCAGGACGATGCTTGATGAGTACTCTACACCGCGGAAGTTTTGGGCTGAGGCTATAGCCACCGCGTGCCATGTCTCAAATCGAGTATTTCTTAGGGCACACTTGCATCGCACTTCTTATGAGCTGAGATATGGGCGAAAGCCTAGCGTCTCTCATTTTCGTGTGTTTGGTTGCAAGTGCTTTGTTTTGAAGTCCGGGAACCTAGACAAGTTCGAGTCACGTTCTTGTGATGGAATCTTTCTAGGTTACTCGCCTTCTTCGCGGGCTTATAGGGTCTGGAACTGCGAGTCTACCAAATGGTAGAGACCTGTGAGGTGACCTTTGACGAGGCCAGTCCAGGGACTAGGCCCGATATCTCAGGTTCTTTAGAGCAGTCCGAGACCATCTTTGTGGATGATGAGGATGATGGAGACGACGGTTGTCTACCTGATCCTGTCCCTCATCCACCCCTTGAGGTGCCGTCTTCCACCGCACCTCGAGGCGATCAGCCCATGCCTTCTGCTTCTTCTGGAGCTGGTGGCTCTGTTCCTACCTCGTCAGCTCACGAGGTAGAGGCCACTTCTTCATCTCATCCTGGACCTCCTAGACATATCCAGAAAGCTCATCCTTCAGAGCAGATAATTGGAGACCTTTTCGAGCGTGTTACCCGCTCAAAATCTGGCTTATCTCAATTCTGTCTCCATTCTGCTTTCATTGCCTCCTTTGAGCCCAAAGATGTCTCTCATGCTTTATCTGATGAGTCTTGGGTCAATGCCATGCATGAGGAGCTAGAAAATTTTGAGAGGAACAAGGTCTGGTCGCTTGTCGAGCCCCCGCGAGGTCACAATATTATTGGGACTAAGTGGGTGTTCAAGAACAAGCAGAGCGAGGATGGAGTGGTTATTCGAAACAAGGCTAGACTGGTTGCTCAGGGGTTCTCCCAGGTTGAAGGTCTAGATTTCGAGGAGACCTTTGCCCCTGTAGCTAGACTTGAAGCCATTAGAATCCTGCTTGCCTTTGCAGCTTCTAAGGGTTTCAAGCTTTACCAGATGGACGTCAAGAGTGCCTTTCTCAATGGCCTTATTGAGGAAGAGGTCTACGTCCGACAGCCTCCTGGTTTCGAAAACCCCAAATACCCAAACCATGTCTTTAAGCTTTCCAAAGCGTTGTATGGACTTAAGCAGGCCCCCAGGGCTTGGTATGAGAGGCTTAAGTCCTACTTGTTGAGTCATGGGTTTGAAATGGGTAAAGTTGATAAGACCTTGTTCATCCGCCGGCTTGGCGCTGACCTTCTGCTCGTCCAGATCTATGTCGATGACATTATCTTTGGCGGCTCTTCCCATACTCTGGTTTGCCAGTTCTCGGATGTCATGAGCACCGAGTTTGAAATGAGTATGATGGGTGAGTTGACCTTCTTCCTTGGCTTCCAAATTAAGCAGACTCGGGAGGGTACATTTCTTCATCAAGGAAAGTACACTCGTGACCTCCTGAAGCGCTTCGATATGAGTGATGGTAAGCCGGTGTCAACTCCCATGGCTTCGACAGCCTATCTTGACCCAGATGAGGATGGCGAGCCAGTTGATCAGAAAGAGTTCAGAAGTATGATCGGCTCCCTTCTTTACCTCACTGCCTCGAGACCAGACATACACTTCTCAGTGTGTCTGTGTGCTCGTTTTCAGGCTTCTCCTCGCGTATCTCACCGTCAGGCGGTGAAGCGCATCTTTCGGTACCTTCGAGCTACCATTGACTATGGTATCTGGTACTCTTCCTCATCCTGTCTTTCCTTGAGAGCCTTTTCGGATGCAGACTTTGCCGGCTGTAGGATAGATAGGAAGAGCACCTCTGGCACCTGCCAATTCATTGGCACTTCTCTCGTTTCCTGGTCTTCGAGGAAGCAGTCCGGTGTTGCACAGTCCACTGCAGAGGCTGAGTACGTTGCTGCTGCCAGTTGCTGCAGCCAGGTACTTTGGATGGTTTCGACCCTGCGGGACTTTGGGTTAGCCTTAGACAGTGTTCCACTCTTTTGTGATAACACGTCTGCTATCAACATTGCTAAGAACCCAGTGCAGCACTCTCGGACCAAGCATATTGATATTCGCTTCCACTTCCTTAGAGACCATGTAGAGAAGGGTGACATAGTGCTCCAGTTTGTGGAGAGTGACCACCAGTTGGCTGATATCTTCACCAAGCCTTTGGACAGTTCGAGGTTTTCAGCTCTGCGGGGAGAGCTTGGGGTGGTTTGTCCTTACGGACTGTAGTGAGGGGGAGCTTGGGCTTTACTGCTTTACTATATTGATTATGCTTCTGTCTCATTTCTGTTGCATTGCACTCGGGGTGCATTTGGGTTTAGTCCTTCCAGCATAGGTTAGAGTGTTTCTCTTGCCGAGATGCTTAGACTTCTAACTCTTATCTTGTGCTTCCAGGATTAGCTGCTTCTTATCTCACTAGGTCGAGCTCTTGTAGGTTCTAGCGAGGGTTGGGACACCCTCGGGTAGACAGGGTACGTGTTTGCTCTCTAGTGTGTGATTTACTGTCAGCTGATTGTCCTGGAGTCATATGGGGTAGATGAGAGTCAGTCTGAGTCATAGTTGCCTCTATATCTTTTCTATGCTTTAAGGACTGCCTGTTTGGTTTTCTTTACCAGCTTCTCGATTCTATTGCTTTGGTTCAGGGGGAGTTCAATTGGGAGCTTCTGGAGCTTAATTCTGACATAACTCAACTTGAACTAAAAGTTGCATCTAATGTTGAGGGGGAGCTGGTCTTTCATGCATTTTCAGCATTTCGCATTATAATCAAACTGCATTGAGCCTTTATCATTATCCTGTTATGACATGCTTCAATGCTTTACACCTTGCCATGACTTGTGCTTAGCTTGCTAAATTTATCATGACTTCATATGTGTAGACTAGCGTTTGCCATGATAAGTTAAGTAAAATTGATCAACTTAAATTAAACTTGTCATGCTAGCATTTGAGTTTAGTCTTTCTTGAGCTATCCTTTTATGATTCATGCCATGTCAAATAGGCTGAGTAGAGCGTTGAATCTATATTGAGCCTTAGTTTGAGCTGTTTTAGTCTCCTGATGATACATGAGTTAGTACAATGTGTTAAAAAGCAAAAACATCTCTTTTGTGCGAAAAAACTGATCTCACCAATTCTTTCCTATGAGACAGCTTGCCATTGCACTAGGCATGAACTCAGGGGGAGTTTTGGATGACCTAGACTATCTTCTTAAGCTTATTGCTTGGAGTAGTCGCATAAGGCTTGAGATCTAGCACATAAACAAAAAATTGGGTTGAAAACAACCATATGCTTTCAAAAGATAATGTTTAATGTGCTCAATTTGCTTAATCTACAATCAGAACCAAGTACCTTAACCAATGTTTCAATCTTGAGCTTATAACACTCTATTTGGACTCAATGTTAGCTTCTTTGTTCCGCTTAGCTTATTGACATGGCCTGCATCATCCTTGGATGTCTCTAGCTAGACTTTACTCATTGATGACTTGACTTGCTCACAAAATGCATTACATTTCAGATTGTCATCTATGTGCTCTAGCTGGCTTACATATATGTTGTCATGATCTAGATAGCGTTTTATTGAGTTATGGCTTGGTGTATTACATTATGGTCATTATGGATAATTCTCATGGCTCTAAAAGCTTAAATAAACAAACTTCAGCCATATTCATCCATTATGTCATATTCTCTCTATTGCATCTTGATGTGTTTATTGCCAAAAGGGGGAGAATAGAGAAGAAAAAGTCTGTTGGGAACAGTTTAGAGCTTTGGAGATCATTTTGATCTTTCTTGTTGCTCTAGTGTTCCTTCTGTCGACATGGTCATTAGTTTCTTTCCCTTCTTTGGACCATGTTGGATTCTTCAAAATCAAACTCAACTTCATGCTTTTTCTGAGTTTGTCAATATACTCATCAAGGGGGAGATTGAGAGACCAGGTGGTCGTGACTCCATGTGAATGATGAGTAATTGACAAAGGTTTAGGATAGTCGAGTTTGGTTTGAGTGGTTCGGAGTCGAGCCGTTGCGTGGCGCAATCAGGCTCGGTCGGACTTTGGTCAAACCTGATCATTTGGGCTTAGGATGCATATTCTAATGTTTCGACAGGTTTGGACTTCATATGTGGTAAGTGTGATGGTATTTACGCTTTTATGTGTCGAGCGGTGCTATGTGATGTGTTTCTTGTCTGTGTGACTGCAGGACTTCGGAGCTAGGTCATGGTGATGCGTGGAAGGACCGGGACAAGGCACAGGAGGTGTTGAGGTCCAGACGGTCGGGTACGCCGAGGATGATCGAGGCTGGTGAGGTGGTTGTGAGTCGGGAGACGAGGGACCGGAGCTGGTGCTACCGATGGTGGACACGACGGGCAATGGCGATGACTGCAGGACGTCGAGTGGAGTCGTGGTGAGACACGGTGGACCGGACTAGGCGCAGGTGGCGCTGAGGTCAGAACGGTCGGGATGTGTCAAAGACGACGTGGACTCGAGGTGGTTGCAAGACGTGCGAGACAAGGAGCGTGGAAGCTTCCCGGAAGGTGCAGAAGGGGCGAAACGGGAATTTCGCAAGGCTGCACAAGCGGGAGCGGGCTCCGTTGGATTTAGCGGGCGTAACGGGGCGGAGACCCGTTAGCCAAGTGCTATAAAAGGAGAGGAGGGGCTGCATGCCCACTTGAGCACTTGGAGGGAATTAGGGTTAGCCCTAGTCAAAAGAGGCTTTAGGAGGTGGTTTTCCTTTAGTCTTTAGTGGTTGGAGAGGCAGAGTCGTGCTCCCTCTGTCCTTCATCGATGTGTTCTATGTGAGTCTCCTCTCTTGTGTGTTCTTCCTCCCAAGATGTGGTGAGAATCTTGGTGTTCTTGAGGATTGAGAGGAGAGGGATTGAGTTGAGAGTCTTGTAATCATGTCCTCTATCTGTAATCGTGCCATCGGGACTCCTCTGTATTCATTGTGATCCAAGAAATGAAATCTGAAGTTTGGTTCTTCCCGTTCGTAGCCTCTGTTCTTCATTTCCTCATTTCTTGATTTTTGTGGTTTTGAGTTCTTGCTTGCTGAGATTGGCCAAAATGGATTGCTCTAAGATGGGATAGTGCCTTAAGATCATTTGATCAAGTTCCCATGAGCAAACCTTGGTTTAATCTTAGATTTGCATTTTTGGCCTCCCCTGTTCATATTTTGCCTTCCTAGGTTTTGGTGCTGTTCTTATTTCCCTTGTTGAGATGGCTTGAAATTTGGTATGGAGAGTCCAGAGGCTATTAATTAGCAACCGTCAAAATTTCATAGCCAAAGGATCAACGGTTGGGGAGTAATTTGATTTTTGGCTCGGGTTGTGCAAAAATTCAGATTTTTACCCATAATCTGAAATTCTTGCTTCTTGGTTTGATTCTCTTGTTTTCCAAGGCCCCCTTACTATTTAGTTTGTTGTAGTAAGGCCGTGGATCAAAAAGTTTGAGAACAAACCTTCTTTTTAGCCAAAAATCCGAAGTCTCAAAGTTCCAGCCTGAAAATCTTGTTTGCTGTTTTTCTCGAGAGGTACTACCGCTCCTCGAGAGGTATTACCGCTCAGAGGTACTACCGCTCGTCCTAGCGGTACTACCGGTTATGTTCGGACCAGTCTGATCGGCAGCGAAGAAACGTTCGGACAAGTCCGATCGTCGTGCGGTACTACCGCTCCTCAAGAGGTACTACCGCTCAGAGGTACTACCGCTCGTCTCAGCGGTACTACCGCTTGCAGTCAGATTTTCTTTGATTTTATTTTTCTTGACTGCTTCTGTTTGGATCTGGTTTTTCCTTGTCTCTGTGATTTCCAGTGAGTGCTTTTTCTATCTTCATAGCTCCCATAGCTATTGGAGAAGAAGCTTAAGTGAGGATACTTGTTGGGGGCGATTTTTAAAGATCGACATTCACCCCCCCTCTGTCGCCATTTCGGTCCTACAATTACTAGAGCAAAAATTAGTAAACTATAATAATCTAGTCTTTTTAATACTTGCATAGCCACTAAGAAATTGCTGGATGATAGCCTAGCTTCTTGTAATAGTTGTGCTAAGTTGACAATTGAGATAGATGCTTTCAATAGGATCTTGCTAGAAAAATATGAGAAAGACAACCTTGCTGTCCTAAATTCATGTAAAACAATAGAATCATCTCGTACAAACTGTGTTAGCTTAGAAAATAAAATTGATGCTTTGCACTACATGCTTACTAAGAAAACATCATTGATCTTTTACACATCTTGTATTGCATTGAGAAATAAATTTGAGTTTTTAAAGAAAGTGTGTGGTGATACGAGTGTCATTAGATGCGAGGACAACTTTGACAATTCTGTGCCAGCACCAGGAACAGTTCATTCTTCAAGACCTCTCTCCTGCAATACAATGAATAACTGATTTTAATCAATTAAACCTATTACCGAAATATACTAAAGTTCAGATAAACTTAACCACTGAAGATATATTTTAAACTATTTTAACAACCACAATTTACTAGTCTTCAAGGTCTTTGACCACAAAAACATGGACCACGTCTTGTATGATCTCCACCAACATGGAGAATTTTTTGTACAAATAATCTATTTTTTATTCAAAATTACAGAAATATACCCACGGGATAATTTTTTTACAAAATAGGCTCCAGTCGCCCAATGGGGGGGGGGCGACTGAAGCCAATCGCCCAACCGGGGGCCGACAGAGTCCCTGTCGCCCTACCCTCGGGCGACTGCAGCCAGTCGCCCCCCATCGGGCGACTGCACTCAGTCCCCTGTGAATTTTTAAATTTTAACAATTTTATATTTTTTAACTGGTAAAAATCTGCTGAAGTTGTAATAAAAGTTTATGTTCATTGTATGTTGTAGGTGCGTAAAAAATTTTGAGAATTTTTTTAGGAACGATTAACCGTAGAACGATCGGTACATACGATGGTAAGTGATATTTTGATGTTACTGAGAATTCTTGTGCGGAGAAAACCGGTATGTTAATATTGTTAAATTACTTGATACATGAATGATTGAACGCGAAAAGACGAGATAATAGGCTTGTTTGAATTTAAATAAACTTCATAATATAGTTGGGAGTAACATGCCGTGTACTTTTTCATTACACGCATAACATATAGCATCATGTGCGACTAACCCACCCAACTGCTCGTACGACCTACTGTGTGGACCGGGGCCATTTTCCCTTCCTTGCCCGCTCCGCGTTGAACTCATCGGCGGCCTCTTTTGCCTTAGCCTCCATTTCTCTCTTTCTCTCGCGCTCCCTCTCGCAAGCCTCCCGCTCCCTACGCGTGCACGCTTCGAGATGAGCTTTCATCTCATGTTGTATACGCATGATTTGCTCATTCTTGCGGTGCTCCTCCTCCTGCATCTCCAATGACCTTGCGACATTCCACTCCTTGAGGTCGAGGGCCCATTGGTCCTCAGGGTGGATCTCAAGATCGATCCATTTGCAGTAGGCACATAGGGGTTCCGGGGACTGTAAATATAGGGGAGATATTGTTAGTGCGTGCTGTGAAGGAGAAAAGGTAGGGGAACATGGTGCACCTGGTCCTTACCGGCTGTCGATAGGCTGCGGTGTCTAGATGGCGGTCGGGGTAGTCACTGGAGTAGTTTGCGCAACCGCAGTAATGCATACCTAGGCTGATGCGGTGCTTAGACTTGAAGAACTTGCAAGTATCCCCACACCAACAAAGGGGGTGTCTCCCCCTCGGGTGGGAGTTGTGGCGAACGCTCGGTGGGAACGTTCAGGATGGGGTTGTTGCTACGAGGCCCCTCATTGCGGGTAGCTGACCTCGTAGCACGCTGGACTTGTTCTACCCGGGCCGCAATAGCCCTTATTTTCTCATCGCGGACGGCAGCTGACCGTGCTAGGTCATGGGTCTCCTCCCATTGCTTCACCATCTTGTCCCATTGCTTCTTTTGCCTTTTGACCATTCCAGTGCGGTGAAGGAAGCGCGGTGTAGTGTGGGGTTTGGTCGTGTAGTGTTCCCTGTGAAATGAAGCCCACCCCAATTTATAGGGTCCGTTTTACTTCTACTCGTACGTGTAAAACTGGTGCGCGTGGTCCTGGCACTGAGTAAAGCTAGGCAGTGTTGTTATGTTAGTTCGAAAAGCTGAGTCGCCATGCCATGTGACTGTGCAAAGCTGGCCTCTTTTGTCATGTCTCTGTGCAAAGCTGCCCCCTTTTGTCATGTCACTGCGCAAAGCTGGCCCCTTTTGTCATGTCACTGCTCAAAGCTGCCCCCTTTTATCATGTCTTGGTGCAAAGCTGCCCTCTTTTGTCATGTCTCTGTGCAAAGCTGACCCTTGTTGTCATGTCAGTGCGCAAAGCTGCCCTCTTTTGTCATGTCACTGCTCAAAGCTGGCCCCTTTTGTCTTGTCACTACTCAAAGCTACTCCCTTTTGTTATGTCACTGCGCAAAGCTGCCCTCTTATGTCATGTCTCTGTGCAAAGCTTACCTCTTTTGTCATGTCACTGCGCAAAGCTGCCCCCTGTTGTCATGTCATTGCGCAAAGTTGCCCCCTTTTGTCATGGCACTACGCAAAGCTGGCCTCTTATGTCAGGTCTCTGCGCAAAGCTGGCCTCTTTTTATCATATCTCTGGACAAAGCTACCTTCTTTTGTCATGTCACTATGCAAAGCTGACCTCTTATGTCATGTCTCTGCGCAAAGCTGGTCTCTTTTTGTCATCTCTCTAGACAAAGTTGCCCTCTTTTGTGATGTCTCTGGACAACGCTGCCCGATTTTTTCATGTGGTCATTGCACTAAGTTCTCTTGTTCTATATAAAAGGCACGGTTGGGGTTCCATGAAAGTAGGAGTAGAGAAACCTTCAAATCGAATGAAGAAGGACCTTCTCCGTCGTGTAGATACATACCATGGTGGACGCTGAGGGGCCAGTCAGAGTGGGGTCACCAAAGAAAGACCTTCCCTTGGAAAGGAGGGAGGACTTCGGTCCTAACTACTGCTTGATACCCAGGAGGCGTGCTCAACAGTGTGACCAAAATGCAGACACAATGAGGACACAGTCGTGCAGGTCATCGAAGGCCATTTCAATGGCGAGCGATGTTTCTTCCGATGCCCACACTTCGGGGTACAAATTGTTAATAGTACATTTTTCGTTACTGCTTATAGAGCCTATTTGTTCACCGTCCTTTCCCGCAGATGGCAAAATGTGACTTCGCCCGCTGGATTGACCCTTCTCATGAACTGTATATTGTCAGGTATGTGGATACATTATGGGATCGACTCTTTGAGTTGGAGGAGCGACTCGACACTCTCATTGAGGAGAACAATGACATCCGCCAACAGATGCAACGTGAGAGGGGCAACGAGGAGGTTGTCAACATAGGAAGCTTCTACGATCTGACATGTTGCTGTGCAAACCCAGCTGCATATGTGCGTGCCACTACAACGACGGCCGGCCCTGTCTGAGGCGGCCCCCTCAGCAATACTCCATGTGGGTGCCACGAGGCTCGTTTGACATATAGGCAACGAGGTGTATAGTTGTACCGTAGTATGTAGGAGTGTTGTTCGAAATAATGTACAATGTTGTTAAGCATGTAATGGATTGGTTGTTATCTTTGTGCGGTTGCCATCATTGAAGTTCAATATTCATTTGGAGTGCACATCGAGTAGGTTACGAGGAGTAAAAGTAAGCACGGCACAGTACTAAAAAGTTTACATCGTAAATAACAAACGTAAACAGTACATGAACAAATGGTGTACAGTCAGCACTACCCTCAGTCGCCACCCTTGCCTGCCCCATCTCCACGCCCGTGTCCTCCCGTACGGCCCCTGTTGGCTGTCCTCGCTGCAACGGGGGATGACGCCTTGACAACGTAAGATGATCAGGAGCGTGTCGCACCCGCCCCTGAGCTGGTGGAGTCAGCGGCACCTCTACCTGTGTGCCCTCAGGTGCACCGGGGAGGGACTCCCAGAGAGAACCTCTAATGGTGTGCCATGAGGTGCAGACCCAAACGCCTGCCCGGCCCACTCGAAGAAGTACTGGTCCGGATCATCCGGCTCGTGGAGGGGCCGAACCGCTGTTCGTGCGAGAAAAGACCTGCAAAAGTAATATCGTTAGTTTCTGATGTAAAGCACTGCGATAAAACCAAGATCGTATGATATGTACCCTCAGTTGGCGCCATCACACCTGGAGGAGGGGTGTACGACGTCGAGTACACCCCCTATGTGGGGAAGCCAGGGATGTATGGAGGACACGAGAACATTTGCCCTGGCGATGTACGAGGCCTTCCCCAGGCAAATCCTCCAGCCTCGTCCGGGTGAGATGCTGTAGGACATTCCCACGTAGAACCTCCGGAGTAGTGCCTGATCAGGGCGGCACCGGTAGTTGAACCATTCGTGTGATGGGCGTGGCCGTGGAGGCCGCTGGTAGCCTTGTGCAGGACAGCAGGGTGACGACACGTCTACTCCACTCCGTGATACGACGCCATGTATTGATGTGGTCCTCGTGGCTCACCTCGGCACCTGCGGTGAGCCTATGCAGCATACTCTCACCCTCCGTGAAGATCGAAACACCCACGTCAGCTTGAAGGAAAAGACATAAATGGTTAATCATCCAAGCTAGCATTGCCATTACCGAATGTTCGAAAATACGTGTAACGTACCGCAATGTGCGCATCCCGCACGAGGTGCACGGGATACATGTCTGTCGGAGCGGCGAGGTGTGCGAGTGGTGGGTCCATGACTTGTACGAGCCTCGTACGTGTCTGGCCCTAGTACCAGCGTAGGTACTCCGTGTACTCTGTGCTATCGTAGGGGCAGTCCTCCTCATCCCGGTCACCAAGTGCGTCGTCCCACAGCGCAGTCCACCCCTGCATCTTTGTCATCTAGTCTGTGTCGTGTTTTACTCCCTTTCTAGAGTGCCTGCTTGTAGGACCACTTCGTTTGTAATTGCCAACGGAATAGTAAGTATGTACAATTTTATGAGACGCGGGGCACTCACGCGTGCACAGCAGGCGGCACTGGTGGTCTGATTGGTACCAAAACAGCCTGACATAGACCAAACTGCCGCATCACTCGCTGAGGTGAGTAGTCCTCCACGAAGATGTCGTAGACGAGCTTTCGACGTGTCAACCAGAAAGCCAGGTCATGCCAGTAGAGTGTCGATAACCCATCGGGAGCACGGTCCATTAGTGCCGCATGTGAGTACAGCTCCCAGCACACGTTGTCGGCCGTGAGGTGGCTGATCTGCTCAACAAATGGCAGATACACCCGCGTGACCTGCACATGTGCGAACTGCACCTGTAAGGATGAATAGGTGTTACATACTACCGTCGTTAGTACAAAGGAATAACTAATTGACATATGACTTATCCGTCAATGACACTAGAGAGAACCCATCGTCGGCCGGTCGACATCTACCCCTGGATACATCTCCGGCCCATACGGACCCATGTCGTCTAGCAAAGGTCATCCGAGGCTGAAGCGCTTAAACGATCACAGTTACAGCAGCAGGGGACAGCCCGCGAGGACCGAGTTCGTCTTGGTCCTCGAGCACGCATCGCACAGGCCGCGATACGTCGCGGCAAGTGTGACCGATCCCCAGCTAACCTGGGGGGCCTCGCCATTCGTGATCGCCCTAGCATGAGAGATGAGGCGCGCGTCCACGGTGTTGCCGTGGCTGGTGGTGAAGAGCACCCAACCAAACAGCCACAACATGTACGCCTCCATGTGGCGCGAGACCTGGTAATCGTCCGCCTCTGGATCCATTCGCTTCAACGACATGATCGATTGTAAAGACCACGTACCTGGAACTGTGCGAGCTACCTCAGTGATGACCCGTGGGTCTGACTCGCTGGGAAGATGTGGTAGTCATCGGTGGCACTCGGTGGAAGGACCCCCTTCAAATCTGCTAAGCAGGTCAGCGCGCCACTCGGTCGGGGCCTCCGGTAGGAAGGCAGCGCCTCCCGCGATCGGAAGGCCAAGCAGCAGGGACACATCCTGCAGGGTCGGCGTCATCTCCCCGAATGGGAGGTGGAAAGTGTGCGTCTTGGGCCACCAACGGTCCATCAAAGCCGTCAGTAGGGAACGGTCGAACGGGAAGCGTCGTGATAGCTCCATGACATCGTCCCCGCCCACGGCGGGTCCATCCTCGTCTGTGGCCTGCATCATCCAGGCAAGAGGGAGTAGCCCAGCATCCCGCAGCCTGCAAACACAGTGAAGGTCAGCACAGAACGTTCTTACGACAAGACTAAAACGCTGGCAAAGTGCAAACCTGACTATCCAACGGGGGTCGAGTCTCTAGGCCACGCGAGGTGTGCATGTCCGGACCACTCCCAGCTCAGCCGGCTCGTCTGCGCTCCCCGGTGGCGGTCCACGTGCTCGTCCAACAGGGGGTACCGCTAGTCCGAGTCACAACCATCACGCACCATACCTGCAAAAAGAGTTCAAATTAGCACTTATAAGGAACCAAAAAATATCGCATGTAAACTAACAGCAAATAGAACTAGTAAGTAAACATAGCAATACTAAGCTACCAGCACAACACCAACTACATTACAGAAAAGGGGATTGTTGTGGTTACAGACCAAACAGAGAGAGAGAGTATCGTACTGGAGAGTTAGGTGAGCAATGGCTTAGGGTTTCTCCCCGTGGCCTGTGTTGTATATATATATCCACATGGGGAGTGCTTTTACAATTTGTTAGTGATATGCCCTAGAGGTAACATGGAGATGTTGTATATATCACATACTATGTTTATGATACATTACTTTGTTCCTTGAAATAGACATTATCATTATTGATCAATGAGTATGTGACTTATTCATGAGTCTCTTAATGCCAAAATGTTGTTATTTCTAAATGATCCCTGATCATATATCATATGAGGAACAAATATGATTCAAAGATCAGCATATGTATTGATTGATGATCATGTCTCATGGATCATGGTATACAGATACCAAATCAATAATATGGACATGTGTTAGTGAGTATATGTTGGATAGACCCGCCATGAGACACTGCAGAGTTTCCATTTGTCATCAGTTGGTCTCAAGTAGTGTTTGTGTAGAATCCTTAGACTTGAGATCATCATGGTTCCCAACATGCGTAGTAGCTTATTTTGGGACTACTAAACACTACTCCGTAACTGGGTAGTCATAAAAGTAGTCTTCGGGTTTGCCATGAAACATGTAGTGGGATGTGAATGATCAAGATAGAATTTGCCTCTCCTTATGGAAGAGATATCTCTGGGCCCCTCGATGTAATGAATTATGAAAGTGCATGGCCATGCCAAGGTGATTGAGGAGTCAATCACAAGTTAATAATCCATCACGGAATCGAGAGAGTGATTGAGCTATTAAGAGGATGACACAGGTCTCGCCTTGAGCTCAATCTATATCATGAGGCAAAGGGATTCGTACATGAGAACATTACAGGTTCAGCTGATATGATCTTTACGTATATTTTGGGGTTAATATGTCTTACTAGAGGCCGCTATTAACAGGGTGACCGGAAAGGCGTTTCCGGGTCGCGACCAAGTATACGTGAACCTACAGGGTCGCACGCTTAACGGGTTGGAACACTAATTCGAATATGATTCGGATGTGGGCTCAATTCAGATAGAGATCCGAATAGACTCCTATTGGGCCTCGGTCCACAAAGCCCAAGTGTGGAGGTCTATATATATATATATATATATATATATGGTGGCGAGGGGGCTGAGGGTAGAAGAGCTTCTGTTAACCTCTAGCCTAACCCTAGCCGCCACCTCCCGACTCAAACCCTAGCCGCTCACGAGTGCTAGTACACTCGCGATCGACGTTCCAGCCCTGGACGTGTGGATACCGGTGGAGGCGCTGCTCGTTGCAGTGCTGATCGGCATCAACAACCTACAGATTGGATCTGCTCGTGGTGTGATTGATCGCGTGGAGGAGATGATCTGCTCGGGACGATCGGCTTATTCCACTACTACTTCGACGCGCGTGGTTGGATCGGTTTCTCCAACTCTTCTTCTGTTGCGCTACGCGTCAAGTGGTAACTATCCATGATCCCTCCTTAGCATGATGTCCTTGTGTGCGCGGTAGAAAAGTTTTGTTTTCTGCTTTCGTAGCCTACGCACATTCCTTCACAATTATACCCTCACATCCGAGTATTCCCCATAGGGGCACTTATGTCATTACACATGTCCCATTCTGGGCCTTACACTCCTCTAACAGGCCTGCTGGGCTTAGGTGGGTGCCACCCCTACGACAGGGATGTAACATATCAGTTGTACAAATGGTACATGAAATATACGATACATTTAGTACGACATTTCGCACGTCATAAGTGCATACTAAACAAACATAGTTTACAATGTAAATTTAGTTCTAGTCTCCAACAACTAGTAGTACACGCCATGCTGCTCTACCTACTGATAAGCACATGCATTGCATCGTCTAGCTATATGCCCCTCCTGACCGCTCGCCCGCTATGTGCACTAGATGCTCCGGCTTGCGATTCGTCCATATCATTTCTAACATGCCGGCTCTGTCGCCGACCCTTCCCACCCTTTAGCATGTTAACATCTAAAATCCAGGTCCTCGCTACAATGTCCAAGGTGCCAAAGTTTTTGACCACCCTGAACCCCTGGAGCTCCCCACACTAAGCCTGCAGTACCCTCTCCTTAAACAAGTACTCCAACATGAAGTTCAAAGGATTCATGCCCACGGTCCTGTATGCAGCGAGGACATGAGAGCATGGCTTGTGTAACAGCTTCAGCTTGTTGCACATGTAGTTAGGTTCATTACATGATCTCCAAGGCATACCTCGTCGGTAACAAGGGAACGAGCCGTCCCAAATCCGGCTCTATCACGGAGTACCACGTCGAAACGATGCTCCTTGTTGCCCATGACCTGAGCTATGTGCAATTGACCCTTCTGTGCCTTAGTCTCCATGTATGCTGTAATTTTCGTCGAATACATGGCTCGGGGATTGGCCGCATGAAGTGCGGTATTCGTGCGCCTCTCCCTGAAGTAGCCGATTATGCTGTGAAGAACACCTTCCACGATGGCGACAAGGGGCTGAGAACGGAGGCCCTTAAGAACCCAATTGTACACCTCAGCAAGGTTAGTCATCATTATGCCGTACCTTGTGCCGTCTGTATCGTGCAACAGCGACCACTTCTCCAATGGTTCTCTCTCAATCCACTGTAAGAAGCACTTGATGTTTCGTGAGCTCCTCCTTCTTGGACCAGCTGGGTTAAGCTCATCGAGTGCTGGCAAGCATTGCGGTTCTGCCTGCTGTGCTCATCCAATAACGCCCACAAAGCATCAAATTTTCTCCGCTGGTTCTGCATAGCCAGCCTCTTGAATAGCTTCATCAACAGTTGTTTCGAAAACTGCTTGAAAAAGTTCGCTCCTAAGTGACAAATGCACCACTTGTTCCTCATGTCCGCCCAAGGAAAGGGCTCCTTGGGGTCTTCCTGAAGTTTTCTTATAGCCTTTATAATCCCGGCGTGGCGATCATGGATTACGCACACACCAGGACGAGTACCGACAACTCCAACCCTGACATGTCTAAGAAACCACAACTAGCTTTCATAATTCTCACTTTCCACGAATACGATGGCCAGCCGCAATATTTGGTTGTTGCCATCAACGCCTATGGCTGTTGTGGGGGTGGCCCAACCCCCCACGACTGGGCCGTGCAACTAGTTCAACATGTAATAGGCCCAATAGTGTAGAGGAATATACCAGTGTAAATATATCAATGTACCCTTATCCTTTGTAAGTACTACGGGGTAGAATAGGGATTTCCCATTCTACCCCACTCATATATATAAACCCCCAGGAGGGGCAAAGGGGGGACATCCTCTCATTCTCACCAACTCTCCCATAGATCTGGCTCTCTTCTTCCTCTTCTACTAGTCCCCATCTCTGCTGTTTGGCCTGTAGCCACAACAGATGGCGTCGTCCGTGGGGACTGGGCAAGAAGTCACGCAAAGGAGAATCGTCATGACCGGGCAGGGATACGTCTTGGCGCGCTGGATCCCGCTCGGCCGGAACAGAAGATACTATCAAAAATCCATCAATCCATCGTCATGAACACCGCAGATAAGTTCATCTTGTCGCCAGCTTGTTCGCTTCGAGATGTATGCATGCACTTCATTAAATATGGCAAAGGCGTTGTAAGCACACAGATCTGTGGTCTTTTCTAGGTCCAAATCTGGCAGATCTGGTGGGTAATGTGTACGATGGGTAAGGTTGTGCCTTCGACTCGCCCACGTCAGACTCCGCGCAGAGTACCTCTCACCAAGCATACCTCCGTGCCGCAGCCTTCGCGCCGAGTCTCCGCTCGATGTCGAGCTCCCGTGTCGAGCCCTCGCTCGATGTCGCGCTCCCGTTTTGCATGCATACGTTATACATTAGCGTAGCCATTCATGCGTATGGTGATAGTTTATATTTCATGCATGCATGTGCTCAAATATTCACTCACGTCGAGGACGTCCGTGCCGCAGCTCCGGCCTCCGCGCCCCTGGCGTCTGCGCACGGGCAGTTTTGCTATTGCACAGGCGACTGAAATTTTTTTATGTTTCAGTCACCAGAAATTGCACTCTCAATGAACTAAAATTGCAGCCCCCTTCCAAAAAAATAGCTGCAACTTTAGGTGATTCAGAGTGCAACTTCAGGTGACCTGAAATTGTACTCTCAATCAACTAAAATTGCAGCCCCCCTCCAAAAAAACATGTGTAACTTCAGGTGATTCAAAGTGCAACTTTAGGTGACTGAAAGACAAAAAAATTTCAGTCGCCTGTGCAATAGTCTATCCCGCGCACGGGACTCCATGCATGTGTCCCCCGAGTCTCCGTCGACGTCCCAGGCAAAGTGTAGACCCCGCGCAGACGAAGCTCGGACCCCGCGTCGCAGCCCGCCGCGTTGAAGCCTCCGAGCGCTGCGCTACTCCGCTCCAACGGATGCTACGACTCCGTGCTTAAAAGTAGCTGTCCATGTAGGCATGATTTTTCTGTCTCCCGCGTGCATGCGCATTCATTGCATCAGCGAACCCCATGTATACGCCAAGAGCACTTATCCACCCATACATGCAAACAACACATTCCAAAAAAAAATCCATGCATACACACGTTAACTGCCTCGCTCTCTCTTCAAGTGAGCATGCATGCATGAACCTGTTTTTCCCTAGCTTCTTGCATGCGTACAGTATAGGCATCCAAGTATACACCCATGCGCAGAGCTCTCTCTTTTCTCTCTCCGTCTGGGTTCTTGCCTTTTTGGTGTGCAGGCGATGGATGAGCGGTGTCCGTATCAACAGCCAGCAGCGTCATCTCTGCATTGCGCGTCCCCGGCGAAACCTACTCCGCGCAGTGCCTCGCCTCTGCGTTGAGCTCTACCGCGGTCTTCGCCCCCGTCTCGCTGAGTCCAAGCTGCTGGCGACGACTTCGCTGGCCTCCGTCCATGCATGCATGGCTCTGCGCACTGTGCATCTTCGACAGCCAGGCTGACGGGTTCATCGGCGTCGGCGGGCCCGGGACCATCCATCCAAGTAGCAGCGTACCGCGCCAGGGTCTTCGCGCCAAGCTCCACGTCGCAGCCCGCCACGTCGAAGCCTCCACGCCAGAATCGGTCTCCGACTTCGGCGCGCGGTCGAAGTCCTCGCCTCGACCGCGACAGCTTCGCCGGTCAGCATCGCCCATCGACGACTCCTCCCGCGCACACGCGCGCGTGCCGGTCTACGCCGGCCTTAACGTGGAGCGACGCCCCTGCGAAGGCAACGTCTCTGCGCAGGATGCCGCGGTGCTCGGCTAAAAGACAAGTATACGGTGAAGCATCCGTACAGCCAGCGTTGCTACCTTCGTGGCGGATCTCCACGGCCAGCGGGCGAGCTCCACGCCCTCTCTCGTATCCATTTAACCATGCACGATCCGTTCATGCATGCAGGCTATCCATGCATGTACCACTCATACAGGCCTTCAAATTAGGCATCCATGTTAGATTAATCTTGTTGTTTTTGCTTTAGCAGCATGTTTAGTTTGGTGCATGTGTTAGTTTAGCATGTAATAGGCTAGTCAATGGTAGATGAGTACGTGCTGCATGGCGTGGCCAGATCGGCAGTGAGTAGAGGTCAGATTAGCAGCCAGGAGGTGAGTGCATGTTTGTGTAGTTTGGGGATAGCCTTTGCATGTTCTTGTGGCCATGTGTTTGGCCAAGTCGTTGAGCACATCCAGGAGGGAGAAAAGGTCCAGCTGCATGCATGCTTGCAGGTTGTTGAGGCGTGCAGATGTGGCCTGTACTTCCGGAGAGATGTGGCTTGTTGTGTGTGTATTCAGTTTAGCCATTACCTGGTCGTGCGTCCGGCTCTTGCGGCAAGTTGTGCACGTTGTGAGGATTGGCCGGGCAAGTTGATTAGCTAGTGCGTGTCTTTATATATCCAGTCCATGTAATCAGTTTGAGTGAAGAGAAACAAGAGAAAAAGGTTGTGTGTTCGCCGCAAGGCTCTGAGTGTTCTTCTTCCAGTGCATATCCATTCTTGTAACACTGTGAGTTCCAACAATTGGTATCAGAGCCATTGTAGTTGTATGCCCAAGTATCTGCAGTTCAAGGAGATGTCGACCATCCTGGCGCAATCGATCAAGGAGAGTGGCATCTCCTTGGTGTACCCGATGCTGACGGCAACCAACTACTCCACCTGGGCGATCAAGATGGAGGCCAACATGGAGGCACAAGGCATTTGGGATGCCATCGAGCTCGCGAATGGGGAGGTCGTGGAACCAAGAAGGACAAGCTGGCGCGTGCATGTATCTTCGGGGCCGTCCCCGAAGACGTGCTGCATCAGATTGCCAAGAAGAAGACAGCTAAGGAGGTGTGGGAGAGCTTGAAGACGAGGTGCCTTGGAGTTGATCGGGTGAAGAAGGCGTGGGTGTAGACCTTGAAGAGTGACTTCAAAGATCTGCACATGAAGGAAACTGAGTCAATTGACGAGTTCGCAGGCAAAATCAGTGGCCTAGCGAACAAGTTGAGTGACCTCGGTGCAGCCATGAAGGATGCTGAGCTCGTCAAGAAGCTACTCGACTCCGTGCCTAACAAGTTCTTGCAGGTGATCGCTGCGATCGAGCAATTCGCCGACCTGGACGAGATGCCTTTCGATGAGGCAATTGGTCGTCTCAAAGCGTACGAGGAAAGGATACGCAAGCGCGATGGGAAGAACCAGGAGGACATGCTGCTTGCCTCTAGTGCATCGAGCGCTGGTGGGCGACCCCACGGCAAAAAGAGCAGCACCTTCGACAAGGCAAAGGTGCGCTGCTACAACTGCCAGCAGTATGGGCACTACTCTTGTGAGAACAAGTGTGCCGATCCAAAGGAGAAGCAGTCGCTGCTTGCCGTGGCGGACGCCGACGATGAGCCAGCGCTACTCTGATCCATGGCAAGGAGGTGATGAAAATAATGATGACAAGATTAGGGGGTGAATGTTAGATTAATCTTGTTGTTTTTGCATTAGCAGCATGTTTAGTTTGGTGCATGTGTTAGTTTAGCATGTAATAGGCTAGTCAATGGTAGATGAGTACGTGCTGCATGGCGTGGCCGGATCGGCAGTGAGTAGAGGTCAGATTGGCAGCCAGGAGGTGAGTGCATGTTTGTGTAGTTTGGGGATAGCCTTTGCATGTTCTTGTGGCCATGTGTTTGGCCAAGTCGTTGAGCACATCCAGGAGGGAGAAAAGGTCCAGCTGCATGCATGCTTGCAGGTTGTTGAGGCGTGCAGATGTGGCCTGTACTTCCGGAGAGATGTGGCTTGTTGTGTGTATTCAGTTTAGCCATTACCTGGTCGTGCGCCCGGCTCTTGCGGCAAGTTGTGCACGTCGTGAGGATTAGCCGGGCAAGTTGATTAGCTAGTGCGTGTCTTTATATATCCAGTCTATGTAATCAGTTTGAGTGAAGAGAAACAAGAGAAAAAGGTTGTGTGTTCACCGCAAGGCTCTGAGTGTTCTTCTTCCAGTGCATATCCATTCTTGTAACACTGTGAGTTCCAACAATCCAGGTATCCATACATGCGCGAGCTTTTTCTCTCCATCTTGGTTCCTGGCATGCACGTGATAGACGAGCCGAGGTCAGCCCTACCCACAGCCTCCGCTGCGCCTCTCCGCGCCGTCGCGGCCTTCGCGTCGACGTCCTAGCCTTCGGCTCTACGCCTACTGCCTCCGCGAAGTCGCCCCGGCCTTCGTGTTCGGCTCCGCGCATGCTGCCTCCGCTAGATATTGCGTGCCCGGCCGGAGCCGCTCGAGGTTGTCGCCGGCGCCGATGCCCAAAGCCAGGATGTTTAAATCTTGCGCTGGGCTGCGGGTGCTGCGGCCGGCGGCGGCGGTGTTGTATATAAGTCTTCGCCTTTTTCCAATGATGGTTTTCATGCGTGCACTCCATGCATGCGTACGTGAAGTATCCATCCGCAATCGGCGACCTTGCCTCCCCGTGGCGCTGCACGGCCTTCGCGTCGGCGGCGTCGACCTCACCCCCTCGTGGCCCTGCAACTTCGCGTCGGCGGCGTCGACCTCGCCTCCCCGTGGTTTGGCATGGACTCTGCATGGCCGGCTTTCGTTAAACTCCGGCCTTTTCGATGGGAGCGGCGGACCCAAGGCTGTTACGGCCACAGGGTGGACAGTAGCGCTATCTAGCCCGGGGTCGTGGTGGCTCTGCGGGAGCATCCCGGCGGGAAGGTAGAGCATCTCGGCGGGAAAAGGACCTGGTGACGCTCGACGATGTTAGGCCCCAAATCCCTGCAACACACACTTACACACTCACACAAGGTAGACGCAGCCCTGGACTCTCTTTTCTCTGTATATACTAGCACCAACGATGAGACAGACAAGAGAAGATGACAACACTGCAATTTGTGTGGACTCAACTACACATGTAATCACTACTGGATACAATGAATACAGAGAAGAACACACGCACAGTTGGTAGTGCTGCAACTGCTTAGCACTAATATTTTCCTTCTTTCTGTTATTCACTTCTCATTTTTCAACTAGCTGAGTACATGGTTTAAATAATACAAGCAGGAACTCAATCCATGCAGTCTAAAACAGCCTGGACCGTTTCTTACTGAGCCATGAGTGCCACGACTCTGCTAGCTCCGCACATCACTTCCTACATGCAAGCACACAGACCTATTCTTAAGCATGCATGCATGCAACGTGTAGAAGACTAGTTCTTTGGTGTATGCAACTCTTCTAATACACCCAGAACACACCACTGAATAACTAATGTGACACATCTAACATATGATAGTCAAGATTAATTTCCAACAATCTCCCCCCTAATCTTGACATGCCATTTATTTGAATACCTTCTCGCTAATCCTCAAAGTAGCGTCGGCTCGTCATCGGCGTCAGCCATAACGAGATGCGCCTCCTCCTTCTTCTTGTGGCATTCGGAAGCAAAATGCCCATAGTCATTACAATTATAGCATCTTACTTTAGCCTTGTCAAATTTGCGATACCTGCGGTTTCGGCCACCATTGCCATCGGAACCGTCGCCTTCGCGCTTTGACGATCGGGCCTCCCACTCGGCCCGCGTGAGGAGAAGATGTTCGTCGTTGTTGTCGCCGCCCGGAATGCGTAGACGCTCCTCATACGCCTTGAGACGGCCGATCGCTTCTTCCACCGTCATTGTCTTCAAGTCCCCAAATTGCTCAATAGTTGAGACAATTTGCAGGTACTTATTCGGGACAGCGCGGAGAAGCTTCTTCACGACGTAGCTTTCCTCCATTTTGTCGCCAAGGCCGCGGATCTGGTTGACGAGAGTCGTCAATCTCACGGCGAAGTCGTCCACCGACTCCGTTTCCTTCATGCGCAAACCCTCGAATTCACTTCTAAGGGTCTGCACGCGCGCCTCCTTGACGCGATCGGCGCCGACGTACATCGTCTTGAGCGTGTCCCACGCAGCTTTCGCCGTCTCCTTTTCGGCGAGTAGGAGGAGGGTCTCCTCCGGGACTCCTTGGAAGATGGCCGCAAGAGCCATCTGATCTTTGCGCTCATCAACGTCGTTGGTCACCACAGCTTCCCAGACGCCTTGGGCCTTCATGAAGACCTTCATCTTGATTGCCCACGCGGCGTAGTTGCTCTTGTTCAGCATAGGGTATTGAAGAGAGACGCTGCTTTCTCTTCCCGGTACCCTCGACGGAACACCGCCGGCGACATTGGCGTAACCCGACGGCGACACCGATCTTGTCCTCGGCATGGCTCTGATACCAAATGTTAGGCCCCAAATCCCTGCAACACACACTTACACACTCACACAAGGTAGACGCAGCCCTGGACTCTCTTTTCTCTGTATATACTAGCACCAACGATGAGACAGACAAGAGAAGATGACAACACTGCAATTTGTGTGGACTCAACTACACATGTAATCACTACTGGATACAATGAATACAGAGAAGAACACACGCACAGTTGGTAGTGCTGCAACTGCTTAGCACTAATATTTTCCTTCTTTCTGTTATTCACTTCTCATTTTTCAACTAGCTGAGTACATGGTTTAAATAATACAAGCAGGAACTCAATCCATGCAGTCTAAAACAGCCTGGACCGTTTCTTACTGAGCCATGAGTGCCACGACTCTGCTAGCTCCGCACATCACTTCCTACATGCAAGCACACAGACCTATTCTTAAGCATGCATGCATGCAACGTGTAGAAGACTAGTTCTTTGGTGTATGCAACTCTTCTAATACACCCAGAACACACCACTGAATAACTAATGTGACACATCTAACATATGATAGTCAAGATTAATTTCCAACAGACGACGTGTAGGACGCCAGCCTGGGGGCAAGCTCCACCCCGCGGTGTTCCATGTCGAGGAGACCGGGGGCCGGCTGGGTGGTCATCACCACGCGTAGCTATGACATTGCCAGGGCGGCGGCTAGAAGGATCATGATGCTGGAGCCCCTGCCGTCGCGCGAGGTATGGATGCTATTCTGCAGCGTGGCCCTTTGGCAAAAGCTCGGTGTTGTAGGGGTGGCCCCCACCTAAGCCCAGCAGGCCTGTTAGGAGGTTATAAGAACCAGAGTAACATGTGTAATGACATAAGTATCCCTAATGGGGATGTACGGATGTAAGGGCATAACTGTAAAAAGCATACTCAATGTGAATATATATATATATATATATATATATATATATATATATATATATATATATATATATATATATATATATATATATATATATATATATATATATCAGGATGAGGGGGAGGGTGAGGCAGAACACTCCCACCTCTCCACTACCATCTCTCTCTCTGTTTGGTCAGTAACCACAACAGTTGGCGCCGTCCGTGGGGAGGACAAGGACAAGCCTGAAGACCGAAGAAGGATGGCACCGAAAAAAGCTTCATCAGCGGCGGCGAAGGGAAAGAAGACGGCTGGGTCGGAGCGGCTCGTGAATACCAGGGCTTCGGCATCGGCCACCGAAGGAGCTGGCGGCGGCGCAGGCGCAGCGGTCGCGGGCGTCGACGCTCGCGCTACACCGACCGACCCCGCCAGCGCCGCTACAACGACATACAACCCCGTCGCTGGCACCACACCGACCGACCCCGCCAGCGCCGCTACAACGACATCCAACCCCGTCGCTGGCGCTACAACGACCGACCCTGCCAGCGCCGCTACAACGACATCCAACCCCGTCGCTGGCGCTACAACGACCGACCCCGCCAGCGCCGCTACAATAACATCCAACCCCGTCGCTGGCACTGCAACGACAGCCCCCGCCACCCTCGCCGGCAGCGCGGATCAGATGGCCGGGGGTAGTCGCAACGAAGCATCCGGCGGATCCGGAGATCGTGAGGCGATGGTCCCTGCACCGACCCGTCCGCTGGGCGTTCCGGCGGCCCCGACAGCACCTGCGGTGGAAAGCGCCCTAGGGGACCTTCGCGGAGCCGCCCGAGATATACAAGAGGCTCGGAGCCTGCAGGCCGCGCCAGTAGTCGCGCCCGAGCCCACGCCGGAGAGGGCGGACAGCCGCGAAGCCCCCACGTCTAGCCGCGTGCCGCTGCGACGCGTAGATCCGGAGTCCCCGCTTTCGGCGGGGCTGCAGCAGGCGGCGTGGCCCGAAGACTTCAAGTTCCCTAGCGTCGTCGACCCGTACAAAGGCGACACGGATCCCCGCGAGTTCGTGTGCGTGTACGAAACCGCGATCGAGGCCGCGGGCGAAGACGACACCACGAAGGCGAAGGGACTCCCCCTCGCGCTGCAAGGAGTGGCGCTCTCTTGGTTTTTTACCATAGAGCCGGGCTCCATCTACGCGTGGGAGCAGCTCTGCGACCGCCTTCACAACAACTTCCAGGGAAACTATGTCGAGCGAGTCTGTAACATCCCGAAAATTTGAAATTTGAAAAAGTGAAGCTTTTGAATTATTTTACAATATATTCTCTTGAAATTGAGTCTTCATTGGTGTTTCCTAAATTTTTGTTGAGGTTTCAAAAATTTAAGAGTCATGGAAATAAAACTAACATTAGTAATACCAAAAAGGTAATATGCAAATAATGGAGGATTAGAATTTAAAATAAGAATCTGAAAAGATGATCCATAAATAAAAGATTAGGAGAAGGAAACTTGAGTTATTAAAATATAAAATTACATTTTAAAAACAATAGTATAAAAGAGCAACAAAAATAAATATGGAAATTATACGCAAATATGTATACCAAATGAATGTGCAAGTGGATAACAATACATATAGGAATAAAATAAATATATAAATACATATACAAAAAAATAGAAATAAATCAATATGCATACCTGTATGCATATGTATATCCATATATAATTACATATGCAAATAGATACAACAAGTAAAAAAGAAGAAAGAAAAGGGGGGGGGGGGGAACCAGGCCGGCCGAGCGGCCCGGCCCAGCTTCCCGCCCACGCCTCTTCTTCCGTCGCCACGTGGCCCGGACACCGGTTCCCCCTGCCGACACCGCCCGCTCTCCACTCCGCCTTCTCCCTCTGCCTGCTGGGCCCCGCTCCCGAGCGCCCCCGCTCGCTCCTTCTTTTTCTCCCCGTGCGCCCGCGCCACTCTCTTCTTCCTCTGCCGCGCCCAGCATCTTTCCTCCCCGTGGCGCCCATGCAAAAGCTCCGCCCACTGTTTTCCCTGGCTGTCGCCCCCGGATTTCCCCGCACCGCCCACCGTTTTCCTCCCCTTTCCATTGCCATAAGAAGCTGGCGCCCTCCCTCACATCTGGCACCCCATTTCCTCCCCGTTTCCCTTTTTCCCCCGCGCGCTGTCAACTCCCGCCGTAGTCTCCTCGCCGTTCGCACATCCCCGGCGGAGCGCCGGCCAAGGTGGCCACTTCACCGCATGTCCCAGCTCTCCTTACGCCTCCCCACTACGTGAATCGGACTCCGGTGCGCCAGAGGTCGCGCGTTGTCATTTTTCCTCACCGTCGGCCGCCGCCACCCTTTCCACCGCCGCCGCCACCCCGGCCAATACCCCTTCGATTACTCGCCGGTGGAGCACCTCCACGCCTCCCCGAACCTATGCCGACCCTCGCCGAAGCCTCCCCGCCACCCCAGCTAGCCGGCGTCGAAGCCCCTCCTCAAGTCGCTGTCGCCGCTCGCCGCCGGCCCACTCCGAAGCCCCTTGGACCCGGCCTGTACCTCCACCAGTTTCCCCTTGGCGCAAGCAATGCGTTTTGGAGGTCACCTGCTCCTCCCCGGCCGCCCCTCGCCGCCGACGACACCAGCCGTACCACCCCGAGTTTTCCTCTGCTTCAGCCCTCTCCACGCCCAGCTCAACTGCGTTCCTTCGCCCTTATCGATCAGGTAACACCCGAGCCCGAGTGGCTAGCCCAGTGCACGTTCACTCATGCGGCCTGCGTTCTATTCTTCTGGCCGCAGCGTTTAAGAGTTAGGATTTTTAAACTTTTTGCCGATAACTACAGTGAAGGAGGAAAATCCGAAATAATTAATAAAAGATGCAAAAAGTTATTGGGATATAGATGGACTTACTTAATGTTTAATTAGGGATTAATAATTATATGTGCCATTAGTGTTCATTTTGAATCTAATTAGTAATTAAAGGGAGTAGCTTGGTTAAAGGTTTGAACCTAACAAAGATATCCTTGATTATAAAAAGAATATATGCATTACCATTTAACAAGCTATCATTAAATAAATGTCCGTGCTGGGCTTAATTAGAGTAGCAATACTAAAAATATGACCCTATACGATAAACCTTGCCCAGGTAAATAGATATAATTTGGGAATAACGCTGAGCCTAATAAAAAGTAAGGTGTATTATTAATATTTGTTTTGCACCCTAAGAGCTAAATAAAGATATTATAATAGGTAGCTATTAGTAAACACCTAAAGATCTCGGAGTCGTAGCTAGGAATTCCGAAGTTATTAATAACAGAATATCAATAGGGCACTGCGTTTAAGGACGAAAAGGAAATGGTGTTACAATGTAATTTTGCAAGTGATGATTGAACTCTTAGAGTATCATCTATTAAATACCACGTCAAGGTATAACTCCGTACGTCTAATAAAAGAAACCCATGGGTTATTAATTGTCAAAAAAAATAATCTCGTTAACCTACACCTTAGTAACTAAGTTAATATCAAGCCCACATAAAAGAATACGTCTCCCATTTGCCAAAAGTGTATACAAAATGATAATGCTGCCAATGATTAAATCATAATGTAGATTTAGTAAGTAATAATGATGAGCATGACTAGGTGTAGCCAGCGAAGGCCAGTACCAATGGATCCTAATTCGATTTAAATTTAGCCTAGCTATGAATGAAGATGCATAAAATATGATAATGAGATTAATAAAGATTTAAATCTTACTTAATCATCATATATGAATAAATAATGAGCCT
This sequence comes from Dendrocalamus latiflorus, assembly GCA_017311315.1. Classification (NCBI taxonomy): domain Eukaryota; kingdom Viridiplantae; phylum Streptophyta; class Magnoliopsida; order Poales; family Poaceae; genus Dendrocalamus; species Dendrocalamus latiflorus. Next base: position 40,631,223 of record CM029647.1, read on the forward strand.
TTGCTATTTATCCTAATCTAATTAATAAGAAAAGGGATATATAAGAAATTATTCTAAAACTTAATAAAGACATCCAAGTGTTATAATACCTTAGACTAAAAGATTTATAGAATAAGTACAGATCTCATCCATCAGTCCAGTTTGCCTTTATCATAACCTGAGTTGCAAGGAATGCATACCCTACAGATAAAATTTGTACACTAAACTTCTACACCAGTCTATGGGTCTAACCCGACTCATGGAACTTCCTTGATAAATAACAAAATAATAAAAAGAGATTATTAATAAAAAGATCAAGTTATCGTATGCTATTACCAACCTTGCCTCAAATCGCCGAATCACCCATTAACTCGTAATAAAACTAAATTGAGTTTATTCGGATTTATTTGGATATTTTTGAGTTATTTGCTTTTATTTGGATTCAGTCGTTTGTCGCGTAATTAGAAATTGGGAGTCGCGAAGATTCAGTGGATCCAGCGAGATTAAGCTTGGAGTGAAGATAGAGACCAAAAGCTCAAGAGAAAGCATTGCGTGAGCTCAAGACAGCGGTAAACCGCGCCAGGCGAGTCAATACTTTGATCATGTTGAACCTACATTTTCTGCAAATTATTTTGGTTTAAATTATCCAATTGCATGCTGTTATGTTATATGCAAATACATGTTAATTTAAGATTCTAGTTACATACCTATTGTTTACCTTGAATAATATTACACCTCCCTTGGAATATTTGAATGTGTGAACCTTGTCGCCCTAGCAAAATTATAATAGTAACCTTTGGAAAATAAGTCTCTAAATATATGCCATGCTTAGTATTGTTTAGATACTCATGGGCGCGAGAGCGCCCAAGCATCACTTTTAATCCTGAGAAAAATTGGTTGGGCAGTCATGGTGGTAATGACTGGTATTCTTTGATATGGTTATTTTATACTCTCAAAAATCCCAACTTGCTTAAATACCTGGATGGATGGTTTGGGGGCTGGAATGTGGTGCAGTGGATGCACAAAGAAATGTGAAATGTGGTAGAACCATCCAGGTAGCTCTAAGGCCTGAATCTTGTCATGTCGCCCCGTGTAAAACAGTACAACCACAAGTCTGTAAAATACAACTTGGCTAAGTAAACTTATCGAAACCCCGGACTCATCTCACTGGTTGGGGTTTGAAGGGGCTACGCTATGGCAAGGGGGCCTGAAGGGACACCAGTGGAGGGTGAAGTTTCCCAGCTGTCCTAACGTCGCGGGTAGGAGAAGTCTGATCGGCGTTAGTGGCTGTGGGAAACATCCTACGCATAGATGGGACCCACCGCAAGTGGGAGCAGCCCATAAGGTGAGATGACAAAAGGGGCTAGATACTTTGAAAAGTCACTGTAAGGGTCTGCTCAACCACATGACTAAGGAATCGTGTGGGGCAACGAGTTGATCATCTCTTGTGGTGAAAGTGTACAAACTCTGCAGAGTCAAAACTATTCGAATAGCCGTGCCCACGGTCAAGGGCAGACATGGGAACCTAACCAGATATAGTTCTATTTCAAAATGTTTTGTGGGTGGGAATGGAAAAGTGAAGGGCGAAGGACTGCCCTGGTTTGGAATTGTCCTGGGTGTCGTCCCAGTGGTAAGTTAAGCGGCTATAACGCTGAAGAAATTGCTATATGGTGCAGATGCCATGTAACGGTGGATGGAATCTGAATCGATATTAATAATGCATTTCCTTGTACATTATGATTTGGTTCAAACTGCTAGGTCTTAGGGATTTTTAAGTAATTGTATTCAAAAGCACTCTACGTAAAAATAAAATAACCCGAGCCTTCCTTTGATAAGCCATGCATACTATTTAGTTGCATTCGGTGTATTGGCTCGCGGAGCACGGGGTCGGAGTGCTCACGCTCGCTTTTGCGACAAAATTCAGAATCGGGAATCAAATCACCTCGCCTCAGCAACAAGATTGGACAAGCTGGCCGAGAAGATGAAGATGTCAAGGGCTAGGTCGCGAGCCTCCAGTTGGCTGCCTGTGGGCATGTCCTGAAGGTCCCACTTGCGTGCTTCGTTCTTCCGCTGCTGCAATTTCATGATTTCGGCCTAATCGGCCCATGAGTAAGTTTACTATTATATTTACGCTTCCGCATGATATGTACTTTGATAATCAGAACTGTAATCTGTGAGCACTATCTACTGATCCAGGGAATAGTGCGGTGGAATCACAGAGGATTCGGATTGAAAAATCCGGGTCTGACAGCTTTGGTATCAGAGCCTATCGACTGCAGGTCGTGACCTAGTTAGCCTGGTCGATAGTTTCAAAACTAGAATTATTTCTTCAAAATCTATTTCGAAAAATATAAGTTGTAATGCTCAATCTCATCTCTCTTAGATGATTCCCCCTTATCTATATGCTACCCTAGCCATTTTACTTCTGAAGCTCTCTTACCCAAATTCAAAGTGATGAAAATCCAGTACTTCTCTTGTAACCACTCTATGAAAATACGCCTTAGGCCAAGAATTATGAAGCTTACCCTTGAGACCTAATTGTTTTATTCTGGGGTGAAATAATAGTGCGAATTTTGGGTAAATGTATCGGTGGAGTTTAATTGAATAGATTGACCAGACAGATGAATTAAGTATTTTTGGGAGAAATAGAAAGTGTGAAACTGACTAAAGGATTGCACACTGATAAATTGTATCATTCCTGGAAGATGTTTGCAACAATGGAATAATAGGATATGATCAATAACAGGAAGGATTCACTAAAATTGTGAGAAGTTGGATAACAGCTATCGGAGTACAGACTGGATTAAATTATGTTATTCCTGGTGGATGCTTACCATAATGAATAAATTCGAAGGTTGATAATAAAGATTTAGGATGGTTACTAAATGAGTAATTATGATTTTGAATACAATCTCGGATTATTAGGAAGTCCTGATACACATGACACTGGTGGATTTAAAAGTAATAATGATGGATAATTGAGGAGTAGATATACAATAAAGATTCAGGTTGATCATTGAAGAAGCAAACTATAGATTTGGATCAGTGACACCAGACTGGATTATTAGGAGTTCACGATATGAAAGTCTACTATTATATTTACGCTTCCGCATGATATGTACTTTGATAATCAGAACTGTAATATGTGAGCACTATCTACTGATCCAGGGAATAGTGCGGTGGAATCACAGAGGATTCGGATTGAAAAATCCGGGTCTGACAGAGTCGACGCGGACCAACTCTTCGCTGTGAAGCAAAAGCCCTCGGAGAAGCTCCGGGACTACTTGAAACGCTTCGCCAAGATTCGATGCCAAGTGAAAGACATTAATGAAACCACCGTCGTTAATGCAGCCATACAGGGCCTTCGTCCGGGCCCTCCCACTGCAGGGCTTCGGGGGACAGCCCCTGCGGGCGCTGGGCCAAATAGGTCTTCAAGTCTCGTTCGGCCAAGATGACAACGTGCGGGCCGAAGATGCCACCTTCGACGTGGTCGACCTTCCGTACCCCTATAATGCCATACTAGGGCGCCCAATCCTCAACTCCTTCGGCGCGGTACCACATCATGGCTATCTATGCATGAAGATCTCGGGTCCCCGGACCATCATCACCGTCCGAGGCGACCAGGATATGGCCCGGTGCATCGAGCCAGGTACCAGGTATCCGCGTCGCGAAGCCCAGCGGCGCCCTTAGAGCTGGCGTCACAGCGCGGGGGTCCGCGGGGCCGTTCAGAGGCGCCTTGGCGGGCCCTGCAGAAGTCTAGCGACTAGAGGCTTCGGCCGCACCAAGGACAAACGGGGATATAATGAAGATCGCCGTTTGTCGCCAATCTTTCTTCATCACGCGCACGTACGCGGTGGAGGCGCGCGCAGGCTTGGCCAGCGCGCGCGTTCCCGCGGTATAAACAAAGACGCACGTTCGCGTGTGCACTCGCCGTAGCCAGGGGTACGGGACTGAGTATAAATCGAAGTCGCACGTTCGCGTGTGCACTCGCCGTAGCCAAAGGTGACGGGCCTGAGTATAAAAAAAGACGCACGTTCGCGTGTGCACTCGCCGTAGCCAGGGGTACGAGACTGAGTATAAATCGAAGTCGCACGTTCGCGTGTGCACTCGCCGTAGCCAAAGGTGACGGGCCTGAGTATAAACAAAGACGCACGTTCGCGTGTGCACTCGCCGTAGCCAGGGAACCGGGACTGAGTATAAAACGAAGTCGCACGTTCGCGTGTGCAATCGCCGTAGCCAAAGGTGACGGGCCTGAGTATAAACAAAGACGCACGTTCGCGTGTGCACTCGCCGTAGCCAGGGGTACGGGACTGAGTATAAATCGAAGTCGCACGTTCGCGTGTGCACTCACCGTAGCCAAAGGTGATGGGCCTGAGTATAAACAAAGACGCACGTTCGCGTGTGCACTCGCCGTAGCCAGGGGTACGGGACTGAGTATAAATCGAAGTCGCACGTTCGCGTGTGCACTCGCCGTAGCCAAAGGTGACGGGCCTGAGTATAAACAAAGACGCACGTTCGCGTGTGCACTCGCCGTAGCCAGGGGTACGGGACTGAGTATAAATCGAAGTCGCACGTCCGCGTGTGCACTCGCCGTAGCCAAGGGTGACGGGCCTGAGTATAAACAAAAGACGTGTGAGGGGACGCCCTCGCACGCACTCTACGGAGTATAAATAAGACGTAGATGTTCTCCCTGCGCACTCTACGGAGTCTAAACAAGACGCGAACTCCGCGCATGCCAGGGACCTCGTCCCTGTGCATACTCTGCGGAGTATAAATAGGACGTGGATGTTGACCCCACGCACTCTGCGGAGTATAAATAAAACTACGGAGGCCCCCCACGCGTCTCGCAACGCGGGCGGAGGACACGAATGTTAATCGCAGCGGAGCAAGGCTCACCCTCGCGTACTGCGGGAGGTGAGCACAGCGCGCGTTGCCGAAGACACAGCACACCAGAGGCTACCCCCGCCATGAGGAGCAAGAGGAACGGAACGTGCGCGCACTTCCACCCTCGCCCGTGCCAGTCTACGGACTATAAAAAGGCGAAGTGTCGAGGTCCGCCTCCGCACCCGCCAGTCTACGGACAATAAAAAGGCGAAGCGTCGAGGTCCGCCTCCGCACCCGCCAGTCTACGGACTATAAAAAGGCGAAGCGTCGAGGTCCGCCTCCGCACCCGCCAGTCTACGGACTATAAAAAGGCAAAGTGCCGAGGTCCGCCTCCGCACCCGCCAGTCTACGGACTATAAAAAGGCGAAGCTTCGAGGTCCGCCTCCGTACCCGCCAGTCTACGGACTATAAAAAGGCAAAGTGCCGAGGTCCGCCTCCGCACCCGCTAGTCTACGGACTATAAAAAGGCGAAGCGTCGAGGTCCGCCTCCGCACCCGCCAGTCTACGGACTATAAAAAGGCGAAGCGTCGAGGTCCGCCTCCGCACACGCCAGTCTACGGACTATAAGAGGCGACGCGTCGAGGTTCGCCTCCGCGCTCGCCCATCTACGGACTGTAAAAAGGTGAGGCGCCAAGGACTGCCCCCGCAAGTGCCGTTCTAAGGAACCCTTGCGCAACTACTTCACCAACGGGGCGCGTCGAGCGCGGAGATCCCGTCCCCGCGCAGCATGTGGCGTACCGGTGAACCCGAAGTGGCATCAACACACAGCGCATATCCTAAAATGCCAGAAAATCTGCATACCAGAAAAATCACACAAGTACAAAGGTCCGGCAACATCCTTGCCGTTCTAAGCCGCTATCCTGCGGGCTCGTCCTTAACACGTGCTAAAGCTGGGGCCTCGCTCGAAGAAGGTCGGCCTACCCAAAAGTTCAACGACTCCTCGGCCCTTTGCCAGCGTCGAAGGCGCCGCCGGGTCGCAAGGCCAGACACGAGCAGTCGCCCCCAGCAAGGAAGCTGCCCAGGATGAAGGCAAGTAATCAGTTCGTGAAGCAAGCACGCACTTTATTCATTCAATTAAGGGGCAGACGTTACAACGCACGCCCACACCTAGCCGCGTTGGCGCCGCACCTGTGAGCCTTCGGCATCTCCGGAGGCCTCGGCGCCACCCTCGTCGCGCCGTGGGACTTCGTCTAGAAATTGGCCGAGGCTTCCCTCCCCATGAAGGGACTTCCAAAGCTCGACCTGCGCGGCGGCTATCCCGACGTAGTCCCAGATCCGCTCGTAGAAGAATTTGACGGGGTGGCGAGCGGCACGGATTTCACCGGACATCACTCCGGCCCTGCCGGGCATCTCCAGCTGAGGGTTCTCCAGCCCGGCGATGTGCGTGCAACCACAGTGCCGAAGGAGGGCGCACATCAGGCACGCAGCCACATAGGCACAGTGGTCGCCAAAGTTCATCGCAGCCCCGCGCGCAACGTCGGCGGCATCATGGATCCAGCGAAGGGCCCGCAGCAACTCCTCCGGGCCGAAGGCGTGATCCGGCACTGCACCCACAAGTCTTTGGAGATGGGCTTCCAGCATTTGCAGGGCGTCCCACGCAAGGACCGAAGCCTCGCCAAGCGTCTGGTTGCGCTCTGCTAAAGTCGAGGCAAGCTCGCCCTTTTCCTTCTCCAGCAAGGCAACTTGCTGCAGAAAGCCGTCCCGCTCCGCCGCGAACTGTATCCGCGCCGCCTCGGTGGCCGACTCCCGTGCCGACGCGGCAGCCCCCTCGGCGTGTGCCTTCGCCTCGGCGCACTCCGCCCCAAGCTGGCAGATTCGGGCATCCTGGGCGGACCGAACCCCAGCGGCCTCGTGCAATTGCTCCTCGGCGGCCTGCAGCCTATCTTCCAGCGCCCTTTGTGCATGAACGTAGGCCGTCTGCAGGGCCTGCCCCAGCACCAGGGTCTGTAGGGCAAAAAGCGATTCAGCAAGCGCAGCATGGTCAGGGTGTTATCATATAACTACGTACTTACCCGCACCCCCGACACCTCGAAGCCGTCCCTCAGACGGTCCACCCCGTACGTGGGTAGCGCCTGCTGCCTGACGCTGGCGGCCGCGTCATCCACAATGCCATGCCATGCCCTCAGTGTCTCCGGCGGGGGGACGAAGTCCGCAGGGCCGGAGCGCGGAACGCTCGTGCCAACAGCGCCGGAACCCTCGCGTTCCGGCAAAGGCTCCTCCTCCGGGATAAGCGACGCTGCAGGCAAAAGTGCGTGTGAGCACACCACAAGGAGCAACAAAAACGTTCCAGGATAACCCATGCCAATTTACCCTCGATGGCAGCCGGCGGAGTTTGGGAGCCTTCCCCCTAGTCCCAGGAACGGGAACAGTGGTGCAAGCCCCTTCCAGAGGTACGGTTCCGCAAGGAACAGAGGCTTCCGCGTTTACCGTCGCCGCAGATCGCTCCGGCAGGGTGGACGGCGTGGTCCGAGGCGTAGGAGGAACACGCGCCGTAGGGACCTCGGCAAGGGTGTCGGAGTCCCACAAACTCCCGACGCCCGTCGCCACAGTGAACCCCCTCGACGTTTGGTGGAGCCACGGCCGCAGGCATGGCCGTTTGGCCGGAATGGGGGGCAGCGCCACCGTCTCAGCAACCACTGGGGGAACAGGCCCCGCGGCTACAACACCCGGGGGCAAAAGCCCCTCGGCGGCAACCTCTGCGGGCGACGGCTCAGCTCCGGCCGCCACCATAGGCAGAAGCCCAGCCTCACACGCCCCCAAAAAGGAGGCCGGAGGCTGTGCCTCCGGCGTCGTGGCGACCACGACCGAAGATTGCCTCTCCGGCGTCGTGGCGACCACGACCGAAGATTGCCTCTCGGCATCGCGGCGGCCATGGCCGAAGGCTGCGTCTCTGGCGTCGAGACGGTCGTCACCGAAGGTTGCGCCTCCGACGTCGTAGCCGCCACAACTGGGCGCCCCACTTCAACACTGTCGGTCGGCTCGCGTCCCGTCTCGACAACTGCAAGGGGATGCGAGATTTCCTCCCTCTGGCGGGCTGTCGTGAGCCCATCGTCCGGGACGCCCCCGGAGGACACTTCGCCCCCGGAGGACACTTCGCCCCCGGCGTCCCCAGCCTCCAAGCCTGAGTCGGCATATCTCGCCGAATCCGACTCCGCGTCGGCCGCGCCGGGGGTAGCAGCAGGCGCGGCTGCGATGCCAAGAACGATAGGCGCTCCGCCTCGGCCCCTTTTGCGAGACGGCGCCTTCGTCTTCGCAGCACCGGCATCTTGAGGTTGCGAAGACGGACAAGGGCGGTCCGGTACGGCAAGGCCCAAGGCCTCGCACACACGATTTATCCGCCCCAGCCCCGCCGACGCAGTTGCGGACGAGCGCTGCTCGTGTTCCCTGCCGGTGTACGGCCCGAGGAACACGCGCACGAGTCGCTCCGCGTCATCCAGGCTAATATCTAAAATTAAAGCAGAAGAAAAAGGGGGGTGAATACATAACACGCTACGCGCGGACAAAAGGAGCGAGGCGGTCGGCACTTACGAGGGTTGGGGGCGCCGGCAGTACGCAGACCGACGGCTCAACGTTGTCGTCTCGACGACTCTCAACGGCAAGGCGCCAGCCGCTCGCAAGCGGCGCCACGCCATACATCACGAACTCTTCGGCGAGGTCGCGCATATTGAAGCGGGCCGCCAAGCCCATGAGTCGTCGGGCCAGTCGCCTGTCTTCGTCGTCCAGTGTCCGGCCGGGCGAAGTCTTGAACGCGATCGGCCGCCCCGTACACTCGAGGCCGCTCCCGCTCTCTACATGGTGGTAGAACCACCGCTTCATCCACTGAGACTCCCACTTCCCGCGAGTCGAATTCGCGGGAAAAAGCTTGGTGCAGGACGGCAGGAGAAGGAAGCCAACACTGCCAAAGTTCGACAGTGTCCCGCCCTTCCGGTCTTTGGGCTGGCACCGTGCCTCGTGCAGATAGGCAAACAAAGAAGAGCTGCGCCAGTTCCAGCCCGTAGGTCCGTAGCACGTCGCCCACAATAGCCGCTGCCGGGATGCGGAGCCCTGCATCCAAGAAGGTGACGAAAACGATCGCCTTGGACGGCTCGGGGTGCGGCTCGGTCTCGTCGGGGGCGGGCAGTCGTACCGCCTGGCGGTCGGAAAGCTTCCCCTCACGCAGCAGTTGCTGGATGGCCTTCTCGGTCACAAGCGAAGGGCCCAACTCGCCGGAGAACGAGCCTTCCTTCTCCGTCGCCAGCCACCACTTGTCTGCCGCCGCCGGGTCGCGCTTGCTCAGCGAATACTTCACCACCAGCAGCGACGGTCGCCGGCGAATGCCAGAGCCGCCAACCGCCTGGCCGCGCTTACCACCGGAGGCCATCGCTTCCCACAAAGAGATTGAAGCGGTGAAAATATCGCGAAAATGTAGAGGGCGGAGCAGACAGGAAAGAGGGCGTAAAGGTGCGGGGATGTTGTTACGGGGGGCTATTTCAAGCCACCTCGCCCATGCCGCCGCTACCGAAGCATCGCAACGATCCACGTGCCAGATGCAACCGCAGCAGTGCAAAGGTCCGCCCCGCATGATTCCCCGTAACCAAAGACGAGGCGTCATGGCAATACACGCCACACGCGACCGCAGAACCAAGGACCGTCAACGCAAGCGGTCACGATCACGCAATCCCTGACCCACCGCGGCGCTCCAGTTACAAGTCGCCGCGTGCCCTAACCACGTGAACGGACACGGCACGACGCAGCAACCCGCCTTTTGGCAGGCTAGGCGTCAGTACGGTCCCAGCCACCATTAAAGGCGCTCTACCGGACCGAAAGGGACAAACTCCAATTTTGCCTCCGGCTCCAGCAAGCGCGCGCATCTACTTCGAGCTAGGCGCCAGCCTCCGCTGCCACCCGTTCGAAGCGTAGGGGACGGAGCGCGCGCGCGTCTACTTTGACTAGGCGCTAGCCTCCGCTGCCACCCGTTCGAAGGGTAGGGGACGGAGCGCACGCGCGCGTCTACTTCGACTAGGCGCCAGCCTCCGCTGCCACCCGTTCGAAGCGTAGGGGACGGAGCACGCGCGCATCTACTTCGACTAGGCGCCAGCCTCCGCTGCCACCTGTTCGAAGGGTAGGGGACGGAGCGCGCGCGCGTCTACTTGGACTAGGCGCCAGCCTCCGCTGCCACCCGTTCGAAGGGTAGGGGATGAAGCGCGCGCGCGTCTACTTCGACTAAGCGCCTTCGCTGCCACCCGTTCGAAGCGTAGGGGACGGAGCGCGCGCGCGTCTACTTCGACTAGGCGCCAGCCTCCGCTGCCACCCATTCGAAGGGTAGGGGACGGAGCGCGTGCGCGTCTACTTCGACTAGGCGCCAGCCTCCGCTGCCACCCGTTCGAAGCTTACGGGACGGAGCGCGCGCGCGTCTACTTCGACTAGGCGCCAGCCTCCGCTGCCACCCGTTCGAAGGGTAGGGGACGGAGCGCGCGCGCGTCTACTTCGACTAGGCGCCAGCCTCCCCTGCCACCCGTTCGAAGGGTAGGGGACGAAGCGCGCGCGTGTCTACTTCGACTAGGCGCCAGCCTCCGCTGCCACCCGTTCGAAGGGTAGGGGACGGAGCGCGCGCGCGTCTACTTCGACTAGGCGCCAGCCTCCGCTGCCACCCGTTCGAAGGGTAGGGGACGGAGCGCGCGCGCGTCTACTTCGACTAGGCGCCAGCCTCCGCTGCCACCCGTTCGAAGCGTAGGGGAAGGAGCGCGCGCGCGTCTACTTCGACTAGGCGCCTGCCACCGCTGCCACCCGTTCGAAGGGTAGGGGACGGAGCGCGTGCGCGTCTACTTCGAGTAGGCGCTAGCCTCCGCTGCCACCCGTTCGAAGGGTAGGGGACGGAGCGCGCGCGCGTCTACTTCGGCTAGGCGCCAGCCTCCGCTGCCACCCGTTCGAAGCGTAGGGGACGGAGCGCGCGCGCGTCTACTTCGACTAGGCGCCAGCCTCCACTGCCACCCGTTCGAAGGGTAGGGGACGGAGCGCGCACGCGTCTACTTCGACGAGGCGCTAGCCTCCGCTGCCACCCGTTCGAAGGGTAGGGGACGGAGCGCGCGCGCATCTACTTCGACCAAGCGCCAGCATCCGCTGCCACCCGTTCGAAGGGTAGGGGACGAAGCGCGCGCGCATCTGCTTCCGATAAGGCGCCAGCTCCAGTGTACTTCGACATCACCTTCCATCCCACACCTCGAGCTCCCCAACTGCAAGCTTGGAGAAATTCACAGGCCGCAGGGGACGGAGGGGGCCAAAGGACTCGGCGACATGGCTTCGGCCCTGTGAAGCCCTTCACCATGAGAGGCTCCTGTTGTAGGGGTGGCCCCCACCTAAGCCCAGCAGGCCTGTTAGGAGGTTATAGGAACCAGAGTAACATGTGTAATGACATAAGTTCCCCTAATGGGGATGTACGGATGTAAGGGCATAACTGTAAAAGCATACTCCATGTGAATATATATATCAGGCTGAGGGGGAGGGTGAGCCAGAACACTCCCACCTCTCCACTACCATCTCTCTCTCTGTTTGGTCAGTAACCACAACACTCGGCAAGCCGTGCTTCAAGCACAACATCAAGCTTCGGACGACGCGACCGCGCTGCAGCCTCCGGAGCCTACGGGATGCGAAGTGGAGGCGGCGAGGAGTGGCGTAGGCGGAGCAGTAGCCTGCGCGACCGGCCTCGGCCCCGCCTCGCCTCCGCGCGCTCGGCTCCATTCAGGACCCCACCTCCGTGACGAAGCTCTCGGACCTCGCCTCCGCATGCTTGCCTCTGCTCAGGACCTCGCTTTAGCGTGCTCGGCTCCGCTCAGAACATCGCCTCTGCGACGAAGCCCTCGGGCCTCGCCTCCAGGATAAGGCTCGCGACTTCGCATCGCATCTGCGCCTGTCCGTCGGACCTCATCGTCGGCTCCGCAACACTGGGCTTCTTGACATCGGCCTTCGCCACATCGGACCTCGCGTCTGCACCGCAGCCTGGAGCGATCTCGCGAGAAAGAAGCGGGGCAGGAAGCCGAGGCCTGAGCTGGGACAGAGTGCCACCACCCGAGAGCGGCACGTCGTGGAGCAGCAGATGCTTTCCCGGGAGATCCCCAACGTGCTGGCATGCGAGCTACAGCGAGGACAGCTCGGAGCGGTATGTCGTGGAGCCTGGCGTCCCAGCGTTCCGCGCTACCTCTTCACCCGTCTAACCTCATGGCGCCGCCCACACCTTCGACTTCAGCGTTCGCTTCTCCGGCGATCGAGCTAGCTGCGGCGTCACTTCGCCTCGCAGCTGGGAACACTTCGCCGACCTTTGCCTCGGCTCCCGGAAGTCTCCGCCGATCTTCGCTCAACTCCGTGGCGAGACTCCGCCGGCCTTCGACTGGGGTCCGACGGTAGCCTCCTCACGCATCTCGCTGGTCCCTGACTCGGCCCCGTGGTGGCCTCGCCGGCCTTTGCTCGGTGACCCCACTCGCTCGGTGCCTTCACCGGACTCTACGACCTCGTATACGTTCAGAGGGCAAGGAGATCGAGATGGTGGTGCTGGCGAGTGCCTCCAGGCTGGTTCGGCAAGCTGCTCGGCCACAGGTACAATCCCCTCCAGGAGGTCCGTGGCGACGTAAGTTCCTCCAGCGCGGCCCGAACAGCATGGACGGCCTGCTGCGAAGGCTCGCAGCTTTCACATCAAAACTTCACGCCGGCAGCCTCGCCTTCGCTTCGCCGAAGCTCAAGCCAGTCACGGCGACTTTGCCTTGGCTCCGGGAAGTCTTCGCGGACCTTCGCTTAACTCCGCGACGTCTTCGCCTGTCTGACAGCGCCACTTTGCCTCGGCTTTGGTGCATGCATGATGAAACGCAGGGTGCAAGCACTACTACATTGCATGCATGGGCGGCTGTAACCAGAGCATCTGGCTCACGGTGTCGGCTCCGCACCCTGGGACGAGGCCTCCGCTCGCTTCACGCCGCCAGGATCTTCGCCCCTGCGAAGTCTACTCCGCACCACCACCATCCTGCCTGGTATGTGCCGCATGTAATTACATGCGAGGCTTTAAACCCCCACTGCATTCCTTACATACATGGCAGCGCACAAAAAATGGTTGTGCATCATGTCACTTATTGCGACCGGAGTTCCATTCTAAGAGCATTTGATTTGGCCACATTTGCGTCTCCGGTTTTGGCCTGTTCCGGGCTGCCGTAGTATCAAACGCTTTTCCAGTGTTGCATTTTTGAGCGTTTTCTTGTCGCAGCTCTTCGGCCATTTCTTTGATGCCTTTGTTTTGGTCCTCATTTTTGATTTAAATCGCACGACGGCCTTGCGCCTCGGCGTACTCTACGGAGTATAAACAAAGACACGCGTTCGCGCACGCAATCTCCGTGAAAAACACGGGCATGAGTATAAACAAAGACAAGCGTTCGCGCGTGCACTCTATGGAGTATAAATAAGATGTAGCGCGAGGTCCGCCTCCGCACGCACTCTACGGAGTATAAATAAGACGTAGCGCGAGGTCCGCCTCCGCACGCACCTTCACCGCCCGCAACGCACGGAGGCTTGCCTCCGCGCGCAGTCTACGGACTCTAAATAAGACGTAGCACGAGGTCCGCCTCCGCACGCACTCTACGGAGTATAAATAAGACGTAGCGCAAGGTCCGCCTCTGCACGCACCTTCACCGCCCGCAACGCGCGGAGGCTTGCCTCCGCGCGCAGTCTACGGACTCTAAATAAGACGTAGCACGAGGTCCGCCTCCGCACGCACTCTCCGGAGTATAAATAAGACGTAGTGGGGGGACGCCCCCGCGCACACTCTACGGAGTATAAATAAGACACGGATGTGGTCCCTGCGCACTCTACGGAGTATAAACAAGACGTGGATCCCGCGCACGCATGGATGTTGTCCATATGCGTACTCTCCGGAGTATAAATAAGACGTGGACGTTGATCCCACGCACTCTACGGAGTATAAATAAGATGCGGATGTTGTCCCTGCGCACTCTACTGAGTATAAACAAGACGCGGATTCCGCGCACGCATGAATGTTGTCCATATGCGTACTCTTCGGAGTATAAATAAGACGTGGATGGTGTTCCCACGCACTACACAGAGTATAAAAACTGCGACATGGCCGAGGCACCAGGGAGTGCCTCGCCTTAAGTGACGCACCATCAGGATATCGTGCATTCGCGCGTGTTGCACCAGGGAGTGCATCGCCTTTTTGAAGGTAGTGGAACGGCGGCTCCGCCTCCTTACCTCGGCGCGCATAGTGCCCTCAGCCTACGCCGCAAGCGCCCGCGCTCCGCGGGCACTATTTTTGAAGGTAGGGGAACGATGGTGTCACCTCCCTGTCTCTGTGTGCGTAGCGCCCTCGGCCTACGCCGCAAGCGCCCGTGCTCCGCGGGCACTATTTTTGAAGGTAGGGGAACGGCGGAGTCACCTCCCTGTCTCTGTGTGCGTAGCGCCCTCGGCCTACGCTGCAAGCGCCCGCGCCCCGTGGGCACTCTTTTTGAAGGTGGGGGAACGGCGGCTCCGCCTCCTTACCTCGGGGCGCGCAGTGCCCTCAGCCTATGCCGCAAGCGCCCACGCTCCGCGGGCACTATTTTTGAAGGTAGGGGAACGGCGGTGTCGCCTCCCTGCCTTTGTGTGCTTAGCGTCCTCGGCCTACGCCGCAAGCGCCCGCTCTCCGCGGGCACTCTTTTTGAAGGTAGGGGAACGGCGGCTCCACCTCCTTATCTCAGCACGCGTAGTGCCCTCAGCCAGCGCCGCAAGCGCTCGCGCTCTGCGGGCACTATTTTTGAAGACAGGGGAGCGGCGGTTCCGCCTCCCGGCCTCCGCGCTTGCCGTTCGCCATCCGCCTGGTAGGCATCGCCTCGACGGGACGACACGTCGTCGGCGCTCGACTCCGCCATTCGCCTCATAGGCATCGACTCGGCGAGACGGCACGACCTCGATGCTCGACTCCGCTGTCCGCCTCGTAGGCATCGCCTCGGTGAGACGGCTCGTCTTTGACGCTCGACTACGCCGTCCGCCTCGTAGGCATCGCCTCGGCGGGACGGCTCGTCCTCGGCGCTCGACTACACCGTCCGCCTCGTAGGCATCACCTCGGCGGGACGGCACGACCTCGGCGCTCGACTACGCCGTCCGCCTCGTAGGCATCGCCTCGGCGGGATGGCTCATCCTCGGCGCTTGACTACGCCGTCCGCCTCCTAGGCATCGCCTCGACGGGACGGCTCGTCCTCGGCGCTCGACTCCGCCGTCCGCCTGGTAGGCATCGCCTCGGCGGGATGGCACGTCTTCGGCGCTCGACTCCGCCGTCCACCTCGTAGGCATCGCCTCGGCGGGACGACACGTCTTCGGCGCTCAACTGCGCCGTCCGCCTCGTAGGCATCGCCTCGGCGGGACAGCTCGTCTTCGGCGCTCGACTGCGTTGTACGCCTCGTAGGCATCGCCTCGGCGGGACGGCACGCCTTCGGCGCTCAACTCCGTCGTCCTCCTTGTAGGCATCGCCTCGGCGGGACGGCACGTCCTCGGCGCTCGACTGCGCCGTCTGCCTCGTAGGCATCGCCTCGGCGGGACGACATGTCCTCGGCGCTCGACTGCGCCGTCTGCCTCGTAGGCATCGCCTCGGCGGGACGGCGAGGGATTCAGCGTAGGAGTTCACTGATTTCTTCGTATGCATTGCCTCTGGGGTCCACAAACTACCAGTTGCATCGGCTCACTAGTCGGCACCCTTGCGCTTGCTGTCAGGGAACGGGGGGCTGGGATAGTTGATTGCGTCAGCTCGCCCATCGGGACCTCAGCGCTTGCTGTCGAGGGAGTACCTATTGTGGGGGTGGCCCAACCCCCCACGACTGGGTCGTGCAACTAGTTCAACATGTAATAGGCCCAATAGTGTAGAGGAATATACCAGTGTAAATATACCAATGTACCCTCATCTTTTGTAAATACTAAGGGGTAGAATGGGGATTTCCCATTCTACCCCACTCATATATATAAACCCCCAGGAGGGGCAAAGGGGGGACATCCTCTCATTCTCACCAACTCTCCCATAGATCTGGCTCTCTTCTTCCTCTTCTACTAGTCCCCCTCTCTGCTGTTTGGCCTGTAGCCACAACAATGGCCATCAGGATCTGACTCTTGCATTTGCCTATCAAAAAGGTCCCGTTAGTTGAGATCACCGGCAACATGTGCCTGAATGCCTCGATGCAAGCACCAAATACTAACAAGGCCCTCTGCAACACCGCATATCCTGGTGGACTTTTGGACGGTTTGTCTTGCACAGCGATATATGTGCCCGGGTTCCTGTCCTATAACACCTTAAGCATACGAAGAAGATTGTTGTACGCCACCTCGAAAGACCCGAAACATTTTTCCAATGCCTTCGGCTTAGCACGCCACGCCTTCGCGTAGCTAATCTTGTGCTTAAATTTCTTCTCGATAGCTACCACGATATGCGTGGCCTCCATGTCTTTCTTCTCCACTATCTCTCCGTACATCAAATTGGCTATAAAGGTGGACGTTAGGTTACGATGCCTCGCCAAAACACTGTTCAGAATGCAAGAGTGCGGCTCCACCTTGGATACAATCCAGTGAGTATCATACTTAGGTCTACGTGCGTGCACCCTCCAAGGACAACCTGCCTGCTCGCACTTCACGGTGTACTGCTCCTGGCTTGATTTCATGACACGAAATATCCGTTGCATTGAAAGGGCCCACAGCTTGATGGCATCCTGCAGTGCTGCCTTGTCAGCAAACATAGAATGCAACTGAACCTCTGTCTCATGATACACCCACGCTGATTCATGCTCATCATGTGCGGAAACATCCTCAGCATTAAATCGGTTCCATTCCTGCGGGATAGGAACTTCATCCTCATCTGAACTGTCCTCCTCATCGTCCTGTACAGCTTCCTCTTCAGCCCATGCCCTCTGGTCATCACAGTTCATCTGTTGCACGATGTACTCAATATGCTCCCCTTTGTCGGCTTGTCCAGTTCCCTCTCTATGGCTTGATTATTGTAACTCTCGTCCATGTACCGCATTGGCTTCATCACGAGCAACTTGATCATCTTCACCAACATGCGGCCCGCCCGAGCTGCTAGCACCTCCTGGAGCAAGGGCAGACGCATGACCTTGCACAGTTTCTAATGAGCATGGTTGCACAAGCAGGACACACTTGTATCCACGGCGTCGGCACACTTGCACAAAGCCCTTCCACGCAGCAGTGCGCAGCAATGTCTTCAACTCCCATCTGATATCCGTGGGAGACCGGCTCCAAAGCCCTTGCACGACGACGTTGCACACCTCAGGGTCCAACGAAAAACTCCAGGTCAGCCAATGTAGCACATCTGCGATTCGAGCATTCTCGCCATCCGGATGTACTAGAGTGACTTGTGGAAAACCGCTAAAATCCACACCATTCATACCTTCACGAATGGTTCCAGCACCGTAATGCACTCTCAATGTAGTGGCTATTGCCATTGCTAATGTCGGCCTGCATATATGTTTCAATTTTGCGACATGTCAAATAGCATCGCACAATACCAAAGTATCGACATACTACAATTCACATTTCATCAATCGTTCGCATGTCGTAACCCACTAAAATAACCTCGTACTATGAACTTCCAACATACGAATTAATTAAATTGTACCATAAATAATTACTGATTTTTTTAATAGGTATAAATTTCACTGGACGATTCATTTCTACATTACGGTGAGTGAAATTTCTAAACTACAATTTCGTACGCATGCAGATTTCGTACTGATGCTAATTTTCTAAAATTATGTTCCCTAAATTAGACATAACTACACGTTTCTACGGCTGTTATTTTTGTAAAACTACATGCTTAATAAATTTAGTATAACAAATATTTAACTATTTCTATCTACATCTACACCAACGGTTGCTTCTTCATCTCCTCTCCGTTTCTACGCCTGCTAATTTCCTATAATTACGTTAACTAAATTTTCTATACTAAAAATTGTACTAAAATTTCTATACTAAAAATGTTCCATACTAAAAATTGTATACTACAAATTTTCTGTACAAAAATTTCTATACTAAAAATTGTACTAAAATCTATGTACTAAAAATGTTCCATGCTAAAAAATATATACTACCAATTTTCTATACTAAAATTTCTATACTAAAAATTGTACTAAATTTTTCATACTAAATTTTCTACATCTACAATTTTTACTACCACTAACATTTCATAAAAAATATACTACAAATGCAATATACTAAAAAAGAAACCTAGATCTGAAGATCCTCCTCCCTCTCCTCTCCTCCTCTCCCTCTCCTCTCCTCCTCTCCCTCTCCTCTTCTCCCCCTCCTTCTCTTCTTCCCCTCCTTCCACTCCTCTTCTCTTTCTCTTCTCCCTTCCCTTCCTTTCTCTCCTCTTCTCTCTTCTCTCGGCGCCGAGCGAGCGATGGAAATGGCAACAGTGCGGCGGCGGCCAAGCGCGCACCCGGTTTTAACCCCCCTGTCGCCCGGGCATTGGGCGACTAGACCTCCAGTCGCCCAACCGTACGGCAACTGAACCTCCAGTCGCTCAACGCCCGGGCGACAACAATAATTCACCCAGCGGTTCATATACTACCCATATGTCGCTTCCCGGTAGGGCGATTAGCTCCAGTCGTCCCTTCATTGGGCGACTGGAGCCTATTTTTGTAAAAAAATTTCCCGCGGATATATTTCTGTAATTTTGAATAAAAAATAGATTATTCGTACAAAAAATTCCCAACATGGCTACCCTGGAACATAATTGTTAGGTAAGTTATTGTGCAGAAAATGCTTCAACATGCAATTTTTTTTAAGCAAGAACAGAAGTTATTTATTTTGACTCTGAGTTTCAGTACCAACTCGAGTTTCCAACGAAACTCAACTTTGACATATCTTTCTGCAACTTAGTCCAAAATAACTTGATTTCATTTTAGAACAGTGCTTTTAGGTCATCTAGGCATGACTATAGTGACTGGAGCCTTTAAAGGTCAGAAAATAAATATAGGTTGGTTTGCAAGAGCCAGTTCATATGAACACCAGCTTTCCGAAACGGCTTCTCTACTTTTCTCGCTCTCGTTTCGCTCCAGAGATAAGACAAGGGGTCACGGACAAATCACGCATCTCACTCCTCTCGCTCTCGTCTCGCGCACACATCTCTCCCTCACTTCTTTCATCGCTCACTCCCTCCTTCAAAGCCACTTTTTTCAGCCACTAATATTCATTTTTAGCCAAAAGGCTTTAGTCAGAGTTAATATGAAAGGACCCAAATTGCACTTTGTGTTGCTATAAGATTTGTGCATATTTTGGCGGCCAGACATAAGCAGTGAAAATGCGCATACGGTGAAAATAGGATTTTCATCAAATGTGATATTGTGCCAGCCAGTTGGGTTGTGACCAGTTGAAAACTTCGTCATGCGTTCTTTTTCCAAAACCAATGTTGGTTATCTATGTAGCGACTGCGGAGGAGAATATGTTGTCTACCGTTGTTCCATGCACAAATGTTGCAATTGATGAATCAATTCATCTCGTACTTAGGTTTGCAGATTGCCGAAGTTCCCAGGCTGAACATGTAGTGCTGTTGTTGTTTTTGATATTCTGACCAAGTCTTTTGTGTATTGATTCACGTATCCGAATATGTAAGGTTGTTTGTGGAGTCTATCTGGCTGCAGGCCATTATTGTGTCATTGTTTTTGTCGGACGATAAACAGTTTCTGCTTCTGCAGTTATTGTTATTGTCGGACGATAAACTGTTTTTTTTTTGAACTCGGAAAGCTTGTTTCCTTTAGACACTATCTCCAGCCAGATCACTGGAGACCAAGCTGGAAACAAAGGTGGGGACTTGGCTCATAAACAGCATCGAGCCAGAGCTTACCACGCTCGCCCCATACATTGCAAGGCGATCAGCCACCTTATTGCAATTTCTCGGATAATGCCGAATGCTGCAGTAATCGAAGGATGAGTCAATGAAATCTCTAATTTGCTTGAGGAGGCTTCCATGCACACTTTGATCAAGGTCCAGCGAAGTCAAGCCCCGTACCAGATCAGACGCATCAGACCCCAGAATAATTCTTGGCATTCCCAATTGCGCTGTCCTCTGCAGACTATATAAAGCAGCCAGTGCTTCGGCTTGAAAAGGGCTGTCTACTCTGCACAGATTGCCACAGCCCCCCTGAAGGAACTCACCAGCGCTGTCCCTCGCTATGAAACCCCATCCTCCCTGACCCGAACCAGCTTTAAAGGAGCCATCAATATTAATCTTGTAAAGATCTTCCGGTGGCGGCTGCCATAATTTGAGACTGACTTGCTGCTGACTTTTCGTTGTTTTCCTTCCCTTTTCAAATTCTGACACATAGAAGGTAATTAGTGAATAGGCCTCAGGACATGTGACTCTTTTTTCCCCAGCATTCACCTTATTCCTCACCGACCACCACCTCCATAATAGAACCACAATTTGTAGCTGGGTTTGCTGTGGAAAGGACCAGATTTTCCTCAGCAAATCTCGCCCAGAATGACAAGCTGCTAAGATATTGCGATATTCCTCTAAGTTTAGCCCTCTCCAGCACTCCTTTACTTCTTTACATCTGAAAAAGAGACGCCCACAATCTTCATCCAGCCTGTGACACATGGGACACAGAGTGTCCTCCTTCATCCCTCTACGACTCAAATTCCGCCGGACCGCCAGACTATTATGGGCTACACACCACAAGAACATTTTCACTTTGTTTGGAACCTCCATACTCCAAATTTTATCCCACCTAAACAGGGAGTCCCCATCTAGGCCTGGCTCAGAACTTGTTGCATCTCTACCAAGCACATTCTCCCTGTTCTGAATCGCCAACCTATATGCTGACTTAACTGAGAAGATCCCCTTTTTATCAAAGTGCCATGCCGGTCTATCCTCCATATCATGGTTCACTCTCAGTCTTAGAATGGCCTCAGCATCAAACTCAGAGAAAACATCCTGCACTAAGGTCTCATCCCATGATCCCAAGCTCGGGTCCATCAAATCAGCCACCTTTGTCAACACCGTTGTCCCCCCTATTTGTAACAGGCCGTCTTGTATTGCCGTTTGGAATCCAAGGATCCGTCCAGATATTCACCGAATCACCATTGCCAATGCGCCAAATGAGCCCCTGTTTCAGCAGATTCACACCTTTGAGGATGCTCCTCCAATGTACGAAATCTCATCCTGCACCGCACATTGCAGGATACTACCATTGGGGAAATATTTTGCTTTAACCACTTGGCCACACAAAGTATCCGGAAAAACCAGGAGCCTCCAAGCTTGTCTGGCCAGCATGACGATAAACTGTTTCTAAGTGTCAATAAACTATGGGACTGGGATGCCCTTGAGGTATCACGTCATTCTGAAAGGAAACTTATAATTGTTGCAAAAACAAAAAAGCCATTGCTCGGCGGAGTATGCTTGGTACATATTTTTTTAAAAGATTTACAAATTTTAAATCAAAATAGTCAATATTAGGCCTTGGCGAATCTGTACCAACTATAAAAAATAAATCAAATCGAAGGTTATATATAGATATAAACTTAAATATTAGGTATTGCAAATTTTTTATTTGATTTATTTTTTTAGGCTATGTTTTTTTAATTGCAAGGAAGAAGCGCACGCGCATATACCACCACTACGCATGTGTACCACACATACACACGAATGTGCCACCTAACCACATGCCTAGAAATAGGATGTCGAGGATAAATATGAGACATCACAAAGTTTTTATTGAGACATACGTGTACATAAATGTGGGTACCAGGAATTGAACACTGATGAGTGGAGGCATACACCCATAACACAACCCACCAAAAGGTGGTTCTCTAGGGTAGTGTTTGGTTCAGGGGATATCCCGGGATGGGAGGGGGCCAACCCTTTTTTTGTAGTGTTTGGTTGTAGGATTTGGTGGGGTGGGTTGGACCCAAAAGAAAAGATTCTCCTGAAAAGTGGGTTGGAACGATCCGCCCAAAACGAGCGAACCACGCCAACCCACTTCTCCTGCGCGCACGCCTACGCCCCCTTCGCCGTCTTCCCCGCCGCCCGCGCCCCCTTCCCCATCTCCCTCGCCGCCCGCGCCCCCTTCCCCATCTCCCCTGCCGCCCGCGCATCTCCCCCCAGCCCCCATCTCCCCGCCGCCCGCGCCCCCTTCCCCATCTCCCCCGCCGCCCGCGCATCTCCCCCCGGCCCCCATCTCCCCCGCCGCCTGCGCCCCCTTCCCCATCTCCCCCGCTGCCCGCGCATCTCCCCCCCGGCCCCCATCTCCCCCGCCGTCCTCTCCACTGCCGGCCGGATCTCCGCCCCGGCGCGTCCTCCCCGCCGTCCTCTCCACTGCCGGCCTCCTCTCCGCCGTCCTCTCCGCCCCACGTCCGCCGAGTGCTCCAGCGCGTCCTCCTCTCCGCTGCCGTCGGCCTCCTCTCCACTGTCGGCCTCCTCTCCGCCGTCCTCTCCGCTGCCGTCGACCTCCTCTCCACTGCCGTGGATATCGAGATTGTTGAGGCGGACGATGCTGTCGCTGGCGGGCGTGGAGGCCGCCCCCTTGCCGATGGGGGCGGGGCCATGCTGCTTGTTGCGGCTGGACGGGGCGCCGGCGCTCCCACCGCTAGTGGAGGCGGATTGAGAGCCGTCGCCCAGCGACGACCGCGGAGTGGCCGGCTGCGGCGGGCGCGGGAAGCTCGACGCGCCGCGGCCGCCGTCCTCGTCCGGGCGATGGGCGACGCCGGAGACCATGGGGTGGGAGATCGTGCGAATCGGGGGAGCGCGGAATTGGGGAGGAGATGGAGCCGTCCTAGATCCCATTCTATCCCTCCATCCAAACAAAAAACAGGGACTAACCCATCCTTGCAACCAAACAAAAAGTGGGATTATCTCATCCCACATACCTGGGATGGGGCTATCCCATCCCACCAAGTCTCCAAACCAAACACAACCTAGGTGTACGAAAGCATGCCCCCTTTATTTATCTTATTAGTGGCATTTCAAGACAAAGAAAAAGAATTCTTACGTTTGCATCCAAGGTACAGCAGAATACTTCTCTCCTAGGAGTTCTATCTTCGAAACAACATACATTACATTTGGCAAAGAAAGCATCAATATTAGTCTTTGCAACAATGTTAACATAACGCTTTTCCCACCATTCTCCTACAACAATGTACCTCCTTAAATAAGTATCTAGTCCTACATGCATATTTTACAGATACATGCATATGGACACAAATTCTACTGTCACATGCACTCAAAGTATATACTGTCTGCATCCAAACTTGAAGGTGGTGTCCATTTACCCCTCGAACATTTCCAGCAGCTGTGACTCCAGCTGCTCGACGCTGTACCTCGCGGACTTCTGCTTCTTCTCCGAGTAGTTGTGCATCTGCATTCGGTACAGTGGGATAACCTTCTGAGCAATCGCCTCGCGCAGCTTTTGCCGGATCAGGGGATCAGCGACCTTCCAAGTCTTCTGCACATTGTAGGTCATCTCGAAACAAGAAGTAAACTTATCAAACAATTGATGGGGCCACAAAATTGTAGGGACTCGAGCTCGCCTATCGAAAGAGGACATAACCGGTGCCCAAGAAGCTTCCACATAGCTTTTCATGAACTGATCGAGTTGGTCATGGTGTTGCACGAGCCAGCTTTGTCCTAAAATTAGACCCAAATCTATATATTTATTCGTTTGCTCAAGCATGAAGTTCACATTGTTCAAAAGGAACACCTGTTGCTGCCCTTGAAGTCCCAAACTCCTAGAGTTCCTGTCCAGCATGAACTCTAAAGACGTTATCAGTTGTGTCACTAGTTGGCCAAATTCGTCCGGATTACCCTTTAGAATCAGATAGAGTGTGTTCTTCCGTTCAACCAGCAATCCGAAATGATCCATAATATGCCGTGTAAGATGATGGACACCGGTGTCAGTGATGATCAAACATTGCGATCTCAGCAAATCGTTTAGTTCAACAACTAGCTTGACAAACATAGCTGACAGTCCATTTGTAAGCACTTCACCCTCTGCAAGAATGAACTCCTTAGTTTGCCCCGAGAACAATGCTAAGATTTCTGGCATGGCATACTTCAGTGCTTGGTACATCATCACCACATTTACCATTTTGGATGGATCATGCTTCATTGCTGAATAACTATCCTTGCAGGAGGGATCATTTGGTGGTCCCACCTGAATGCAGATTGAACTAGCAGAGTTAAGCAACTTCATAACTGATACCTTTGCAATTGCCAAGAAATAGTCCTCCTTGAGTGTATTGAAGGAACCAAAATCATGCACAGTCAACTGCCTTCGCATTTCAGTGAGAACTCCAATGTTGATCCGCATTGCTGATGTCCAGACCCTCTGTAGCATTTCTCTGGATTCCCCAACGTGACCACCCAAAATGTTATCAATGTCAAGAATTTCAATGTACCTGCTTGATATTGGTCAAGATAACAAATTCAAAAGAAAACAGGTCAGATGAAGAAACTTATCACTAAATAACAGAAAAAGGACAAAAAGTTACGTAGCTCATTTAATTACTGTTTAAAGGATCCTAATGGGTTTGGATTTTGGTAGAGGGTATAAGGTTGAATGTTCAACAAACTTAAATTACTTGTCCTAGGTACAGTTAATTGGAACTGCATGAATATGCATAATACTACTTGTGCTGCATGAGCAATTGATTGAATCGGGTTATGAGAAATAAACACACGCACAAATATACCTTGCGAGTTGAGCGCAGTGTTGATCGAAAGCTCCTCGGAGCATGTGTTCATATCCGGCCTCAATCATGACGCCGGCAATGTCGTCGAGGATGGTCGAGGACTTGAGGTCGATGTATGTCATGCCTGAGAATGCTTTGTCACGGAGAGCCGTGTAGTAGGCGTCGAAACTGGCATCTTTCGTGCCGCTACTATCGCCAATGAGAGAACCGGAGGAGCTCGGCCAGGAGGACGACGAGGTAGAAGCAGAACAGCCGCCGCAGCTGGACCTGACGGACTCCCAGATGGAGGCAGGCAAGCAGCCCAGATGGGCGTCGGGTCTCCAGATCTTGAGATGGCAGAACTTCATGGCGAGGGAGGACATAGTCGTGTTGAGGAGGGATTTCGCGCGGTCAGGCAGTCGCAGATGTCCGGACGCCACAGCGGGGTGCCGCAGCAGCTGCAGCAGGTCCTTGGCTGCGGCGAGGTAGTTGTCGAGCCGCCGCGTGAGGTCCGGGAAGAACTCGCTGGCGCTGGGGTTCCGGCATCTCGGCGCCACGATGGACCTCTGAATCTCGTCAAGAAACAAGCTTAGGATCTGCTCTTGCTCGAGCGCTGCTGCAGCGGCCGGGGATACCTCCTCCCTTCACGTTACAGACACGCACACGGTTGGTTTCAACGAAGAAGTAACCTGCAAGCAGCGGACATGTAGAAGCTAGTATGGAAAAACCTGCCGTGCAGCGGCGGCTGGTGGGAGGAGGAACCAGGGAAGCACGGGGAGGTGGCGAAGAGGAGATGGCCATGGCCTCCGTAAACGCGCCCTTCCAGGTCGCCGAGGGAGGCCGCGCGGAGCCACATCCTGCGCGCGGCAGCGTCAGGGGAGCTACGGTCATCGCGGCGGCCCTGTCCCACAGGAGAACCGCGCGGCTGGTGGGAGGAGGAACCAGGGAAGCACGGGGAGATGGCGAAGAGGAGATGGCCATGGCCTCCGTAAACGCGCCCTTCCAGGTCGCCGAGGGAGGCCGCGCGGAGCCACCTCCTGCGCGCGGCAGCGTCAGGGAAGCTACGGTCATCGCGGCGGCCCTGTCCCACAGGAGAACCGAGCGGCTGGAGTGGTTCGGCTCTGCGGCGGCCGGTGGTGGAACCGCGGCGCCGCGGACGCCGGCAGGTTGCCGCGGCGGAGCCCTGACGGGTCGTCGCATCGGTTGACATGTCAACGTCCGACCGAGCCTTGCTATTTGCCCTGTTACTTGAAGGCCTCACTCTCCAATCTGTACGGTCCCCATCGTCTCGCCCGCGGGCCGCGGCAGGTATCCTGCCGTCAGAACAATTGTCCGATAATGCTTGGCAGGCATGCTTGGCCAAATGCGGATAATTTACAATCCCAAAACAATATAACATGCTCATTTCACCATCAGTTTCTAACTTCTAATTTACTATTTCTTAATTTTATTTTTCTAGCTTTAAGCTTTTTTGGATTTTTTTATCTTTTCATTGTCTGTAACAGGGCAACTTGTTTTTTCTATTTTTAATTTTTTTAAATTTAATTACGCCAAAAAAGCTACTAATTGTTACAATACAAAATAAACCAACTACAGTGAAAAAAGTCCAACTCAGCACAACCCTAATCAACTTGTTTTAACAACTTTAGACACATATCGTTTTGGACATTGACATATTTCCCAAAACTCAGTTTTAACCCATAATTTGTGTTATAATATATTTATAAAATCTAATAAAATTACAATATTATGAAAATAATTTTCGATATGATTTTTATGTATCTAATATAAATATTTAAGAAATATATCGATAGTCAAATTTTCCAAAATTTGACTATATGTATCCGAAAACAACATATATTTGTAACCGGAGCGAGTACTTTTGAAAACAGGCTGCCTTAGTCATCATCTAATTATTTAATCTTCTAAGAAACTCTGCAAACACGCCATATGCTTGCTTTGAGATTCGTAGAAACCCCCATGTTCAAAAAAACAAGTCTGTGTAACGGCCTCAATTTTCAAATTCCAGCTAAAATTAACTATTTCAACCATTTCTGAATTTTTGAGCCATTTTGTGAATCTCTCCGAATTTATAAAAGTATATTCTTATTTTCCTGAGCCTACAAGGAATTTTTAGTATTAATAAAAACACTTCTAAATTCTAAAAACATTTTATTTGGATTCCACATATTCTAGAATGCATCTTTGTGTTTTTCAGGAATTGTTGGATGTCATTTGCTATTGTTCAGAGCTCAAAAATATTTTATGGCATTTTCCAAAATAGAAAATCAAATTAAAAATCCCTAAACTCTTGATAGGCTGAAACCGAAATTCTCGCACATCTCCTTCTCTCCCCTCCAGCCCAACTGCTTGCGCTTTCAGGTGAAATCCAGCCCTGCTTCCTCCGTTTCATTCGTGTATTTCCTTGTATTACGCCTTTACTTAACCCAACAAATGGACCCTGGACCCACTTGTCATCCTCTCTCCCTAGCGTCGCCCTCTCTCTCAGCCCATTCCTCCCTCTCACCGACACGTAGGCCTGTGATCCCACTGGTCAAACCCGTCTCCCTCCTCCTGATCTTGCCAAGAACGCCGAGCCAAGCTATTGTAGCACTCGCGCCCACCATGATTCTCTTTCCCGTCTTTTCCTGTGGCATCACAAATCGAATCGATGTGACTCTTCTTTTTCTCACTGCCAGCACAACCCTCATATTTTATCCTCCTTTCTTCTGCCATTGATACCCTTCCCTCTCTTTACTTTCTATTGTCCTAGTTTCAGAGATAAGGGCGATTGAGGGTGATCATAATGGAGAGCTTTTGAAGGATGATCCCCTACTTAAGCTAAGTAAGGTGAGAAAGTAGAAACTCACTCACAATTGCATACTCTCAGAAAGAAAGTGAAAAATCTAGAGAAGGATAAGAATGATATGCTTGAGGAAATCTACCCTACTCTATAATACACCAAAATTTTCTTTACTAAATCCACCCCCTCAACCACCCCCACAGTCATGTCAAATCTAAGTCCACCCAGATTCGTGTACCAAAGTAATCCAACTTTATACAAATGAATGGCCTAGATCTCTCCTCAATCCTTCTTCTCTTACTCATTGAAGATCCTAAGGCCAGAATCATCTGGATCATGCACATCATTGAATCTCTCACGAATCCCTTCCCTCCCCACCCGCCGCCGCAGCCTCCTTCCCTCCCCATCCTGCACCGCCTCCTCTTCCGCCCCATGCGCCGGCACCTCCTCCTTCCTCCTCTTCCCTCCCCACGCGCCGCCTCCTTCTCCTTCCCTCCCCACCCCGCATCGCCCCTCCTCCCCTGCCTTGCCATCCCGCACCGCCGCCTCCTCCCCCGCGCCTCCACTCCCGCCGCTCCCCCATCTCCGCCTCTTCCCCGCGCCTCCACTCCCGCCGCTCCCCCGTCCTCCACCGCGCCGCCACTCCCTCCGCTCCCCCCGTCCTCCACCGCGCCGCCGCTCCCCCATCTCCGCCTCTCCCCCACGCCTCCACTCCCGCCGCACCCGTGTAAAAATCGGAGGCGAAAACCCTCAAACCCTAATCCCCTTGTCCCCATGGTGGAGCCCGACGCAACCGCGCCGCCTCCGGAGGTAGCGCCCGAGGAGCAGCCCCCAGCCGCCGCCGCCACGCAGCAGGAGCCCCCCGCGGCCGCCGAGGGCGAAGGAGATCACAAGAGGAAGCTCGAGGCGGGCACGGAGGCGAACGGCGCCGGCGAGGACGCCAAGCGGCCCTGCGTGGAAGGCGACGGCGCAGGTAGATCTCTCACACAACGCCTCCCACCCCACCTCTCTCTCTCTCCGCGTGTATTGTACCTAGGGTTTAATGTCTCCGAGATGATGGTAGGAATTAGCACATCATGTGCTTGTTCTGTAGTAATATGATATCATTTCTCCTGATGGCTTCTATTGTCCAATTCATGTGCATTGTTGTTATGGACCAAAGAAAGAGCCTGACTTAATCCATTCTACCCCCTTAAAAATTAAACCAAAGATAAACTCAATGGATCATCATTCATCAATGTTACTCCTGCTGGACGAATACCTATTGAAATGAAGAGTTGAGGACCTTAACTTGTTTTGGCAGCGTAGCTTATTCCTGGGAAGTTATGGTAGAATTCACTCAATTGAATGTTTGGCTATCTCTTCCTTTTACGTGGAGAATTAATTTCTGCAACCCCCACCCCCCCTCCCTCTCTCTCTCTCTTTTGCAAAGAGGAAGCAATCAAGCTGCTGAAACTCCAACCATAGTGAGTGATGAGGATGTTCTATCTGTTCTAATGGAACAACATGACCTATTTCTAAGCTCAACACGATCTCGGCTGACAAAATTGCAGGTCCACAGAATGCTCGGCCTTTTATTTGTTGTGTGACCTGTGTAATTATAAAGTCAACTATTCTCCAACCATCTGTGTTACATTTATGTTGACTAATCAGATATACGCTCCAAGTTATTATTGGTAAAAGGGATAGAAGATCATATGTATGTTATGCCCTATGTCATGGTGTTCCAGATTGTAGTAGGCTTCATTTGATACTCCATTTCATACTGAAATATGGTTAGTTGAATTAGCTACATAACTGCCTATTGCAATCTCAGCCCCTGTGTTACTCAGTAAACTGGTAGGTTTTCAAAGTGCAATTGCTCAAAGCTCAAAGGTTGTACCTTACTGTTTTAAATAACTTGCAGATTGTCCATCAAATGTGGGAAAGAAATGATGTCAAGGGTGTTATCGCAGCGATGGACAAGATGTCTGATCATGCTGTCAGTACGTTGCAACTTTTGTCTTCTGCATACCATAATTGGTGTATTGATGATTAACGATTTCTGGTAACTGCAGGTGTTGGCTGATATGGCAAGTGTTCTGATGGAGAAAAGTGAAACAATCACACTAGATTTATGTACCTCTCTCCTTCCTGTCCTCACCGACCTTCTGGAGAGTAAAACCGACAGGTAACTTCTCACCGCTGCTTTTGTGAGTGATTATGATTGCATTCTGGGATTATGTAGAAATGATCATTATTAGCACCAAAGTTTTGATTGATTAATATATGTGTTGTGCCATGCCAAGTGCCATGTCGTCTTACTTGTCATCCATTTATTTATTTATTACATTACAATCCACATTATTTCTCATGAATTAAATCTATGCAGGCATCTAGGCGTTTCATTAGAATTGTTGGTGAAATTTGTCAGAACTTTTGGGCCAGTAATACATTCAACAGTATCAGCTGGTCCATCTTCTGTGGGTGTAGATCTTCAAGCAGAGCAAAGGTATTGGTTCAGTCAACTGCTCTCCTAATATGCCATTGCTAGATTATGTAATGTGATTTTACTTGTTTGTTCATCTTAGGCGAAAGCGGTGCAACCTATGCTTCATTGAATTGGAGAAAGTGAAAAATAAGCTTCCATTTCTTACAAGGTATTGCATAATCTAAATATGATACATTATTGAAATTGTACTTTTCACCTGCACTAGCTCTGTGACTTGACTGCAATGGTAACCTGCATTTACTGCTTGAGTACTACGTTTCAAGAGTTTATTGCTCAGTAAAACCAGCCGTGCAAAAGAATGCGCAATCTGTGTACCAGACCCTATTGGTTCTCACTGCTAGAATTGACACTTTCTGAACCTTATAAACGATTAGAAGAATGTTACAACCTACTGACTTGGTTTAGTTGAGTAATCATCAATGGCTCCCACCAATCGTTATTACTATTGGATTTTTCAACCCACGTTTTTCTGAACTAAATTCGTAGCTTTCAGTAATTTTGTAAGCCTGTCGCGTTTTTTGGTTTGCATTTTCGTGATGTTCACATCTTGTTCCTTTTCATTTAACAGAAGAAAAGGGGCAGTTACAAACACAGCACAGGAGCTCAGTCTTGCCTTCCAGGAAGTTATGTAGTTGACTGACCACACATTCTAATACATATACACAGTTATATGGGAAATGTTTTGCTTCTGGTGTCTCCATGATTGGAAATCAGTTGCCATGGAGCGCTGCTCGTATTAGGGCTATCATCAACCACCAAGGACACACCAGCAGTAGATAACATTTTGTTGCTACTGTTTATGCCTTTTGTACACATACTAACCCTCGTTGATTGGCATCCTTGTCATTTGGGAAATGGGAAGAGAAGCCTTCAGAACAATGACTTCAGCCGTAGTGTTCCTCGAATGATGTTTCACCAGCTTCTGAAGATATTGCTTGGCCTCGATGGAACGATGACCGTGAGATCGAAGGCGTTTGTGCCGGCTTGTAATGCTTCGCTGGGTAGAGTCTCTTTTCTCTGTGTATCACTTATGTGAATGTGCGGTAGTTCGACAGCTTGCATTTGGTGGTTTATTAGTTGGGTTATATTATATTTATCTGGTCGATTCAATGACATGATTGAACATCATTTTTGAAGAATTGAGATCTATACTCTTGATCCATATGAGACGTGAATCTTAATGAATCTGATTGTTCGTTTTATTTTTTACAAATTTTATTTTGTTTTGTATTTTACCGTAACATTAGATTACATCATTGCTTACAGCAGAAAATAATGCAGTTCTGCGTGTAGATTATCATATTTTTAGTTAATGCAATGGCAGCATACCTCAAAAACAGAGATACGTGCAATATGAGGTCTATTTGTTTCTACTAAAACTTTCTTTTCCTGCAAATATATAAACATTATCATGATAATGTTTACCTTGATGCAGCAGCAATATAACATGTAAATTCTACAGAGCTCCATAAGTGTACTAGAAATATTTTCTGAAATAATTAATAATCAATAAGTGCATTATAGCATGATTGCATGATTTTTTGGAACAGGGGCTGTTTTAGCATTGTGATCATTACATATCTTGGCATGAGGAGATTACTTGCTATATAGCAAGGGAACTAGGGATGCATTTATAGGAGAAGATAGTAAGCAGTAAATACAGTGCTAAAATATTCCACAAGTAGGACATACGTTTTAATTTAGCTGGTGTTAAGACATCTGAAATTGATGAATATATATTAAACTGGATGGCCTTTCATTTTTAGGCTATAAAGGATTTGCCGACTTAACCAACCAGTGGATTTCTGAATGTGAGATTTAGACAGATGCTGGTTGCTACATCATGTCCATGCAGCTGCAGTTGTGCATCCATAATAGCTCAGTGCTGCATTTCTGCTTTTGATTAAGTCCTTGATCTTCCTAATTTATGTCATGTCAGCGTTGGACATCGTTTTGTGTACCTTACTAGATCACCTCTTTGCAGGTGTCAACCACAGTCACTGTTGATGAAGTACTCACTGGTTTGAAGACTTCATTCAGCTTCAGGGTTCCTGATCAAAAGTCAGGGAAGGTTGGTATACTTTTAATCTATTTTTTCTTTACTAATTCTTGATTCAGGGATTTAGCTCTGGCCTTCTAGGGTGGCTTTGCTAGCATTGCCCTGAACCAAATTGTAGTTCTATGAAACTAAGCACTTGATTCTAGCCATTATTGAGGTTAGGCTTCTGATTCTTCATCTTCTTCTTCTTGAAGTATTGTTCATTTCTGTTTCACTTTTTCCTCTCTCTTTTGCAGTGTTCTGATAAATTTTATACCCCTTTTGCTTTCGTAATCTTTTTCTTTGGGCATTGCTTCGATCAACAAGACAATATATGTGAGATGCTTGCTTTGGAGTTCAGTCTGCACTGAAATATGTGCTTTGTGGTTGCATAATCTTGGCACATGTGCTGATCTTGGAGAAATCTTCCGCAGATTGGGGTGGTCCAGTTGTTGTTGTTGCTTCTGATTCGTCATTGCTTCCTGTCAAACCTTAATGGCATAATCTTTTTTTAAAAAGGAGAAGAATTTCTTTTAATTAAGAAAGACAACAAGTAGACCGTTTCATTCAGGTTGGGGCACTGAGTTTCGGAAATAATTTATGGCATTAACATGTAGCTAACCTTAATCTTTGACCGTTGTGTACTGCTATTAATGTCGCCTGTTTTAGTATTCATCTATAAATCTTGCTTGGTTTTGAAAGGTGATCTGAAAAAAGAGAGTGGGAAAAAGAACTTGACACGATCCTCTGATCCATCTTGTTGCTTTGTATCATTTTCATTTCTACCGCTTAGTGCCCGGCAACAAACAAAATTTCTGCATAAGGTGCTAATTTTTTAAGTTTCTAATACCATGCAGGTAGTTTGCCTGTATTAGATTTTCATGTAGGCTGATTTCTATTGCTTTGGTCGACTGCATTGGCTTTGAAGTTAAAAAGTTCTCCTAAGAAGCCAAGGAGTGATGTTCTGTGTCCTCGTTGGCTTAGATGGCGATGATGTCGCCAAACAACCCAATGCGCAAGTACTCGTGGTGGTGGGATAGTCATATAGGCCCGAAGAACTCAAAATGGCTCCAAGAAAATCTCACATGTGAACTTTATTCCGTCATTATGGTTACTTATTAATTAACGTTTCCATATCTGTTCTTTGGCAAAAAAAAATAGCAACATGCAACCATACTTAATATTAACTTTAGTCGTCTATTACCAGTCTGATTGGGAGTAATTGTGTGGTGAAATCATGGAAGTATCCACACTGTCTATTGCATTGGTTGGCATCTATGTGTTGAATCCTAGATGTTTCTTGCCTTACCATTGTACAATTACCTAGGCAGTGTGTAATGTATTTTCAGATGTAAATGTGAGGATGAGGCTTTAATGATAAAGTACGGATGTAGTTGTAAGCCCTGCCTGTCATAATGTTATATGAAAACGACCCATCCCCTCATGTCTCCTGTGGAAAGTCAGCAGATTTATTTAGGAAAGCACATGAACAAGTTCAATGCTAGCATATAACATAGCAACTTACCCAAATGGACAGTCCTTTTGTTGAGATTTACATATTGCCGTGTTGGATTAGGATTTTGAAGCAGCAAGGACATGGTAGATGCTTGTGGAATTATATTTACCTTGGAAAAAGTTACATTACAGTAATATCAACCTGAATTAGTTTAGCAGCTATGGTTTAAATGAATTTCAGGTAGGGAGCATTACAAATTTTACCACATAGCAATTTTATCACATGACATTCATTTTGTTCTATCATTGATATGTGTGTTGACTACCAACACTGATGCTTCTCTCACATGTAACTTAGCTATATCAGGTTGCATTATCAATGTCATGTGGGCACAGCATGAATACGATGTTTGAGGCACTAACAATTTGGTATTCACACCAGTACCATTAAATTTGTAGACCTTATGTAAAAAATACACTAGATGAAAACTCACGTAAAAGCAAACATTATAAACTGCTGTGTTATTGTAGATATACATTGACAATAATATAATTTCCATTTTTTTCATATATATAAACATTTTCGGAAACTATTATATTACATTGTACTTCAAGTTTCATGCCCGTGTTGCATGCCATGTTGTCATGTTGATGCAACCTAGATCTGGAGATGTCTGTGCCCATTATGATCAATTTATGTGCTTTTTTGGGGGGCAGTCGTGTACTTTCTGTCATGAAACCCCGAAAAAAAACCAAAATTCCTAATATGTGAAATATATTGTGATGGATAATTTTCTTCCTTTTTTTAGAGAAGTATTAGGCATGGTGGTTTTGGCATGAACATGATTAAGTAATGAATGTCTGTTAAACAGAAATACTGTAGGAATGCCATTAATTAGGATCTTATTCTTGAAAATACTTGGGCACCACACATTAGCTGCTTGTCAGACGATTGTGAACACATGAGAAATATTTGGGAGAGATCAAACTTCTGTAACTTGAAGCGGCCAATTTTTTTTCAGATCATCATCTGCTTGATATAGTTTCCAAGTTTATTTGAGAACATAGTATCAAGTTAGACATAGAGGCAATCTTGGATGTAAATGTAGCCAAGGCAAATTCACATCTAACTTGATACTCTATATGTTAGCAATGCAAAGAAATAGCAAATTACATGTCAGTAGCTACCAATGTTTGGTGTTATCATGCACTTAAGTTATTTGGTGCTGCTATATATCTCCTCTTGTAACATTTACTAAGGTCTGAACTTCATTTGTATTGGTTAATACTTGATTCACAGATATGGACAGCAAAATCAAACTGATGATCAAGATCATTGATGAGGACGCTGACTCATTTGCGAGAAGAGCAGAAATGTACTACAGAAGGCGTCCAGAGCTGATGTCTTTGCTTGAGGAGTTATACCGTGCTTACAGAGCTTTAGCTGAAAGATATGATCATGCTGCTGGGGAACTCCGACAGGCCCATCAGAAAATGGCAGAAGCATTTCCTGATGAGTTTCAGTTAGACTTGGATGATGACCTGCCAGCTGAAACTGCATCTACAGAAACTGACACTGACAATCGTGATATGACACCATTTTTCCTCTCATTCATTAACGTCGGTGATTCGAAAAAACGTGTTAAAGGTATGTTGTACAAATTCACTTCCTCAAGTCTGAAGCTGCTGAAAGAAATACCAAGCTTGTCACAGGAAAATCAAGACCTCAAGAAGAAGATTTCATCAGTGTTAGAAAAGAGTGACAGGGCTGAATCTGAAGTTCTTTGCCTCAAGGAGGCCCTTGCACAACAAGAAGCGGAGAAGGAAGCTGCGTTTTCACAATGCCAACAATCCAGTGATCGATTACAGAACCTCAAGTCTGAAATATTGCATACCCAGGAGGAATTCAAGAGGCTGAAAGAGGAGATGCAAAATGGACTGCAGAATTTGAGCACCGCAGAGCAAAAATGTTTCATATTTCTTTATGTGACAAAAATGTTTGTTTTCTTTGTAGCCTCAAGTTTAAACAATGTGGGGATGGAGAAAGTCGTCGATGGGTGAGTCCAATGATGTTGTCGTCTCCTCAAAGGATCAGTCGTTATGTGACATTCATTATGCGACAAAAATATTTGGTCATACAATATATGAGACGTGAATCTTAATGAATCTGATTGTTCGTTTTATTTTTTACAAATTTTATCTTGTTTTGTATTTTACCGTAGCGTTAGCACGGGCACACTACTAGTAGGTTAAGTTCTCCTATACCTTGTGAGTCATGTAAGTCCTTGGTTACTAAGAGTAGGAGTTTGAAAACTACCAATGATCATTTGGACATTTGAATTCTCAACTTGAGTGCTTTCGTGGTGAAGTAGTTTATTTGGGAATTAGCCCTTGTGCTTTATGTGTTCGCACTAGAAAGGAAAATGAGTTGTTGAAATCTAATGCTTCTGTGCCATGTGATTCTTGTGTTGCCTTACATGATGAAAATGAAAAGCTTAAGGTTGCTCATGATCCCCTAGTGACTGATCTTGATAATGGTTAGATGGAGATAGATAATCTTAGGTTCATTACTAAGAACAAGTATTATTCTTGTGCTAGCATGCTTGTTAAATTGAGAACTTGAAATTGAGTCATTTCCATGGTTATTACGGCGGTGCGGCGAGGCACGGCGCCTCACCACCTTCACACAACAATATCGCTTATGGCGCGCGGCGTGACGACTCCATACACATAAGTAGCCACAACAATATTGGACTTCCGGAGGGTCTAAACAGAAGAAATATAAAGAAAAAATGAATGTATTGTAATTTCAGAAATGAAGAGGACTAAATTGCAAATTGCAGAAACCCTAAAGCAATAACTGGCGTGAGGCACGCTCAGCCTTTGCTCGCCCCCTCGCCCGCTCGCCGCCTCTCCTCTCTCGCCTGCTCGGCCACCTCCCTCCTCTCTTCCTCTCTCCTTCCCCCATCTCCTCCGCCTCCGGCGCCGGCGAGGCCGAGCCAGCTCGCCGACGGCCGCTTCCTCTTCCCGCCGCCCCCAAGCGGCAGCCGCGGAGGAGGCGGCGAAGACTCGTCGCCCGGTGAAGCAGGAGGCGGCGTGACCGTGGATCCGGCTGCGGCGACGGCGGATCCGGCTGCGGCGTGGGCAGAGGCAGTGGATCCGGCTGCGGCAAGGGCGGATCCGACTACAGCGACAGCGGAGGCAGTAGATCCGGTGGCGGCGACGGCGGATACGGCACACCTCCATATCGTCCGGACGGGATGGAGCCTCCGGTCCGCCACGGCGATATGGCGACGAGATATCGCCGATATCTCGACGCCATAACAACCTTGGTCATTTCACATGTGTAGAGCAACAAGTGATTGCTAGAACTGAAATTAGTAAGGTAGGATCTAGTCCTTGTAATAGTTGCATAGCCACTAAAAAATTGCTTAATGATAACCTAACTTTTTGCAATAATTGTACTAAGTTGACAATTGAGCTAGATGCCTTCAATAGGATTTTGCTAGACAAATATGAGAAAGGCAACCTTGCCGTCTTAAATGCATCTAAAACAATAGAATCATCTTGTGCAAACTGAACTAGCTTAGAAAATGAAATTGATGCTTCGCACTGCATACTTACTAAGAAAGCATCATTGATCTTTTGCACATCTTGTATTGCATTGAGAAATAAATTTGAGTCTTTAAACAAAGTATGCAGTGATATGCGTGTCATTAGATGCGAGGACAACTTTGACAGCTCTGTGCCAGCACCAGGAACAGTTCATTCTTCAAGTAAGACGTCCTCTCTCCTGTAATACAATGAATAACTGATTTTAATCAATTCTGCCTATTACCGAAATATACTAAAGTTCAGATAACCTTAACCACTGAAGATATATTTTAAACTATTTTAACAACCGCAATGTACTAGTCTTCAAGGTCTTTGATCACAAAATCATGGACCACGTCTTGTATGATCTCCACCAACATGGCTGCCCTGGAACATAATTGTTAGATAAGTCATTGAGCAGAAAATGCTTCAACATGCAATTTTTTTAAGCAAGAACAGATGTTATTTATTTTGACTCTGAGTTTCAGTACCAACTCGAGTTTCCAAGGAAACTGAACTTTGACATATCTTTCTGCAACATAGTCCAAATTAACTAGATTTCATTTTAGAACAGTGCTTGTTATCAGCACAACGGTGACCACAAGAACTGCGAAGTGCATCTGATGTGATGGTAGAAACAAAAACAGAAGTTGAGCTCCCTCAACTTCAGGAGTTAGGCTTTCAGTTTCACCAATAATCTCCACATGAGCAGCTTCCATCGTGAAAGCAATGGAACCGGTGTGCATCTCTGACGGTGATCTCCCTACGAGTCATAGCAGAGATTATCTTGATGGCATTATGACAGTCTCCGCATATCCTCAGATTTTTCATCACAAGTATAGGTTCTCCTTCTTTCGTGTTAATCAAGCCAAAGGCCACCGCAAGCTTCTCGCTATGGTGCCTCAACCTTGTCTCCCCTTCTGCTGCCTGAGCTTTTGCCAACGCCCATCTCACATCTGGCACATACCCTGCAAGCTTCATCTTCTTCGACATCACCTCCAAGAATTGGTATACCACTTTGATTCTAGGATGTGAGACATCATTGGCAACAAACACATGAATTATTCTTCCAAGCTCTATCCAGCTGCAGCCAGGCTTCTTTCTAATGCCCCGATCTCTCATGAGCTTCCTGATTTTTGCAGCCTCTTCCCACTTGCCAGCACTAGCATACATATTTGAGAGCACAACAGGTGCTGATGCGTTTGAAGGACTCAAATGGAGAATCTCTTTGGCTGCTCTTGCTCCAAGCTCCATGTTTCCATGTGTCCTGCAAGCACCGAGCAAGGAAGTCCAACCAACTGAACTGAGGTTAAAAGGCATTTTCATTATAATCTCCTCAGCCTCCTCAAACTTCTTGGCACGGGCAAGTAGATCAATCATGCAAGAGTAGTGTTCTTCGCAAGGTTCTATGCCATATTTCTGCTTCATTGAGTTGAAATAGTCCCAGCCTTCATCGACTTTTCCAGTGTGGGCACATGCTGATAGCACTGAAATAAAGGTAATGCCTGTCGGTTCATATTTTGAATTCAGCATGTCTTTGAAGAGTCTGAGTGCTTTAACAGCATGTCCATGTTGTGCAAGGCCTGCAATAATCGAATTATAGGACACAGTGTTCTTCTCTGTCATCCTGTCAAACAACATCTTGGCCTCAGCTACCTTTCCACATCTTGAATACAACGTGATCATCGCATTGTCAACAGAAGTCTGATTGCCTGGTATGTCAGACTTGATCACCAATGCATGTAGCTGCTTCCCTTGTGACGGTGATGACATGCTGGAGCAGGCACTGATCACAGAAACAAAGCTGCAATCATCTGGGCAAAATCCAGCTCTTTGCATTGCTCGGAAGCAAAGAAGCGCGTCCTCAGAGACCTCCTCATGCAATGAGTATGCAGATATAAGTGTGTTCCATAGCACCAGATCAGGCGTGTCAACCTCATCGAATGCCTTCCTTGTGTCCTGAATACGACAACATTTAGCATACAAATCGACAAGGCCACTCGCCACATGTGGGTCTTGACTGAACTTGCTCTTGATCAGTCTGCCATGGAGCTCCATCCCAGCATCCAAGTCCTGTGCTGCAGCGAACGCTGACAGCACGCTAGCCAGAGTACAAGTGTCTACAGTGAATCCCCGCCCTGCCATGTCCTCGAACAGCTCCATAGCCTTCCAGCCATGTCCATGCTGTCCATACACCGCGATCATACAGTTCCACGACACATGGTTCCTTGCGCTGTCACCCATATTCGCGAACACCCTCTCGGCCTCTTTCAAGAACCCACCCTTACCATACCCACTCATCAACGAGTTCTTGACGGAGACGTATGCATCGAGCCCAGACATGACAGCAAAAGCATGAAGCTGGGAGACAACAGAAATGCCGGTCGTAGCAGATATGACAGAGGACACGGTGAAACCATCAACAGAGAGGTCCTCACGGCGCATGCTCAAAAACAGCCGGAGCGCGTCCGCGGCGAGTCCAGCCGATGCAAAGGAGGCGAGGAGCGTGTTGTAGGAGACGAGGTCCGGGCAGGGGATGCGGGCGAAGAGCGCAGCGGCGAGGCGCGGGTCGCGCCCGTGTGCGGCGAGGAGGGCGTTGTGGGAGAAGACGTTGGGGCGGGGCATTTCGTCGAATAGGCGGCGGGCGAGGCCAGGGAGGCCGAGGCGGGAGTAGAGGACGAGCAGGTGGTTGGCGAGGAAGGTGGTGGGCGGGAGGTGCGACTTGGCGTATCGCGCGTGCAGGGCGGCGCCGGAGGCCAGGTCGCCGGCGGCCGCGCTGGCCCTCAGGAGGGCGACGAACTGGGCCTCCACCGCGGCGCCCTGGCCACGGGCGCAGCGAAGGGTCATCTAACTAAAGTGACTGGAGGCTTTAAAGGGTCGAAAATAAATACAGGTTGGTCATCTAACACCAGCTTTCCAAAAAAGAGCTTCTCTACTTCTTTATTTTCATTTTGTTCGGACATATCATGTATTTCACTTCTCTTGTTTTCATCTCGCGTACCACCATTGCTGGGCAGGTTGGTACATATCTCTCATCACTGCTCTTTATTGTTAAGATATAGGCCTGCTTCTGCTGTTATTGTTATTGTTAAGATGATAAACTGTTTCTAAGTGTCAAAAAATTGTGGGACTGGGATGCCCTTGAGGTATCACGTCATTCTGAAATGGAACTTATAATTGTTGCAAAAACAAAAAAAGCCATTGCTGGGCAGAGTATGCGTCGGTACATATTTTTAAAAAAAGATTTACAAATTTTAAATCAAAATAGTTAACATTAGGCCATAGCGAATCTGTACCAACCTATAGAAATAAATCAAATTGAAGATTATATATAGATATAAACTTAAATATTAGGTATGGCAAATTTTTTTTTGATTTATTTTTAGGCTATGCTTTTTTAATTGCAAGGCAGAAGCGCACGCGTACACACCACCACTAGCACGCATACCACACACACGAATGCTCCATCTAACCACACACCTAGAAATAGGGTGGTCGAGGATAAATTTATAACCTCGCAAATCTTTTATTGAAATACACTCGTATGTGTATAAAGGTGGATACTAGAAATTGAAAATTGGTGAGTGGAGTCGTATACCCATAACACAATCCACCAAAAGGTGGTTCTCTAGCACTACTACAGAAAAGGTCATCACAGACGGTTCAAAAACGTCATCACAGACGGTTTTGTGAACCATCTGAATTTATGGGTCAGTAATACTACGAGATCATCACAGAAGGTTTTCGAACCGTCTGTAGTGCAAATATTACAGACGGTTTTTTAACTAAAAACCGTCTGTGATAGTTATAATCACAAACGGTGATATATAGTTATCATAGATCACCGTCTGTGATTATAACTATCACAGACGGTTTTTAGTTAAAAACCGTCTGTGATATTCCCTTCTACTCCTAAACCTATTTCTGTTTATTGGCTAGCCTCAGGAAATGCTAGCCATGCTCTCTGAAACAAGCAGATCAACACGTACATGTATACATCTAATTCACATTTCAATTCATTTTCACAAACATAAAACATCCATTTTTATTAAGATTAGAACCTACCATTACAATATCTCAAAACAACGAGCAGGTTACACAACAAGAATAGAGAAAAAATAAAGATCATCTATGCCTTCTCGCCCAAAATAAAGATCATCTATGCCTTCTCGCCCCTGATGCAACGCATGAGCTGGATGTCTTTGACGCCCACCATCGTCGGCGTTGATTGAGCGTCTGTACGGTTGGCACGAGCTAGTTACTTCTACGGTGTCTTGCCTCCCGTAGACTTGTGCGTCATCTGCAAGGAGGAGGACAGCAAGGAGGAGGAGGAGAACAGCAAGGAGTAGGACAGCAAGGAGGAGGAGGAGACCAGTAAGGAGGCTGGATTTTGGTTATATTTATAGGGGAGGGAGGGGAGGGAGAGGCGGGAGTTCAAAATTTTTGGCGCGGTAACGAAGAGGCAGAGCTACGATCCGTGGGGTGAGGATTGGTGGATTTCTATTTGCTATAATTGGGTTGAGGAGGATCGACGGGCCCAGCGGTCAGATTACCACAGGCGGTTCTATATATAGAACCGTCTGTGAATTAGAGCACAAAATTTTATATACCGATGCAATATAAACAACTAGTCTGAAACGATAAAATAACAAAATTTATATGACTTATATATACTCATTTGAAAGGTTTCGATGAGATCTACAATTTTTCAGTTGAAGAAAAATCCAAATTCCGAAAGAAAGACCAATAAAAAAGGAAAAATAGAAACCAAAAACTTGCGACGCAGGTTTAGGTCCAAGGATGGCCGATTTTCAGGTCTTGGAGGGCGACGAGCGCAAGCGGGTCATTTTTTGAATCGGGCTCGTCGTTAACTTTCCAAAAAGTACAAGAACGTCGAAAACAGACACCGTATGCAAAAGTTATTCCCGTTTTACTGAAGGTGTCTTAAAACTGAATCATATTCGGACTTAGGCGGGAAAATATGAAATTTTGAAGGATTGCAAGGCGGGAAACGTATCACAGACGATTTCTATTATAAAACCGTCTGTGATACTGGAATATCACAGACGGTTTTGATATTCCAGATTATTATCACAGACGATTTATAATAAAAACCGTCTGTGATATTCCAGTATCACAGACGGTTCAGCGGTAAGAACCGTCTGTGATACTCCTTTTTCCCGCCACAAATACCACGGACGGCCTCCAAATTAAAACCGTATGTAATAGTATACATCACAGGCGGTTTCACAAAACCGTCTGTGATTTGGCGTCTAGTATTAGACTTTCTGTAGTAGTGTAGGCGTATGAAAGCATAGCCCTTTATTTATCTTGTTAGCGGCATCTCTAGACAAAGAAAAAGAATTCTTACGTTTGCATCCAAGGTACAGCAGAATACTTCTCTCCTAGGAGTTCTATCTTCGAAACAACATATATTACATTTGGCAAAGAAAGCATCATTAGTCTTTGCAACAATGCTAACATAACGCTTTTCCCATCATTCTCCTACAACAATGTACCTCCTTAAATAAGTATCTGTTCCTACATGCATCTTTTACAGATCCATGCATATATGGACACAAATTCTACTGTCATATGCACTCAAAGTATAAACTGTCTGCATCCAAACTTGAAGGTGGTGTCCATTTACCCCTCGAACATTTCCAGCAGCTGTGACTCCAGCTGCTCGACGCTGTACCTCGCGGACTTCTGCTTCTTCTCCGAGTAGTTGTCCATCTGCATTCGGTACAGTGGGATAACCTTCTGAGCAATCGCCTCGCGCAGCTTTTGCCGGATCAGGGGATCAGTGACCTTCCAAGTCTTCTGCACATTGTAGGTCATCTCGAAACAAGAAGTAAACTTATCAAACAATTGATGGGGCCACAAAAATGTAGGGACTAGAGCTCGCCTTTCGAAAGAGGACATAACCGGTGCCCAAGAAGCCTCCACATAGCTTTTCATGAACCGATCGAGTTGGTCATGGCGTTGCAAGAGCCAGCTTTGTCCTAAAATTATCCCCAAATCTATATATTTATTTGTTTGCTCAAGCATGAAGTGCACATTGTTCAAAAGGAACACCTGTTGCTGCCCTTGAAGTCCCAAACTCCTGGAGTTCCTGTCCAGCATGAACTCCAAAGACGTGATCAGTTGTGTCACTAGTTGGCCAAATTCATCCGGATTACCCTTTAGCATCAGATAGACTGTGTTCTTCTGTTCAACCAGCAATCCCAAATGATCCATAATATGCCGTGTAATACGATGGACACCGGTGTCAGTGATCATCAAACATTGCGATCTCAGCAAATCGTTTAGTTCGACAACTAGCTTGACAAACATAGCTGACAGTCCATTTATAAGCACTTCGCCCTCGGCAAGAATGAACTCCTTAGTTTGCCCCGAGAACAACGCTAAGATTTCCGGCATGGCATACTTCAGTTCTTGGTACATCATCACCACATTTACCATTTTGGATGGATCAAGCTTCATTGCCGAATGACCATCCTTGCAGGAGGGTTCATTTGGTGGTCCCACCTGAATGTAGATAGAACTAGCAGAGTTCAGCAACTTCATAACTGATACCTTCGCAATTGCCAAGAAATAGTCCTCCTTGAGTGTATTGAAGGAACCAAAATCATGCACAATCAACTGCCTTCGCATTTCAGTGAGAACTCCGATGTTGACCCGCATTGCTGATGTCCAGACTCTCTGTAGCATTTCTCTGGATTCCCCAACGTGACTACCCAAAATGTTACCAATGTCAAGAATTTCGATGTACCTGCTTGGTATTGGACAAGATAACAAATTCAAAATAAAACATATCAGATGAAGAAATTTATCACTAAATAACAGAAAAAGGATAAAAAATTTCGT
Organism: Dendrocalamus latiflorus; assembly: GCA_017311315.1. Taxonomy (NCBI): domain Eukaryota; kingdom Viridiplantae; phylum Streptophyta; class Magnoliopsida; order Poales; family Poaceae; genus Dendrocalamus; species Dendrocalamus latiflorus. The sequence goes on from CM029647.1 coordinate 40,675,011, forward strand.
AGCTCATTTTATTACTGTTTAAAGGATCCTAATGGGTTTGGATTTTTGAGGAGGGTATAAGGTTGAATGTTCAACAAACTCAAATTACTTGCCCTAGGTACAGTTAAGTGGAGCTGCATGAATATGCATAATACTACTTGTGCAGCATGAGCAATTGATTGAATCGGGTTTTGAGAAACAAACACACGCATAAATATACCTTGCGAGTTGAGCGCAGTGTTCATCGAAAGCTCCTCGGAGCATGTGTTCATACCCGGCGTCAATCATGACGCCGGCAATGTCGTCGAGGATGATCGAGGACTTGAGGTCGATGTATGTCATGCCTGAGAATGTTTTGTCACTTTGCACTGTTCTCTCCTCACCGAGAGCCGTGTAGTAGGCGTCGAAATTGGCATCTTTCGTGCCGCTACTATCGCCAATGAGAGAACTGGAGGAGCTCGGCCAGGAGGACGCCGAGGTAGAAGCAGAACAGCCGCCGCAGATGGACCTGACGGACTCCCAGATGGAGGCAGGCAAGCAGGCCAGATGGGCGTCGGGTCTCCAGATCTTGAGATGCCAGAACTGCATGGCGAGGGAGGACATAGTCGTGGTGAGAAGGGATTTCGCGCGGTCATGCAGTCGCAGATGTCCGGACGCCACAGCGGGGTGGCGCAGCAGGTGCAGCAGGTTCTTGGCTGCGGCGAGGTAGTTGTCGAGCCGCCGCGTGAGGTCCGGGAAGAACTCGCTTGCGCTGGGGTTCCGGCATCTCGGCGCCACGATGGACCTCTCAATCTCGTCAAGAAACAAGCTTAGGATCTGCTCCTGCTTGGGCGCGGCTGCAGCGGCCGGGGTTGCCTCCTCCCTTCACGTTACAGACATGCACACGGTTGTCAGATTAACACACAGGTTTCAAGAGCCGGGGCAAAGAACACAAGGCGCTGCTTGCAAATACACTTTGTTGGACGGTGAACAGTTCGTCCGACAAAACCAAACACAACGTGAACACAGCGGAAAAAGAAAAACAGAGGCGTTTTTGCGGTGCGATCCAACTGCACCTTCTCGGGATTGTCACCTTGTATTAGCACACAACTTGCTAAATCAAATTCACCTACTTTTCAGGCTTACACAGATAGATTACCAAAACAAAAATATAACCTACCAACCTAATCACGTTGAGAGATCGACACTTTACGAACGGAAGATATGCTAAAAGATAACATAACGTAACCAGCTTAAAACTAACATTCACCTCTCTAAGTTGATTGTTCCTTTTTCACCGCCCCTATCCCATCCTTTTCACTCATCACCAGAAATTTTAACCTTCCCAACGGCTTAGTTAGAATATCTCACATCCTAAGTTAGTTGTTCCTTCTTCACAGCCCGCATCCCGATCTTTTCCCTCATCTCCAGAAATATGAACCTTCCCAATGGCTTAGTCAGAATATCTGCAAGCTGTTCATCAATGCTGACATGTTCGACTTCAATTTTGCCTTCTTCCGCACATTCAGTGATATAATAAAATCGAGTGTCTATATGCTTCTATCATGATGCATCAGATTCTTGTATAGAGAAATAGTAGACTTCTTGTTGATGTTCAGCATCACCTTATTAGGACTGAGGTTCAAGAGATCCCCCAAAAGAGATTCCAACCAAACCCCTTGACACTCCGCAGTTGCTACTGCTATGGGCCTGTTTGGGAGAGCTCCACCACTGAAAATGTGGATCTGGAGCAGCAGCTCCACCATGGAGCAGCTCCACTGTGGATCTGGGATCCCACCATGGAGTGTTTGGCTTGTACAGCAGCTCCAGATTCACGAAATTGAGGTTTTTGTGGGAATGGCCACTTTTGGTGGGATGGGGTGTGTAACCAGTGGCATTGGTGGGTAATTACCACCCAACTCCACGGTGGAGCACCCCTTGAGGAGCTCTATGAAATCCATGGATCTGGCCCTCAGATCCAGGATTTTGGTGGATCTAGATTTCGCGGGTAAAATTTCATGGAGTGAAGCTGTTTTTCGTGGATCTGGAGCTGGTGGAGCTCTCCCAAACAGGCCCTACATACTCAGCTTCACACGAGGATAATGCAACAACCCTTTGCTTCTATGATAGCCAGCTAATCAGGTTTGATCCTAAAAATGAAAACATGTATGTTGTGCTCTTATGATCATCAATGTCGCTGGCCATGTCACTGTCGCTATAACCTATCATGCGAACCTCTTCCCCATTCTTTTTCTTTACATAGCAACAACCAAAAGCAAGTGTACCTTTGACATACCTTATTATGTGCTTCACTGTAGCCATGTGTTTGGTCATTGGTGACTCCATAAATCGGCTCACAATACTAACCAAAAAAGCTAAATCTGGCCTAGTATTTGTGAGATATCTCAGGCTTCCTACTATGCTGTTGTACATAGTATTATCAACCGGTGGTGCAAATCTCTATTTGCTTAACTTGAGTCTTGCTTTCATTGGAGCTTGAGTTGGGTTGCAACTATCCATGCCGTAGCTCTGAAGAACCTTCTTTGCATACGCTTCTTGGCAAAGGAAGATGTTACCTGATGTTTGGCTGACTTCGATGCCAAGGTAGTAACTCAAGAGGCAAAAGTCACTCATTTTAAAGATCTCATGCATCTGCTTAGAGTTCCACGCTCTTGGGGCTTGTCTCAAACCATACAGAGCTTTGTGTAGCTTCAATACTTTGCGTTCACTGCCTTTTTCAACGAAACTTGGTGGTTGTTGTTCATAGATTTGCACCTTCAGATCCCCATTTAAGAAGGCTGACTTAACATCCATGTGATGAAATCGCCATCCCTCTTGAGTTGCTGGAGCAATGAGTAACCTCACCGTTTCCATCCTCGCAACAGGAGCAAATACTTCTTCAAAGTCTATGCCTTTGTTTCTGGACATAGCCTTTGGCCACTAGACGTGCCTTGTGTTTTACCACTACTCCAGTCGAAACCTTCTTTACCTTATATACCTACTTGAGCCCCATTGCTAAATGATCAACTGTGGGGTCTACCAAACTCCATGTTTGGTTGTTATGGATGGACTCTATCTCCTTTTGCATGGCATATCTCCATCTTTCCTCCTTGTCTGCCGCTTGGAACGTCGCTAGTTCTTCTGCACCTAGAAAACAGATGCCAAAGTACTCAAGATGTACTAGCTCGATGGCGTCGTAGAAAACCTAAAGTGTGTGCATCTGCATTGGAGCTTCTCTGGACTATGTTGGGGTTGCTTCGTTTTCTAAAACCCCTACCGGTGTGATTGGTGTGGACACTTCTATCGGGTCCCCTTCCTCATTTGATGCTTTTGGATGTTCTGTGGTGAATGGTGCTTGATGTGATTCATGTTCATTGATGGCAACCGATGAACCAACCTCATACATCACATGGAAGATCTCCCTTGATGAAGCTTCCTTAGCCTATAGCATGGTGTCCCAGTCCCACACACTCTCTTCTTCGACAATCACATTGCGTGTGATGCATACCCTCCTAGTAGCCAGATCAAACGCACGATATGCCTTCAAACTGCTTTCATATCTGACGAACACCATCGGAGAACTGCGGTCTGCAAGCTTGCTTATGTGGCCACCCACCTTCTTCACATGTACTACACTTCCAAAGATGCGCATGTGGTGTACCACTTGCTTCTTCTTACTCCATGCTTCATACGGGGTCATTCCAATCATGCTTCTGGTCGGTGCCTGATTCAAGATAGAGACATTGGTTGTTACGTCTTCTACACAAAATTCCCCAAGCACATTCACGCTTTTCATCATACTATGTGCCATGGCTACCACCATTTGATTTCTTCGCTCAACAACCCCATTTTGCTGAGGGGAATAAGTGGCTGTCAAGTACCTTCTAATCCCTATCTGCTCACAATAAGTGGTAAAATCATCCGACCCAAATTCACCTCCCCGATCGGTGCGAAGTGCCTTCAATTTTGTGTTGTCTTCAATCTCGCCAGCCATCTTGATCTTTTTGAAAGCTTGAAACACATACTCTTGGATTTCAGTAGTACAATCCACATGTACCAGCTGTAATCGTCTACTGACGTAGGAAGAATTTGTTTCTAGCTAGCATGGGGGGATTGGTCCGCAAATGTCAATGTGTACCAGTTCCAAAACTTGGCTTGCTCTAAAATTTGCCATCTACGGGAATGGTATGCGTCGTTGCTTTCCAACGAGGCCTTCATCATAGATTTGTTCCACATGGCTTACCACTGGAAGACCCTCCACTAGACCCTCCTGGCCTAGTTTTCACAAAGCTTGAAACTTCAGATGCCCAAGGCACCCATGCCACCTCTAGGCTTCAACATCAAGTCATGCTAATAAGCATACTGGATGTGTAGAGTCAAGGTTGAGGGCATACAATCTATTTTGAGCCCTCTTGACAAGAATTAACAAGCACTTTTGCCAACCGAACACATGCAAATGACCTTCTTCTATCACAACCTTACACCCACACTCCTTGAGCTTACCCAAGCTAATAATATTTCTTGTCAGCTCTGGGATGTAATATACATCCATCAACACATTGTGCTCACCGGTACATCCTTCCATCAGTATGGTGCCACGGTCGCCAATCGTCACAGTAGATCCATCCCTGAACCTAACTATGCCGCAGACCAATGTGTCCAACTCAACAAACTACTTCCTGCTTCCGGTCATGTGGTTACTTGCTCCCGTGTCCAGGTACCAAACACTTCCATTCTCATTGTCATTCACTTCGAGATGAAGTTGAACCTTTTCTTCCGCGAGACACACTACATCTGTGGTGGTAACCTCCTTGGTGAATCGTCCCCTTCTCTGCCATGTGTGCTTTTTCTTTCTTGGGTTTATTGCAATCAGATGCAAAATGCCCAAACTCTGAACAATTGAAACACTGGATCTTTGATATGTCAAACTTATGGTGTAGTTTTATATCAACAATAATGTCACGCCCTCTTCCTTGGCTGTGGCCTCGCCCTCGGCCATCGCTGTGACCACCACCCCTCTTTGCATTACCACTAGAGCCTTTTCCACTTTTCTTTTCATTTTTGGCTAGGGCCTCCCATTGAGCACGTGAGAGCATTAGTTGCTTCCCCTCCTCCTTGTGATGATGACGCCCCTTCTGACTCTCCTCGAACACCCTCAGACGTCCAATTGCCTCTGTCAGGGACATCTTCGACACATCTCCAAATTGTTCAATTGTGCTCACAATTTGAAGATATCTGTTAGGGATTGCACTAAATAACCTCTCGATGGTTGCAGAATCCTGCAGATCAATGCCAAGAGATCGGATCTCACCCACCAGGCTAGTGAGTTTTTGAGAGAACTCACCAATGTTTTCTGAATCCTCCATGATCAGCCAATCAAATTGTTGTTTCAACACCTGAGCTCTTGCATTTTTGACACGATCTTCTCCAACACACATCTCCCTGATGGCATCCCATGCCTCTTTTGTCGCTTCTTTCTCCGCGATGGCCATCATCATGGCATCCAGCTCCGCTTGGGATATCGTGGCCAAGGCACCCTAATCTTTCTCATGTTCGACCAATGCTTCGCCTTCAATCGTCGCCCACACACCAAGTGAATGCTTTATGGTCTTCTTCACAGCCCACAGATTGTAATTTGTGTCGTTCAGCAAAGGATACTGAATTGGAACAAGCCCTCCTCTCGCCATTACTCGCAATGATGATTTCTTCTTGAGAGCGTATGCAATTGGCAATACGTGATTGATTGATCCAAGGAATCAATACACATATATACTCAAGCTTCTCTTATCTCATCACCGGTTTATGGAGACAGTACCCGGGAGATTAGGAAGGCTAGAGACAAGCACGGAGGGCCAGTCTGAGAAGGACAGCAAGCCACAGCGCATGTGTCGGACATGCTACAGTCGCATGTATGGAAGGAGCAGAAACATGCGCTAACACCCCCCGCAGACGGAGCTACGGTTGGCTGCACGTTCAGGCTGGAACGAAAGTCAGTGAAGACGGGCGTGGGCAGCCCCTTGGTAAAGATGTCGGCGTACTGAGAGGCGGTAGGCACGTGCAGGACGCGAACCTCGCCAAGGCTGACGCGCTCGTGAACGAAGTGCAGATCGATCTCGATGTGCTTGGTCTGTTGATGCTACACCGGGTTGGTGGAGAGGTAGACGGTGCTGATGTTGTCGCAGTAGATGACGGTGGCCCGTCGAGGAGGAAGATGTAACTCATGAAGGAGTTGTTGTAGCCAGCAAACTTCTGCAACAGCATTTGCAACTACACAGTACTCTGCCTCAGCGCTGGATCGAGAGATGGTGAGCTGACGTTTATATGACCATGACATGAGATTATCACTGAGGAAGACAACATAGCTTGAGGTAGACCGGCGCGTATCAGGGTAGCTGGCCCAATCTACGTCAGAGTAGACAACCAGATCCACAGAGGAGGACTGGTGAAGCAGTAAGCCATGATCTAGGGTCCCAGAGATGTAGCGTAGAATCCTCTTCATGGCCGCCAGATGTGGAGCACGTGGATCATGCATAAACAAGAAAATCTGCTGAATGGCGTAGGTGATGTCTGGCCGAGTGAATGTGAGATACTACAGAGCACCAGCAATACTGCGATAATCAGTGGGGTCATCAACCGGATCGCCATCAGCAGAGAGCTTCCCTTCAGTGTCGACCGGAGTGTTGCACAGCTTGCAATGAGTCATACCAGCATGGTCCAAAATGTCAAGGCAATACTGGCGCTGGGAGAGAAAAAGGCCCTCAGGACAGTGCGAGATAGAAACACCCAAAAAATGATGCAGCTCACTGAGATCCTTCATAGAGAACTCTGACTGAAGGGAGAGATGACCCATTGGAGAAGAGCCGGGGTGGATGCTGTGACAACGATGTCATCCACGTACAGGAGCAGGTAGATCAGGTCAGTTCCACGGTGCCAAACAAACAGGGAAGCATCTGATTTAGTCTCCAAAAAACCAATAGACTGAAGATAGGTGGCAAAACGACTGAACCATGCCTGAGGTGCATACTTGAGCCCATACAAAGACTTGTTCAGATGGCAGACATAGTCCAGATGAAAAGGATCCACAAACCCAGAAGGCTGACTGCAGTAGACTGTCTCTTATAACGTGCCGTGAAGAAAATCATTCTTGACATCAAGCTGGTGAATGGGCCAATTGCGCTAGGCTGCGGACGGTAGTAGGCTTGACAACTGGACTGAATGTCTCAGAAAAATCAATGCCGGGGCATTGAGTGAAACCCTGAAGAACCCACTGTGCCTTGTACCGATCAAGGGTCCCAGCGGCTTGAAATTTGTGCTTTGTAGATCCACTTGCCAGTAACGAGGTTGGTGTTGGGCGGACAGGGGACAAGATCCTACGTATTGTTGGAGCGGAGGGCGGAGTACTCCTCCTCCATGGCTGCCCTCCAATGAGGATCAACCAGTATGGCACGGTAAGTGCACGGCATTGGAGAGAGCACCTCGGCATGGAGGTCGAAGTGCTGCTTGGGCTGTCGGAAACTGAACTTGCCACGAGTAGTCATGCCGTGAGTGTTGACAACCGGGGTGGTGGGTACGGTAGAAGCTGGAAGCTCCCTCGATAGAGGAGCCATGCTCGGTTGGACAACCGTAGTCAGCAGAGGAGCTGTGCTTGGCTGGGCAGCCGTAGTCGGCAGCCCGGCGAAGGTCGGGAGAACCCCTGACAGAGGGGCCAAGCTGGGATGTGTAGTTGGAGGCGGCACAACCGGAGTGGAAGATGGCCCAGAGGAGCGCGCCATGGCTGGTCCATCAGCTGCCCCAATACGTGCAGCTGACCAAGGAGACGCATGGGCTGGACTACCAGGCGTGTTGGTCGTGTCGACGGGCGTCGGCGCCAACGACGTAGTCACCGCCGAAGAGGGCCGAAGAATGCCGATGGGGGGCGGCAAGTCTACACAATCAATCTCCAAAAAATCAAGATTAGTAGCCTCAAAGTTAGCCATCGGTAAAAGGGCAAATGGAAACGTGTACTCCTCAAAGACGACGTGCCGGGAAACAATGAGACGGTTGGTGGAGATGTCTAGGCAGTGATAACCCTTGTGCTTAGAAGAATAGCCCAAAAAGACACATAAGAGCATCTCCAAGAGATACTCTATATGGCTCTTAATATTTAAATTTTAGAGTTGAATGGTAAGAAGTAGCTCCAACAGATTCCCAAATAGACTCCCAAAAATAGAACACACCCAAAAAATGGGCTCTCGCTCTCTACTTATAGAGGATGATCTAGGCTCCCGATACTGTTTTTCTGGTTTAGGGTATCTGTTGGAGGGAATGATTATTTTGGGACCTTATATCGTGGTTAGGATCTGTAAAAAGAGATTTAGGGTGTGAATTTATTGGGCATCTCTTGGAGATGCTCTAAAGTGGAGCGCGGGGACAATTTGTGAGAGGCAGTGGCAGAAAGATTGGGGATAACAAGTGCAACCAAAAACTCGGAGGTGATCGTAGGATGGGTGTGTGTGCCATGGAGGGCAAAGTAGGGTGTCTGAAAGTTCAAGGTTTTGGTTGGGTGTTGATTTGGGAGGTAGGTGGCAGTGTGTAAGGCTTCGACCCAATAGGCGGCGGGAAGGCTGGCTTGAAAAAGTAGGGAGCGCATGATGTTGTTTGTAGTGCAGATGATGCGTTCGACGCGGCCATTTTGGGAAGAAGTGTAGGGACACGACATGCGAAGGTGGACACCATTGGAAAGGAAGAAGAAGCGGGAGGTGGAGTTGTCAAACTTGCGGCCGTTGTCACATTGAACAGCCTTGATGGTGGTGGCAAACTGGGTGTGAACATAAGAGAAAAAATTAGAGAGGGTAGTAAAAGTGTTAGACTTAAGACACAATGGAAAGGTCCACAGAAAGTGAGAGCAATCATGAAGAATGACAAAATAGTATTTGTAGCTCGATACACTTACAATGGGGGAGGTCCAAAGATCACAATGAATAAGATCAAAATTTGCAGTAGCTCGAGAGCTAGAAGAAGAAAAAGGCAATCTAACATGGCGGCCGAGTTGGCAAGCATGATAAGTGGACCCGGTCTCGCCTTTATTTAAAGGTATACCATAACAGCTAGAGAGATGTGAAAGGGCCTCACGGCCGGGATGGCCGAGGCGGCGTTGCTGGAGGTGTGGGCGACAAGGGCTTTGGGCGCGTGCGGGTGGAGGCAAAAGGGGTAGAGATGTCCGGAGCTATTGCACCTGGTGATCACGCTCTTGGATTGAAGATCCTTCACAGAGAAGCCAAAGGGGTGAAACTCGACAGAACAAGAATTATCAATAGTAAATTGCCAAACTGAGATAAGATTTTTAATAAGCTGGGGAGTAACTAGGACATTGTGAAGCTGAAAGTTAGAAGTAGGAGTAATAAAGCTAGCTGCACCAGTTTGTGTAACAGGGAGTAAATGGCCATTGCTGACAACAATAGAGGAGGGAGTATGATGGCTAGGAGGGTGGGCAGTGGAGAGAATACCGGCATCCGAAGTCATATGAGAAGTGGCACCCATATCCATATACCATTCACTCGACGGTGGTGGATGTAACGTTGCCGTGGTGAAGGCGTTGACCAAAGCCTGCTGGTTCCAATGCGTTGTGCCGCCAAGAGGTGTCCAAGTCGGTGTAGCAGGTGTGCTGACGGCAGGAGGCGCTGGCGGCGACAAAGGAGCCGACGCTGGTGGAAGGTGGCCCATCGTGCCAGCGAAGGGAACCCCTGGATGGGGGCCCAACAGACCAGGAGCAGGCGCGCCACCACGCAGCCTGGGCCACATCTGAATCGTCTTGGCCCAGGGATTGTAGGGGGAAGGCCATGGTGCCGGGGGCGGCTATTGGCGAAGAAGCCTTGGCCACCATTGTTGCCAGAGGAATTGTTATTGCCCCCGGCGTTCTGGCCACCGCGACGCCGACTGCGACGAGTGTTGTTGTTGCCGCCAGAAGAGTTGCCTCCACTTGTCGATCTGCCGGAGCTGCCTTCGCCAGAGCCACTGCTGGAGCCACCACCGTGGCCGGCTGAGGGGCGACTGGCAGAGACGAACGCAGTCGGCAGCAGCAGCTGCTGCTCGGTAGGGCACTTGGAGTGGTTGATTTCTTCAAGCAAAAGTTGGGATCGTGCTTCGACGAAGGTGGGAAAGGGGCGCTGCATGGGGAGGAAGGTGGCCATATGAGAGTACTGTTCGTTGAGGCCACGAAGGGTGGTGAGAACCAACGTCTTGTCGCTGACAGTCTCGCCGAGATCGACAAGAGCATCAGCCATCCCTTTGAGGTGGCGACAGTAATCAGAGATGGAGAGGGTGCCTTGACTGAATGTGCGAAACTCGGCTTCCAAGTGTAGCGTGCGGCTCTCCATGTTGCCGAGGAATTGGTGCTCGAACCCCCGCCATACAATGTGCGCGGTGATCGCAGCGCCCATGACGAGCTCGAGAAGCTCCGTGGAAATAGTGCCGTAGAGCCAGGAGAGGACAACGCAGTCCATGTGTGCGCAGTCCAGACGGCCGGGCTCCGGAGTGTCGACGAGGACGTGATCAGTGAGGGCATATTTGATGAGTACCACGAGCATCAGGCCACGCCACTTGGAGTAGTTGGAGGCCGCTAGGTCGAGGGTGACGGGGACGAGCGCTTTGACGTTGAGGACGGCGACCGCCTGGGCGTGTAGGGCGGCGATTGCGTCAGGAGTCGAGGAAGACGGTCCAAGTTGGGCAGTAATGGTAGTAGTGGACGAAGGCGCGACAAGCGCCGTCGTAGCAGCACCGGTCGAGGCTGAAGAAGAAGCGCCGGAGAGGGCTGAATGCATGGCAGCAGATGCGGCCAAGGCGACAGCGTCGAGGGCGGCGGCGTCAAGAGTGGGGGTCGTAGCGCCGGTGTCATCAGGCGCGAGCGCAAGAGAGGCGCGCACCGTGGAGGCCGCAGCCTCGGCGGCGACGTCGACGGGAGAGGCCATCGAAGAGAAGGACGGCGACTAAGTTCGCCGGGGATGAGAAGGGCGGAAGCGTGCAGGAGATCCTGCGTCTGATACCATGAGAGCGTATGCAATTGGCAATACGTGATTGATTGATTGATCCAAGGAATCAATACACATATATACTCAAGCCTGTCTTATCACATCACCGGTTTATGGAGACAGTATCCGGGAGATTAGGAAGGCTAGACACAATCACGGAGGGCCAGTCCGAGAAGGACGGCAAGCCACAGCGCATGTGCCGGACGTGCTACAATCATATGTATGGAAGGAGCAGAAGCGTGCGCTATAGCGTGTGTTTGGTTTGGAGGCAGTAGAGATAGAATGGCTCCATCCCTGTTTTTAAGGACGGGACCGTCCCCGTTCTTTGTTTGGTTGTAAGGGATAGGACCGTCCCCGTTTTTTGTTTGGTTCTGGGACATCAAAATATGGGATGAGTCATCCGACGTGTGGGGCCCTTTTGTCATCCTCTTGTTTTTGAGAGGCGAGGAAGAGGGACGAGCCTATCCCCTCGTTTTTGAGGGACGGAGACATCCTCGATTTAGGGGAATATTCCCGGGATATTCCCCAAAGGGGATGGACTCTGTCCCTGCTGACTCCAATCCAAACAGGTCCAAATCTGGAATCGCCCCGTCCCATACCCTATTATCCCTAGAACCAAACACACCCTAACACTTCTCCAAGGAGCTGTCGCCCACCGCAACTTTGTTCTCTAGGATCTTATTGTCCATTGCTTCCAAGCTCTGATACCAAATATTAGATTAACACATAGGTTTCAAGAGCCGGGGGCAAAGAACACAAGGTGCTGACCAAACACAACGTGAACACAGAGGAAAAACAGAGGTGTTTTTGCGGACCTTTTCGGAATTTTCACCTTATATTAGCACACAACATGCTAAAACAAATTCATCTAGTCTTCAGGCTTATCCAGATAGATTACCAAAACAGAGATATAGCCTACCAACCTAATCACACCGAGATCAGCACTTTACAAACGGAAGATATGCTAAAAGGTAACATGACGTAACCAGCTTAAAACTAACAACGGTTGGTTTCAACGAAGAAGTAGCCTGCAAGCAGCGGACATGTAGAAGCTAGTATGGAAAAACCTGCCGTGCAGCGGCGGCTGGTGGGAGGAGGAACCAGGGAAGCACGGGGAGATGGCGAAGAGGAGATGACCATGGCCTCCGTAAACGCACCCTTCCAGGTCGCCGAGGGGGGCCGCGCTGAGCCACCTCCTGCGCGCGGCAGCGTCAGGGAAGCTACGGTCATCGCGGCGGTCCTGTCCCACAGGAGAACCGCTTGGCTGGAGTGGTTCGGCTCTGCGGCGGCCGGTGGTGGAACCGCGGCGCCGCGGACGCCGGCAGGTTGCCGCGCCGAAGCCCTGAAGGGTCGTCGCATCGGTTGCCATGTCAACCTCGGACCGAGCCTTGCTATTTGCGCCTTGTTACTTGAAGGCCTCTACAATCTGTACGGTCCCCATCGTCGCGCCCGCGGGCCGCGGCAGGTATCCTGCCGTCACAACATTTGTCCGATAGTGAAGCGCAGTTTCAGCGAAAGATTGGCCAAATGCAGATCATTTATTTAAGGGTTTTGATAGTTGTCACTCGGATGTTTTGTTGAAAAAAAAATCATCCGAAATTTTAAGCATTGGATTAGTTTTGCCGGCCGTAGCTTCATTGGCCTCCAATCGGGAGGTTCGTCGGAGACTATGTGAGGATGTTGTTGCTTGCCAAGCCTAGCCATTTCTGGCGCTGCGCTCCCCGTAATTCCAGATTTGGCCTCGTCACGGTGAAATGGCAAATATGGCCTCCTTGCACGCTTGGGGACCGTGCCAGGGAGGTAGCATCCGTTGCAGTGAATGTAGTTACTCTAGTTGAAGTATTCGAGTCCCCATTCTCTTTTCTTTTGGATTTGTTATTTGAGAGAGAGAGAGAGAGAGAGAGGTCTTGGGGGGGGGGGGGGGCAGGGTGAAGGAGTAGGACGTGCTGTGATATAGAGTCAATGAGATGTAGATTTTTGTTTGGATTTGGGGGCATAATATGGTCTTGTCTCGACTATTTTTAGAGCTAAAATGAGCTGCGAGCTGCAAACGATGAGAGCCCATTTTCGTCCCCATGTAATAATTGGCTCCGCATGAATAGATTCCATCTTGAATGAAGCTTACAATTCGTTTTTGAGTACATAGATGCCAGTATGCGGAGGCAAATATACAGGCTTTTGTTTTGTGTAAGATATAAGAGTCCCGTAAAATCTGAACGGAATCGTAGCCAAGCAACCCATGTCTCTAATTCGGTCGCCTGTGCTCCGGCACACTTGTCTGATAGAAGCCATGTTGTCTACAGAATGTCCTGGAATGACACGATAAAGCTGCACAAGTATTAGCATTTTTTGTTTTTAATCAATGCACTGCACATCTTCCCTTATGGTTATTGGTCATGAATACATCCTTTTCCTGGGATTAGACAAAGGAAATTCATCTGTCGGTAAATAATGCCTATAGTCTGATGCTTTTGTATAGCGCAACAAAGCTGCCAATGGCCCAAATGGCCATCGAGTACAGTTAGCTTAGCACCGAAGGCTTCCATACGCTGATATGCTTGCAACTAACAGTGGTATCAATACGATTTGTGAGTCATTTTTATTTTTTAACTTTGCATATTGCGGCTCACTGTTCTTATAAGGAAAATTTTGCGCACTGCCTTTTTGTTAGCCTCTGATTCTGTTGCATAAAGCTGATAATTGAACTTACTGAAGTTTTTGCTATCCAGATTTTTGCATTTTAGCATCCCATTTTTCCGGACACCTTGTGTTTATTTGAAGTTCAAGCATTTCTAGCGTCAGCCATTAAGTTCATGCTGGAATCCATTCTTGTTTAGAAAAGTGGAAAGGTCAATAGCTTTTGTGTTTTCATTGTTTAGCTTAGTTTAGAAGCATCCACATTTTTATCTGAATCAGTTTTGTGTGGAATGGAGTCCATCCAATTGTCCGTATCATCAAAACAATTTTTAACAACCCAATATAGCCAATAATTTAACTGTGAAAGTATTCTACTAGATATGCTTAGAGTTATGTTTACATGTAACTCTGAAACCACTCTCTCTTTTTTGCATTTTTTATTGAATAATATATGCTATGTTAAGTTTAGGTTTAATTTTTGTTGTCGGACCCAGTAAGCCTATGAATAAGCATAGTTTTGTATGGTTCAATAAGCACTTTTGGATGATAAGAGTAGATTTGTTTTCCTTAGAAGCATGATTTTGTTGAGTTCAATAAGCGCAGTTTTGTCTGGTTCAATAAGGCCTGTTGGTTTTGTTTCCGTAGAAGTTGTGTAATCTTTTAAGAAGCATAGTTTTATTTGGTTACATAAACCATTCTGCTTTTGTGATCTTCCATGCATAGTTTTTTTTATTTCAGCACACCCAACAGGTTTTGTTTCCTTAGAAGTGTAAAGCAGCAAATGTGCTCCAATGAAAGCTGATTGTCCGTGATTGCAAAAGTATTGCTGAGGCCCTGCTCAGTTGGGCTGAAAAGCTGTGGCTTATGGCTAAAAATACACTGTAGGTGGCTGAAATTTCACTGTAGCTGAAGGTGGCTTATTGGCGTAATTAAATTTAAAAATAGAAAAAAATATGTTAACTCATGTTGGAGAACGCAAACGAATACAGGAAAAAAGAACCAGCAAAAAAGCTAAAAAACGAAAAAATCAGAAAAAGACAAAATTTATGAATAGTGAAAAATAAGCCAGAAACCAAAAGCTGAAGTTGAAACGAGCGGGACCTAGCTGCTGTGAAATCTCCACCTACCCCTAGGTACATCCTGGGTGGATGTCATGGAAGCACACGAGGGAGGTCGGAGGAGGAGCGTCGGGAGGAAGATGAGCTGCTGCCTTATAGAGGCGTGTCGTATGGTCATGGGCCTCCCCTAAGTCATATGCTCATGTAATTGCAGAGCCATTCCTAAGGGCACGTGCCTAATTAGTTCTTGTGCGGGCGACGGTGCGGCTAACTTCTTGGACGACAATCTCCTTGGCAGCAGTGGGTTTGTCCCCGTCTACAAAGCTAGTACTCAATCTCGTAGGCTTCATTTTAGGTTAGTTCGGTGTAGCTTTGCTGCTTAATCAGTTATCTTTCCCTTTATTCCACTATCGTTCTCTCGCAAGGTGTTACTAAGTACATTGGTTGGTGAAGCAAAGCATTCTATCTATTTTTTTTCTTGAGCAACCAAAATAATAAACACTATATACAAGATTCATGATTGATATGCTTAGAGACAACTACTGCATTTCTACAAATTATGTAACATCTATGATTTTTTTCAAGGAGAAATTTTGTAGCATCTATCGAATTTGTATATGGAGATCAAATGGTAAACAAGAAGGTCAGTACACAAATATTTAGGAATTTTGCTCAATCGTACCATGTATTGTAGGTTTTTATTGCTTTTAATATGCTACTAGGGTGATTGGTAACTTGAAGAATGTGTATTTATGTTCTTGCCATACCTTATATCTTTTCTGGAGTCCGCCACTGATTGTTGTTTAGCTTAGCCGTAGAATAGCTTTGTCGCTGTAAGACCATGTGGCTAGGTCTAGGATTTTTATAATGATGAATAATTGACAACATTGCTTAATATTGTTATTTGAGGCGTGTGCGTGTGTGCGTGGACTAATATCGGTCAAGTTGGTGAGAACTTGTGCCGGGAAAAATATTCTTTGGTCTTTGCATGTGCAGGTTGGGCGTGGAGACGGTCATGGTCGGTGACGAGGAAGACCGGGACTAGGAGGGGGAAATCTGAGGTCCGGGCGGTCGAGGATGTCACGAGGTGGTCGGGCTCACGTTGGAGCACATGGAGATCAAAGGTGGATGATGCGTGGAGAAGATACAGGAGGTGCGGTCCTGGAGGCTTCGACACGCGATGTGTTGAAAAGTCGTGAGTATGAAAAACCTGTGTTAGGAAGGGTTTCGGGTCCCTTGAAAATTAGTGGGCCAAAAGTCTAGTTGAGGTAAAAAGGCCCAGGCCTAGTTGGAGTTGGATTAGGATTCGAAGTTCTAGTTGGAGTTGGATTAGGGTTCGAAGTCCTAGTTGGAGTTGGATTAGGGTTCGAAGTCCTAGTTGGAGTTGGATTAGGATTCTAAGTCCTAGTTGGAGTTGGATTAGGATTCTAAGTACTAGTTGGAGTTAGGCTGTGTGTGTGTATATATGCATGCGGTGGCATGACAAGAGTTGCACCGAGCAGCCGTGGTTGAGCGAACCAAAAAGAAAAATAGAGCGGCGGCTGGACGCTTTGACTGAAGTTACATGCATGCATTTATTTTGGATGGACGTCCTGATGGATAATTGAAGCGTGGAGTCGGCTTCTACTTGATTTGCTTTGCGTCGTCCTTTTTCGATCTTGTGCGACGTCTCCTCTCGCCGATCGACTTGGAGGCTTTGCCTGCAGGATTTTTCTCCGGCCGGAGCAAGCAACTGAAAAGCGAAACACAGCAGCGCCACCACGCAGCCTCAGTCCATGTGCATGTGGAGATTCCTAGCGTGAAGACAGCAGGCGCTTGCAGACTAGAGGAGAGAGGAAAAGAACATTAGAGGAGAGAGAGGAAAAGGAGATTAGAAGAAAGAGACAAAAAAAAAGGAATACAGCCGCTGCATGCATGTATGCACACACATAGGAGCTGAAAAACTAAAGGGACTTGCTAACACAACTCAAAGGAGCGGTGAATTGGTAGAAGCACAAGAAGAATCAATTCATGATGAAATAGATATAAACTATGTGCACACAGGAGAATCCATAAATAGGACAATAGCCAATATTGATATCTATTTTGCAAACAAAATTGCCACAATCATCGATCTTGATCCAGAGCCCGCATCGGTCTCTGAATGTAAGAAAAGATCAGATTGGGAAGATTGGAAAAAGGCTATAGAAATTAAATTGTTATCTCTGAACAAAAGAGAGGTGTTTGGACCTGTAAGCTGCACACCTCCCCATGTGCACCCTGTAGGACATAAGTGGGTAATTATTGAAAAGAGAAATTAAAGAAATGAAGTTGTAAGATATAAAGCAAGGCTTCTTGCACAAGGTTTTACTCAACGTCTAGGAGTTGATTATTAAGAAACTTATTCCTCGGTCATGAGTGGTATTACCTTTAGATAGTTAATCTCAATGGCAGTAAATCTAAAATAGAAATGAAATTGATGGATGTGGTAACTGCATACCTTTATGGAAACTTATATTCGAATATTTATATGAAGGTACCAGAAGGTATCTCTGTCCCGAACCAAGACAGAGTAAATAGAAATCTATACAGTGTAAAGCTCAGGAAATCACTGTACAAACTTAAGCAATCAGGCAAGATGTGGTATAATCGTTTAAGCGGCTTTTTATGCAAGAAAAGCTACATAAATAATGAAGATTGTCCTTATGTTTTTATATGACGATCTCAGAATGGATTTTGTATAGTCTCAGTATATATAGATAATCTAAATATCATCGGGGCCATGGAAGACACAAAGGAAGCAAGTCCTTACCTGGACTCTGAATTTGAAATGAAAGATTTGGGTAAAACCAAATATTGCTTATGCTTGCAGCTCGAGCATGTCCCAGATGGGATATTAGTGCATCAGTCAACCTACGCCCAGAAGGTGTTAGAAAAGTTTGGCTTTGATAAGGCATACCCATCGAAAGTACTGATGATCGGGAGATCTTTAAGCAAGACAAGGATCTGTACCAACCTAGGGAAGAGGGGGAGGAAGTCCTGGGATTGAAATTCCCATACTTGAGTGCAGTAGGAGCACTTATGTATTTAGCAAACTGCACTAGACCGGACATTGCATTTGTCATAAACCTGTTAGCCAGGCATAGTGTAGAACCTACCAAAAGACATTGGCAGGGAATAAAGGACATGTTCCGATACCTCCAAGGAAGCAAGCACCTTGGGTTATTCTACAGAAAGAACCCAGATTTGAATATAACTGGCTATGCAAATGCAGGGTACCTATCGGACCTGCATGCTGCAAGGTCACAAGCAGGCTATGTATTCCTGTGTGATGGAAATGCAATTTCATGGAAATCGTCTAAGCAAAGTCTTGTAACAACTTTGATGAACCACATGGAAATCATAGCGTTGTACGAAGCTGCACAAGAATGTGCTTGCTTCTAACGAATGATTCACCACACCCAGCAGTCATGTGGGTTGAATATCATGCAAGCTCCCATAATTATCTATGAAGATAATGCAACTTGTGTTACACAAGTGTAGACGGGCTATGTGAAGAGTCATCTCACAAAGCATATCAACTCCAAGTTCTTCTATGCTCATGAATTGCAAAAGATGGACAAAATTAAGGTACTGCATACTAAATCATGTGAAAATCTTGCAGATTTATTCACTAAGTCACTCCTAGCATCTAGTTTTGAAAGATGCGTACGAGGAATTGGAATGATGAGACTTAGAAAGGTGCAGAATTCAAGGGGAGATTTTTCTCAAGCTCGTTATTAAAACTTAATCACGAAGATCGAGTACCCAAAGAATAAATCCTATAAATTAAATGAAATTGGGTGGATTGTACTCTTTTTCCCTTGACGAGTTTTCCTGAAGTTTCTCGGTCAAGATTTTTAATAAGGTAATTCGTGCAACACAGCGCAATATGTATCATGCACTCTTTCTCCAAAGTTTTCCCACTGGATTTTATAGAGTTTTGATGAGGCATGAACGTGTCGGATGAGTGCCCAAGGGGGAGTGTTGAGAAATCTAGGCCTAGACTGGAAGCCTTGGCCCATGGTGGGTACCTCACCACTAGGCTATATATAGGTAGTCCCATTGGCTATTTTGTACACACATGAAAGAGAAAGCAATAAAAAAAGAACATGAGTTCTCCCCCTATCTATGTGTTTTCAATATACTATTTGCATTACTTTGTGATTGATCCATCTCTTTACATACAAGAGGAATCAATCGGACTGAACTCATTAGCGATGATTCCTCAACAAAGTTAACCCGGAGCACTTTTATACCAACGAGCCTTTTATGGCATACTTACTTTAAACTTGCCACGTGGGTTTGTATGTTTGTGGTAACATATATCTTCTTTAGATACAGTAATAAAACCACTATTACACCCGGGGGAATGCCCCGCACCCCGCGAGGCCACCTCACCCCGCGCGCGCGCCCCAGCCGGCGCGTGGCGCGGGGATTTCGGTACGGCCGGGGGAGGGAAATCCCTCCTGTTTTCCGGAAATTACGTACAGGTCCTTTTTCCTCGCAAAGAGGTCCTTTTTTCTTACGAAAGGTCCCTGGCAGTTTTTTTGCGGCGGATTTTTCTAAAAAACCCCCTCCAATTTGCAGGATGGCGCCCCGCGGTTTTCTAAATTGCATACGGGTCCTCATTTCATTACAGACGGGTCCTCAATTTTTACGAAAAAACCCTTTAACTTTTTCGGAAATACGCATGTGCCCTCGATTTTTTTTTAAAAACTCCTCACAAATTATCGCCTCTTTTACTTCGGTGCACACGGTGGCTGGCGCGGCGTGTCGCCGCGCCTACGCTGCTAGTTAATCTCAATCACCTGCTGGGAAGCGATCGATCCATCCGTTGTCAGTCGTTTGCAATGCCATGCCGTACGTATGCACGTAGAGAGAGAGACAG
This sequence comes from Dendrocalamus latiflorus, assembly GCA_017311315.1. Taxonomy (NCBI): domain Eukaryota; kingdom Viridiplantae; phylum Streptophyta; class Magnoliopsida; order Poales; family Poaceae; genus Dendrocalamus; species Dendrocalamus latiflorus. The sequence goes on from CM029647.1 coordinate 40,694,579, forward strand.
GTGTGGTGTGGGAATTTTTGGGATATGGTACTATTTGAACCTATGTCTATAAAAATGTCAGTATAGATGCGGTATTATCAAAATTGTCGCTTTTGCCCGATGGTCACCAGGCGGCGATGTCGTCGAGCTAACACGTGGCACTCGGAGCCCCATGGTTGTACGGCAGGCAACCTGCCACCCGGCCATCGGGCTCTACATGATTAGCACCGCAATTTATTAGTTTAAACGTATGCTCTAATGACCTACCGTCTGGCCACCGAGCAACAAGCCTTGGCATCATGCGCAGAAGCGACCCCCCCCCCCCCCCCGGGCATGTGTCTGCACCATTTGGCTGCTATGAAAATTAAGTGCTTCGTGCAGATGTGACAAGAGAATAGGCCACCAAAAGTGAGGCTGTGTCGCGTCTATCTCCCCGCTCGCAGTTCACTCCCACTATTATCGGCGCTTTGTTAGTGCGGTGCACTCTCACTCGTGCTATAAATTGTGAGCTGTCTCGCAGTTGGTTTCGTAGTCTCTCTTTCGCATTCCCTATCGCAGTCGCTCTCATAATTCTTCACAGCCGGTTAGCAGTTGTGTTAGCAAGTACTTTCTATGTAATACGTAGGTGTGCATACATACATACATACATACATACATACATACATACATACATACATACATACATACATACATACATACATACATATATATGTATGTATTTATGTAATTATTTATTTCATTGTAATTTTTAATTTGTAGTATTATACTACCATTATATGTATGTATGTGTGTGTGTGTATGTATAATAGTCCTGGTAGCGAAACAATAGTCTTAGTAGTGCATACTTACATAAATACCAGATGCGAGTGCTCTCATAATATTTCATAGAGAATTTGCACCTAAAATATGCTCAGATGCTCCCTCTCTCTCTCTCTCTCTTTCATGGATTTTTTTTTGTTATTTTGCTTTCAGTGTCGAACTGATAAAATTATCTTGAAGCTTTTCGACAAAGTTTGTAGTGATTTACCTCTAGTTTTTCAATCACAGGTAAATTATGCCTTCTCTCATAATGGTACAAGAGAACATATAATCTCACACCTGAATAAGCTTTTGAGTAGTTCCACTTACAATATATGTATATCTCCATATAAAGTAATCAAACGAGTCTCCACCATGCCCCTGATGTTTGTACTGTATATATATAGTACAAATATCAAGGGCATGATGGTGCCCACACTCCATGATGGAGACTCATCTGATTACTTTAAAACTAGTGCTAACCATGGCTAAGGAAATGTGGGTATTTCATGGCAAAAGATTCAACCCATTACAAATATTTGGTCCGGTGTTAGGAATGTTTTCCATGCATGATTGATTCAGCTGAATTGCTCAAATGCATTTCTTTTGATTGCAAGCATGCATGCAAAATCTACATGAAAGAAGGAAGTCCACCTATTGCACAAGATGGGGAAAGAGAATAAGCGTTTGCATGCATGCAACCCAACCATGTTTTGTGTGGCTTAAATGGGAGACCGAGTCCAAGAAGGAAAGCAAAACGAAAATAAATCACCTGCGTTGACCTTCACCTGAACTTTTGGCATGCCGCCTTGTAATGTATAGGAAATTAGCATTGTATATCACTACTACAGAAATCCTAATACTAGACGCCAAATCACAGACGGTTTTGTGAAACTGTCTGTGATGTACACTACTATAGACGGTTTTTACCGCTGAACCGTCTGTGATACTGGAATATCACAGACGGTTTTATAATAAAAACCGTCTGTGATATTCCAGATTATCACAGATAGTTTTTATTATAAAACCGTCTGTGATACTGGAATATCACAGACGGTTTTATATTAAAAACCGTCTGTGATATTATGGAATATCACAGACGGTTTTTAATATAAAACTGTCTGTGATACGTTTCCCGCCTTGCGATCCCTCAAAATTTCATATTTTCCCGCTTAAGTCCGAGTATGATGCAGTTTTGAGACACCTTCAGTAAAACGGGCATAACTTTGCATACGGTGTCTGGTTTCGACGTTCTTGTACTCGTTGGAAAGCTAACGATGAGCCCGATCCACAAAAATGACTAGCTTGTGCTTGGCGCCCTCCAAGACCCCGAACATCGGCCATCTTTGCACCTAAACCTGCGTTGCAAGTTTTTGGTTTCTGTTTTTGCCCTTTTTCTTGGTCTTCCTTTTGGAATTTGGATTTTTCTTCAACGGAAAGGTTGTAGATCTCATCGAAACCTTTCGAATGAGTATATATAAGCTATATAAAACTTTGCTATTTTATCTTTTCAGACTAGTTGTTTATGTTGCATCGATATATAAAATTTTGTGCTCTAATTCACAGACAGTTCTATATATAGAACTGTCTGTGATATTCATTCATCACAGACGGTTCTATATATAAAACTGTCTGTGATAATTTTATTGCTGGGCCCGTCGATCCTCCTCAACCTAATCATAGCCAATAGAAATCCACCAATCCTCACCCCACAGATCGTAGCTTCGCCTCTCCGTTCGCGCGCCAAAAATTTTGAACTCCCGCCTCTCCCTCCCTCTCCCTCCCCTATAAATATAACCAAAACCCAGCCTCCTTGCTGGTCTCATCTTCCTTGCTATCCTCCTCCTTACTGTTCTCCTCCTCCTTGCTGTCCTCCTCCTTGTTGTTCTCCTCCTTGTTGTCCTCCTCCTTGCAGACGACGCGCAAGTCTACGGGAGGCAAGACACCGCATAAGCAACTAGCTCATGCCAACTGTGCAGACGCTCAATCAACGCCGACGATGGTGGGCGTCAAAAACATCCAGCTCATGCGTTGCATCAGGGGCGAGAAGGCATGGAGGATCTTTACTTTTTCTTTGTTCTTGTTGTGTAACCTGCTCGTTGTTTTGGTATATTGTAGTGGTAGGCTCTAATCTTAATAAAAATGGATGTTTTATGTTTGTGAAATGAATTGAGATGTGAATTGGATGTATACATGTACATGTTGATCTGCTTGTTTCAGAGGGCATGGCTAGCATTTCCTGAGGCTAGCCAATAAACAGAAATAGGTTTAGGAGTAGAAGGGAATATCACAGACGGTTTTTAGTTAAGAACCTTCTGTGATAACTATAATCACAGACGGTTTTTAACTAAAAACCGCCTGTGATATTTGCACCACAGACGGTTCGAAAACCGTCTGTGATGACCTCGTATTATTACTGACCCATAAATTCAGACGGTTCACAAAACCGTCTGTGATGACGTTTTTGAACCGTCTGTGATGACCTTTTCTGTAATAGTGTATGCTAGGAACATAGAGATGTAAAAGGCTAATACTTAGGAAACAAATGTGCGCTATATTTTATTATTCTAGTCAACTTCTATCTATATATATATATATATATATATGCTCGGTAATTTAAGTCATTACTAAGAAAGTTCACTTTGTTTAATAGTTATTACTACTATGCACATATATTTATGTATTGTTTATTTCGTTGTAAATTTCAATTAGCAGTATTTTATTGTTATTATCAATCTTCGCACTAATATTTCATCTATCCCATTTGTTGGAAGGTATGTATTTACCGGAGCTTCTTGGAGAGTTCTATTATGAGCACCACTGGTGCCGGTCATGGATCACAGGTGACGTGGATGGCCCTCCAAACTTCAAGCTTTGGAGAGGGAGAGATAATTGGGAGCTGGATGATCGTTATGTCCCAATCCTGCGGGTCAGAGGCTTGTTGCCCTTTGTGAGGCTGGTCTCTATCAGACGCCAGTTCATCCTCGATGGCAGCCTGCTCTCGACACTGGTGGAGAAGGTGGAGGCTCGAGATACACACATTCCACTTTTGGTGGGGTAAGATGACGATCACTCTACAGGACGTCTCGTTCTTGACCAGTCTCCCTCTCCACGCTGACACACTTGTTCTAGCCCCTGCACCGGCGCACTAGAGGGACAGGCTAGCGTATCGGTTTGGCTTGGCTGTCCCGGAGGGTGCTCATGGCATCCCCTGCACATGGGAAGCATTTCAGTGTGTGCCCGCAGGATGCACCGGTTGAGGTCATCAAGACGCACCTCATGGCATACCTTATTAAGCACTTTTGTTGGAGCATGTTTTCAGCCACGCACGGCAATATTTGCAACCCCGAGTTCATCCGCCTCACCGAATCTTTGGCTGACACAGAGGTTGGGGCGATGCCTCAGTACAGCTGGGGATTAGCCATCCTATGCGCTACACATCGGGGGTTGTGTGACGCTTACCAGTGCGGCACCAGTGGTTCCTCCAACCTAGCCATCTGCTACGTGGTCCTGCATCTGTGGAGTTAGGAGCACTTCCTTTGTCGGGTGTCCAACCATCCTGAGGCTAGTGCACCCGTTCGATGAGTTCCCCGACCAGATGACAAGCCCACTATGGGCTTTCGGTGGACTGGTGACCATCTGCACTGGGCCAAGGACAGACCGATGAGGTGCTATTTGTTGTGGTACAATGACTTCGAGTCATTGCACGATAGCGACATCATCTGGTCTCTATGGAGTCTAGAGTTCATGTTGAGTGTAGCGCCGCACGAGCTGTCCGTGCAATGCTTCTAGGACGCTGAGTTATGGGCAACGACCTGCCATCTGGTGTTCTCATATATGGTAGAGGCTTACAGGCCACAACACGTAATGCGACTATTCAGTTTGTACCAGGTTGTGCCCCCTCCAGACGGCAGGTTCCTACCGCGAGTCGTACACCAGTGAGTCAAACTCCTTTCGAGTAATTTGTATACATTGTATGTCTTTCTCTGTAACATTGATGATTCCAAAAATGTAGGCAATCGAGGGCATGTCGCCATGGTACAGACTAGCAGCCACTGCTGCAGGAGTGGACGATGCCATGGATGGATAGGACGTTGTTGGATGTCATAATGGAGCAGCGTCTATATGATGTTCGGACTTACGATGAGTATCTAGAGTGGTACGTACCTCGGTCACGTAGTAGACTCACCGTTCCTCCACCAGATCGCCCAGAGCAGGTCATGCATGAAGATAGTCTACAACACTCGATCGATCCTCACATCGCTTCACGGCACCATGACACTATAAAACAGTTGCAAATTCTAATTGTTTCATTTATGAAATTCATACTAGTCATTACTAAACCTATTTCGTATGTCACTTCAGTTGGAGTGGGTATAGCACATCGCAACCACAATTGAAAATGCCATGAGCAGCCCAGACACACCACCTGTCTTGCAGAAAACTTTCAAGTACATCCCATCACAGGGCAAAAAATAATGGACAACCCCAGCTGTGGCCAATTGATGGACCACACCATGCGCATCCGGTGCCTAGTGGGAGCACCGTGCTCACCCGCCAGGTCATCATGACCTAGCAAATCTGGCCAGCCATCGCGACCGACCAAGTCTAGCCAGCATTAGAGTACTAGCCGTCGATCATCTGCGGGCCAGATTGATGAGAAGGTAAGTTACGTACAACCTACATTTTGTTTTCCTACTATGACTTATGTTCTACTAACATCATGACGTTCTCTTGCCGCAGGTCCGTTTTCAAGATGTATCACTTTTACCCACCGCACACCCTACACAAACTATATCTCCCCATCAGTCATCTTCGCTGCACATCCGGGAGGTACGAAATTCACATTCTACATCTGAAATATTTATTGTGACTAACATTGTTACATCTTGCAGCCTTCAATTCAACATAAGGGTGACGGCCAGTCCACCAATGACGATACAGGCCTCCCGGCTGCTTCCAGGGAGCGGTACATAGTGTCAGCGTTTGTAGCGTACATAGGATAAAGTTTGGACACTTCGATAGGCAAAGCTCCTCCGGCATCGTTGCCACCCCATACGATGAAGGCCAAGGCTCCTCCGCATATCGGGAATTCATAGAGTCCCTCATTCACGACTTCATCTCTGGCGGCCACCAATTCACTTGTCTCAACAGGATCACATCGACGCTTACCACCGGACACTGTCTGGTGTACCTCAACCTATTGCACCACTACCGGCCACTCAACAAACGGAATGGTTTCCATACCTCCTCCGAACCTACAGGCAAGCACCAGACCGGTTGACATACTCCATGAGAGATGTTGAACAATGGAAGACAAGGCCACGCACATGGAGACAAACGCGGCGAGGAGATAGCATTAGCTCAGATGAGTGAGCCATAACACATCCCGTATGATGCATTTTTTTCTACTATTATATTACTCCTTGCGTAATCAAATAAAACATAGCACCATTAAGTCCACTGCTATAATTTTTCCATCTGATTTCCTATATTTAGAAATTCCTACAAATAGTTTACATAAATAAATTTATGAGTGCAATTCATAACGAAAAAATATGAGCAAATTAGACAACAAACTCACTGCGTCGGGAAGCTCCACAAAAAATTTCGTAAGTTTTTGTGCTCATTTGCTATATGTACAAAATTCTATGAGCAGTGCATGTTTAAATTTTTTAATCATGCAATTAATCTATTTAATTGCGATGCTAATCACCTGGAGCCCGACCACCAGGCAGCAGGCTACCTGGAGCCCGGTGGCCAGGCGGCAGGCCTCGGCCACACGGTGGTCGAGCGGCAGCTAAGACATGTCAGCTGCACGGCATCGCTGTCCGGTGATCAGGTGACAAAAAAATTATTTTTATCAATATCATACGTATACTACTATTTTTATAAATATTAATTTAAAGAGCGTTATATGCACCAAAAACTCGTGATGTACTGTGTATCCATCTCTTGCCCTTTTCTCCGCCACGCCACTAATTCTCGGTTTCTACTGCACTAGTCATTCTTGGTTGTTTCGTCAACTCTCGCCGGCCGTTACTGTGCGCACGTACGCACGAACGTTAATTTGCTTTAATAACCGTCCTAAGTCAACCAAAGAACAGGCCGGACGCAACTACTACACCACTTTGATACAAACTCCACGTCGGAATGGGGCTGCGAGATGCGACATCACAACTATAAATACTAGAGCAGGAAGCAGGACGTAGCAGCCGTGGCTGAGGACGATCGAGGCTGTCAAGGCATGGAGGCACAGACGACTCCTCTCCTGACCCCTTACGAGATGGGCCAATTCGACCTAGCGCACAGGCCAGTGAACTAGGTGCACTTTTTTTTAGCTACGACTTTTAATTTATAGTTGTAATTAATAGCTTTTAGTTTTAGTGTAAGTGTTTGTACGAATGAATCAAATACGGATAAGCCGATTTGAAAAGACTATCTCGATAAGTCATTTCAAAACAACGGTAAAAATGTTATTTTAATTATTTTTTCGAACAAAACTAGAAATTAAAAAGAAAGAACCCATATACTTGTACACGGACATGTATTTTGTCGGTCAATTAGTGCTAAGTTAGACATAGATCATTCCATTTCCATGATTCCATGTAATCTCTACTCCCATGTTAGAAGGCTCGATTAATACTTGTGGTTTCTTTATGCTTCAGTGCTTATATCAGGTTGCTCAGGTCCCGTCTTACGAGCTACGACTGCTGCTAATCCTTTGTGCTTGCTGCGTGGTGATGCATCCTGCAGGGTTGTTCTTGCGCCGCTAACGAGGTGCAGGTGCTACGGGAACGTGCCCCAGCCGCACAACGTGCTCTACTACGCGCAGAGGGCGGCGCGGGGCGTCCTCCTCATCGCGGAGGCCTGTGCGGTGTCCGAAACCGCGCGAGGGTACGGCGGCGTGCCCGGCCTGTGGAGCCAGGAGCAGGTCGAGGGCTGGAAGGCCGTCGTTGACGCCGTGCACGCCGAGGGCGCCGTCTTCTTCTGCCAGCTCTGGCACACGGGCCGCGTGTCGCCTACAGGTGCGTTCGTGATGCTCAATCCTTCTGGTCTTTGTATTCGTTTTCGCTGTTGCTGTCTTTGTTCATTCACCGCGTGTTTTTGAGTTTCAACGTGCAAAAATGATTTAGGACGTTGGATCTCCATCTAAAAAATAGTCGAATGTTGTATAGACACTCCCGTAAATTAATTCACCACGCGTTTTCGAGTTTCAACGTGCAACAAAGGTTATAAATTAATTCACCGCGTGTTTTCGAGTTTCAACTCGCAACAAAGGTTGTAAATTAATTCACTGCCTGTTTTCGAGTTTCAACTCGCAACAAAGGTTGTAAATTAAGTCAATGACGTGTGTGTGGATGGGCGATTTTTCCAATGATTAATGGGGGACTTTTAGTTTTAGAGTCCTTGCGTTTTTATATTTCACAATTCTATTGCAGAGTTCCAACCCAATGGGCAAGCACCGATCTCAAGCACGGATAAGCAAGTCACACCACAGGTCGCCCATGACGGCAGTGGCCTGGAGTTCGCGGCCCCTCGAAGGCTGCAAACAGAGGAGATCCCCCACGTCGTCAACGACTTCCGGATTGCCGCCAGAAATGCCATCAAAGCCGGTAACAATTAACCGAGCCCTCGACGTCGACGCACACTATTCAGTGTCCATCGCAGTGATCATTCTAAATTAACAATGTTAATCGTTTGTGATTAAGGTTTCGACGGTGTGGAGATCCACGCCGCCAACGGGTACCTGATCGACCAGTTCATGAAGGACGGCGTCAACGACCGCACCGACGAGTACGGCGGCAGCCTGCAGAACCGCTGTCGCTTCGCCGCCGAGGTCATCGCGGCCGTGGCCGACGAGATCGGCGCGCACCGCCTCGGAGTGCGCCTCTCGCCGTTCGCGGACTACATGGACTGCCGCGACTCCGACCCGGAGGCGCTCGCGCTGCACGTCATCCGCTTCATGAACGACCTCCGCGTCCTGTACTGCCACGTGATCGAGCCGAGGATGTGCGTCAACCCAGAGAACGACAGGCTGATGATCCCGCACCGGCTGCTGCCCTTCAGGGACGCGTTCATGGTGAACGGAGGGTACGACCGGGAGGAAGGGGACAAGGCCGTCGCCGACGGCTACGCCGACCTGGTGGCGTACGGACGGCTGTTCTTGGCCAACCCCGACCTGCCGGAACGGTTCAGGAAGAAGGCTGCTCTGAACAAGTATGACAGGAGCACCTTCTACACCTCTGATCCTGTGGTTGGTTACACAGACTACCCGTTTCTTGATCAGGCCTAGCTGATTGACCAGCTGCCTATCGATCATGTGCTTCTGCTACAGTTGATTCAAATCAATCAAAAGAGTGAATAGTGTAGCACGTATTTATATGTACGCTGCATGTGTCCACATTCTGCAAGAAGCGTGTGTATGCCGGCCACGCTTCTCCGTCGCCTGTGCGTGCATGTTTTTATCTTGTTCAAGAATGTTCCGTTTCAATGTCCAAATCTGAAGGCTGCTAATCGACTGAGGCCCAGCACTAGCCTGGTCCCAAAATTTTTTGCTTTCATCCAATCGAAGCCTGATCCAAAACAAAGAAGCCTAAATCTAATCCAAACTCGAAAGAAAGGTTTGTGCCTCGATTTGGGCCTACCAAATGAATCAAACTCTAGCACTTGTTTTCTTCGGCTTTCCCGTTGCCATTTACCAATGCGTACACCTCTGTTAGAATACTGCACACATCACTAACGAAACTAATCAACCGATAAACTATGCAAGGATAAGTTTAGGAGATAGCAGAATCCAACTAATCTACATAAACATTAGTTGGAGATAGACAATTAGACGTAAACTTAATTCAATGCAAGGAACATTTTCATGGATCAACATGAAGTCCACATCATGGCTACCATCTCAGGGCATTCAACCTTCAACCCAATGGCATATCATACACACTGATCAACAATCATTTTAAACACAAAGTAAAATATGAAGCAACATCAAAATTTTCTTTTGGATTTTTCTTGAATTCTCAATTTGTACCCAATTTGACATTTCTCCTTGAGTTTGTGCCTTTCCTCTTTTGCCTCCCCGCCTTCTTCTTCTGCTGGCGCCCAGCGGCGAAGCCACCTCCCCACCGCCTTCCTATTGCGCCGCTCCATGTGCCCGAGCGACGCCACTCAAAGTTGCGGCCACACTCCTCCCTCGCGTTCACACCTGCCACGCTCCGCACTGACGTCAAGGACCCACCTGCCAGTCACCTAATCCCCTGCTCTGTCTCCTCACTTGGCACTCCCAGTCGACCGAGTGCTCTCCCGCTATAGCTCGCTGCCGCCTCCCTCCTCGACGCGCACACCACTCCGTGCCAGCTGCATCTTGCCTTACCAACTCCTGCAGACGCCGTACGCCACCTCACCTGCGCGCCTTCACTCCCAGCAGAGCCATGCTCTTCCTCTCTCTTCCATGCGCAGGTGACGCCGAACCGCCTTCATGTTCCCACCGTCTCACCTCACCTTTAAAGCTCAATTGCCATCGCAAAGAGCTCCGCGCCACTCCCAGACACCCACCAGAACCTCCCAAATGAGCTCTTGCTCACCGTAGCATTGCCGGTGACCTCCCCTGAGCTCAGTAAGCCCTAGACCCAATCTTCTTCATCAGTCGATTAAAACTCAATTGCATTCACTGACATAACCTTCTTTGTCTCCTGATCACGCTGGTGGACTTGCTCGACTGTGAGCATTTCTTGAGAACTCAGTTGGCGGAAGCTATCGCCGACTGAGAAGCCTCTTCCATGGACAGCTTAGTTGAGCATTCCCCGACCCAAACCACCATCACTACCTTGAATCCTATGTCCTGTAGATGGTCAAACCGCTCTCCACTTCGCCAGAGGATCACCAGAAAAGCCTTATGCCGCCATAGGAGCCACCGCCTTCTCCCCTACCGCCAGCCACCACCACTTATGCTACCGCCTTCCAAAGCCCCAAAATAGAACCCCAAGCTCAAGCTGAGCCCAACCGTCCCATTCGCTTTTACCGGAGAGTCTTTCCAGTGCCGCTCCACTTGAGCTGTCACTCCTCTGTTTTCCACCGTTGAGGGGAGGCTGGAGGTTGAAGGTGACCACGGGCGTGACGTGGTTGCATCGCAGCTGTTTGCACGCCATGGCTGTTTAGATCGAGCCGTTCGCGTAAGCCGCAACATGGCCGTCCGTGTGTCACCCATCGGGTGCGTGCGCACGCGCTGGGCCTCTCGACAGCGCACGGCGTGGACTGAGGCTGGTTGGTCCGTTTGGTCGAACTGGTTCAAACCGTGGTCGGGCTGTACTATTCATTTGGGCCGGCCTGACACTGTTCATTACTATTCAAAATCACTATTCACTTGAAAACTCAAAAATTCCAAAAATACCCCGTTTCGATGCCACGAATCCATTTTGACCTCCATTCCACCAAATTGAGCTTTAAATAAATCCAAACCCCTCTATTTGAAGTTCATTGTATTTTGTTCATTTTTATTTTTATTTATTTTCCTAACTTGATTAGACCCAAGCACGGCTTATGTTATTATATATGTTTACGCTAGCTCCCGAACTTTCCAAGGCGACTGTGCAAGGACCGAAACTGGGCAACAAAGCATATGAGATAGTACAGTTTGCAAAGTAGTAATTCAAGTTACAAGTTCTTGATCATATTAAATCCCATGAAATTTAAATTATTTAATTACTATATTTGCATTAATGTTATTTGTGAAAGGCTATTTAATTAAAATAAATGTTTGGAATGACTTGTTAATTAGTTATGTCCTACCACTAAAAAATGCCCTGTTTAATTTAAGGCCATATTCACCTTGACAACCCTAGTAATATTTAATTAATGTATAAATAACTGTAGAGTAGTTCACTCAAAATTTCGTACTACTAAGTGACTTCGCTTTTGGCCGGTAGAATTGTTAAAATGGTTCTAAGGTAAGGAGGAATCGTGGAAAGCCACGAGATGGTTGGAGTCCACGACATTACCCTAGGGTGGAGGCTTGAGAAGATGGGTGGTAGTGCCGTCGAGCATAGATGATTGGAGATGTGGTTGGTAGCCTCAAGTGAAAAGTAATGACAAGAACCTTATGCTAAGTAAAGGACACAGTGATCCCTCAACCATAAGTGTTGACTTGTCAATCTTGGTTTAGTAGCTGCTCAACTCGATTGAATCTCTACAGGAGGCAGGAGTGTGAATGATGGGAAGTTGGTATGCGGAACGGTAAAATCATACCTAACAATGGTAGGGGCTACTCAGGACGAACAGAAGTGTTAAGACTAGCCAGTTAAACCTTGTCTGAGTGGATCTACCGGGTAGAGCCTATATAAAGAATTAAGTAGTGAAAAACCTTGTTTTCTCAACTCAGTCATATGCTAGTTGAAGCGTATCTATCGCGTGACATTGAGAGTCTGGGAAATCTTGTGGGTAAAGCTGAGCAACTCTGCAGAGTGAAATAAATGATATTCGAATACGCTATGCTTCCAGTAAATAAAGCTATGTTTAATGTGTGATTCCAACAGGAAGGCACAAGTAGATTTCGTCATGTTTCAATCTGAGTAAACTTAGTAAATAACTGCTTTCAAAACCGCTTTAATCTTAAGGAGTTCTATTCTTGTTTTCCTGTTTGCAAATAAAAATTGCATCCACTCAAGTTAATAGAACTAGTATATTCCCTTCCTTTGAATATCCTTACAAGCAATTAAGTTAGGATTTACCCTTGTGACTTGCTGGGTACGGTTGTACTCATTACTTATTAAACAACAAACAGAAGATCAATGGAACTGTAATGATCAAGCTATTGATGAAGCTCAAGAAGAACCCTACTATGCTGAAGATGACTGGTTTAGGTCTTAGCTGAGCTCAAGTTTTCCTAGGAGTTTCTTTTGTGTTGTAAGATAACTTTAGGCTTGCATGCCCGCTGCGTCAGAACTAGGTTGATAAACCATATTTCTATAATAAGGTTCGGCTCCTTTGTTGTAATCATGTGTTATTGTGGTGCACATTTATGTACATTACTCTGTAACTAAACAGTCTTGCGCAATTGCGGGGATTACTAGTGTCTCCAAAATTGGGGGCATTCCAAAGTGGTATCAGAGCATGCTTGCTTGACCATAGATTGAGACCTAAGGAAATTTGGGAGAGCTATTTTGTTGCAAAACCTAGTTGTAAAATTAAAAAATACATAAAATATAATTATTATTGCTGTCCTTCCCCTTCCTAAATGTTGCCTTACCTGTCTCTGTTTATTTCCAACTTAAGTTCTGCTTTTGCAAAATATTTATATTTAAGCTTGTCTAATTTTAAAATTGTCGTTGTTAAGCAGATGGTGCATTATGTCCACTCCAGACCAGAAGAAATGGAGGGCTGGCTGGCAAAGTTGTGGAAGATGCAACTGTATCTCAGAGCCACTAATTGGTATAATCCGGTGTTTCACATAGTTGGGCAATTTATTGTGGACGAATGTTATGAATGGAAAGCTTGGGTCACCTTAATACCATTGCCTATCTGTCCAGACAGAGAGCAGAGGTTCTATGGATACAGGATAAAGGAAGAAGATGCTGTCCAGGATGCTGCAAGCAATGCGGTACATCATCTACGGAGCTACTATAATGATGAGTTCTATGAGTTCTCCTTTGACTTAATTCCGCAGAGCATCAATGGTGGAAGATCCTACGCCACTCCATAGCCTATATCTAAAGATGATCCATGCCTGAGAGTAGCGTCCAAGTACATAGTGCATCAAAAGGCTATGTACTAGAGGACTCTTGAAGAATCCCAAGATCTGCATCAACAGCTGTATCAGGCAAAGCAGGAAGTGTGCCTTCTGAGACAAGACATTCACTGGTGCAATATGGTGGAAGTTGGAGAGATGTTTGATTGTGGAGAGACTCCTGATGTCCCTACAACGCCTGCCCTACCCCAGCCACGTCAAAGACTTTCTGCCCAGGCCTATCACCTTAGATTTCACCCAGCTCCTTCCCAAGCACTGCCAATCAGAAATGATGGTAAGCGAAAGGGACCGGCATAGGATGACAATGATGAAGAAGATCCAGAGGAGCAAATTCACTATACGACTAGCAGTCCACCATCTAGTGGCTGGAATTGAGCGGAGTCCGCAGTGAAGAACAAGAAGCAAGACCTTTTCAAGCTTTTAGCTAGTGTGGAGTACGATATTGTAGCGTGTGCCTTGTGTATAATTGTTTTATGTGTGTAATACAAGTTGTATTATAAACCCTAAGTTGGTTTGTTAGATAAATAAAGTCTATGTTTAATTATCTCCTAATTTGTTTGCTAATAGTATATGTACCTCGTTACCTTCAAGCTTTTCTCCTTCTTACTTGCCCTAATCCTTATCTTATTCATTCTATACTTACCTTAAATTTGGATTCTTACTTATCTATTTGATGTTCATAAAAACCGCTGTGAAGCTAACTTCAAGATCTTAATTCGTAGAATCAAGATGGTAGGAATTGGACCAGGATAAGGAAGCCAATCTGCAGAACAAGGCAACCCAGCGGATAACCAAGCTACACTTGCCAATATTCTAGCAGTGATAGAACAAAATAGACGTCAAGCTGAAATAAATCAGGCAAGGTTAATGAAGCGACATTTAAGACTACTTGAATAGATTGCAATAAGAATAGCATCATCAAGCAGTTCAGCAGGAGCTGCCATCAATAGAGAAGGAACACAAGTTACCTCAAAGTGGGCAAATTTTCAGAAAACAAGACCTCCTACATTTTCTACATCACCTGATCCATTGGTAGCAGAGGATTGGCTTAGAGATGTAGAAAGAAAAATGAAAACGGTACAATGTGATGACAGAGAGAAAGTTTTATATGCCTCACATCAACTTCAAGGACAGGTAGCCACTTAGTGGGTTAATTTTTAAATTATGCACCAAGATAGAGAGATCACATGGAAAGAGTTTGATGAGTCTTTTCATCAAGCTCATATCCCAGTTGGTGTTATAGAAGCTAAGCGTCGGGAGTTTTTGGCACTAAAGCAAGGAGGACATTCCGTTGTGGAATACCTGCATCAATTTAGTCAACTTGTACGCTATGCCCCTGATGATGTTAAGACAAAAGCCAAGAAGAGGAGAGATTTAGAGAAGGACTGCAGAAGTCATTGAAATATCATATCTTAGCCATGGATTTCAAGTATCTATCCGCTATGGTGAATAAGTTGATCACATCTGAAGAAGCAAGAAATGAATTGGAAGATTCTTGTAAAAGAAAGGCAATGCAAAGACCATCATCCTCATCCAGTGCACAGAGAGGACGAGTGGTGGTGTCACCACAAAATTGGTACCAGCAAAATCGACAGGTGGTACTTGTACCAAGACCTCAATACAACGTCCCTCACCAGTATACTGTTTCTCAACCAATGATGGTGCAGTGGCACACTTGTGGAGGAAACCATTATCAATGTAATTGTCACCAGAAGACGAATGCATGTTTTCATTGTTGTAAACCTAGACATTATATAAATCAGTGCCCCAAGAAAGGATTGCCTTCTGAAGTGGCAAAACTTCAGACCAGATCCCAGCAGCCTGATGTCAAGCCAATCATCATCACACCCACTTCACGTGGAGGATTTCTGCAAACAAGACCCCCTGCATCAAGACGAACGACACCAATAGAAATGATGGTGGGAATGCCAGTATGATCATCTATAGGTGTCCAAGCAGGCAGAGGTAGAGGCACATCGGGACCAATATTCCAGGCAAGGGCGAATCACATTTTTGTTGAAGACATAGTCGGAGCAAATGACATCATTGAGGGTATGTTTCTGATTAACTCAAAACCTGCATTGATTTTATTTGACCCTAGAGCAACGCATTCATTTCTATCCATGGATTTTGTTACAAGAAATCAGTTACCATTTATTTCATTGCAAAAGCATTATGCTATTCAAACACCTGGCATTAGGATGGAATCCCGCTTTGGGTGTAGTGATGTGAGTATAGAAGTCCATGCGATAGAGTTTAAAGCTAACCTATTGCTATTAGATATGAGAGGAATCGATGTTATTCTAGGAATGAATTGGCTAACTAAAAACAAATCCAAAGTATATTGTGAGACTAAAACGGTGACCCTGATTAGCCTAGAAGGTCAAGAAATATTGGTAAAGATGGATCATGAGCTAATAGAGAGTATGAAGAAGTGTATACGCAATGTACTGACAAACGAGAGCGTCCATGTGCCATTAGTGCAAAAATATCCTGATGTACTACCAGAAGAATTGCTAGGGAAACCACCTGACCGCCAAATAGACCTTACCATAGAATTGGTTCCAGGAACCAAGCCAATTACAAAACATCAATGCAAAATGTCAGCTAGTGAATTAAAGGAATCTAAGAAGCAGTTAGATGAGTTGAAAGAAAAAGAATTCATACGTCCAAGTGTATCACCTTGGTCAACACCAGTGCTGTTTGCAAAGAAGAAAGATGGAATTTTAAGAATATGTGTTGACTACAGAGGGTTAAATGCAGTAACAATCAAAAACAAATATCCATTGCTGATAATTAATAACCTATTTGATCAACTTAAAGGAGCTAAGGTGTTCTCAAAAATTGATCTGCAATCGGGTTATCATCAACTCACAATCCGGGAGCAAGATCGGGAGAAGACTGCATTTACAACGAGATATGGATTATATGAATTCATAGTTGTGCCTTTTGGTTTAACCAATACACTAGCGTATTTCATGAGTTTTATGAATCTGGTGTACATAGACCAATTGTATCACTTTGTGGTAGTTTTTGTTTTTAATATATTGATCTATTCCAAGAATGAAGAAGAGCATAAGGAACATATGCACATTGCTTTGACAAAGCTTAGAGAGCATCAATTATATGCTAATAATGTGACTTTTGGATGAAAGAAGTTACATTTTTGGGCCACATTATCATTGAAGAACGAGTCAAAGTTGATCCAGAAAAGGTTAAAGCTATCATGGAATGGAAGCAGCCAACCACCGTAATTGAAGTGAAAAGTTTTCTTGGATTTGGTGGGTTATTATCGCCGATTCATACAAGGATTCTCAAAGATTGTTCATCCACTTATGCAGTTACTCAAGAAGGACAAGCCATTTCAATGGACAGATAGTTGTGAGGATAGTATTCAACAACTGAAGACTAAATTGATGACAGCACCAGTTTTGATATTGCCAAATCGAGAAAAAGAATTTTAAATATATTGTGATGCTTCAAAACAAGGATTGGGATGTGTGCTGACGCAAGACAGAAAATTTGTGGCCTATGCTTCAAGACAATTGCGACCACATAAAGAGAATTATCCAACACATGATCTGAAATTAGCAGCCGTGGTACATTCACTGAAGATTTGTGTAGAGACCCGAATATACAAATCCGGACTCTCCTGTGTATTCTGCACTAGTCCAGGATCACGCTAGTGCACACAGTATGAACAAAGATAATTATCATCCACATCACGACATTCTAATGAAAATCCAAATTATATTGATAATTATCAGAGTACGACCTTATGGCCAAGCTTACAATAGACTAGCCCGAAGGGCTTAACAAAAACTAGCAGCAGAAATCCAAAAGAAAGCGCAGCAGCCAATCGACACGCCCACAGGCTATCGAGTGGAGAACGAAGCCTAATCCGCGAAGACGTCGAAGTACTCTTCTTCTGGAACCTCCTGCTGGTGATTCTCCTCCTCCTCAACTGAGCAATAGGGGCATAAAGCCGTGAGTACATAGAGTACTCAGCAAGTCGTTTGTAACAAAGATGCAATATAGTATGCAAGGCTTACCAATGGATGGCTGAAAGGTTAATTTTGCAGAAAGCAACAATTTAAAGTAAATACAATAAGTAGATTGAGAAGCAAGCTTTATAAATGATAATAGATAAGTAACCAAAGGAATTGAGACCAACCACAAGTGAACTGACCATTCACCCAAGAAATCCACCATGAACCATGATCCATGAAATGAACACCCGTGAACTAACCATTCACTTTCCAACTTAACCCAACCAGGTTTTTAGGAAAACTCTACCCCTCGTGTGAAATCACCGAGCATTGTCCATGACCGAGGACACGGCTATTCGAATAGTTTTACACTCTGCAGAGGTTGTACAGCTTTACCCACAAGACATGATCATCCCATATTGCCACTAGATTAACACACTTCCTTTGGTGTGCGGCGAGGAGATCATGACAAGGCCTTTACAATGTTCAATCTCAACCCAGTTCCGTCTCGCTAAGGTTTCGCCTCTCACCCCCTCTTGCGCCAATGTGGGTCCATGGCCACGCCAAACCACACTCATCACAATGACGGAACCGAAATTGAAACATCCCAAATTAATTAGCCAGATCCATTCCATACTGGACATGTGGTAGTACGGTAAGACTCAGATCAATGGCGCACAAAGTTAAGTCCTTAAATTTACTCAGGCGAAAACATCCACATCCCATGTGCCTCTCGCACCCCCTTTACTGCACGATCAATCGCCCAAGTGAAAACCAATTTTGTATAACCACCGCCAACGACGCACCAACGTCACGGCACAAATTTTATAACGGTGGCACCAACCACGATTCAATATCTCATTAAGTCAAATTAATTAATCACATGTGATGATGAACCCTTTCGCAAAGTAAGCAAGGCTAAGCATTCTAATCGTACCAACCCAATGTGACAAATAACATAGCATCACTAATTAAATTTCCAACCTAAGGTGACAATGGCATCAAGGTATTCCAAAATATCAAGGAGGGAAATAACCAATTGGGACGATAACTACCAATACAAGGGTTTGAATAAAAATAGCGATGCAAGATAATTTAAAACAAAATAATTAAATAATAGATTGCAAACTGGGTTCAACAGGATCAAAGGACACGACTTGCCATAGCCTTGCTCAGTTAGGAATTCTTGATCTTCGAATCCGGCTTCAACTCCTTCGAACGCGTGATCTAACGAGAGAGAAAGCGAAACGAAACACAAAAATAAATTCAAATAAAATCCAAATAAACTCCAAAAATTACAAAACCAGAACTAAAAGATAGAGCTCAATTTTAGATGAATTTAGGAAGAATAATCGGGTCAATCGGAGTTCAGACGAAGGAGAACGAGCGATCTAAAGTTTGCCGGGGCGAGAAAATGCTGGAAAATCACAGATGTTACTGTTCACCCTAGAGCAATTTTTGGAAAGGAGGCTAGCGCTAGCGAGAGGAGGCATGGGAGGTGAATCTAACTAGCAAAATGGGTTGTTAGGGACCTAAGGCACATATAGGAACTGACGGCACGCCAAACGGAGACCGTTGACGGCACGGGCGGCTAGAACGACATGGGTAGGAGAGAGGAATAAAACTCGGGCTTAGGACATGGAGAAGTAGGGTGAGCACAGGCTAGAACGCGGCTTGGCAAAGCTAGGAAAATTATCGGCTTGGCCAGAAATCCACCGGAGACGGCGCAATCGACGTTTAAACGACGTCGGGAAGGAAAAAGGAAAAACTTAGTATCTTGGTGCTCGTTGAACGAAATCTAAAACCACTTGGAGGGTAGCTACCTGGGATGGTTTGGCACAAAGTGACGCGAACGGATTGGTGAAAACATCTCCGGGTAGATGGGGGATACGAGATGCCATTGGCGGCCATGGCGAGGTTCGGAGGTGAAAATTTGTGGAGGCTTTCTGGGGAAAAGGGAGAAAACACGGTGTAGAACGTGGCGAGGTTCGAGGGTGAAAATTTGAAGAAAAATTACGGCAAGGGCTAAAGCTTACCGGAGGTGACGAATCGACGTCGGGAGGCGCTCTTGACCTAGATTGGGGAAAACTCGATTCCGGGAGATTGGTTGCACCAAAACCAAATTAACTTGGCAAGAAGGTAGATGGCGCATGATGGCACAATGTGACGCGAAAGGATCACGGAGAAACTCACCGAATAGCTCGAGACACGACGAGCAAATTCGGGACCGGAGGGGCTCGGTGCCGACGGCGTCTTGGGCTTTGAGGGGACTTGGCACGGCTTGGGATGGGTTTAGAGGAGCCAAGGGGTCGTATCTATAGGCTTGTAAGAGGTAGAAACCGACTCCAATTCGTGGATTTCGGTTTAGAGTCCGTTTCAGAAAATTGGAGATAAAAGGAAAACGGATGAACGAAACGGAAAGAGACCAGTTGGAATGGATTCCTTGCGTGATTTGGCACAACTTTCCTTTCGGGAAGACATTGAGATAAAGTCCGGATTGGAAGTTATAAAGAGAGAGGAAAACGGAAGGAACTGTACAGGCTGAAGTAGACGGATGAACAGTACCACGCGGTACTGTTCATTCTCTTTCCTCATTCTTTTTTTTTTGGAAATTCCAAATTGAGCTCAAACATACTCCGAAAAATCCCAGAAAATAGAGAAAAATTACTTTTGACACAAGGAACACAAATAAAATATTTTTGGTAAATATTAATGTTTAATTTAATCATATTAAATCTTTTTAATTAATGAAAATTCCATTTAAGCTTTAATTAATTCAAGAAAAATCCAAATGTGAATTTTATTTTAAAAGCTTCAAAAAAGCTCTGAAAATCAGGATGTTACAATTTGGATGCACTAACTACTGGGCAATCATTGTGAGATATTCTCTTACCACAAGAGTTTAAAATACATATTCACTCAACCTGAATTGAACCTGAGACAAGGAAGATGGCTAGAGTTGATTAAAGACTTTGATATGGATCTTAGTATCATCCAGGCAAAGCAAATGTGGTGGTAGACGCACTCAGTAGCAAAGCTTATCAAAAACATAGCCAGCAAGACAGACTATTCACCTCAAATACAGAAAGATATGCAAAGGTTGAATTTGACTATAGCTGAACATAGATTTGTGGCAGCCCTAGAAATCCAACCATTGCTGGCAGATTAGATCAAAGCAGCGCAAGATAAAGATCAAGAGATTCAACAACTCAAAAAGAGAAATCAAGAAGAAGGTTTAACTGAATTCACTAAAGAATAACATGGAATCCTAAAATTTCGTGGTTGTTATTGTATACCCAAGAAAAGGAACTGAAAGATTTGATACCGGCGGAAGCCCAGTTGTCACAATTTTCGATACATCCTGGAACTACAAAAATATATCATGATTTGAAGAAAAGATTTTGGTGGAGTGCAATGAGGAAAGAGATCGTGCAATACGTGGCAAATGTGATGTATGTCAAAAAGAGAAGATAGATCATCAAAAGCCATCAAAACTACTGCACCAATTACCAATTCCAGAATGGAAGTGGGAAAGCATTGTCATGAACTTCATTATTGGACTTCCCAAAACTCAAGAAGGATATGATGTTATCTGGGTTATTGTTGACAGATTAACCAAGGTAGCACATTTCCTTTGAATTAAACAGACCTACAGAAAAGATAAATTGGTAGAGTTATATTTGACAAGAATTATGGTATTACATGGAGTCCCAAAGAAAATTATTTCAGATAGAGGAGCACGGTTTACCTCAAATTCTGGGAGGGGTTACATGAAGCAATGAGCACAGATTTAGCTTTTAGAGCACTATTCAGTATTCCGGAACTGAACAGTCCTGGGCCGTTGCGGGGACTACTAGCGTCTCCAGAATTGGGGGTGTTACAGATATCGGTGGTTATACAATGGTAAAGTAGAGTAGGCTCAATCTATCAAAACACAATAGAACATAAGCAACTCACTTGGGAGTACATCACTCTGCACCCAATAGAGAATGCATACAATGACCTGTCCCACCACTTTTTGCTAAGCGTTCTCTACAATGTGTACAAACGATCTTGCCCTCTTCAACCAAATGCTCTAAGTGTTGCCAAGCTTTAGATCAATGGTGTTTAGATAAAGAACTACCTAAGACTGGAGCAACACTTATTTCCTGAGATTCAGAAATAACTAACATCATGAATCTCTAGCTTTATAAAAAAGAGATTCATACTTGAATAAATTAACGAATGTTTAAAATGATAATGATTAATTGGTTCATGATGCTAATTTCTTAATAGGAAAAAAATAACTTGTGTCATCTTTGAATCAAAATCGATACTAGTGACTACTAATTACCAATGATTACACATGTCAGGGCGTCCTTGGAAGAGAGGAAGGAGGTGGTAGCCATGATAGAAATGATAGAGGCGAGGCATGTCTAGAGAGCGGCCTTCTTTTGCTTCCCACCGTTGAATTAAGAACGACTGAAAAAGAGTGAATCCGTGGAGAAATCATTACAGACCAACCAAATCCAAATCAAATCAAGAACAAGTGCCTAAGATTACCTTCTGCTTCTACTTCCCACAACTGGATATGGCTAGCTTTGATGATGGCGGTGGAGAAGAGCTGGGTTTGTGAAGGCAGATGGTGGTGCCCTGGAGGAGGATATTGCTAGGTTTCCAATTCCTCGCCACTAACGGCCGTGCGAGGGCTCTTGGTGGTGACCTAAGAATGAAGGTGGATAGTGGTGGTACGAGAGTTCTTGAGAGATCATGTGGTCGTGTCTCCATGAGAGTGATGAGTAATTGACAAAGGTTTAGGTCAGTCGAGTTTGGTTTGAGTAGTTCGGAGTCGAGTCGTTGCGTGGCGCAATCGGGCTCGGTCGGACTTTGGTCAAACTTGGTCTTTTGGGCTTAGGATGTATATTCTAATGTTTCGACAAGTTTGGACTTCGTCTGTGGTAAGTGTGATGGTATTTACGCTTTCATGTGTCGAGCGGTGCTATTTGATGTGTTCTTTGTCTGTGTGGCTGCAGGACATCGGGTGGAGTCGTGGCGAGACACGTGGACCGGACTAGGCGCAGGTGGCGCTGAGGTCAGAACGGTCGGGTTGTGTCGAAGACGACGTAGACTCGAGGTGGTTGCGAGGCGTGCGAGGCAAGGAGCGCAGAAGCTTCCCGGAAGGTGCAGGAGGGGCGAATCGGGAAATTCGCGAGGCTGCACAAGCGGGAGCGGGCGCCGTTGGATTTAGCAGGCGTAACGGGGCGGAGACCCGTTAGCCAAGGCTATAAATAGGATTGAGGGGCTGCATGCCCACTTGAGCATTTTGGAGGGAATTAGGGTTAGCTCTAGTCAAAAGAGGCTTTAGGAGTTGGTTTTCCTTTAGTCTTTAGTGGTTGGAGAGGCAGAGTCTGGTGCTCCCTCTGTCCCCTACGATGTGTTCTAGGTGAGAGTGTTGTGTTCTTCCTCCCTCCATGGATATGTGTGTGTGTTCTTGAGTTGAGGTGAGGGAGAGGATGAGTTGAGAGATTGTAATCCTTCCTTTGTATCAAGACGGGGTATCGGGACTCGCCTGTATTCGCTATGATTCAAGAAATGAATGAAATCTGAAGTTTTACTCCCGAGCTCCTGTTCTGTTCTTAGTTTCTCCATTTTGATGATTTCTTGATTTTCGTTGTTTTGTGTTCTTGCTTGCTGGAGAGTGCCAAAATGGGTTGCTATGATATGGGTGATGCTCAAAAGCCATTTGGCTACTTAATCCCAAGAGCAAACCTTGTTTGATTCTCAGTTTTCCCTTTTGAGGTGCTCTGTTCCTTTCTGCAGGTTCTAGAGTTTAAGGTGCTTTGTGATTCCCTTTGAGAGTTGAGCTAATTTTTGGTCTGATTAATCCTCTTGCTATTGCTAACATATTTGCAAAATCTTAATAGCAAAGGATTTGAGACCATGGAGTAATTCAAGTTATTTTGCTCTCTCTGTAAGTTCATTTTTATTTCTAGGGTTTGGTGGAATTCTTGATTCCTTTGGAGAGATGGCATGAAATTTGATCTGGATTATCCCCTTGCTATTGCTAATATATTCTCATAATTTCATGAGCAAAGGTTCAGCAAATTGGGAGTAATTTGGATCTTAAGGTTGGCTCTGTAATATTCAGGTTTTTCAGGTTTGTTCAGTTGCAGCCCCATCTCTTCATTTCTTTTGGTTTTGGTCTGCATCTTATTCTCCTTGAGGTCAATAGCATATTTAGGTTGCATCCTTGAATCATTGACTTGAGAAGAGAGGCATTTGCGCATGCAATTTCTCAGTTTAATGTCTGCAGCTTCCTTCTTTTATTTGTGCTATCAGATGTTTGCTTTCGGGTACAGCGTGTACTCTCTAGAAAACCTGTTTTCGGCTGACTGCAGCTTATATGTTCTCTGCTTGCCGATTGGACTTGTAGTCTAGTTTTGGAAGTCCAAATTAAATCGGGTATACTACTGCAGTTCAGCCGGCCTCAAGCTTTGCCATTTCCTTGCCGCTCTGATTTTTGCAGTCAATAGCCTCTGATTTTATGCTTCTCTCTTCTCATTGTTCTTTGGATTAAACTCTCGATCCTTTATCTCAAAAAGGCAGCAGTGAACAATTCCTCGTTTCAGTTTTTATTCCCTCTTGGGTACTTACTGTTCTTGTTATTTTCAGCAAGTAGTATATGCGGCAAGCCTTTCTTTTGGATCTTTGTTTTCCTGATCCCCATTTTTCTCTCTCTCTCGTCAAGCATTGGAAGCATGCTTTAGTTGTCTTCCTTTTTATTGTTATACTGACTTTGACCATTTTGCATGCGATCCAAACGGACTTATTTTCAGATGAAATTTTTGCTGGTTAATCCCTGATTTATGCTGGATTTTTGGGTATCGCATGCGTTCCAAGTTTCAGCATAATTATTTTTATGTGAGTTGCTCTGTTTCTGCAATATCTGTGTACGAATTCTCGGGGCGTTTTTTTTGTGAACGACATTCACCCCCCTCTGTCGCCATTTCGGTCCTACAATTGGTATCAGAGCCGGTTAGCTCTAATTCATAGATCTTAACCGGTCTCAAGAGCCATGGCGACGGACAAGTACTCGACCAAGCCGCACGTGTTCGATGGCATCGATTACCCCTTCTGGAAGAGCCGAATGGAGACATACATCCAGGCCCAGGGGTATGCCATCTGGCGGAAGGTCAAGGTACGATTCGCTGTTCCTGCCGATGAGAACATCAATGCCGGGAACATGGCTGATGTTGAGGCGAATGCAAAGGCAAGGAACATCATCATCCAGGGGTTGAGTCGTAGCGAGTTTGACCGTATATCTCACCTGTCGTCCGCCTACGACATCTGGGTGACCCTCAACGCATACCATGAGGGCACCACCCAGATCAAGACGGTTCGACAAGACCAGTTCAAGCGCGAATACAACAAATTCGAGATGCTTGCTGGTGAGTCCCTGGACGAGTGCTTTTCGCGATTTCACAAAATCTTGAGCAACCTCCGAGCGGTCGGTCTCACATACCCCGACTCGGACAACGCTCGTCAGATGCTCGCGGCACTCGATCTGCGCGTGTGGGAGATGAAGGTGACCACCATCAAAGACACGACAGACCTCTCGACCCTGACTCTTGACGCGCTGTACTCGCGCCTCAAGACTCACGAGATTGACGTTGTCTCTCGTCGGTCGAAGTCACAGTCGATGGCTTTGGTCACCGATCCCAGTTCGGCTTCTGGTTTTTCCGCCGATTCGCTTTGTGGGTTCTCACTAGCTGCTCTATGTGACGTAACTGATGATCAGTTAGAGCAGCTAGAGGATGAACAGCTGGCCCTCCTAGCTCGGAAGTTCTCCCATGCTTACAAGAGGAGGAGGGACAGAAAGAGAGGCGGACCAGTCATCTGCTTCGAGTGTGGTGGCCCCAACCACATTCGAGCGAACTGTCCCAAGCTGGAGAAGGGCAAGAACGACTACGGCGGTTCGGGCAAGAACGACTACACCGACAAGAACCGCAACAAGAAGACTCCAGCTCAGACGCCGGGAAAGAAGAAGTTCCGCAACTTCGGGAAGGCCAAGAAGCTCTTCCACCGCGTCCTCACCGCCTTCGACGACCTCGACCTCAGCGAGGTGGAGGGATGGAGCGACGACGACGGGACGGGTGACCAAGAGCCCAAGGATGGCGGCGACGACTTCTCCGGCATGTGCTTCATGGCCCTCGAGGGCGAACTCAGCGGCAGCGAGCTGTACTCCGACTCGGACGAGGTATGCCCCACCTACGACCAGCTCAATCATGCTTTTCTTAAGCTAGGTGGTTTCCATGCTAGAGCTAGGGCTAGGTGTACTGAGTTAGAGAAGGAAGTAGATAGGTTGTCACTAGAGATTATTGCTCTTACATCTGGTCCCTCTAGTGACGACTGTGATACATGCTCTGCTTTGCTGGGTGACATGGAGAAACTAAGGACCTCGCATGATAGTTTGTCCTCCAAGCTTGATACTGTTAAGGTGGAGAACATTAGTCTGTTGGCTGAACTAGAGATGAGTAGGATTGCTTCTATTTCATCTGCTCCTGTTGAGACTAGTGCTTGCACCTCATGTGAGGATAAGGACAATACTTTTAGAGGCCTTTATACCATGTTGCTTGATCTGCCCGAGTCATGTGAAAATTGCAATAAGCTGAAGTCGAACCTAAAATGGGCAGATCACAAGATTGCTGAGTTGCATGCTTCTTTACTTGAGCCTGTTGTTTCTTGCACCAATTGTCCAAAATTAACCCTTGAACTTGAATCTGTTTCTAAGCAATTCCAAGAGATGATTGATCAAAACAACAAATTGGCCCAGTTTGCGACTAAGGATCCTGTTAGCTCACTATGCATTAGTTGTGACAAACTAAAACTTGAACTCGTTGCTTTGAATGATAAATGTGTGAAGCTAACTAAGGACTTATTAGAGAAGTCATCAACTTCTTGTGATGTGATTGCTGAGGAGGGGGAGAAGCCCCAAGGTAAGGTAGAGACGCTTGATGAGTACTCTACACCGCGGAAGTTTTGGGCTGAGGCTATAGCTACCGCGTGCCATGTCTCAAATCGAATATTTCTTAGGGCACACTTGCACCGCACTTCTTATGAGTTGAGATACGGGCGAAAGCCCAGCGTCTCTCATTTTCGTGTTTTTGGTTGCAAGTGCTTTATTCTGAAGTCCGGGAACCTAGATAAGTTCGAGTCACGTTCTTGTGATGGGATCTTTCTAGGTTACTCGCCTTCTTCGCGGGCTTATAGGGTCTGGAACTGCGAGTCTAGCAAAATGGTAGAGACCTGTGAGGTGACCTTTGACGAGGCCAGTCCGGGGACTAGGCCTGATATCTCAGGTTCTTTAGAGCAGTCCGAGACCATCTTCGTGGATGACGAGGACGATGGAAATGAGGGTTGTCTACCCGATCCAGTCCCTTATCCACCCCTTGAGGTGCCGTCTTCTACCGCACCTCCAGGTGATCAGCCCATGCCTTCTGCTTCCTCTGGAGCTAGTGGCTCTGTTCCTACCTCGTCAGCTCACGAGGTAGAGGCCACTTCTTCATCTCATCCTGGACCTCCCCGACATATCCAGAAAAGACATCCTTCTGAGCAGATGATTGGAGACCTGTTCGAGCGTGTTACCCGCTCAAAATCTGGCTTATCTCAATTTTGTCTCCATTCTGCTTTCATTGCCTCCTTTGAGCCCAAGGATGTTTCTCATGCTCTTTCTGACGAGTCTTGGGTCAATGCCATGCATGAGGAGCTAGAAAATTTCGAGAGGAACAAGGTCTGGTCGCTTGTCGAGCCCCCGCGAGGTCACAATATTATTGGGACTAAGTGGGTGTTCAAGAACAAGCAGAGCGAGGATGGAGTGGTTATTCGAAACAAGGCTAGATTGGTAGCTCAGGGGTTTTCCCAGGTTGAGGGTCTAGACTTCGAGGAGACCTTTGCCCCTGTAGCTCGACTAGAGGCCATTAGAATTCTGCTTGCCTTTGCAGCTTCTAAGGGTTTCAAGCTCTACCAGATGGACGTCAAGAGTGCCTTCCTTAATGGCGTTATTGAGGAAGAAGTTTACGTCAGACAGCCTCCAGGTTTCGAGAACCCCAAATACCCACACCATGTCTTCAAGCTTTCCAAAGCGTTGTATGGACTTAAGCAGGCCCCCAGAGCTTGGTATGAGAGGCTTAAGTCCTACTTGTTGAGTCATGGGTTTGAGATGGGTAAAGTAGACAAGACTTTGTTTATCCGTAGGCTTGGTAGTGACCTTCTGCTCGTCCAAATCTATGTCGATGACATCATCTTTGGCGGCTCTTCCCATGCTCTGGTTTCTCAGTTCTCGGATGTCATGAGCTCGGAGTTTGAGATGAGCATGATGGGTGAGTTGAGCTTCTTCCTTGGCTTCCAAATTAAGCAGACTCGGGAGGGTACCTTCTTGCATCAAGGCAAGTACACTCGAGACCTCCTGAAGCGCTTCGATATGAGTGACGGTAAGCCGGTGTCCACTCCAATGGCTACCTCAGCTTCACTCGACCCAGATGAGGATGGCGAGCCAGTTGATCAGAAGGAGTATAGGAGTATGATCGGCTCCCTCTTGTACCTCACTGCCTCGAGACCGGACATACACTTTGCTGTGTGTCTTTTTGCTCGGTTTCAGGCTTCTCCTCGCGTATCTCACCGCCAAGCGGTGAAACGCATTCTTCGGTACCTTCGAGCTACCATTGACTATGGTATCTGGTACTCTTCCTCGTCCTGTCTTTCCTTGAGAGCCTTTTCGGATGCAGACTTTGCTGGCTGTAGGATAGATAGGAAGAGCACATCTGGCACTTGCCAATTCATTGGCACTTCTCTCGTTTCCTGGTCCTCTAGGAAGCAGTCCGGAGTTGCACAGTCCACTGCAGAGGCCGAGTACGTTGCTGCAGCCAGCTGCTGTAGTCAGGTGCTTTGGATGGTCTCGACTCTGCGGGACTTTGGGTTAGTTATCGACAGTGTTCCACTCTTTTGTGATAACACTTCTGCAATTAACATTGCTAAGAACCCAGTGCAGCACTCTCGGACCAAGCACATTGATATCCGATACCACTTCCTTAGAGACCATGTAGAGAAGGGTGATATAGTGCTCCAGTTTGTGGAGAGTGACCACCAGTTGGCTGACATCTTCACCAAGCCTTTGGATAGCTCGAGGTTTTCAGCTCTACGGGGAGAGCTTGGGGTGGTTTGTCCTTATGGACTGTAGTGAGGGGGAGCTTTGGGCTTTACTGCTTTACTATATTGCTTATGCTTCTGTCTCATTTCTGTTGCTTTGCACACAGGGTGCATTTGGGTTTAGTCCTTCTAGCATAGGTTAGAGTGCTTCTCTTGCCTAGTTGCTTAGACTTCCTTCTCTTATCTTGTGATTCCAGGATGCTTCTTATTAGCTGCTTCTTATCTCACTAGATTGAGCTCACTCACTTCTTGTAGGTTCTAGCGAGGGTCGGGCCACCCTTGGGTAGACAGGGTACGTGTTTGCTCTCTAGTGTGTGTTTTACGGTCAGCAATTAGTCCTGGAGTCATATGGGGTAGATGAGAGTCAGTCTGAGCCATAGTTGTCTCTATATCTTATCTATGCTTTAAGGACTGCCTGTTTGCTGTTTTTCTTGCCAGCTTCTCGATTCGTATTGTTTTGGTTCAGGAAGAGTTCATTTGGGAGCTTCTGGAGCTTAATATTGACTTAACTCAACTTGAACTAAAAGTTGCATCTCATGTTGAGGGGGAGCTGGATTTTCTTGCATGTTAGCATCTCGCATTGTAATATAACTGCATTGAGCCTTGATTATTATCCTGTTATGACATGTTTACAATGCTTTACACCTTGTCATGACTTGTGCTTTCTTTGCTAGATTTATCATGACTTCATATGTGTAGACTAGTTTTGCCATGATAAGTAAATTGAAATTGCTCAACTTGAATTAAAACTTGTCATGCTAGCATTTGAGTTTAGTCTATCTTTAGCTATCCTTGTATGATTCATGCCATGTCAAATAGGCTGAGTTGAGTCTTGAATCTAGGTTGGATCTTAGATTGAGCTATTTTAGCATCTTAATACATCATGAGTTAGCACAATCTATTAAAAAGCAAAAGGATCTCTTTTTATGTGCGAAAAAACTGATTTCACCAATTCTTTCTCATGAGACGGCTTGCCATTGCACTAGGCATGAACTCAGGGGGAGTTTTGGATGACCTGGACTATCTTCTTAAGCTTCTCGCTTGGAGTAGTCGCATAAGGCTTGAGATCTAGCACATGATAAAATTTTTGGTTGGAAACGACCATGAGCTTTAAAAAGACAATGTTTCATGTGCTCAATTTGCTTAATCTACAAAAAGAACCAAGTACTTGCGCCAATGTTTCATTCTTGAGCATAGCACTCTAGTTGGTCTCAATATTAGCTTCTTGGTTCCGCTTAGCTTACTTGACATGGCCGGCATCATCCTTGGGTATCTCTAGTTAGACTTTACCTCTTGATGACTTGACATTCTCACTTAATGCACTATATTTCAGATTGTCATCTATGTGTTCTAGCTAGCTTATACATGTCATGTCATGATCTAGATAGCTTTTTATAGAGTTATGGCTTGGTGTATCTCATTATGGTCAATATGGATAATTCTCATGGCTCTAAATGCTTAAAATAAACAAACTTCAGCCATATTCATCCATTGACATGTTATATTCTCGCCTTTGCATCTTGATGCGTTTATTGCCAAAAGGGGGAGAATAGAGAAGAAAAAGTCTGTTGGGAACAGTTTAGAGCTTTGGAGATCAATTTGCTCTTTCATTAGTTGCTCTAGTGTTCCTTCTGTCGACATGGTCATTAGCTTCATTCCATTCTGTGGACCATGTTGGATTCTTCAAACTCAAACTCTTCTAAAAGCTTTTTCTGAGTTTGTCAATAGACTCATCAAGGGGGAGATTGAGAGATCATGTGGTCGTGTCTCCATGAGAGTGATGAGTAATTGACAAAGGTTTAGGTCAGTCGAGTTTGGTTTGAGTAGTTCGGAGTCGAGTCGTTGCGTGGCGCAATCGGGCTCGGTCGGACTTTGGTCAAACTTGGTCTTTTGGGCTTAGGATGTATATTCTAATGTTTCGACAGGTTTGGACTTCGTCTGTGGTAAGTGTGATGGTATTTACGCTTTCATGTGTCGAGCGGTGCTATTTGATGTGTTCTTTGTCTGTGTGGCTGCAGGACATCGGGTGGAGTCGTGGCGAGACACGTGGACCGGACTAGGCGCAGGTGGCGCTGAGGTCAGAACGGTCGGGTTGTGTCGAAGACGACGTAGACTCGAGGTGGTTGCGAGGCGTGCGAGGCAAGGAGCGCGGAAGCTTCCCGGAAGGTGCAGGAGGGGCGAATCGGGAAATTCGCGAGGCTGCACAAGCGGGAGCGGGCGCCGTTGGATTTAGCAGGCGTAACGGGGCGGAGACCCGTTAGCCAAGGCTATAAATAGGATTGAGGGGCTGCATGCCCACTTGAGCATTTTGGAGGGAATTAGGGTTAGCTCTAGTCAAAAGAGGCTTTAGGAGTTGGTTTTCCTTTAGTCTTTAGTGGTTGGAGAGGCAGAGTCTGGTGCTCCCTCTGTCCCCTACGATGTGTTCTAGGTGAGAGTGTTGTGTTCTTCCTCCCTCCATGGATATGTGTGTGTGTTCTTGAGTTGAGGTGAGGGAGAGGATGAGTTGAGAGATTGTAATCCTTCCTTTGTATCAAGACGGGGTATCGGGACTCGCCTGTATTCGCTATGATTCAAGAAATGAATGAAATCTGAAGTTTTACTCCCGAGCTCCTGTTCTGTTCTTAGTTTCTCCATTTTGATGATTTCTTGATTTTCGTTGTTTTGTGTTCTTGCTTGCTGGAGAGTGCCAAAATGGGTTGCTATGATATGGGTGATGCTCAAAAGCCATTTGGCTACTTAATCCCAAGAGCAAACCTTGTTTGATTCTCAGTTTTCCCTTTTGAGGTGCTCTGTTCCTTTCTGCAGGTTCTAGAGTTTAAGGTGCTTTGTGATTCCCTTTGAGAGTTGAGCTAATTTTTGGTCTGATTAATCCTCTTGCTATTGCTAACATATTTGCAAAATCTTAATAGCAAAGGATTTGAGACCATGGAGTAATTCAAGTTATTTTGCTCTCTCTGTAAGTTCATTTTTATTTCTAGGGTTTGGTGGAATTCTTGATTCCTTTGGAGAGATGGCATGAAATTTGATCTGGATTATCCCCTTGCTATTGCTAATATATTCTCATAATTTCATGAGCAAAGGTTCAGCAAATTGGGAGTAATTTGGATCTTAAGGTTGGCTCTGTAATATTCAGGTTTTTCAGGTTTGTTCAGTTGCAGCCCCATCTCTTCATTTCTTTTGGTTTTGGTCTGCATCTTATTCTCCTTGAGGTCAATAGCATATTTAGGTTGCATCCTTGAATCATTGACTTGAGAAGAGAGGCATTTGCGCATGCAATTTCTCAGTTTAATGTCTGCAGCTTCCTTCTTTTATTTGTGCTATCAGATGTTTGCTTTCGGGTACAGCGTGTACTCTCTAGAAAACTTGTTTTCGGCTGACTGCAGCTTATATGTTCTCTGCTTGCCGATTGGACTTGTAGTCTAGTTTTGGAAGTCCAAATTAAATCGGGTATACTACTGCAGTTCAGCCGGCCTCAAGCTTTGCCATTTCCTTGCCGCTCTGATTTTTGCAGTCAATAGCCTCTGATTTTATGCTTCTCTCTTCTCATTGTTCTTTGGATTAAACTCTCGATCCTTTATCTCAAAAAGGCAGCAGTGAACAATTCCTCGTTTCAGTTTTTATTCCCTCTTGGGTACTTACTGTTCTTGTTATTTTCAGCAAGTAGTATATGCGGCAAGCCTTTCTTTTGGATCTTTGTTTTCCTGATCCCCATTTTTCTCTCTCTCTCGTCAAGCATTGGAAGCATGCTTTAGTTGTCTTCCTTTTTATTGTTATACTGACTTTGACCATTTTGCATGCGATCCAAACGGACTTATTTTCAGATGAAATTTTTGCTGGTTAATCCCTGATTTATGCTGGATTTTTGGGTATCGCATGCGTTCCAAGTTTCAGCATAATTATTTTTATGTGAGTTGCTCTGTTTCTGCAATATCTGTGTACGAATTCTCGGGGCGTTTTTTTTGTGAACGACATTCACCCCCCTCTGTCGCCATTTCGGTCCTACAATTGGTATCAGAGCCGGTTAGCTCTAATTCATAGATCTTAACCGGTCTCAAGAGCCATGGCGACGGACAAGTACTCGACCAAGCCGCCCGTGTTCGATGGCATCGATTACCCCTTCTGGAAGAGCCGAATGGAGACATACATCCAGGCCCAGGGGTATGCCATCTGGCGGAAGGTCAAGGTACGATTCGCTGTTCCTGCCGATGAGAACATCAATGCCGGGAACATGGCTGATGTTGAGGCGAATGCAAAGGCAAGGAACATCATCATCCAGGGGTTGAGTCGTAGCGAGTTTGACCGTATATCTCACCTGTCGTCCGCCTACGACATCTGGGTGACCCTCGACGCATACCATGAGGGCACCACCCAGATCAAGACGGTTCGACAAGACCAGTTCAAGCGCGAATACAACAAATTCGAGATGCTTGCTGGTGAGTCCCTGGACGAGTGCTTTTCGCGATTTCACAAAATCTTGAGCAACCTCCGAGCGGTCGGTCTCACATACCCCGACTCGGACAACGCTCGTCAGATGCTCGCGGCACTCGATCTGCGCGTGTGGGAGATGAAGGTGACCACCATCAAAGACACGACAGACCTCTCGACCCTGACTCTTGACGCGCTGTACTCGCGCCTCAAGACTCACGAGATTGACGTTGTCTCTCGTCGGTCGAAGTCACAGTCGATGGCTTTGGTCACCGATCCCAGTTCGGCTTCTGGTTTTTCCGCCGATTCGCTTTGTGGGTTCTCACTAACTGCTCTATGTGACGTAACTGATGATCAGTTAGAGCAGTTAGAGGATGAACAGCTGGCCCTCCTAGCTCGGAAGTTCTCCCATGCTTACAAGAGGAGGAGGGACAGAAAGAGAGGCGGACCAGTCATCTGCTTCGAGTGTGGTGGCCCCAACCACATTCGAGCGAACTGTCCCAAGCTGGAGAAGGGCAAGAACGACTATGGCGGTTCGGGCAAGAACGACTACACCGACAAGAACCGCAACAAGAAGACTCCAGCTCAGACGCCGGGAAAGAAGAAGTTCCGCAACTTCGGGAAGGCCAAGAAGCTCTTCCACCGCGTCCTCACCGCCTTCGACGACCTCGACCTCAGCGAGGTGGAGGGATGGAGCGACGATGACGGGACGGGTGACCAAGAGCCCAAGGATGGCGGCGACGACTTCTCCGGCATGTGCTTCATGGCCCTCGAGGGCGAACTCAGCGGCAGCGAGCTGTACTCCGACTCGGACGAGGTATGCCCCACCTACGACCAGCTCAATCATGCTTTTCTTAAGCTAGGTGGTTTCCATGCTAGAGCTAGGGCTAGGTGTACTGAGTTAGAGAAGGAAGTAGATAGGTTGTCACTAGAGATTATTGCTCTTACATCTGGTCCCTCTAGTGACGACTGTGATACATGCTCTGCTTTGCTGGGTGACATGGAGAAACTAAGGACCTCGCATGATAGTTTGTCCTCCGAGCTTGATACTGTTAAGGTGGAGAACATTAGTCTGTTGGCTGAACTAGAGATGAGTAGGATTGCTTCTATTTCATCTGCTCCTGTTGAGACTAGTGCTTGCACCTCATGTGAGGATAAGGACAATACTTTTAGAGGCCTTTATACCATGTTGCTTGATCTGCCCGAGTCATGTGAAAATTGCAATAAGCTGAAGTCGAACCTAAAACGGGCAGATCACAAGATTGCTGAGTTGCATGCTTCTTTACTTGAGCCTGTTGTTTCTTGCACCAATTGTCCAAAATTAACCCTTGAACTTGAATCTGTTTCTAAGCAATTCCAAGAGATGATTGATCAAAACAACAAATTGGCTCAGTTTGCGACTAAGGATCCTGTTAGCTCACTATGCATTAGTTGTGACAAACTAAAACTTGAACTCGTTGCTTTGAATGATAAATGTGTGAAGCTAACTAAGGACTTATTAGAGAAGTCATCAACTTCTTGTGATGTGATTGCTGAGGAGGGGGAGAAGCCCCAAGGTAAGGTAGAGACGCTTAGTGACGTGAGCCAACCTGCTAGCAGTAGGACTGTCCATTCTGAGTCAGTTGTGCGTGCACAAGCCATTCGTTCCTCTGCTATTGGTTCTTCATCTGCTTCCTTACCTCCTGCTGTTCCCTCTTCCCCCTGCTCTTCTTGCACCTCTCTCTTTCGGGAGTGTCAGTACCTTATGAACACTCTCGAGAGATTTGTAGGCGGCAAAAAGAAGCTTAATCTTATTCTAGACCAATCCAAGATTTGCAAGTTCAATCAAGGTCTAGGATATGATTTCTATGAGGATATGAGGAAGCATCCACCTGCTATTCTCCGACCCATCTTAGGAGGTGTGATTGAGGTTGAGCCCAGATCTGACGAGGTGAAATTCAAATCAGCGGGCTTTGTCCAAGGGATCTCTGACAGCAAGGTGATTCCACCTATTGCTTCGGCCTCTCAGAAGGCGAAGCCTCTTCGTGCTACTTCCACCTCTCAGAAGGTGAAGTACCACTGCACCTTCTGTCAAAAGGATGGGCACTCGATCGAGAGATGCTTCAGGCGCGCCAGGATTGCGCGAAGAGACCGTGCAGAGGCACTTAGGCGTATTCAGGGTCAGCCCTAGATCCTGAGTGCACCTAAGACTAGCACGAGGTCCAGGTTTGCTTCTGACGTGTTTGGGCAGCATCGAGGACTTGGTTTTTCTGAGTCTTCTGGTTTTCGTCCTCATGCTGCTCCAGGTTGTGACTTCCGCCGTCCTGAGGGTACATCTCGTTTCCCCCGTCGAGACAGTTACCCACGGCGTGATCAGCGTGTTGCCGGTGTTCCGACTCGCTCTCCCGTAGCAGTCGGACCCCGCAACAGCTTCAGGTCTGCTCACAGACCTTCTGCTTCTTTGAGTCACGGAGAGCGTAGGGTAGATAGAGGTCAGTCGTGCTTGACTACTTTATCTGCTCCACGTGTTACTCAGTATTGGGTGCCAAAATCACTCTTGATTTACCCCAGTACTGAGACTTTACTCTCTATTTGACTCAGGTTCGCTGGGTAGGGAAGGAGAAGGTTTGGCTTGTAGACTCCGGTTGTTCTCGTCATATGACCGGAGACTCCCGTTGGTTCTCCTCCCTAGCCCGCGCTCCAGGTGAGGAGACGATCACCTTCGGAGACGCTTCGTCTGGGCGCGTCATCGCCAAAGGTACTGTGCATGTTAATGCTTCTTTTATTCTTAAGGATGTTGCCTTGGTTAGTAAGTTGCAGTACAATTTGCTTTCCGTTTCTCAGCTTACCGATGACGGTTTCGAGGTGAGCTTCAAGAAAAACGCTTGCAGAATTCTTGACTCTTCGGGTAGTCTGGTTTGCGGGATTTCTCGTTATGGGAGGATCTTTCGTGCTGATTTCTCTGAGTCTTCTGGTGATCCTCTCAGGTGTTTAGTTGCTTCTGAGTCCCGCGATCTTTCTTTCTGGCATAGGAGACTTGGTCATATTGGGTTTGACCATTTGACTCGAGTTAGCAGTCACGATCTCATTCGTGGTTTGCCGAAACTCAAGATGGTCAAAGATCTAGTTTGTGCTCCATGCCGGCACGGCAAGATGGTTGCCGCTTCTCACCCTCCGGTCACAGTTACTATGACCGATGCACCGGGACAGCTGCTCCACATGGATACAGTGGGACCAGCTCGAGTGCAGTCAGCAGGAGGGAAGTGGTATGTTCTTGTCGTGGTCGATGACTTCTCGAGGTATTCTTGGGTGTTTTTCTTAGCCTCGAAGGATGAGACATTTTCACATTTCCGAGGTCTTTTCGGTAGGCTTTCTGTTGAGCTCCCGGGTGCCTTACGAGCGATCCGCAGCGACAATGGCACGGAGTTCAAGAATTCCTACTTCGAGAGTTTCTGTGGTGAGACAGGTGTAGAGCACCAGTTCTCTTCTCCGCACGTACCACAACAAAATGGCATTGTGGAGAGGAAGAACCGTACCTTGGTCGAGATGGCCAGGACGATGCTTGATGAGTACTCTACACCGCGGAAGTTTTGGGCTGAGGCTATAGCTACCGCGTGCCATGTCTCAAATCGAATATTTCTTAGGGCACACTTGCACCGCACTTCTTATGAGTTGAGATACGGGCGAAAGCCCAGCGTCTCTCATTTTCGTGTTTTTGGTTGCAAGTGCTTTATTCTGAAGTCCGGGAACCTAGATAAGTTCGAGTCACGTTCTTGTGATGGGATCTTTCTAGGTTACTCGCCTTCTTCGCGGGCTTATAGGGTCTGGAACTGCGAGTCTAGCAAAATGGTAGAGACCTGTGAGGTGACCTTTGACGAGGCCAGTCCGGGGACTAGGCCTGATATCTCAGGTTCTTTAGAGCAGTCCGAGACCATCTTCGTGGATGACGAGGACGATGGAAATGAGGGTTGTCTACCCGATCCAGTCCCTTATCCACCCCTTGAGGTGCCGTCTTCTACCGCACCTCCAGGTGATCAGCCCATGCCTTCTGCTTCCTCTGGAGCTAGTGGCTCTGTTCCTACCTCGTCAGCTCACGAGGTAGAGGCCACTTCTTCATCTCATCCTGGACCTCCCCGACATATCCAGAAAAGACATCCTTCTGAGCAGATGATTGGAGACCTGTTCGAGCGTGTTACCCGCTCAAAATCTGGCTTATCTCAATTTTGTCTCCATTCTGCTTTCATTGCCTCCTTTGAGCCCAAGGATGTTTCTCATGCTCTTTCTGACGAGTCTTGGGTCAATGCCATGCATGAGGAGCTAGAAAATTTCGAGAGGAACAAGGTCTGGTCGCTTGTCGAGCCCCCGCGAGGTCACAATATTATTGGGACTAAGTGGGTGTTCAAGAACAAGCAGAGCGAGGATGGAGTGGTTATTCGAAACAAGGCTAGATTGGTAGCTCAGGGGTTTTCCCAGGTTGAGGGTCTAGACTTCGAGGAGACCTTTGCCCCTGTAGCTCGACTAGAGGCCATTAGAATTCTGCTTGCCTTTGCAGCTTCTAAGGGTTTCAAGCTCTACCAGATGGACGTCAAGAGTGCCTTCCTTAATGGCGTTATTGAGGAAGAAGTTTACGTCAGACAGCCTCCAGGTTTCGAGAACCCCAAATACCCACACCATGTCTTCAAGCTTTCCAAAGCGTTGTATGGACTTAAGCAGGCCCCCAGAGCTTGGTATGAGAGGCTTAAGTCCTACTTGTTGAGTCATGGGTTTGAGATGGGTAAAGTAGACAAGACTTTGTTTATCCGTAGGCTTGGTAGTGACCTTCTGCTCGTCCAAATCTATGTCGATGACATCATCTTTGGCGGCTCTTCCCATGCTCTGGTTTCTCAGTTCTCGGATGTCATGAGCTCGGAGTTTGAGATGAGCATGATGGGTGAGTTGAGCTTCTTCCTTGGCTTCCAAATTAAGCAGACTCGGGAGGGTACCTTCTTGCATCAAGGCAAGTACACTCGAGACCTCCTGAAGCGCTTCGATATGAGTGACGGTAAGCCGGTGTCCACTCCAATGGCTACCTCAGCTTCACTCGACCCAGATGAGGATGGCGAGCCAGTTGATCAGAAGGAGTATAGGAGTATGATCGGCTCCCTCTTGTACCTCACTGCCTCGAGACCGGACATACACTTTGCTGTGTGTCTTTTTGCTCGGTTTCAGGCTTCTCCTCGCGTATCTCACCGCCAAGCGGTGAAACGCATTCTTCGGTACCTTCGAGCTACCATTGACTATGGTATCTGGTACTCTTCCTCGTCCTGTCTTTCCTTGAGAGCCTTTTCGGATGCAGACTTTGCTGGCTGTAGGATAGATAGGAAGAGCACATCTGGCACTTGCCAATTCATTGGCACTTCTCTCGTTTCCTGGTCCTCTAGGAAGCAGTCCGGAGTTGCACAGTCCACTGCAGAGGCCGAGTACGTTGCTGCAGCCAGCTGCTGTAGTCAGGTGCTTTGGATGGTCTCGACTCTGCGGGACTTTGGGTTAGTTATCGACAGTGTTCCACTCTTTTGTGATAACACTTCTGCAATTAACATTGCTAAGAACCCAGTGCAGCACTCTCGGACCAAGCACATTGATATCCGATACCACTTCCTTAGAGACCATGTAGAGAAGGGTGATATAGTGCTCCAGTTTGTGGAGAGTGACCACCAGTTGGCTGACATCTTCACCAAGCCTTTGGATAGCTCGAGGTTTTCAGCTCTACAGGGAGAGCTTGGGGTGGTTTGTCCTTATGGACTGTAGTGAGGGGGAGCTTTGGGCTTTACTGCTTTACTATATTGCTTATGCTTCTGTCTCA
The DNA here is from genome assembly GCA_017311315.1 of Dendrocalamus latiflorus. NCBI lineage: Eukaryota > Viridiplantae > Streptophyta > Magnoliopsida > Poales > Poaceae > Dendrocalamus > Dendrocalamus latiflorus. The sequence goes on from CM029647.1 coordinate 40,733,523, forward strand.
TTTCTGTTGCTTTGCACACAGGGTGCATTTGGGTTTAGTCCTTCTAGCATAGGTTAGAGTGCTTCTCTTGCCTAGTTGCTTAGACTTCCTTCTCTTATCTTGTGATTCCAGGATGCTTCTTATTAGCTGCTTCTTATCTCACTAGATTGAGCTCACTCACTTCTTGTAGGTTCTAGCGAGGGTCGGGCCACCCTTGGGTAGACAGGGTACGTGTTTGCTCTCTAGTGTGTGTTTTACGGTCAGCAATTAGTCCTGGAGTCATATGGGGTAGATGAGAGTCAGTCTGAGCCATAGTTGTCTCTATATCTTATCTATGCTTTAAGGACTGCCTGTTTGCTGTTTTTCTTGCCAGCTTCTCGATTCGTATTGTTTTGGTTCAGGAAGAGTTCATTTGGGAGCTTCTGGAGCTTAATATTGACTTAACTCAACTTGAACTAAAAGTTGCATCTCATGTTGAGGGGGAGCTGGATTTTCTTGCATGTTAGCATCTCGCATTGTAATATAACTGCATTGAGCCTTGATTATTATCCTGTTATGACATGTTTACAATGCTTTACACCTTGTCATGACTTGTGCTTTCTTTGCTAGATTTATCATGACTTCATATGTGTAGACTAGTTTTGCCATGATAAGTAAATTGAAATTGCTCAACTTGAATTAAAACTTGTCATGCTAGCATTTGAGTTTAGTCTATCTTTAGCTATCCTTGTATGATTCATGCCATGTCAAATAGGCTGAGTTGAGTCTTGAATCTAGGTTGGATCTTAGATTGAGCTATTTTAGCATCTTAATACATCATGAGTTAGCACAATCTATTAAAAAGCAAAAGGATCTCTTTTTATGTGCGAAAAAACTGATTTCACCAATTCTTTCTCATGAGACGGCTTGCCATTGCACTAGGCATGAACTCAGGGGGAGTTTTGGATGACCTGGACTATCTTCTTAAGCTTCTCGCTTGGAGTAGTCGCATAAGGCTTGAGATCTAGCACATGATAAAATTTTTGGTTGGAAACGACCATGAGCTTTAAAAAGACAATGTTTCATGTGCTCAATTTGCTTAATCTACAAAAAGAACCAAGTACTTGCGCCAATGTTTCATTCTTGAGCATAGCACTCTAGTTGGTCTCAATATTAGCTTCTTGGTTCCGCTTAGCTTACTTGACATGGCCGGCATCATCCTTGGGTATCTCTAGTTAGACTTTACCTCTTGATGACTTGACATTCTCACTTAATGCACTATATTTCAGATTGTCATCTATGTGTTCTAGCTAGCTTATACATGTCATGTCATGATCTAGATAGCTTTTTATAGAGTTATGGCTTGGTGTATCTCATTATGGTCAATATGGATAATTCTCATGGCTCTAAATGCTTAAAATAAACAAACTTCAGCCATATTCATCCATTGACATGTTATATTCTCGCCTTTGCATCTTGATGCGTTTATTGCCAAAAGGGGGAGAATAGAGAAGAAAAAGTCTGTTGGGAACAGTTTAGAGCTTTGGAGATCAATTTGCTCTTTCATTAGTTGCTCTAGTGTTCCTTCTGTCGACATGGTCATTAGCTTCATTCCATTCTGTGGACCATGTTGGATTCTTCAAACTCAAACTCTTCTAAAAGCTTTTTCTGAGTTTGTCAATAGACTCATCAAGGGGGAGATTGAGAGATCATGTGGTCGTGTCTCCATGAGAGTGATGAGTAATTGACAAAGGTTTAGGTCAGTCGAGTTTGGTTTGAGTAGTTCGGAGTCGAGTCGTTGCGTGGCGCAATCGGGCTCAGTCGGACTTTGGTCAAACTTGGTCTTTTGGGCTTAGGATGTATATTCTAATGTTTCGACAGGTTTGGACTTCGTCTGTGGTAAGTGTGATGGTATTTACGCTTTCATGTGTCGAGCGGTGCTATTTGATGTGTTCTTTGTCTGTGTGGCTGCAGGACATCGGGTGGAGTCGTGGCGAGACACGTGGACCGGACTAGGCGCAGGTGGCGCTGAGGTCAGAACGGTCGGGTTGTATCGAAGACGACGTAGACTCGAGGTGGTTGCGAGGCGTGCGAGGCAAGGAGCGCGGAAGCTTCCCGGAAGGTGCAGGAGGGGCGAATCGGGAAATTCGCGAGGCTGCACAAGCGGGAGCGGGCGCCGTTGGATTTAGCAGGCGTAACGGGGCGGAGACCCGTTAGCCAAGGCTATAAATAGGATTGAGGGGCTGCATGCCCACTTGAGCATTTTGGAGGGAATTAGGGTTAGCTCTAGTCAAAAGAGGCTTTAGGAGTTGGTTTTCCTTTAGTCTTTAGTGGTTGGAGAGGCAGAGTCTGGTGCTCCCTCTGTCCCCTACGATGTGTTCTAGGTGAGAGTGTTGTGTTCTTCCTCCCTCCATGGATATGTGTGTGTGTTCTTGAGTTGAGGTGAGGGAGAGGATGAGTTGAGAGATTGTAATCCTTCCTTTGTATCAAGACGGGGTATCGGGACTCGCCTGTATTCGCTATGATTCAAGAAATGAATGAAATCTGAAGTTTTACTCCCGAGCTCCTGTTCTGTTCTTAGTTTCTCCATTTTGATGATTTCTTGATTTTCGTTGTTTTGTGTTCTTGCTTGCTGGAGAGTGCCAAAATGGGTTGCTATGATATGGGTGATGCTCAAAAGCCATTTGGCTACTTAATCCCAAGAGCAAACCTTGTTTGATTCTCAGTTTTCCCTTTTGAGGTGCTCTGTTCCTTTCTGCAGGTTCTAGAGTTTAAGGTGCTTTGTGATTCCCTTTGAGAGTTGAGCTAATTTTTGGTCTGATTAATCCTCTTGCTATTGCTAACATATTTGCAAAATCTTAATAGCAAAGGATTTGAGACCATGGAGTAATTCAAGTTATTTTGCTCTCTCTGTAAGTTCATTTTTATTTCTAGGGTTTGGTGGAATTCTTGATTCCTTTGGAGAGATGGCATGAAATTTGATCTGGATTATCCCCTTGCTATTGCTAATATATTCTCATAATTTCATGAGCAAAGGTTCAGCAAATTGGGAGTAATTTGGATCTTAAGGTTGGCTCTGTAATATTCAGGTTTTTCAGGTTTGTTCAGTTGCAGCCCCATCTCTTCATTTCTTTTGGTTTTGGTCTGCATCTTATTCTCCTTGAGGTCAATAGCATATTTAGGTTGCATCCTTGAATCATTGACTTGAGAAGAGAGGCATTTGCGCATGCAATTTCTCAGTTTAATGTCTGCAGCTTCCTTCTTTTATTTGTGCTATCAGATGTTTGCTTTCGGGTACAGCGTGTACTCTCTAGAAAACTTGTTTTCGGCTGACTGCAGCTTATATGTTCTCTGCTTGCCGATTGGACTTGTAGTCTAGTTTTGGAAGTCCAAATTAAATCGGGTATACTACTGCAGTTCAGCCGGCCTCAAGCTTTGCCATTTCCTTGCCGCTCTGATTTTTGCAGTCAATAGCCTCTGATTTTATGCTTCTCTCTTCTCATTGTTCTTTGGATTAAACTCTCGATCCTTTATCTCAAAAAGGCAGCAGTGAACAATTCCTCGTTTCAGTTTTTATTCCCTCTTGGGTACTTACTGTTCTTGTTATTTTCAGCAAGTAGTATATGCGGCAAGCCTTTCTTTTGGATCTTTGTTTTCCTGATCCCCATTTTTCTCTCTCTCTCGTCAAGCATTGGAAGCATGCTTTAGTTGTCTTCCTTTTTATTGTTATACTGACTTTGACCATTTTGCATGCGATCCAAACGGACTTATTTTCAGATGAAATTTTTGCTGGTTAATCCCTGATTTATGCTGGATTTTTGGGTATCGCATGCGTTCCAAGTTTCAGCATAATTATTTTTATGTGAGTTGTTCTGTTTCTGCAATATCTGTGTACGAATTCTCGGGGCGTTTTTTTTTTGTGAACGACATTCACCCCCCCTCTGTCGCCATTTCGGTCCTACAGTTCTTGGTGGCAACCGGGGGTGGATGGCGGTGGTGCAAGGGTTTCCGGATGATGGCGAACTTGGTGGTCAGGAGCACTGGCTGAATGCCGGATAGGACCTAGGAGGCGGAGCTGGAGGGGGTGGAGACTATGGCTAGGCACTCATTGGGGACGCTGATGACGAGCTTGACACTAGGCGTCATAGTGGCAAACGCAATAGTTGACGTCGAGGAACAAGGGTGGCAAGGATGTCCATGAGTGGACGAACAGGTTAGGACTCCATCTAACCATCTCTCCTAATACTAAAACAAAGGCCTAAAGCCTGGTCCAATTAAGCCAAATCTGGTCCAAAAAAATTGATCCAAAATTCCCTAGTCTAATTACAATTTTGGGCTAGTCTAATCGAATAATCTGGACAGGCCATGCTGATTAGCAGCCCTCACTACTATAAAAAGGGCCATCATAGACGGTTCAAAACTGTTATCATAGACGGTTCGAAAACCGTCTAAATTTATGCGTCAGTGATAATCAGAGGTTATCATAGACGGTTTGTGAGTATTCTGTGATAAATACATCACAGATGGTTTATGACTAGAACCGTCTGTAAGGAACACTATCATAGATAGTTCTAGCTACCAACCGTTTGTGATACTCACATATCACAGACAGTTCTAGCTACCAACCGTCAGTGATGTGTGAGTATCACAGACAGTTGGTATATAGAACCATCTGAGATACTTTCCCATCACAGACGGTTTCTGGTTCGAGCTGTCTATGATAATTCTTCAAAGATAGTTTATACCATAAAACTGCATGTGATAGTTCATTCTATGACTAAATTTTTTTCTATTTTTTGGCTAGCATTAGGAAATATTAACTATATCTTCTCAAAACAAGCAAATATAGCAATAAACACAACACATTCTATTTCTATTAATGTTAGAATCCACCATTACAACATCACATTATATTGAGTAGGTTACACATAGCACTGCATACACAAGAGGACACTTACAATTTTACAAAGATAAGCTTCATGGCTACAAATTCAGAAAAATACTTACACTACAAGAAACTTCAGACTAATCCAAGCTAGACTTACACATCCTTCATTAAACTACAATCTAAAACAAGTGGTGCGGGAAAATTTTCATGTAGCAGAAATAAAAAGGCAACGAACACCATTTTAAGTTTCTATGACAAAATCAACAGCTTCTATGCCAGTGACTTAGAATAGTACATATTTGCCATTGCCTTCTTCCTTTCCATCTTCAAGTGAAATTTAAATTGCCTTTGCCGAACCCCTTCCCACCCTTGCCGCGCACAAACGAGTTGTAGTACTGGTGGTATTGGTTCTTTGAGTAGGGAGAGGAGGTTAATAAGGGGCGAGAGGTGGGGAGGAGAACTGGGCTTGCCGTTCGATGCGGAGAGAATGGGCGCGTGAGATCGGGATCCTAGGGGATATGTCGCGGATCAGTGACATGGTGGGACATCATAGACGGTTCGGATTACAAACCGTTTACGATAGAGGCATCATAGATGGTTCATAACAAAAATCATCTATGATAATAGGAGATATCATAGACAGTTCATAACAAAAACAGTCGGTGATAATGGAGTCACAAAGACAATATATTGGTACAATATAAATAGCAAAATTTTATATGCTTCATATATGCTTATTTTAAAGCTTTTGATAAGATCTACAACTTTGCAGTTGAGGCAAAACTAAAATTCCGAAGGAAAGATCAAAAATTTTGGCAAAAACAGAAACTTAAAACTTAAAAAACAAATTTGATGGTAAAGATAGCCAATTTTGAGGGTCTTAGAGGGAAACTGGTGCAAGTGGGTCATTTTTTTGAATCAGGCTCGTTGTTAGCTTTTCAACGAGTACAAGAACATCGAAAACGGACACCACATGCAAAAGTTACGCCCGTTTTACTGAAGGTGTCTCAAAACTGAATCCTACTCGAATTCAGATGGGAGATAATGAAATTTTGGGGGGATTACGAGGCGAGAAACATATCACAGACGGTTTGTATTAAAAACTGTCTGTGATAACTTCACTATCACAGACGGTTTTGAATACAAACCGTCCATGAAGTATCACAGATTCTTTAAATAAAAAACCGCCTGTGTTGTCTGCCATTATCACAGATGATTCTTGATAAAAACCATCTGTGATGTTTTGTATTATCACAAATGGTTCGTATAAATAACCGTCTGTAAAAATACCGTAGACAGTTATTCGTATAAACCGTTTATGATGTAAGCGTCCAATTTAACTTCTTTTCGCGTATTTTTTGATCATACTTTAGAATATACGCAAGAACATATAGTAACAAAGTCGAACAAACGCGCGAATGACTTACTTTTTCGCCTGATGAAGAATAGGAAGCAGCGCAGGCTTGATACAGTGCAGAAAGTAGATGACGCAATGAAGGAGCGGTCGTGCAAATGCGCTGCCCAGAAACCTTATTGCCGCCCCGTGCAGGTACTCTCTGCAGCAATGGTTTCGAGATAGCTGCTCTCCCTCCTTCTAGGTGCACGCCGGGAAGAAAAGTCGAGGAGGTTCAGACAACATAGTACTCAAGCATAAAATCGCAGAGAAGAAGAAAATGGAGGCAGTGAGATTCTTGTCTTCAGGCATATATATATAGACAGATTGATAACTGACATGATTAAATAGTCATTTACCCACTGGTAACTGACACATTCAACCAACCATTTATCCACTAGTAGCTGTCTATCATCAAAACCCCAGTAAAGCCTCAAATTCAAACGTTTGAATCTTATTCAAACACAGAGAGAGAGTGGTGCAGAGTTTAGCAAAATAAAGATAGACTTGGTCTGCCAAGTGGCGCGCCACGTCATATCACGGTCGCGCGTCACAAGTCATAGATAGACTTGTTTACTGTTTGACCTGTAGTCATAACAGTTAGCACTGTCCATAGGGAGTAGCATAAAGTTGCGAGTTGAAGAAAGAGTGTTCGGATGTGATGGCACCAAAGAAGGTGGTGACATTGACCTCCAAACGAAAGAGAAGCACCATCGTTGAGACTGCTGTGGAAAGAACAAGGGAGCCAATCTACGAAGCCCCCCAATGGCAACGACACACTGTCACAGTGGTGTCCAGAGCAATGACAGATAACGAAGGTGGTTCTTCGGTAGCTATGACAATGACGAAGCAGAAGCATCGCAAATGGAGGACCCGACCGTGGCGGTCAACCGATATGTTGGAGTTTGTACTACCCAAGTGATGGTCTCGCCTAGCATTGACACTGTCGCCATCACCACGTATGGAGCGTAGAGTGTCCCCCCGGCATCCCCACTGAACGTGGATAAAGGCATCCTTGAGGTGATGTTTCTACAAACACAATGCCTTGAATATCTTCACAACTTCCTAACTACGGAGCCATGTGAACAAGTTAGATGCAAGATGCCTCATGCACCTCCTGGTTTGCATGTCAGTCCAATGGTGAGGGGTTCAGTCCCATGCTGCATGGTATTGAGTGCCGCCAACAACCCAACATTGCTGTCCATGATAAGGCATATGTTATGCTGGTCTCTAACCACCTCCCGCTTTGCATTCGCTAGGAACCAGAGCCAACTAGATGGGTTCTCGCTCTCCACAATGGCAAATGCCATTGGGAGAAGTAGGTCGATTCTGTCGGCCCCTGGTTGGGTGATTAGCTCCAATCGCCCAATGGGTGGTGACTGGAGCCTATTTTTGTAAACAAATTTCCCGCCGGTATATTTCTATAATTTCCAATAGCCGGTCTAACCGCATGTGCTCGACTCCAAAATATGCTCTCCGAAAAAAAGTAACCGCCAATTAGAATCTTGTCACACCACGTTGGTGGTTAGACCGCCAACCAGAGTACCATCACACCGTATTGGTGATCAGACCGCCCTTGACAGATAGTAAAAATTGAATTTACCAATTTTTCAAAAATCAAATTTAAACTTCAACACCTCTTGTCATATTCACTACTCTTCCAATTTTTCAAGTGCATGTTGATTGGCACTGGACAACCACGACTATCCATCTACTCTTTTATGGATGATGATGTGACCTGCGTGGATAAGTGTTCTGTTTTGTGGTTTCTGTCAAAAACGAGTATGCAGAGGACTACTTTCTGAATATTCCACATAAAGTTGTTGAATATGCTGAACAGTAATCGAAATTAGTGTAACAAGTTCTATATACGGAGATTGATCACGGGTTTAGGTTACAAGATCGATGGATGTGATTGTTTTTCTGTTTCTCGTGGTTAACGTAGGAACTTCTAGCTTTTCTCCTTTTCTTCTGTGATTAGTTTGGGGTTTCGGAAGAGCCTCCGGTTAGTATATATAGGTATCAGATTGCCATGTTAATAATGGGCAAATTTTGGTCCCACTGATTTTAAAAATGCTCGAAGTGGTACCTTTAATTATAGTTATTGGTCACTTTAGGACTGTTGTTGTCTTGTTGACATGGTGTGCAAATGGGTGATGAGTTGGAGGCTGATCGAGACAAGGTGCCTGTTCAGCACATGCGAAAATTAGTGGTGGAAATTTCAAGTTTATACTATTAATTTTTCATGTCCAATTCCTTTCGAAGCATGGGTGTTTATTGTCCTAATAGGAGACGAATCCTTTGAGCTTGAAGATTGTGTCACTAAAGGATTTCTATACTAATCCTACACGCATAAGGAGTCGTACTTGCCATTGGAGAAGAGGTGGGGACCATACAAATCCATGGGGTGTCGCCATAGCCAGCCCAACCATTCAAAGCAAGATATATAAAGCAATTAGAGCCTGTTGCGCATCACAAAGATTATGTGAATATGATATCGCACCGATTATCCCAAATAAATACTTATTCATAAATGGCTATGAATTATCTATATTATTCGGTTGTTGTATTCAACAGGATACAAATATAGTATAGATTTTTCCATCGATTAATAATTTATCTCATATTTGTATTAAAATTTGCATAAAAAATATGGATGTGAATACGGATTGACTTTTTCTATCCAAATGTTATTTTATCTGAATTATTCGTATTCATATTCGAATTTGGTGAAGCAATAGGTATTTTATTTGCAATATGCCTGATTAGTTGAACAAGTCTTTTCAATTCAATGCAAATTCATGTTCTTTTAAGTGAACTTAATAATTAGAATGATTAAATGGAGCTGTACGATGATAAAGTGTCACTAATATCTACATATTACGGAAGATGTCAGGATATCCGGATCTAAGCCAATTAAGTAGATATGTGATTCGAATTCAAATTTGTTATGACATTCAACTCGTATTCGTATTTAAGCATATTTGAATTCGTCTTCGGATGCATTTAAAAAATATAAATATGAATGTAGTTTCACCGCTATTCAATTTATATTTGATCCATTTCCACTACTATTCATAATGGTACGGATGCTAACACATTTAGTAGGGGCAAATTTTTACAAGAGGTAGTAACTTGTTAATTTCCTTAAATAGGAAATACAAATCCCACTTTAATACTTGTCAAAACAGTTTTTTATCATTAGGAGACCTCAGTTACGTTAGAATTAGGACTCTGGCTTGGTCGAAATGTCATCGATCTTCTCTACGAGTTTTCGTCCTCGCTTCAGTTCTTGAAAATCTCACTAGACGTGCAATTATATGTCATATGGTCAAGTGACTTGACCCGTCAAAATCATGAGAGATATGGCAGAATCTTCTATACAGTGTATTTCGTTTCATGGCCTAGCTACCTCAGCATACTTTTCTAAAGGCTTTGTCTGCAAACCAAGAATTTTATGCAGTTGAGGACAAACACATAACTCCGTTACTGAATATATGTAACATTGTAGAATACATGCATTCAACTTTTTAACTTCGTTCAACAATCACTACTACAGAAAGCCTAATACTAGACGCCAAATCACAGACGGTTTGACAAAACCGTTGTGATCGACACTAACACAGATGGTTGTAATTTGGACACCGTCTGTGTTGATGACGTCGGAGAAACCGAGTATCACAGACGATTATTACCGATGAACCGTCTGTGATATTCCAATATCACAAACGGTTTTTATTAAAAACCGTCTGTGATAATTCTGCTACATATTTATTGCGCCACTCAGAGCCGCATCTGTCTTCATTTCGATCCAGATCTAGCCGGTGTTGCACTCTTTCGCTTAGGAGGCAACCTAGGCGATTTCAGGCCAATTAATTGGTGAGAGGAGGCAGAGATTGAGCTTTGAAGATTCATACATTTCTGGTTGCTCTAGATATGGTTAGTAATGAAATTTATTTTTCTTTGCATTACAATTTAGATCTAAGTTTTGGTGAGTGTTATTGAAGATGGTTTGCATTTACTTGACCATACATGATTAGTTCCCGTCATGTGGGAGGCCAAATTTGTCAAAATTGTTGGTTATATACCTTTAGCGATCGCTGGGGAAATAGCTGTTGTGTTTATAATATGAATTAAGCTAGCAAAGCTTCAATGCATGTGGTACATATGTAGTAATAATTAATTAATTTAATTTTTAATATTAAGTTGTTATATACATAACGTAGGATCGAAGCTGGATGTATACCGCGAACTGTGTGAGTGAAGAGTACATTAATGGCATGTCTGCTTTTACAAGAGCTGCCAAGGAGAATATGTTGAATAAGGGAGTGGAATATATATACTGTCCATGCACTGACTGCGAGAATTTAAAGATGTTTAAGAACCGAGAGCAAATTGAAGCGCACTTGATTCGGAGGGGTTTCAAAAAGGGTTATACGTGTTGGACCAGTCATGGCGAAGTCAATGATATGCCGCTGGATGACATCACCGGTGAAGTGAATGATATGCCGCTGGATGATGTCAATTGTTGTTTAGATTCGAATAGGTTGCACGATGACAATCTGGATCAGATGTTTTGCGATGTAGAAGAGAACTATGATGAGAGATAGAGAGTATGTTAAATTCCGGGCTTGATGGACGACTCGGGAAACCTTTGTTCACGTGCTGTAGGTCAAAGTACACGAGGTTGTCGGCTGTGCTTGAACTGTTGAAATTAAAGGCAAGCAACGGTTGGTCCGATAAGAGTTCCACGGCGCTGCTAGTTCTTTTAGCGGACATGCTACTGGAGGGTAATGAGTTGCCTAAAACCACGTATAAAGCCAAAAAGGTATTTTGTCCATTGGGAATGGAAGTAGAAAGAATACATGCGTGTCCGAACGACTGTATCCTCTACCGTACAGAGTATGCAAACATGCATGTATGTCCGGTGTGCAACGCATCCCGATACAAACGTAATAATAAATTAGATGATGGTGAGGGAACAGAGTTGAAGAAAGGATCTCCTGCTAAGGTGGCATGGTATTTTCCTATAATTCCCCATTTGAAAAGGTTTTTTGCAAATCCAAAGGATGGAATGCTAAGACATCTTGCTGATTCTGCCCAGTGGAGAAACATCGATAGGAGTTTTGCAGACTTCGGTGTAGAACCAAGGAATATAAGATTTGGACTGAGTACAGATGGAATGAATCATTTAAGAAGCATGAGCAGCCGACATAGCACTTAGCCTGTGACTCTCTGTATCTATAACCTTCCTCCTTGGTTGTGTATGAAGCGAAAGTATATTTTGCTGTCGATACTTATCCAAGGGCCAAAACAACCTGGGAATGATATTGATATGTACCTAGCACCATCGGTGGAAGATCTACAAGTACTGTGGAACGAAGGGGTACAGGTATGGGATGCATACAAACGAGAGAACTTCACTTTCCGCTCCTTATTGTTCTGCACCACAAATGATTATCCTGTTCTTGGTAACCTGTCGGGCCAGAGTACAAAAGGTGCCAAAGCTTATACTCACTGTTTAGATGGTACCGGGAGTGTGTGGCTGAAACACTCACACAAAACCGTGTATATGCGTCACCGCCGGTTCCTTCGGAGGGCTCACCCATACCGCAAGATGAAGAAACAATTTGACGGAGAGAAGGAGGATGATTCAGCTCCAAGGCATTTAAGTGGAAAAGTGGTTTATAATATGATTAAGGATTTAAATGTTTTCCTCAGAAAGGGACATAAATTGAGGGTCCATGAGAAGAACATTTGGAAGAAGAGATCAATATTTTAGGACTTACCTTATTGGGAGTATCTAGATGTTCGACACTGCATCGACGTCATGCACATAGAAAAGAATGTATGTGACAGCTTGATTGGTCTCTTACTGAACATTCGTGATCAAACAAAGGACGGCGTCAACGCACGGCTTGACTTGGCTGATATGGACATCAGGCCTAAGTTAGCATCGACAAAAACAGATAATGGAAGAATGTACCTTCCCCCTGCGTGTTACACTCTGTCCAAGGCTGAGAAAACAGAACTATGCCAGTGCTTGCATGGTGTCAATGTTCCGTCTGGTTACTCCGGCAACATGAAGAAAATTGTTTCGATGCAAGATTTGAAGTTAAATGGCATGAAGTCTCATGATTGTCATGTGCTGATGACACAGATGCTCCCTATTGCAATTAGAAATTTTTTGCTGATCAAAGTCCGAGAGACAATCATGAGGCTATGTTATTCTAGCTAGGGCTAAAACTCAAAGTTTGGTGCATGCTGCACTAGCTGGATCTCTATGCTGCTTGTTGTTGCTATTATCCGAGTGTTTCTTGGTTATTGAGTTATTGATCTTAGAACAAGCTATTGATGATTACGAACTACTAAAAGTAGTGTTCTGTTGTGCAGTGATGAGTGCGAGGGGATAGGAGGCCGGACGAAGCTTCCAGTGGCTCCATCGCCTTCCTAGCCTTCACGATGTATGACTCCTCTGATAACGAAGTTAGTTCGGAAACTAAGGTACCGCCGAGAGTTCCAATAATGGCTGACTTGTAGTGGGTCAACTTACAACTTGCAAATGATCAACAATGCTCACCAACCTGTATTTGATAGGCTGCATGATACTCTTATGGCAAGCTACAGCCTGAAATCCTCCCTAGAAGTCACCTCAAAAGAGGCACTCGCCTTGTTTTGTGGACTTGTGGAGTGCCTCAATTCCACAAATAGGCGATGAATCGATTTGAGCATTCTACCGGTACAACAAGCAGAAAGTTCAATTATGTGCTGAAGTACGTGTACAAGTTTGTAGGTGACGTCATTGTACCATCTGATCCTACTTACCAGACTGTGTATTTGAAGCTACTTCAGCAAAGGTTCTATCTCTACTTCATGAATTGCATAGGGGCAATTGCACAATTTGTAACGAGCATGCAAGACATTTCAATAGACATGAGTACACAAGTCAAAATGTGCTTGTGGTATGTAACTTCAACTGTAGATTCACTATTGTGTGTGCAGGATGGCCAAGATCAGTGCACAACACGCGTGTCCTACATGAGGCAATGGTACAGTACAGTGACCGATATCCGTATCCACCGGAAGATAATACATTCACACAATACCCTCAATTTGACCATGCATTGCACGACAACAACTAAACAATACTCATCTGCAATGCATGTTAATGATGTAGGCAAGTATTACCTCATGGATTCCGGGTATCCCAATGGCTGGGATACCTTGCTCCGTATCGCCAGCAGAGGTATCACATTTCAGAGTTTGAGAATGGCTCATAGCCTTCCAGGGTGCAGGAGGTTTTTAACTTCCATCACTTGCCCCTGAGGGATGTTGTCGAGCGTTCATTTGGCATGTGCAAGATGAAATAGTGCATACTCGACAACATTCCTAGCTACGAGGCATCCAACATAAGGCGATAATTGTGAGTGTAATGGCACTGCACAACTTCATTATTGACTGTGAAATGCCTGCGAGAGATATTGCAGACCCATACAGGGAGCACATGGCCCTTCAGGTGTGGGCGGCACATGGTACCGCTTGTTCCATAGGGAGCATCTTTGGTACTGATGGATCTCACACGTGATCAGATAGTGAAAGAAAATACCCGTGTATATATGATATAGGTGTACTTGTGCCATATACGTTGTTTGTAATGAAATCGTACTCAGCTATGAATACACAGGATCGAATGCATATACCATATTGCGAATGTATCACCAACAACACGTGAAAAATCAAGTCAGCACAACTCAATAAGCCATAAGCCGAATTGAGCACATAAAAATAAGCCATAAGCCGAATTGAGTACCTAAAAATAAGCATCATCTTCTTTCAGCCGTTACAGTGTAATTTCAGCCAAAATCCATAAGCCGGCAGCCGAAAGCCGTAGCCACAAGCCAGTTGGAGCAGGGCTAACCTCTTGGTCCACCTGAGTTTGAGGTTTAGTATTAGTTGAGTCAACAAAAGGGTCTAGGTTGAAAGAATGCTGAGTTAGCACACCATGTGCTCAATCACATAAGTGTAATTAATTTTAAGATTAATACTTTCTCCATTTATGAAAGAGTGATGGTTTGGACATCGATACAATCCCTAAGATGCAACTTTAACTACTAAATTATATTGTAGTATTTTTATAGAACCTAGTAAAATTATAATATTGTAAAAGCATTTTTCAAAATCGATATATATATATATATATATATATATATATATATATATATATATATATATATATATATATATATATATATATATATATATATATATATATATATATATATATATATATATATATATATATATAAATTTTGAAAAATGCTTATTTATACTATATATATAGGACGCTGAAATGGGATACCAAGGTGCCCGGGCACCAAGCCTCCCTGCCTTTAGATTGCTTTTAGATGCGTGCAAGTGTAATGATATATAATATCAGGATGGAAAGTCTTAATTATGAATGGAAAGTATCAATCATGGATGGAAAGTTGACTCCATGATTAAGACTTTCCATCCATGATTGAGACTTTTCATTCATAATTAAGACTTTCCATCCTGATATTATATATCATTACACTTGCACGCATCTAAAAGCAATCTAAAGGCAGAGAGGATTGGTGCCCGGTCACCTTGGTATCCCATTTCAGCGTCCTATATATATATCATGTATGTGTCAAATCTAAATATTCATAGAGATATCGATAGCCAAAGTTTAGAAAAATGTTTAATTACACAATTCTCAAACGTCACTTCTTTGTGGGTTGAGGGAATATATGGTAAAAACACAAGCACACATTTGAGTGTGCCCTCTAGTACACGCATAGAACTGTCCACACAACGTCAAACACACACTTTCTCCACTTGCATCATAAGGTGAGCGGGGCAGGATATAAACCTAGCGGAGTAGGATATAATGGCTATTCCACGACTCTACCAACCTACCAAGATGTGGTCTCCCTTTAAGCATGTATTGCTTTGGCTAAATAAGTTGTAACTTGAAGGTTTAGATTGAAAGTACGTTTTGAAATTTGATAGATCAAATTGGTCCTTTTGTGAAAATTATGGGACGAAAATAGGTGGTTAATTAAAACCCAAAATAAAATGGAGGGCGTGTATGCTTCTTGTCTCCATTGTGCAAGGCATCCGAGAAAGGCTAAAAAATGATGCGGCATTATGGTTATTATAGAACCTAACAACGACTAGTAGTGTGCCCGTGCTAACGCTACGGTAAAATACAAATCAAGATAAAATTTGTAAAAAATAAAACGAACAATCAGATTCATTAAGATTCGCGTCTCATATATTGTATAACCAAATATTTTTGTCACATAATTCCATGTGTCAGTAATTGAAAACATTGAAGGAGCATAATGAATATGGGTGGGAAAATAAAACATAGATAGACAGGGGAGTAAGAAATATGTGCTTCATTCATATGCTTATAGACAGATGATATTCAAGAAGCAGTTACTTGCATGGAGTGTCTGGACTACCACAAAGAATAAAGTTTTCCAAGGAATTGATCTTACATTGGACAACTGGACTGGAAGAGAGTCTTTAATTTGAATTTGCCATGGTTATCCATAGGGCAAAGAAGAAAAATTTTCCTTCCATTAGTGACTGGCTAGATAGCTTGGCTTGATTTTTATCTTTTCGTTGTAAAAATTTGTAACTTTTTGTCTATATATATTAATACATATACAATAGGATCCTTTCCTACTGTTTTCATTCAAAAAAAAGCAGCAGTTACATGCTCTAATTGTATGTGTACCATTTGAGAGCTGTAAACTTAAATTACCATCCAGAAATATGCATTCGTTATTAAAATGTCAATGACTACTCTATTCAATACTTTCTCTACTTTAAGCAACATCATCAACTAATAAAAAATATATATTAGCTCTGATGGACTGTAAAAGAACAGAGTAAAACATAATATTGAGTTACACAACACATTCTGGACAAGAAAAAAAACATTGTTGGACATGGTCATTTAGTTGAGGTTATCTTTTTGCTACATAACAGACAAGCTTCAGTCTTACCTCCTCAAGTTCAATATCTTCCGTATCATCATTACTTAACCATGACGATAAGCAGAGATTAACAACATCCATAGCACTATCCATTGGTGAAAATCCATCAAAATTGATTAGTTGTCCAAACTTAACTATCTTCCCTAGATTAGTAGCGGGCGGTTCCTCTGCAAATTTCAGTAGGATGTCTTTCATAGCACTACACCAGATAGGACGAGCCATCTTCAAGAAGCAACACAAAGTTGTAATAGCAAGCTTAAGTGCTCCAATGTCAGACTCATCTTTGATCTTTCCCACCTCTTCCATGGAAATTGGAACCTCCAAGCTTCAAAAGTCCATACTTCTCAGCTAACTCACTAAATCCTGTAGAATTAATTCCATGTATGTTGTTCAAGATTTCATAGCATGACCAAGCTATATGCTAACAAATAATATTCAGTACATGATTGAGTCATCCACTTTTTTTCAAGTCATTTATGCATGTAGTACAAGAGACGTACCATCAACTTTTCCATCACTTCTGTAGACCTCCATAGCATTAAGACCAGCACCTTTCACGACCCTGATGATTGCATCTGGATTCTTCAATGCCCATGGGTGAGCTAATGCAGATACACCCCCCAGTACGACTAATCAACTGCACCACAGTCTTAGCAAATGGCTCACTTCCTCTGCAGAAAACACACACACCATTATTCACCAAACATTTGTTTCAACATGAAGTGCTCATTGGGATGTAGTATTAGTTGTAGCACTTACATGGCATATGCAGAGCCGTCATCACCAAGGTACTTGTTAAATGCTTGCCTGACATTCTCTACATAACCTGCTTCAACCAAAGCCCTCGCTATATGTAGTCGACCAGGTGCCACTCCCTCAGCAGCAATTTTAGTTACATGCTCCGACATAAATAATTTAGTCATTCTTATTTTCATAATTCAAAGTTGTGACATGCACCCAATAAGACAACATTATAACCGGCAGGAAATAAGACATACATGGAACAATTCCTGAGAAAAAAATACTGCACTTAAATCAATTGCTTTATCTGAGAGAAAAAAGGAACTGAACTTGCCAACGCACTCAGCAGATGACCACTCCATTTAACTTTGAACGAACTGATAGCCTGATCATCGGATCAACGGGGTGTTAATTCTTAAGGCCTTGAAACGAAAACACAACCTTCCTCTGAGATGCTCCAGTACAACATTTTAGCTAGTATATCAACAGGTTAAAAAACGCAGGCTATGAGGCTACGAGCCAATATCAAACCAATAGGCACATTACCTATTGCTACACAGGGCAAAAGATTATAAGGCAATGCTTGGATAATTCTGGGAGAGCCCACACAGCACCACCCAAAACCGCTAAGAGTTACCAGACCTCACGAGCATTTCCTCAAACACCTACCGGTCAAGTGGAGGCGAGGCCAGACCTTCCTCCCGACGGCCTGTGTGAACACCAACCCCACCCGACGCATCCCGAGCCCCTCGGCGATGGCATCGACGCGGGCCTCCTCGTCGGCATCCCGCACCAGCTGGACGACGTCCTCTGCGTCGTGCTGTGGTGGCTCGTAGATAAAGTCGACGAACACTTCCTTGGTCTCGGCGTCGACGCGGCCGTAGAGGAAACCCGCCTGCTTGACAGCGAAGGCGAGCGCCTCGGCGACGTAGAGCTGGAAGGCGTTGGCAGCATCGCGGTCGAAGGAGGCTACGGCGCAGAGCGGCGTCTCCTGGCGGGTGACGCGGATCTGGCGCGCGATGAGGTCGTCCATGGTCATCTTCTTGCCGAAGGAGCCGGCGGGGGAGAGGCCTTTGGGCGGCGGCGGCTGGGAGGAGAGTGCGTCGGACGGGTAGGAGAGGTAGACGAAAAAGCCGTTGGCGAGGTTCAAGGAGGCGAGCCGGGCGGCCGGGTCGGAGAGCAGCAGCGGCGGGGCGGCGGCGGTGGCGGCCTGGGGCAGGAGGAGGGCCGGGTCGAGGGAGAGGCGCTGGAGATGGATGGGCAGTTCTGAGGAGGAGCGAGGGCGGAGCGGTTTCTGCGGAGGAGGTGAGGGGGAGGAGGATGCGGCAGTTCTGCAGAGGAGGAGAGGGCGGAGCGGAGGAGCGGGGGGAGGAGGAGGAGGCGGAGGCGAGGGCGGAGCGGAGGAGTGGGGGGAGAAGGAGGCGGCGGCGGTGCGAGGTGGGAGGGAGGGGAGGAGGCGGCGGCGCGGGGTGGGGAGGAGGAGGCGGCGGCGGCGTGGGAGGGAGGGGAGGAGGCGGCGGCGCGAGGTGGGGAGGAGGAGGCGGTGGCAGCGCGGAGGAGCGGTGGAGGAGGCGGCGGCGGCGGAGCGGGTGGGGAGGAGGAGGCGAGGCGGAGCGGCGGAGAACGGCGGAGTGGGGGGAGGAGGCGGCGGGGAGTCGCAGAGAACGGGGGAGACGGGGGACGTGGGGAGAATATTCGGCGCAGGGACGTGGGGAGAAGATTAGGTGAGGTGGTTTCTTTTTTGAGTCAGGCCCATGTGCATGATCTGGATGATTTTGACCTTAGGATCTTCAATGAGTAAGAGAAGAAGGCTTGAGGAAAAATCCAGGCCATTCATTTGTATGAAGTTGGATTACTTTGGTACATAAATCTGGGTGGACTTAGATTAGGCATGACTATGGGGGTGGTTGAGGGGGGTGGATTTAGTAAAGAAAATTTTGGTGTATTATAGAGGGGTAGAGATTTAAATGTGTTGGGAGTTGAGATAGTACCTCATTCTTAAGTGCATC
Source organism: Dendrocalamus latiflorus (assembly GCA_017311315.1). Lineage (NCBI taxonomy): Eukaryota > Viridiplantae > Streptophyta > Magnoliopsida > Poales > Poaceae > Dendrocalamus > Dendrocalamus latiflorus. The sequence continues at coordinate 40,752,543 of CM029647.1, forward strand.
TAGCAATGCTGTTAGCCTCTCTTTGGCTGGATCTATCTGACCACGTATATACAAACGGAGTAGCAACCCTAGAGCATTCAAATACACCTGAATGCATGAGAAATTATTCAGTGTCTCAAACACCAGTGTCTATGAAAAATGACCATCAACAATACCTCTGCTGCCTCACAGTCACTTCTCTCAAGTTCTTTCATGATGTTTTCATCGTATACCTCCAAAACTTTCTGTATAGGGGCTTCACCTTCCAAGTAACAAACAACGACATGCCACCAGTTGTGGGTCAACCTATAAGAAGGAAGAATTTCTAAGAAACCAAGTACATGCTTTTTGAATTGCATCAATTGAAAAGGCATCGAGTGAAAAACTGCATACATAAATGATGAGCATACTGTCCATGATGTAGAACATGATTCCATGAACTCAGTAGCTTCTCTGAAGCGACATTCCTGCTGGAATACATGGCACAGCTGCAAGAAGGAATGGAGATGAAGCTTGTATTAAATAACCTTTTGTTGTTGGAATATGCGCAAATCAACTAAGTGAAACTGCTAGGATAAGCTATCTTAATTTAACAGAATTAAGCCACATCATCCACATACATTATGCTGCGACCAGAAGTCATTCTTGTTTATGGCCAAGCCTTTCCGAGCAGCTCTCTCAGCTTCATGCATTCTTCCAAGCTCTAGCAAAGGGAAAGCGACCATGCCATATATGTAATTCTGATCTTGGTTCTCTGGCAAAACCTGATCAGCAATGAGTACCATAAATCTAATGAAAAATAATGCTTAGTGCAGTAGTATTTTGGTTCTTTGAACTGTCTGGTTAATAGCTGCATTCTTTTTTTTTCTTTTTGGCGACAAAGTTAATAGCTACATTCAGAAGATTTATGGGACTTTATGTAATTCCTTTCTCTGGTGCACAACTGCACTACCAAATGACAATAGTAGATCTCTCCCTAGATAACATATTTGCTGGGATTTCTCTGACGCAGCTGGGGTTGAATTCGAGAAAACCAAAGAGCAAAATGTTCTAACAAAGATAAAGTAAGTTATTTATACATACCCAGGTTGGGAGATTGGTGTATCAACATCATCCACAGCAAAAGGATACTCTGCATCATCTAGATCATCTTGCCAAAGGGAATCACAAGAGGAGAGTGCAGAAAACCTGCCAGATTCATCCTTACTGTCCTTGCCCTGCACATGGGAAGCCAAATAATGTCAAGGCAGATCAACTCGATTAACATTTGACCTGTCAGCCCTCATAGCTAGAGGAAAGCTATTTCAATACAAGGGCAGACAAATATTGTAGTGGAAAGAGTTACTCCAAAGTTCCAAACTATGCACTGCGCCATCTCCGTCAAACATGGCAATTGAGCAAAAGTACAGTAACTGGAGTTTTGCAACAAATCATGAAGCTTAGGTTACAAATAGAATTCGTGCATGAGTAAAATTGCCAAATGCCCTTAGTTTGTTAGATGTATTCCTCCAATAGACTATCAAGCAAAGGCTATTTTCAAGTTAATAGTTGTTCCCACTTTCAACATTCTCTCATACAGCAAAATCCAATCTTTAACTGTGAGGTGTAAATATCAGTTGAGCAAGTGCCAAAGCCATGAATCACCTTGGGTCCTGGTGACGAGCTCGCATAGGGTTCCACCATCCGAAGTCCTTCCGTCCTCCCAAACGACCGGCTGCTCTCTGATGGAGACTCTTGTGCGCATGCTGCCCCTGAGATTCCGGCAACTTCTGAAGACTTGAGGAAACTGAAGTCTGAAGAAAACGTTTCGTCAGTTCTGTCCAGCTATTGTCGCCAACGGTCCAGATGTCATCTTGGCTTCTGGGAGCTGCATCGACGGTCTAAATTAGCTTCAGTAATGTTAGTTTAATCAGTTGAGTGAATTACTTTGTAGGGTAATTAGCACTATGTTTAACTGGGCTTTTTGCTGTAATCTCACTTAGGGCTAAGCTCCCGATATGTACTATGTTGCGGAAGGAATAGCATGCTTTTTGCCGACTCAATACTTTAGCCCTAGCTGTAGTCTGTAGCGTAGCGTCTCAAGTTCCTTCAGTTTAGCCCCAGATTTCTGAGATTTCTCCTTCTCTAGGTCGAATTCCTCCCTAGGATCTGACAAATTGGTATCAGAGCATGTCTTTCCTCGGCAAAGAGCGGTGGGGAGTGATTGGGTTGGGGTCTTCGGCCTGTAAAATCCCCAGTCGCTTTCCATCCGAATCGGCGTTGGAGCTTCATCTTCCTCGTCAAATCCCTAATCTCCTTCCGGCTTTGGCGGCGGACCGGCCTTATTCCTTATCCGGCTATGGTGGCGGACCATATCGGCGCTTGGTGAAGGTTCCGGGCTCCACTCCGGATAAAATCCCTAAACCTTGTTCCGATCTGGGAAATATGACGAAGTCGGTGGTGAGGTACGAAGCGGATGCGTTCGATCCCACGGCTGTCTGGCGAATAGTTCACTTGCGACCATCAGAGGAGCCAAGAGAATTACCAGATCAGGTTCCACCGGCTGAATTGGAGACGGAAGACATGGCGCAGATCAACATCATCAGTAAAAGGGGAGTTCAAATACATGGTATACCTGAAGGTAATTCCAATTCTCCTTCTACTGGGTATTCTATAGTTGCTACTGGTTGGGGTCAAGATCCATTGCCGCGTTCTTCTTTGGCTTCTCCCACTTGGAATCACCAAAACCCTAGCCAAGAACCAGCCTTAGTTAGGCAGTGGCTTCAGAACCCTAAAGAGTATTTGAGTCAATCTCACTCTCAGTACCAGGCTAGACAGTGGAATCTCAATTCTAGCAATGGCAGTGAAGAAGATGCTTTGTCCGTGATGGACAAGAATGCAGATTCTAATGAGGTTGATGAGATTCAAAAGGATGAATCAACTTTGAAGGGGTCAGATGCAAAAACTAAGTCCAATGACCCAACTGAAGCACCGTCTCAACCTGTTGAGACCAATGACAAGGCAGAAGAAAAGAAAGGAGTAAATGAATCTGGAGATGATGATAAAATCAACAAGGATGATGATGTGAAGACAATTGTACATCACAATCTGTATTCTCCTCTGATCAACTGTTTGATTGAGGGAGATGAAGCGATTTTAGCAATTGTTCTGGATGCCATAAAGCGTCTAGCAGAAACTACTAAAAGAATTGATATCATATTTCCACCAGATGGTCAAGGATCTGTGCAACTCGACAAAGTGGCAGCCCAGTTATATATGGGGGAAAGAGTTGACAGAGGGTTAAGAAGTACTAGATTGCGTTGGAACCTCCCACCGTGGCCTGGCTTTTGTGCACCGGTCTATGATCATTTTGCTGAACATAGTGATTACGAAGTGTTGGAGAATTCTCCCTCTGTGAAGCAATACAATTATAGTGTCTTAGATTACACTGACAAATTTGAAGAGCTGATAAAAATATGGCCAATTGTGAATGAGGATTACTATGCTCATGTTGGGGGAAAATTTATGTTTTTGCCACCCTTATGAGGTGAGGGGCAACAGATTTGCCACCCTGGCCCGTTGTCAGTGACTCAGGCGGTCCCACATGTAAGTGACAGAGGTAATTGGCCAATCTTAAGAGTGGCAAAAACATGAATCTCCCCATGTTGGGGGCCGGGAGATCATATCAAATCTTAGCAAAGCAGCTGGGCTTGCTACTATGATTGCCGCCATGAGACCAGACATTGATAACATTGATGAGTATGTGAGGAATACCACTGCTCGGGCATTCAGTGTGATGGCTTCTGCTTTGGGAATCTCTACCCTTCTGCCATTCTTGAAGGCCATTGGTTTTATCATCCCTCTTATGGATGCTCTGTATGCTAGTTACTACACAAAGGAGGTGATGCAAGTCCTGGTTAGGGAGTTCCAGTCACCAGACGAAGAGATGAAGAAGATTGTCTTGAAGGTTGTTAAACAGTGTGTCAGTACAGAGGGTGTAGAGGCTGATTATGTTCGGAATGACATCCCTCCAGAGTTCTTCCGTCACTTCTGGGTTGGAGTGGCTGATATCGTTGGGAGATTCGTTGAGGATCTGAAAGATGAAAGTGAGCCTTACCAGAGAATGGTTATGGAGACAATTGAGAAGGTGGTGGCCAACTTGGGTGCCTCAGATATTGATGCTCGTCTGGAGGAGCTGCTTATTGATGGCATCCTGTATGCTTTCCAAGAGCAGACAAGTGATGATTCAAATGTCATGCTTAACGGTTTTGGCGCTGTTGTCAATGCACTCGGCCAAAAGGTCAAGCCTTACCTTCCACAGACTTGTGGTACCATCAAGTGGCGGTTGAACAACAAGAGTGCAAAAGTTAGGCAGCAAGCTGCTGATCTGACCTCAAGGATTGCCATTGTGATGAAGCAGTGCCAGGAGGAGCAGCTTATGGGTCACTTGGGTGTTGTGTTGTATGAGTTTTGGGAGAAGGCATCAGGTTTTGAGGAGTCCATGAAATACAAGAAGCTGACGAATGCACAACATTTTGGGCTCAAACAAATTCCCAATCGAAGATTTACCCTGTGGTGGTCACCAACCATTAATCGCGCAAATGTGTATGTTGGTTTCCATGTTCAGTTAGATCTTACAGGGATATTCATGCATGGGAAAATTCCAACCCTTAAGAATTCTCAGATCCAGATCTTTCGCGCACATCTGTGGCAGAAGGTCCATGAGAGTGTTGTTATGGATTTTTGCCAAGTTGTGGATCAGGAGTTGTATGCACTGGAGATTGAGACAGCGCAGAAAGAGACGATACATCCCAGGAAGAGTTACAAGATGAACAATTCTTGTGCAGATATCTTCCTTTTTACTGCACATAGGTGGCAGAGTCCCAAGCCAAGCTTAGTTTCTGAGTCAAAGGATGTCTTCGATCAGAAAGCAATGAACAAGATCATGAAGTCAAACCCTGCTCTGTATGTGCTGAGGGAGAGTATAAGAAAGGGTCTGCAGATGTACTCATTTGAACCCATCGTACCATATTTGTCTTCACAGAACTATGGAGAGATATTCAACAACCAAAACGTATGGTTTGTGGATGACACAAATGTTTATCGAGTTACCATTCACAAAACATTTAGGGGTAACCTGACCACTCAACCAATCAATGGTGCTAATTTCATTTTTAATCCGAGTACTGGTCAACTATTTCTGAAGGTCATCCCTACAAGAGTATGGACTGGGCAAAAGCGTCTTGGGCAGTTGGCAAAGTGGAAAATAGCTGAGGAGGTTGCCGCATTAGTTTGGTCTCCTCCTGTAGAAGAGCAGCCAAAGCAAATTATTGTGACAAGGAAGGGCAAGTTGTATCCTTTGGAGGTCCATCTGCTTGACTTCTCTAACATTGTCATTAAGGATAGTGAGTTGCAGCTACCATTCCAGGCTTGTTTGAAGATTGAGAAGTTTGGTGATCTTATTTTCAAGGCTACAGATCCATAGATGGTTCTTTATAACATATACAATGATTGGTTGAAAAGTATATCATCATACACAGCATTCTCTCGTTTCGTTCTTATATTGCGGGCACTACATGTCAATAATGAGAAGGCAAAGATGTTGCTCAAGCTGATAAGACCATCGCCACCAGAGGATTTTTCTGGGGAAGATGCAGACTTCATCAAAGGGACAATTCCACAATTTTATTCTCAGACCATCAGAGCTTGGTTTCCTGATCAAAATGCTTGAGGACAAGCATTATCTTGAGGGGGAGGAACTGTCAGATTCCGGCAACTTCTAAAGACTTGAGGAAACTGAAGTCTGAAGAAAACGTTTCATCGGTTCTGTCCAGCTATTGTCGCCAACGGTCCAGATGTCATCTTGGCTTCTGGGAGCTGCATCGACGGTCTAAATTAGCTTCAGTAATGTTAGTTAAATCAGTTGAGTGAATTACTTTGTAGGGTAATTAGCACTATGTTTAACTGGGATTTTTGCTGTAATCTCACTTAGGGCTAAGCTCCCGATATGTACTCTGTTGCGGAAGGAATAGCATGCTTTTTACCGACTCAATACTTTAGCCCTAGCTATAGTCTGTAGCGTAGCGTCTCAAGTTCCTTCGGTTTAGCCCCAGATTTTTGAGATTTCTCCTTCTCTAGGTCGGATTCCTCCCCGGGATCTGACATGGGGGAGCGGCGGCGCGGTGGAGGACGGGGGGAGCGGAGGGAGTGGCGACGCGGTGGAGGACGGGGGGAGCGGCGGGAGTGGAGGCGCGGGGGAGAGGCGGAGATGGGGGAGCGGCGGGAGTGGAGGCGCGGGGGAGGAGGCGGCGGTGCGGGATGGCAGGGCAAGGGAGGAGGGGCGATGCGGGGTGGGGAGGGAAGGAGAAGGAGGCGGCGCGTGGGGAGGGAAGAGGAGGAGGAAGGAGGAGGTGCCGGCGCATGGGGGCGAAAGAGGAGGCGGTGCGGGATGGGGAGGGAAGGAGGCCGCAGCGGCGGCGGGTGGGGAGGGAAGGGATTCGTGGGAGGTTCAATGATGTGCATGATCCAGATGATTTTGGCCATAGGATCTTCAATGAGTAAGAGAAGAAGGCTTGATGAGAGATCCAAGCCATTCATTTGTATGAAGTTGGATTACTTTGGTACACAAATCTGGGTGGACTTAGATTTGGCATGACTGTGGGGGTGGTTGAGGGGGTGGATTTAGTAAAGAAAATTTTGGTGTATTATAGAGTAGGGTAGATTGATGCAATTTGTGGAAACACTGATAATTGTTAAATTGTTAAAATGTGTTGTAATATCTTTTACTGCTTGCTACTATTTACATGTTGCCCCCCTCTAGACTCATTTAGTTAAACCTAACACTGCAGCAATTTTTTGATGGAGCCGCACCACCATCAATAAGGGATCAGGAAGCCACCGTCAGCCGGTCAGACTGTTTGAACCCTAACAACACAAACTGAAATTTGAATTTTTTAAAACTTTTGCAAAATTTAAATTCAATTCAACTAAAATGCCAATGATTCATCATAAACATATACTAGATCTTGTATATGGTCTCTCAGATGGGAGTGTCGGTGGGCGCCGTGGCCCCGCTCATGATCTTAAAGTTTGTATTCTAGCTATTTAGATTTCAAATTTTTTTTGATAATGTCACTATTTGGTCACTCTTATCAAACATTGTTGTATTACGTGACATATTTGAACCCTTTATCTTCAATTCTTGGCTCCGCCACTGAGAGCACATGATAAAGCATCACTGGATAATGTAGTTTTCGTTAATCACCATCTCATGTTTTGAATTATTCGGTGCATGAGACTCAATTAAACATATTAGATCCCACACAAATTAGACGTTAGAGAGGCGTGGCACTAGCTGTCGTTTGGGCAAGACAGCGCATCAGTGACATCAACAGCGGAGTAACCGCTAGCTCACGAGTCATGCAGCACAAATTCTCGAGTCTGACCACGCAGCCGTGACGACGATTGCAATTTTGTCAGGAAGGAGGAGATTCTTTCAAAAGAAGAGGATCATGGTGGTACGTGAAGCAAGCGGGCTGTCAGCCGAGAAAAGCCGGAATGCACTAGTGCATCGCCCAAACGGGATAGAAGGACCGAAGTCCCTCCTTTTTGTTCCGTTCCTTTTTGTTTTTGTTTTTCTTTTCGATCAGCAGCTTTCGTTTTGTTGGTAAACGCGGTTAGAAGTTGGCCCATTTAATTATGATCTATTTTCTTAATTTTAAAGCTTGTATAGTTTAGTATCATATTGCTAAGGCAGCATGAGGAAGACCGATTTATAAGGTGGAGTCCTCCTAACTCCTTGAATATGGAAAGAGATGGTATGATGATGGTTCTGTCTAGTCACACGCGCGCGTGTATTCGCGTATTTTCGCGTGAAAATCGCGTGACTTGTGACTTGACGTGGCGCGTCACTTGCGATATCTACGTTCTGCACTGCGTCAAGCTTGCGCGGCTTCCTGTTCTTAATCAGGCTAACAAGTAAGTCATTTGTACGCATATTCGACTTTGTTATTATATTATTTTTCTTGTGTATATTCTGAAGTATGATGAGTAGTTTTCTGTTAGCTATGAGTTTTACATCATTAATTTATTATTTTTGTGTCTTAATAAAACTTAGAATTAAAATATTATCTACATTTATAACAATCGCCATCACGACTGTACGAAAATGTCCCTGCGAATGAATGCTTTGTTTACAAATACACCACGTGAAGCGTACTTGTATAGGATCATGACCTGACAACCTCTTGGCCACTAGATCCCCAGAGCTTCTCTATGCTTTGAACCATATCTCCACGCAAATTGCGTCACAAATTGAATGTTTCGACACATTCTCTCTTCTGCATCTAATTTATATTTTAGATGCCTGTTGGTTGAACTAAAATAAGTTTACTTATGATTATAATTATATTATAGTAAACTAAAATTACACTATAACTGATAATGGCTTATTTGGCGTAACTAAATTTAAAAAATTTAAAATAGAAAGAACAGATTAGCCCATCATAGATAATATAAATGAATACAGAAAAAAGAACCGGTAAAAAGCTTAAAAAAGCCAAAAATTCAGAAAAAGACGAAATTTAGAAATAGTAAAAATAAGCCAAAAACTTAGATCGAAATGAGTAGAGCCTTAATGCGATTCCTATCAAATACATTATTTTCTATTCTATTTAACATAATCTGCCATAGTGGTTGGACCAGTCTCATCCGCTATAATTTTTGCATCTTCCTCATGAAAACTAATAAAAACTTTACAAGACATTTCACATCAGCACCCATACCCACACACAACTCGAGCAGAGTCACCATCACACAACTGACACACTAGAGACCAATCAAAGCCCATACCCTGCTTTTTTTTAAGAAAAAAGGCAAAGAAAGAAAATTAGTGCCGTACAGGATGTGCGAATGCACAAACCCAAATTGCGTCCGTAGTGCCCGATTCAGACTCGAACAAGCACCTCCTCTCCTGAGTCAACTTAAAGTCATTATTGTTACGTTATTACGGTACGCAGACATTTACCTACACAAAGAATTCAAAAACATCTACAATAATCCATATCACTTGTTACTAACGGATGGATACATCAACATTTAGGTGATGTGGAGAACAGATAGTGAGAAGAGAATGTGAGCTTGTTACTAGATGAAGAAACAAGCAAATTGTTGATACAAAAACACAAGAAACAACAAAATACTATGTTGGAGACTTGCTTGTTTGCTACAAACTCCTTTTGTGGGTCCTACTGTTTCCAAGCAAAATCCACCCAGATCACTTGTGCAGCACACCATCTTGGTTTCCCCACAGCCCTTGCTGCCTTCCTCCATTTTTCTCCAAGTTCCCATCATTCTTCCCAAAGCTCTCGCCTTTCTTTCCCCAAATCCTGCCGCCCGTCATCTGCCCCACCCCGCCACCATTTCTCTCCCACTCCCAACTATCGGTCGTCGCTCGGAGAAGGATGTCGTGCTGATTAAGGAAAGACGATGGCATAGGAGAAAGAAAGCGGCGCGGGAAAAAGTGTCATCGCCTCCTCCACAGCTGGTCATCGGCATAGGAGAAAGCGTCATCGCCTCCTTCTTCAATTGGTGGGCTTCCTCTCACACCGATTTGTCTCTGTAGCTAGGTAAGTATTGGGAATTTTGGATTTGTTCAGTGTAGTTGAATTTTGGATTGTGATTGAGTTAGTTCTTTGGTTAGTGGATGCAATGGAGTGTGGTATGACACAAGTAGCTGTATGTACTTTCGAAATTATTTATCTTGATTTAGTGGATGCAATTTGATAGCTATCGTGATTTAGTTCAATTGGCATAACAACTGATGCATAAATACATCATTCTATCCCAAGTTTGGCACTAATTAATCCCTCTTACTATAACACTATCTGATGTAAGTTAACTGCAATATACCATGTCCTTTCTCTTGCGCTACTAACCTAGGTTTACACCTTTCATCATATTTTCATTTTTTTTCAAAAACATAGAGTCTTACTACTACTACAGCTTTCATGTTTTCCCAGAGGAATGAATCCTCGTCCGCCCAGTGGGTTCATAAATTTTATTCAAAGTCAACAATTTGCACCATTCCCACATCAATCGCATCTAGAAAGTTTCCATTTTGTTGGTGTTCCCGTGCACTATGCTCCATTGTCACCACCACCGCCCCAAAGGAGTCTATCGATGGCAATGCCGGATTCAAGCACTCCATGTTTAGTATCGCAACAATCTGCCCAAGATTGCATCAACCTTGATAATGAGGGTGATGTTGAACCTGCAAGGACTGATAAGCGTTTAGCATGGACACATGAAGATGACATATGATTGGTTAGTGCTTGGTGAGTAGCTCGAATGATTCCATCAACGGGAATTGCAAGAAGACTGATCATTATTGGTCATAGGTTGTTGCCATCTATAATAGCACCACTCCAAGTAATCGGACAAGGGAAGTTAACTAAAGATCTGTTGGCACTGAATTAGCATAGAAATAAACCATTTTTATGGCTGCTGGATGTCGCTGAAGGCAGTGTATGCTAGTGGCATGTCCGATGATCAATTGATGGATAATGCACTTTGTGAAGTATGAAAATCAATATTTAAAAACTTTCAAATTCATGCATTAGTGGGGGCTCTTCGAGACCAACCAAAATGGCGTGCATACTGTGAAATGTTGAACAAAGAGAAAAATTCAAGTTCTCCCCAAAATATTGTAGATGTCAAAGATTTACACCGTCTAGAAGGTAACAAGGTAGCCAAGGCCAACTGCAATGGGAAACGCAAGGTGCCAAAGCCCATAGTAGTGATGGGAGAGGAATTAGAAAAGTTCATTGAAGCTTAGTCCGTGGCAAGGGAAGATCTCAATGGGATGATAATTTTTTAGCAATGTATATCATCAGAGAAGCTTGAAGCTACGAAGTTTGCACACCTGACTACAAAGGAGGAGACAAAGCGCAAAATGATTGATACATACAAAGAGCTCCTACTGGCTGACACTACTGGGCTTGCACCATTATTCACAACATGATAGTAGAAGATGAGCAAGAAATGGTTACCATTCCTCTGGACTTGAATGAGACTTAGTGCACATTGACCGTTCGACCATCGGAAATCATCAACGGTGCTCCGACCGCCTTTGCCAATGTGCTACGGAGAAATAACACTATTCGAGCTTGACCAACGCATGTCCAACTCAAAAGAGACTTAGTTGAGAATATTTGGCAAAGGTTTAGTCACAACTAAAATATTTAGGCCTAAATAATTATGTATTTTTCTTCAAACTAGTCTATTTGCTATGTACTCATTCAAAAAATGCCATGGTTCTCCATGAGAAATAAATAGTTTTGCTTTCAATCATTTGTGTATTTGTGCTCAATATACTTGCCCTAGATGATATGATAAATGAGCCAAAACATGTAGGCCACAATGCTGTACTTCATTGTTGATTATTAAGAATCATGCACACTTGTAGCAATTAAAGTCTTTGATACAAGCTCAAGAAACAATCCTTCTAAGAAACAATCCATTAGAAGGCTTGTTTCTTTTTATTAGATTGAGTACTCTCTCTCCTCTCTATAACAAGTTAGGAAACAAACCATTGTAGATGCTCTAATAGGTTACTAGTTCCTTTACTTCGATGCAAGAAAGATACCCCTCCTACCACTATATAAAGGAGGAAGGGGCTGCACATTGTATATGCATACATTGCCTATGGGCAAGAGCAATAAAGTTGAGAGGTTGTTGGGACTATATTTTTTGTCTACCTCTATTTTGTGTGTGCTTGATCGCCACCCCCTATAGGATCTACTGACAATGGAATTGCCATTAGGATTCATTGAGGTCACATCGAACTAATAGGTACCATTAGAGGTGGCCATCATAGCTCTGAGGAAATCGCCATCAGACTTGCCGCACTTGTTCATCTTTGCCACTTGGGCTAGAGAGATGTCAACCAGGGTTCAATGAACCTTAGAGCACGCACCATATGTGTCGAAGGCCAATCGATCCATAATTCCTAGTGCAACCCACGGCCCATTAGAGAATTAGCTCAAAATGTTGAACCAATTCAACCCATGGGGCGAATTATGTTCTCTTTGCAAAAGGACCTCAGGATTTAGAAAATTGAAAAAAGGGCTCCCACCTCTGGAATTTTTTATGGATTAAACACTACCAGTTTTGCTTACAATTATACCTTTCTAGTATTAATTTTATTCTAGTAATTAGTTTATGCATGCAGGTAATTGCTAAAATTACAATCTAGGCATAGAAAATTGCAGAATATCTATGGGAATTACTGGAAATTCTTAGAAATTTATCTAATTCTTAGGAAAAATATTTCCTTGCTATTTAGCTATATTTATGATGCCCTTATGCTCGTAGCATAATTAAGGCTCTGTTCTTCGGGAGATTCATGTTTTTGCCACTCTTAAGATTGGCCAATTACCTTTGTCACTTACATGTGGGACCGCCTGAGTCACTGACAACGGGCCAGGGTGGCAAATCTGTTGCCCCTCACCTCATAAGGGTGGCAAAAACATAAATTTTCCCTGTTCTTTTGGCTTTTCATTGGCTTTTGGGTTCTCTTAGTAATCACTATTTATTAGACTAATAAGCCACATCCAAACATCGTATCCCAAAAGAACATGCCCTAAGTAAATACGCCGATAGCATTCTTTGCTATTAATTGCATGGAATAGAATATAGAAAAGATATGCCTGGTATTGAAGTTGAAAATTTCCATATTATATGATTATTTCATACACTCTTGATATCTGATTGGCCTTAAGTTATTTTTGATGGATTTATAATGAGATCTTAGTGCTATGTGGCCAAAGGAGGCACAAGGAATTGGGATTCCCTGATAAAGCACTACGACATGGTTGCACTAATGGACACGATCTCTGGGAGATCACTTTAAAGGCAAATTATGCCATCTCCACCCTTGATGCTTCACACCAACAATGTGGTACTTGATGTACACACTATGATATGATCTGAGATGATTTCCATGTATGCCTAGAGCATACACACTTAGAATTTTAAGGGTTGGCGTGAAGAGGGGGAGGAATTGGGAGTGGCATAAAAAAAAGCAATGGATATAATGATGAGTGATGGAAAAATACATTGGGAAACCTTAGGACAAGATAGATGTGATATTGTCTATGGCAATGATCAACCTATTTAGCATAAGCAAATTGTTAAGTAGCGACATTGCTAGGAGCAATGAATCAGCCTATCCTGCTTAAGCACTTAAGGCAGTATTTGGGAGATCATCAATATGATGAATGAGTATACAAGATTTTCTTGTAGCACTCTTAACTCCCAAATAAAAGAAATGACTGATCGTGCAAAAATAGCACACCCGCAAGTGCACGGGCTGCCACTGAAATAGCGGCGAGTGTCGTGTTCTCCACAGGGACTAGACTAAGGCTACCGGTGCTCAACTAAAGCTAGGTCAAACGAAACGAGGGAGCAAACTAAACCTAAAACAGCTACTAAAAAGATCGAAGGAACTAACTAAATGAACGAACCAAAAACGACCGAACGAACGACCGTACGAATGGACGTCGTACAAACGAACGAACAAAACGACGACTAACTACACAAATGACGCACGAACGACGACACGAACGAACATGACTACCGATCGACGATCTAACTAACTACCGACCGCGAGACAGTAGGAGGAAGTCGAGAAGCACTGGGGAAGTCTAGAAGCACGGAGGGAGTCGAGAGAGAACGAGGGAGAAAACGGTCGACAGCTAACTAGACGACGACGGCACACGACAAACACAACAAACAACTACGATTACGATTCACTCGATCTAGCTATCGATAGACCGCGGAAAGAAAAAGAAGGGGGAGTCAAGCCAGCAAGGGTGGGTCGAGACAACACAAGGAGAGGAAACGGTCACCGGCCTAGCTAAATCGGGCACACTCTCAAACATACACAGGTGCTAACATTGACAACTACACAAGCACAAGACATGAACACTGACCATACTACTAACAGAACAAAAATTGCACAGTTATCACAATAACAAAAGTACAGAACAGGGCACAATAACATAACCACAGATCATACATCACAGTCACAGAGCACATTAACATTCACAGTTCACAAAGTATTGAACAATTAACAGTGACATCTAATAGTAGTTAATTAACAGCAATTGTCATCACAGTGCACAATTAAGCAAAAGATTAATAGAGTAACTGGAACCAAGAAAGGGGAAGAAGTGAATTAAACCTAGATGAAGAGGAAGCAGAGAAGGGTATGGCTGTCGGTGAAGTGAAGCCGAGGAGGGAGGAGTCGCCGGACTCGGTGGAGTGGATGCAGATGGCGGCCGATGAGGAAGAAGGTGGCGTCGGTGGAGACGTGATGCAGCGTCGGTGAAGTGGAAGCAGCGGTCGGCGATGAGGGAGATGCCGGTGGAGACGATGGCGGCTCGGTGGAGGAGATCAGTAGAGGAGATGATCGACGGCGCTGAAGGGAGGCGTTGAGGTGGACGCCGACGACCGGGATATGGCGACACGGTGGTGCGGTGGCGCGCTTGGTGGAGGGGTTAAGGACCGGCGGCTGGAGATGAAGAAGTGAAGGTGGCGAAGTGAGGAGGAGTGGAGGTGTGGAAAGATGGAGAAGAGAGGCAGCAGAGAAGAGGCGGTGGGTGCGACGGAGGAAGAGAAGAAGGGAAGAGAGGATGCGGGATTTGGGCGGCTGCGGGCACCAGGGAAGAGAAGAAAAAAAAGGGGGCAAGGAGAGAGAGTGGGCTTGCGGTGGCCGGAGAGGAGAAGAATGGAGGCACGGCGGTGGAGAAGTGAGGCAAGGGGGGAAGCACTTGGGGATCCAAGGAAGAGAAGCACCGAGGTGGAAGAAGATCCGGTGGAGGGAGGTGAGTAGTAAAGACAGCGGAGCCAATTTGGTGATGGGGAGGAGCGGCAGAGAGGTGGCGCGCCGGATGTGGAGAAGAAGGGAGGTGGGTGCGGACGGGGAGAGGAGAAGTGGAGCAATCGGGGGCGCAGAGGGGGATGCGGAAGAGTAGGCGGCGGTGGATGGAGGAGTGATGGCCGAATAGAGGGGGCGCACCGACGAGCTACGGCCCGGCGCTCGTCGGCGGCCGGACGTGGAGGAGAAGGGAGGAGTAGCAAAAAGGGGGGAGAAGGTAGAAGAAACCGGGCTCCAGTCCTCCTACAGGCGGCGGCGGTGGAGAAGAAGATGGTGGGGAATTTTTGCAACTTTGCGATTTAGCCCTCAAAGAATTTAGGGTTTGCAACTAAGTCCTTCCCCCAATTGATTTCTTCTGTTCTGGCCCTCCGGGAGTCCGATTTCAACGCGGTTTGATCCTACGCATCCGTGGCAACGCGCACATCTGTACGGAGCAGTCCAGATTTGTCGTTTATGTGCCTAGATCGCGCCGGCCTGCGGAAAAGTACAAAAAATGTAAAATGTTCCATTTTGAGCCATTAAATATGGAAAAACGTGTAAATGATGATAAATGGTCCCAAAATATAAAAAATATGAGGGTAAAATGATGGCAAAATATGTGTAAAACTGACGCATGTCAATGACCTGGCAGATTATGTTGACCACAAGTGATCTTGATTCCCCAAAATCATACTAAGAATTATTTTCTTTGATTCAAGATAGGCATATAAATGATCACCGACTTTTGTTCAATATGTGTGTTCATGTGGAAAAACTACGACAATTGGGTGCTTCAAGTTAATGTTCTAGCTTAACATTCATTATTTTCATGCTTCTGTGCATTAAGTGGTCAATCTTTGATGTTCTACTATTGATTTGTAGTAGTATATATCATATATATACTTTGCACGTTGTTATGTTAGAACATATTTCTATGACCAAATGAAAACATGTTGCGATCGAAATACCCCATCATACAAATTTGGTATGATAGATCAGGGCACTTTGGGCAATGAGAAAAATATTAGACTAAATATTTTCTGCTGGCCATAGAGATGAATCTCCCCTATCCATGTAATGATAAACGACATTTTATTGTTTTGGTGAGGGGGAGACTTATGTGTCGAGACCCGAATACGCAAATCTGGACTCTTTTGTGTATTTTGCACCAGTCCAGGATTACGCTAGTGCACACAGTATAAACAAAGATGAAATATCGACCATATCACGATTTGCTAAGAAAAGACTAAAATATTATTAATAATTATCAGAGTTATGACCTTATGGCCAATCTTATAAATAATAGCCTGAAAGGCTTAAAGAAATTAGCAGCAGAAAATAGAAATAAGCATAGTAGCCATTTGACATGCCCACAGGCAATCGACTGGGGAGCAAAATCCTAATCCGTGAAGTCGTGGAAGTATCCTTCTTTAGGTAACTCCTGCAGATCTGGTCCTTCTTCCTCAACTGAGCAAATGTGGATAAAGCTGTGAGTACATAGAGTACTCAGTAAGTCGTTTGTAACAAAAAATACAATATAGTATACAAGGCATACCAATGGATGGTTGAAGGGTTAATATGCATAAGGCAACAATTTTAAAGTAAATATAATAAATAGATTAAAAGCAAAACTTTGAAAATGATTAATATATAAATAATCAAAGGAATTAAGAGCAACCATAAGTAAACTGACTATTCACTCCAATGAACCACCAGTGAATCCACCATTCACTTCCTAATTTAACCCATCCAGACTTTTATGAAAACTCTAACCCTCGTGTAAAATCATCGAGCATTGTCCATAACTGGGGACACGGCTATTGGAATAGTTTTACACTCTACAGATGTTTTACAACTTTATCCACAAGACATGATAATCTCATATTCCATGCGATTAACACACTTCCTTTGTTGTGTGGTAAAAAAATTATGACAAGGCCTTTACAATGATGAATCCCAACCCAATTCTGCCCGCTAGGGTTTCGCCTCACACCCCCCTTGCACCTTATGGAAATCAGCAACCATGTTCATCATTATAGCAGAATCGAAATTGAACAGCCAGGTCATCATCAAATTAGTCAGCCATGTCCATCCCATACTGGGCATGTGGTTATATGGTAAGGCTTAAATCAATGACACATAAAGTTAAGTCCTTAAGTATTACCCAGGCGAAGCATCCACATCCCAATGTGCAAACTGCACCCTCTTTACTGCACGATCATTCGCCCAGGTGAAAACCAATTTTGTATAACCAATACCAATGATGCCTCCCATGTCATGGTACTCAAATTTTATAACTGTGGCTGACCACTACGTTCCAATATATCATTAAGTCAAACTTAATTAATGGATCACATGTGATGATAACCCAACGTTACTATAAGCATAGCTAAGCAAACTAAACGCATAACCCATGTGTCAACTAATATTACATCACTAGATAATTACTCATCATATGGTGATAATGGAATCATGGTATTCAAATTATCAAGGAGGAATAATCAAATTGGACAATAGCTACCAATACAAGGTTTGTATAAAAATAGCAATGCATGATAATTTAAAACAAATTAATACATAATAGATTTGAAAATTGGGTTCAACATGATCAAAGGAAACGACTTGCCTTGGCCTTGCTTAGTTAATGGCTCTTGATCTTCAAATCTTGCTTCAACTTCGTCGAAAGCGTGATCTAACGAGAGAGAAAACAAAATAAAACATAAAATAAAGTCAAATAAAATTCAAATGAACTCCAAACACTTAAAAACAAGAACCAAAAGATAGAGCTCAATTTTAGATGAATTTAGGAAAAAGAACTGGGTCAACCGGAGCTAGCACAGAGGAGAATGGGCTCTCAGAAAATCTAATCTCAAGAAAAAGGCTAAAAATTAGAAATTCAATTGTGTTGTAGAGTCAGCTCACGAAAAAGCAAGTCTATGATGGACCCGACGTATGGAATAGTGTACGCCGATTGGGCTTGCTGACGCGGCTACTTACTAGGCAACTAGGCTGACGTGGCTGCCGAGGTGGCAAGACATGTGTGCACTAGGGTTGACGTGGCAGCTGACTCGTCTCAGCTAGCTCGTGGGGTCTACAGAACAGTACGACTAACTAGTGGGTCCCGGCTATCGGCAGCACGGTGCACGGAGGATGGGGTCTATGGGAGGACGAAGCGATGGTCGGGCGTGGGTACGAGATGACGCAACAGGCGCACGACGCGAGGTGAGGCATGTAGACCGAGGACGATGACGGGGAAACCAGGGATATGGCAGAGTGTTCGGCGGCGAAAGCCCATTGGCGGATGGCAGTGGGGTCAGCGAGGCCGCGCGGGGACGAGAGTGATGGCGTGA
The DNA here is from genome assembly GCA_017311315.1 of Dendrocalamus latiflorus. Lineage (NCBI taxonomy): Eukaryota > Viridiplantae > Streptophyta > Magnoliopsida > Poales > Poaceae > Dendrocalamus > Dendrocalamus latiflorus. The sequence goes on from CM029647.1 coordinate 40,770,768, forward strand.
GGTGCTCACCAGCGGCGATGTGAATAAGGGGGAAGCGATGGCTGGCTTTGAAGATGACGACAAGGCCTTGACGACGAAGGCGGCGGCGCACAACGAAGAAGATGAGGCAATGCGGCTGCAAGATGCGAGAACCGAGGGAACAAATCGGCTTTTATACCCGGACCTTGAGGAGGCGGGGGTGAGCACGGCACGGAGGCCGAGTCAGAGACGGTGACGTCACCCCAGACGTGGAGAAGGAGCTCGGGTCAGAGACAACGTGTTTGATAGGTGGGCCCCACCTGTCAGCGGCACAGAGGCGGTGAGCGGCCGAGATCAAACGCAGGCGAGGCTGACTCTCCGGATTGGTGACGTGTGTCTACCATTCGACACGCGGGCGCAGGCTGGGCTGATCCAGGCTAGGTCGGCCGACGGGCTGGTGGGCTTCGGCCCACTAGGCCTTTTAGGTATTTTTAAGGGTTTTCTTTTTTTAGAAATTCAAATAAATCCTTTTGAGCTCTAAAAATAGCAAATAAACATAGAAAACGCAAGAAAATTCCTTGAGACACAAGGAACCCAAATAAAATATATTCAGCAAATGTTAAGGTTTAATTTAGTCATGTTAAATCCTTTTAATTAATAAAAATGCAACTTATGCTTTTATTAATTCTAGAAAAATCCAACTGGTGAATTTTATTTTAAAAACTTCAAAAAGGCTCTGAAATCAGGATGTTACATTATGGGTCACCTAACTTTCTAGAGAGGATTCAGGAGGACATGTGAGAAGCAATTAAACCCATGTTGGGGCCATGCATGTATTTTAAGGTACATATTGAAGCCTCCACTGAGTGGACACATGTTTTGAGATGCTTGAATTAAATGAATTGTTGTCTATTAAAGCAATTACACTTCAAAGAAGATAAATTGCTATAACTCATTAAGTTAAAAGCCCAGTTTTGGATCATCAGATTCAATCCATTTGTATAGATAAACTGGGAACTTACAATGAAATCGTTTGATGTTCATTGTATGATTCTGGGTATGAGAGAAGAACATCCATATGGTTTTATAAGAGACCTTAATTTGCATAAATTATCACCCAATAAAGATTGGAGATAACCACCTAATGGTTGGAATCTTTTTGCATGATGTTGCATTAAGAAAGAGTCCAGTACACTACATATACCCCTTGTAGCTAGTGCGTGTGGAACATTTCCCACATAAATCGCCACGATAGTATAATATTATGAGCATGTGGTGGATATGAAATATCCAAAGCCATGATTGGGGATTTTGATAAACTATTTTTTGAAGATATCATCTTGGTATTAGGGGAGAATTGAGCCCATTTGGAATGCCACAATGTTTTCATGAGATGAAAATATCTTCAATTTAGTTGCCATGAGCAAAGGCTAAGTAGAGACCAACACAATAGTCAAGCTAAATTGAAAGTTCAGATGCTTCCATGCAGGATAAGTGAGTAGTTTGCCAGATAAAGGAGTAATGCATAGCGTGGAGATATCCAGGGATACATGTATATGCACTTATGCAAGAGGACTTATAATGTCAAAACAATATGTGGGGATGCTTACATATGTAAGATCTAGAATATGTGGGGACACCTGTGGATCTACGATCTGTTAACATAAGTCAAGTAATTGGCAAATCACCACATAAAGCTCCTATGATAGGATTTGCCTATGAGGTGAAAGACTTCACCAAAAGATTCATAATAAGGATGAACACCCCCAACATGTTTGTGCGCACACTTTATAAGTGTTGGGAGTGCAGAATAACCAAGAATTTATCATTTGAAAAATGATGAAAGATTTTATTAATATTGAGATATCCATATGGAACAACAATAGAAACATTGTAGACAATATTACCTCCATAATTGCTTATGACTGCAGTAGAATACTCACTAATGAAGGGTCAAATAAAATCAATTGAGGTCAAACAAAATATCGCTAAATTTGAATATGTGAATTCAAATATGATGGGTCATTAGGGTGTGTAAAGCGATGGTTTGAAAGTCCTATAATGCGACTTGATATTTCTTCCATGAGGAATGAGATAATGTTCTGCTACATAATATCTTTGGCAATGAGTACATAATATTGGCAGAGCTCTAAATTCTTATTATGGGTAGAAATAGGCAACATGTACATGTTGTTGGACGATCTATGTTCTTACGAGTTCATTGAAGTAGTCATTGGATGACGTCCATATAAATCTGACATTTACGTCAGTGGAACCACAAGAGATACAATAAAGGTAGATGATTACCTAAAAGAAGGTAAATCCAAGTGCATACCAAGAGATCAAGTTGATCCATATTGGATCAATCGAATTACCAGTTATTGCACATGCAAATGATTGCATAGGAGGTTTAATAGAAATTAACCTCATTTGCTAAAGACTCCAGTAATCATACAATCCTTGAAGTGGATTAAGATCCATCTTGACCCATTGGAATATGAGATTCCATACTTGCATCTTGCAATTATTGGCAAGATATGATGCTATGCTATTAAATGGTATTAAGCATATCCTCGAAGGAAGGATAACACCATATGTGTTTGGATATCACGTAAGGGCATTTGCATATGCATGGATTATGATTAGGTTTATTACTGTAATTCATTATTGAATTATTGGAATATACAATGTATCCGCATAACAAAGGATATGGGAATAATGGTCATTATATCCTCTAAAGTTCTTTGAAGAAATTGATCATATTGGTCGTTATTTAGCCTTTGGAAATTTATGGTTATCCCTATTATGCCAAGTCATGGACTAGTTATGCTCTGAGATGGTACGCTCATCCGCTACAAGTCTACTGGATAGATGCTAGATGCAATCTTGGGAGAACCACTCAAAGATAGTTGGTAAAGGCTCATATGATTGGAACTGGGTTTATTATTCAACAATAACTATACCCCCGTAATCCTCTATAAGGATAATGAATACTTGCATTGCACAAGATCAAGAAGTGGTTACGTGAAAGGGTGAATGTGAGAAGGAATATTGCTCTAAATTCTGCATACTCATGATTCCTATAAGGACAGTGAGTTATAAGTTTGGTAGAAAGATTATCAGCCTATATTCACGAGGTTCCTGCCTACATCTATTCAATGGGATGACAATATGGCAATGGAATGAGAAGACTACAATGGTTGTTGTCTTCATGTGGAGCAAATATCTAATATGGATTCTGATGCTCTAGACTTTGAGTCTTAGCACAAATGTGGTCTGAAAGTTCAAACTTGATATCCTATGGCTCCTGTGTTCAAGAGGAGTAATTTAGTCGCTCAAACTTTCCTAAAGTTTCTTGTGAATATACACCACTTGATCGGTTTGATCTAAGGGATGAAAACGAAGAGATTGTGAAAGTCACAATCAAATCCAAAAGGATTAATGTTGTATTCTCTTTCCCTTAATTGATTTTTGTCCTAGTGGGTTTTCTCAGTTGAAGGTGTTTAATGGGATAACATATGCAATGACAAGAATATCAGTTATGCATTCTTCTCTCCTTACGGATTATTTTCCATTGGGTTTTTGAGAAAGTGTTTTAACGAGGCATGAGCCTAACGTTGGTTAAGTGTCCAAGGAGAGTGTTGTGATATTATGGTATATGGACACTTATCTAAACAAAGAGTTCTAATATATTACTAGTCCCTTTACTTGAGATGCAAGAAAGACACCCCTCCTACCACTATATAAGGGGGGTGGGAGGCACAAGTTATATACACATACATCGCCTACGGGTAAGAGAATTAAGTTGAGAGATTGTCAAGACTTCATCTTTTGTCTATTTATACTTTGTGTGTGTTTGATCGTTGGCAACACGACCACTACTTCAACAATTATTATTATGATTTAATTTAGATGATACAGGTCGGTGTGTAAAGAACAAGTCAAAAACGCTTTTTTCAATGTCACACACAAGGTTGTTTGATTTACTAGCACATTTTGCTTAATTGTAACGTGGTGTATCGTATCATAGTGTGGCACCCCTATAATAACCTAACGCTTCCCCAGTTCATAGATAATGTGGTATAATAATTCGGCAATCCCCTCAAAAGAAAGAATGAAAGAAAGAAAGAAATCATGTTTCTCCTTGCTACTACTGCAGAGGATCGACGAACACAAAGGATGTATCAACATGCTAGCCATCTTCCCCGTCAAACTTCTATGCTTGATGGTTGCAATCAGTACTTATTTGAATAAGTCATATATGTACTTATTTGAATAAGTCATATATGTACTTTGAGGTTTACGGCTTCCACTTGAAAAGACATACTTTTGGATGCGTAACACATCGTTGGCCAAACTCGTGCACAACTCAAATATCACTAGGCCAATGGCATAGCAACAAACACACTATAAGTCTGTTTATATAGTCTTTTAACTTTTACTTATGAATAGTAATAATTTGTAGAGAAGATTATATAAAGAGATACTCGTGTGTAATTTTGACTAATATAAATGAAGTCGCTGTGGTGTGTACTACAATTGACTAGTAGGCTCTGCCTTAAAAATACACTCAATTTGAGGTTAGATACTGTAGAAAATTATTTATTGTAGAAAAACAGTTTTTAGAAGTCAATATGAGTCGGTGAACCTGCTAAGAGACATGCATGAGATGCAGGAGAGTCAGAGTCAACCGACACCCACCGTTGCAATAGTGGAGGTGGTCGCAATAGGGATAGAGAGCCGTCAGACCAATGCTAGATCCTTTAGTGCCTCTCGGTGGGTGGATCTTGAGTCCCCCCTTTGCTTAGGCCTGCAGCAGAGGGCCTGGCCGAAAAACTTCAAAATGCCCACAGTGGAGATATACAAAGGCTACATGAACCCCCACAAGTTTTTACGTGTCTATGAGATGGCCATTGAGGTAGCAGGGGGAGATGACTTGATGAAGGCGAAGGGGTTACCGTTTGCTCTTTAGGGAGTTGTGCTCTACTAGTTTTTCATTATAGTGTCTGGCTCGGTGTACACATGGGAGCAGATTTAGGATCTCATGCACAACAACTTCTAAGGTAACTATGTGGAGCGGGTCGACCCCAATAAGCTCTTCACGGCGAGACAAGCACAAGGGGAGAAGCTATGGGCCTATTTTAGACGTTCACGAAGGTCCGCTGCCAAGTGAAGGACATCAATGACATGACCGTCCTCAACATGACCATCTGCAGCCTCCAAAAGGGCCCACTTATAGAATGCAACGCATGGAAGCACATAAAAATAATGGCCAAGCTCTTTGACAAGATGGAGAAATATGCCCCAACAGAGGAGCACGTGACATGGCGTGAGGCGGAGGCTACGCCGTCCAGCCCCGAAAGAGGGCTCCAACCGCAAGTAGCGAAGGGAGCCCTGGCCCAAATATGTCCTTTGCATTGAAGGAGGAGCTGAGGAGAACACTACCCTCAAAGGTTGTGGCCACGGCCGGAGGACCCACGAGCACAGAAGGGGGTGGGGTTAGGAGGACTAGAGCCAGCAAGGACCATGGTGCGAAGTGTACGGCCACGGAGACCATATCACTCACGATTTCCCCACTATCACAGTACTCCGCGAGAGTATAGCCAGGGATCATGCCCAAGAATGAGGATGTAGCTCCCGTGGATACTACTTCTCCAAACCCCGCTGGGCGTGCTGCGAATCCTGGGCCCAAGGCTGGCCACCACCAAGTCATAAACATCAACATGGGTGGGTCATTCCTTGAATTCCCCTCTAAGAGACAGCGGAGGGCCTACATGCACCAGATCCAGGAATGGGCCAGGGTGGACATCACCTTCAAGGTGGAGGATGCGTCAGGAGTGGGCTTCCCCTACTATGACCCCCAGTAATCTCGACCAGTATCATGGGTTACGATGTGCGACAAGTCCTGGTGGATGGAAGAAAGCTCCATGCAATCAGCACGTTGCTTATGCTAGAGAAAAGCTCCACCCAGTAGCTAGTGTACTATGTCTCCGAAGCCCTGTAGCGAGCAAAGAAGCGTTACATCGAGCTCAAGAAGCTACTTACGCTTTGCTCGTGGCTTCACACAAGTTGCGGCATTATTTCCTAGTGTACAACATCATCGTGCCCTCATCCTTCCCTATCACAACCCAGCATTTTATTTTAAAATTATCAGTGAAAATAAATTAATTTGATTTAAAATAAAACAATGTTATTTGGTTGCCTGAATTTTAGAGATTTTATTTGCCTATTTTTAGGTTTTTTGAAAAAGGGTTTTTCTTAAAAATAATTTAATTAAATAATAAAAATATTAATAATAAAGGATATTTTGAATTTATATAAAAATCCTATTTATAATTAATTATTTTAAAGCATTTGGCTTTTATCTGCATTTTCTATGAATTTTCTGGAATTTAAAAATCAATTTCAAAGCTAAAAGGTATTTTTGTAAAAATTTGAAGACCAATATTAAGTTGGAAATATTTTTCCTAAGTCCAAAATATATTCAGGAATTTTTGTGAATTGTTCTAAATTTTTTGGACTTTATTTGCTATTTTCTAAGTGTTTTCAAAGATTTGTAGCTTTCTGAAAAATTAAAAATGAAATTTAAAACCCAACAGTCCCTCGTGGGGATACGTGTCCGACCTGCATGTCTGGCAACCCTGTTTGCCCCACCTATGGGACCCACTTGCCATCTCTTTTCTCCTTCCCTTTCTTCTTCCTCGGCCACCCGCCATTGTTGCGTCCCCGAAGCTTTTAAAAGCTTCCATTACTAACTGTTGGCTCGAGCATTTGACGCTAAACATTCCGCCACCTTCCTCCTTCTTTAAACCCCGTTAATCTTCGCTTTTAAGCCCTACTACACTAGCCATAAAACTAGTGAGCCACCCCTTGGTCATTCCCTTCCCCCGTACCCTATAAATACCTCCTCGAGCATCCCCAACTCGCGCCACTCCTCTCCCGCCTCTCATTTCTTACCCTCATGCGCCCGAGACTCCCCGCAATGAGCTCCTCCTCCATTGGTCTTAAGTCGAGCTCCGGCGAACAATTGCCGATTCCTCGACCATCTCCGCCCCATGCTGAGGCCACGATTATCTTCCTTGAGTCCGTACGATCAACCTCCACCCCTTCGCCGATGACGTCGTGCACCGCCGCCCTTCTTCCTTGCCGCCAACCAACTTCCGACCTCCACGAAGTCTGCAACAAGGTGCCCAACTCCTCTCTCTGTATCTTTCAACTACTTCAGCCACCTTCGATCGTTGCTGCTTACGACCGCTACTGCCTTCGACCATTGCCGCTTATAATCGTTTCTGCTTTCAACCGCTACCGCTTACGACCATTATAGCCTCCGATCAATCTATACCACCGTAGCACCGACCTCTCTAAAACTCCGACCGCTGTAAGCCTTTGACCACTCTAAACCTCCGACCACCATAAGCCTTTGACCACGGTAAGCCTCCGACTGCGTATAGCTTCCGACAATGTATATCTTCTATCCACATATAACTTTTGACCGAGCAGTGTAGCTTTCGACCACATAGAACATTTGACTGAGTATTATAGCTTATGACCACTAAAGTTTTTGACCACGGTACCCTCTGACCACTGTAGCTTCGATCACTATAGCCTATGACCCCTGTTCAAAATTTTAAATTCATCTAAAATCAAGATATATCAAAATCTTTCTTGTTTTCAAATTTTTAGAGTTTATTTAAATTTTATTTGAGTTTGGTGGGTTATTTTCACGCGTAGACTGTGATAATTATGAGGATTTATTCGACAATAATTCTCACCAATTCGTGGAGCAATGCAAGTTGCACAGCTTGATCATGTTGATCCCAGTTTGCAAATAAAATTATGTTATTTTAAATTATGTTGCATGCATATTTTTATTCAACATATTTCTATTCAGTTTTAAATTTAATTATTGCTTACTTGTCAATTCCTCTATTGATATTGATTCCCATATACCTTGTCACCCTAGAATAAAACTCTGGCTAGTGCACTAGTATTAAGTAGAACATTTTGTAGCAAATGCTAAGACATGCTTAGAAATAATCTTAGACTTGGGATACCCTTTTCACATAAAACGATGAGCTTTTCAAATATATTCTTGACATAAGTGAGTCAAGAAAGACTATAGAATATTCAAAACAACATATAAAACTTGGTTTGGACTTAGGCAAATGGTATGGTGGTGGGTGCTTGCTGGCACACGTTGTTGTTCGGTGAAACAACGGTGATGCCAGGCACAAGGGGTATGCGGGTAGCACTTAAGTCAATTAAGGACTGGTATATGAGCTACTGTTACGAAGCCCTAACGCACTACCACAAGACTGGTATGGGATAGTCTTGACTGACTAATTTGTGGGTCCCAACCTAAGTCTCGCTATAGGCTAAATGTGAGCGTGTCGTAGGCCGTGAGAAGTCTCACACGGCACAAGAGGGGGGCCCAACTTGTGAATTCATGTTGTGGTAAAATCTTAGTAGAGGCATGGCCAGGTTGATGGCTTTGCATTGTAAAGGTCTTGTTATAAGTTTCTCAGTCGCACACCTATGGAATCGTGTAATGGCTAACATTATGAAATAATCATATCTTGTGAGTAAAGTTGTACCACCTCTGTAGAGTATATAAACTATCTTGGATAGTCATGCCCACGGTCATGGGCAAGTTGAGTAAAGTTTCTCGTGGATTAGACTTTGTTTTTTCAAAATGGTTTATAAAATGCTTATGGATGGATGGAATCCATATAAGATCTTTTGGGAAAGATGGTCTAGGTGGAATACCTGTGGTTAGGTTTGTGCTAGGTCGATGCCTACACCAACGGTATTATTTTCTTTAAATTACTATGTTTACTTACAGTTTAAGTTCAGCAATTTTCAATTTATTTATTGTATTTCTTTAAATGATGTTTTACACTCAATTAACCCTATATGCCTTCACTTTTCAGCCTTGCATTAATATTGCATTCTACTGTGTAACTTGCGGAATACATTTTATATGCTTTCCCTTCCATAATTCTGTTACTTATATGAGGACTACCGCGACATCATTGAAGACCAGAATGAATAGGTTTCGTCTTATTGTTGTTTGCCTGTGGGCAAACTTATTGGGCTTCTTTCGCTTCGGTTTTTCCTTCCGCTGATTATATTTAAATTTTGGCCTATGGGCTGTTGATGTAAACTTTGGCCATCAGACCCATATTCAATTAAATAAAGTTTGTCATTATGCTTGATATGTATCTTTATTGACAACTGTGGGCACTAGCTAATCCTAGACTAGTGCGATTAACACAGAGAATTCCAGAGTTGTTGCTCCGGGGTCCGACATTCCCCCAGGGAGAGATGCTGCAGAACAAAGAGTCCATGGGCTGCATCGGCTAGTAGGCAGCTGAGGTAGCCCCTTCTCCATCACCTACGTTGCAGATACTGGTAGATTTCATTGCTGAATGGACCCCCGTAGACCAAGAAGCCTGCTAGCCGCCTCTAGAGCCATTGTGGACCCTACATAGGCATAGAGCGTATGACGCAGTGGGCGCTGGGGTAGGAGCCATCGTAACAACACCCGAGGGCCAAAGCCTAGCGTAAGCTATGCAGCTCGACTTCCCAGCAACCAACAACATGGTAGAGTATCAGGCCCTGTTGTTTGGCCTTCGTAAGGTGAAGGCACTCAGAGCCCTGAGGGTCCTTGTGCACATAGATTTCCACTTGCTTGCGGCCATGCCAACAAATCCTATCAAGTCAAAGACCCCAACCTCACCAAATACCTCACCGTGGTTAGGGAGAGGAGTGGCACTTTTTAGTGGTCACTGTCAAGTCAATACCATAGGCCAGCAATGCGGAGGCCGACGCCTTGGCAAAAGCCGCCAATCAAGGGCGCAATCCTCCATCTAGCATTTTCTTCGAATTCCTAGCCTCCGTGGCGGTGCCACAGGAGCAGCCAGAGCCCTCCTGTGTACTATGACCAGAGTACACGACAACATCAATGTATCCCAATTAAAAGAAGTGTCTTCGAGTAACCACAGAGCAAGCAACACTCGAGAATCTTGATCTTCAAAAAGGCCTTACTTATAGGGAACAACCAATCAAGATCCTTGAGATGGCAGAATGTCCAACCAGGAGGAAAATCATTCGATTCTACAAGGTGTAATGGAGCAACTATTTAGTAGATGAAGCCACATGTGAATGAGAGGATGACCTGAAGGGCAACCATCCGCGCCTCTTTTGCTAGCCCATCCAAATCTCAAGGTCAAGATTTTCTTAAGGGGGTAGGTTTGAGACAACCCAAAATTTTAATTCAATTTATTGGGTTTTATTGGATTTTTCTGGATTTTATTTTCTTCCTTTTATTTTAGCCTATAAAAAATCTATGGAAACTTGTATTTTATTTTTGTTGAGTTCTGATGGACCATGTGGAGGTGACCACGTGTTAATGATGAGTAATTGACATTGGTTTAGATAAGTCGAGTTTGGTTTGGGTTGATCGGACCTTGACGTTGTGTGGTGCAACGGGCTCGGTCGGACTGTGTCAAACTTGGTCATATGGGATTAGGACGCTGATTCTTTGATTTGACAGGTTTGGACTTCATCTGTGATAAGCATGATGTTATTTACGCTTTCATGTATCGAGCGGTGCTATTTGACGTGTTTCTTGTCTGTGTGACTGCAGGACGTCGAGACGGAGTCGTGGTGAGACATGAAGGACTGGACTAGGCGCAGGTGGCGCTGAGGTCAGAACAGTCAGGATGTGTCGAAGACGACGTGGACTCGAGGTGGTTGCGAGGCGTGCGAGACAAGGAGCGCGGAAGCTTCCCGGAAGGTGCAGGAGGGGCGAAACGGGAATTTTGCAAGGCTGCACAAGCGAGAGCGGGCTTCGTTGGAAATAACGGGCGTAACGGGGCGGAGACCCGTTAACCATGGGCTATAAAAGGAGTGGAGGGGCGCATGCCCACTTGAGCACTTAGGAGAATTAGGGTTTGCTAGAGTCAAAAGAGGCTTTGGGAGTTTGTTTTGGCTTTAGGTTTTAGTGGGTGAGAGTGGTTGGAGAGGCAGAGTGTGCTCCCTCTGTCCCCTTCGATGGGTTCTAGATAGAACAGAGTGTTCTTCTCCCTTCCTAAGCATGTATGGGTTGTGTTCTTGAGGTCTAGGGAGAGGGTGAGGATGAGTTGAGGATTTTGTAATCATTCCTCTTATATCAATCATGTATCTCTTTTCCTCTCTATCAATATGAGATGGTTTTGGCTGAATTTGATCAAGTCTCAGGCTCTCTGTGGTTTTTGCCCTTCGATGGTTTCTAGGCTTGATTTTTGACCTTTTTGAGGTTCTTGTTCTTTCTTGCTGGGAAGGCCCAAAATGGGTTGCTCTATGTTGGGATGATGCCTCAAGATCATTTGATCAAGTTTCCCAAGAGCAAACTTCATTTTAATTTCAATTTTTGGTTTTGAGCCTCCCCTGTTCATGTTTTGCATTTCTAGGGTTTGGTGCTGTTCTTGATTCCCTTGTTGAGATGGCTTGAAATTTGGTATGGAGAGTCCAGAGGCTATTAATTAGCTACCCTCAAAATTTCATAGCCAAAGGATCAACGGTTGGGGAGTAACTTGATTTTTGTCTCAGCTCGGGCAAAAATTTCAGATTTTTACCCAAATCTGAAATTCCTGTTTCTTGGAGTGATTTTCTTGAATTTGGCTCTTGGCTTATTCTTCTGGGAGTGTTCCCTAGCTTTCCTCAAAGTTTCCCAAGCCAAGAATCCAAGAATCCTTGCGATTTCCTCAATTTTCTGAAAATCCTGTTTGCTGATTTTCTCGAGAGGTACTACCGCTCCTCGAGATGTACTACCACTCAGAGGTACTACCGCTCCTCGAGAGGTACTACCGGTTTTGTTCGGACCAGTCTGATCAGCAGCGATAAAACGTTCGGACAAGTCCGATCTTCGTGCGGTACTACCGCTCCTCGAGAGGTACTACCGCTCGTCTCAGCGGTACTACCGCTTGCAGTCAGATTTGCTCTGAATTTATTTTTCTTGACTGTTTCTTTCTGGATCTATTTTTTTCCTTGTTGCCTTGTCTTCCAGTAGTGCATATCTTCTACCTTCACAGCTTCCATAGCTATTGGACAAGAAGTATAAGTGTGGGTACTTGAGGGGCGAATTTAATTTTTTTTAAAGCGACATTCACCCCCCTCTGTCGCCATTTCGGTCCAACAAGTTCCTTATGAATTCTAGAGTTTTTTAGAATTTTCTGGGATTTATTGCAATCGTCTATTATTTTCTAGGCTTTTATTTAATTTTGAGCATTTCTGGAAATCAAAAATGAATTTTAAATCTTCTCCTCCACTCCTGGGCCACCACATGGCCCCATGCCAGCCCGCCTTGGTCCCCGCTCTCTGCCACCAGGGCCTACCCATTAGCCGCCTTCCCTACTAATGAGCGGACCCCACCCGTCGGTCTCTCCCCTTCCCCCTCTCTTCTCTTTCCACCTGCTGGCCCACCTGTCAGCCTCTCCTCTCCTTCTTCCCTGCCTCCTTCTTCCTCCTCCCTACTATCTCTCGTCCACCCGACGGTGCCATTCCCACCAACAGCCCACCCCTTCTCTTCTCCGCCGCAATGGCCACCTCCACCTCCCTTTCTTCCTCCCCACTCTGCATGCCCACCTCCCCAGGTATCTAGCACCCACTCCGCCTTATCTCTCCGCACTGGCCACTTCTCGTCGCATTCCCACGCAGGTAGTTAGCTCGCATGCGGCTCCTCTAGCCCTATAAATACCTCCCCTGACCCCCCCTTACCTCACTCCAGCTCCCCTGCCCTCAATTTCCATCTTTCATGCCTCGAGCTTCCTCATGCCAATTTTCTCCTTCTGTGCTGGTGACCAACTTCGGCGAGCGATTGCCAGAAGAGCAAGGCCTGCCGAGCTTCACCGACACCTTGCGGGATCCCTTCGGCCCTCCACAGAGCTTCCTAGCCATCGGAGGCCACTCTCCACCGAAGCCGAGTGTCATCGCCGCCAACTCCTCGTCACCGACCATCCTCCACCTCCCCTCTGGTATAACCATGTGTATCACTTTAATCCTCATACTCTCCTCTCCATTTTGCGTCCCATGCTAGCCACTAGAGATCACTAGAGCGCCAGCAACCATCAAGACCCAAGTGCCACCGCTCGTCATCCGCCACATCAGCAACGGCCATGGCGTGGCAGTCAACATGGTGGCCACAAGTGCCACACCAGTGCATGGGCACCATGTGAGCTGCCCATGCTGTAACATCCCAAAAATTTTATTTGCATTTTATGGGTTTTTCTGAATTTATTTGGATTTATCTGGATTTTATTTCAAATCCTAAAGTAAGAAAATTCATTTTAAGAATTTTTATTAAGCCAAAAACAATTTATTTTTACTTTTCCTAAGTTATCCTTGATTTATAGTATTTTTGAGAATTTTCTAGAATTTAAAAATCGATTTTGAGAGCTAAAAAGTATTTTTGTAAAAATTAAAATACCAAATTTAAGTTGGAAATATTTTTCCTAAGTCTAAAATGTCTCCAGGAATTTTTATGAATTTTCCTAGAATTTTTAGACTTTAATTATTATTTTCTAAATATTTATAAAGCTTTCTGGCATTTCTGAAAATTGAAAACAAAATTTAAATCTAAAATTCCCTCCATTCGACACGTGGCGCTCCCAGATTGAATCCGCCTCACTGCCTGATCTAATCTGGGCCGTCCCCATCCACTTATCACTTCGCTTTGAATCTAACAGCCTTGATTTGTTTTCGGACGCGTGGCGCTCATCCGACCGTCCGCCCCTCCTCTTCTCCTCTCTCCCTCCCGCTAACAAGCGGGGCCCGCACCTTCTTCTTCCTCCCCTTCTTCTTTCCCCCGCCGACCTCCATTAATGCCATGGCCGAGCTTTTAAAGCTTCGGTTACTCCTCCCGATTGGTTAGTAATCGATGCCATTAGTAGCCCTAAGGATCCCGTATTAGCAACCGCATTCACTCCACCGTTTCCCCTCCGCCTTAAAGCCCTTTCGCCGTTATGCACCGGTTTCTAATTGCCTTAACTCTGGCGAGCTCATGATCGACCGTTCTCCTCCCCGCGCTATAAAATCCCTTTCCCGAGCCTGTCCTCCCTTCCTTTTGCCTTCCTCGCGCGCCGAGAGCCACATTGCCCTCTCTCCCGAGCCCGATTATTGCACCCCCCCTTTTTTGGCGCCGACGAGCTCCGGCGAGAAATTTTCGTCACCTCGGGTACTTCCGCGCCTCGCCGACGTCACCTCCGTCTCCCTTGTGCCCCGGCGACCGTCCTCCACCCCTCCGTCGAGCGAAGCCGCTGCTGGAGACCCCACGCCGCTGACACCCGCCGCTGCCGCTAGAGCTCGTCACCGGCCCGTCTTCGAGCCCCTCGGACCCCGCGTTAAGGTGAGCTCGACTTCCCTCGCTCCCCTCTCGTGTTTGAGCTACTCGCCGGTCGCCGCCTAGCGTCGGCGAGTCCGCACGCCCAAGCAGCCGCGAGGTGCCACGTGTCTGCCTCATCACCGCATGGCTTCCACCTCCCTCCTTTGGGTCACGTAAGCCGTGGACCGAGCCCATGGTGAACCGGCGAATCCATGAACTAAGTCCACCGTAAACCCGACCCCACCTGTCAGTCAAATAAAAACATTTCTAATGTAAAAATAATTCTGTCGAAAAGTGAAATTAGAGGCTGATGTCATAAAGTTGATTTTTCAGTATACAAATAATACAGAAAATTAGTCTTTTTCTTTTTTCTTCAGTTTTAAACTTCTGAAGCCCGTATTTCTCCATTTTAACTCCGATTTAACCCGTTCAAATTTCTAAATTCTTCTAAAATCCAAAACTATCTATTTCTAGACTCTTTTTGAATTTTTGAATTTTAATTGAATTTTGTTTGAATTCATTTTGGTTCTTCGCGTGTAGACTACGACGATTCCGGAGAGTTTTTCTTCGACGAATCGCAGCAGGACTTCGAGCAAGGCAAGTTACACCTTTGACCATATTGATCCCAGTAATTTAAATTATTTATGTTGTTTTTAAATTAATATGCATGCGTACTTTTATTCAAATTAGTTCAAATGGGCTTTAAACTTTGGTTACACCAAATTCCTTTGTGTACGGGCCAATCTTGATATTGAACAAACATACCTTGTCACCATAGATGTAAACCTAGTTGGTACATTAGTATTAACTAGAAAATTTTATAGAATTGCTTAGCCATGCTTAGAATAATTTAGGTGGGAAGGATTGTTTCACTTAAAACGTCGATTTATAAAATTTATTCTAGACTTGGTGAGTCAAGAAAGTCTATGAAATTTTGATAAAATAAAATGTATAAAATCTGGTTTAGACTTAGGCATTGGTATGGTGGTGGGTGCTTGCTGGCATGCATCGTAGTTTGTTGACTCGATGTTGACTACCAAGCACAAGGGGTATGTGGTTGGGTCTAAGTCAATTTAAGGACCGGTATATGAACCACTATTACAAAGTCACACCATACTACCACAAGTCTGGTATGGGACAGACCTGGCCTAGTAATTTGTGAAGTTCCATTTTAGTTTCGCTATAGGCTGAATGTGAGCGTGGCGTAGGCCATGAGAAGTCTCACATGGCACAAGAGGGGGTTCCAACATGTGGATTCATGTTGTGGTGAAATCTTAGTGGCGGCGTAACTAATTTGGTAATGAAATATTGGAACAGCCTTGTCATGAACTCTCAGCCGTACACCTAAGGTAGTGTGTTAATCGTGTGGCAAAACGAGAGGACATGTCCAGTGGGTAAAGTTATACACCTCTGCAGAGTAACAAACTATCCTAAATAGCCGTGTCCACGGTCAAGGACATGCTTAGTATGGTTTTTCACGGATTAGACTTTGGTTTTAATAAAATCTGGTTTGTGGAAACTTGTGAAATCTTTTGGAAAGATGGTCCGGGTGGGATACCTGTAACATCCTAAATTTTGGGATGTTTAAAAATTTGAGAAATTTAAAGCTTTTATCTGCATTTTACTGGAATTTGAATTTTGGTTCAAAATCTTATTTGGGTTTTTCTGAGTTTTGTGCTAAGCAAATAATAACTGGAAGTAATTTTCAAACGTAAAATAGCAATCATGGCTAAAATAATAATAATAATAATAATTCCAAAGGTTAAAAAGGAACAAGAAGAAAACCAACATGTTTAAACAATAGAGAATTAAAAATTTAAAATAAGAATCTGAAAAGATGATCCATAAGAGACAGGGAGAGAATTGAGTTTAAACATAGAAATTCATCTTTGAAAACAATGTACATGAGAATATTGGCAATAAATAAATAGAGGTCAAAGGATATTAAAGGGAGAGGTGCCTAAAGATATAAATATATATATATATATATATAAGTAAATCAATAAATAAATAAAATAATAAAATAGGCATAATCAAAATATATATGTAGCTAATTTTAAGGATGGGTATTCATAAGAGAATCACATAAAATCAAGAGGAAGACATATGTGATCACATGCAGATATGTGTGTGTGTGTGTGTAGCTAAAAATTTGTATATATAGATATACATATATGTTAATGCACAACCAGGAACTTTCCTAAAGTGCAAAAATACACAAGGATTAGTGTGGCAACAAAAAGGTAACAAAAATAACAATGGGGTATAACAATACAAATTAATTAAAGCCAAAAGCAATAAAATAAGAAAGGGGAGCGGATTTTTGGCCAGACCGGTCCAGCCCCACCAGCCCACTTCCCTTCACCTCCCCATTTCCTTTATTTTCTCTGCCCAGCTCCGGCCGAATGTTTCTTCCCCTCTTTCCTCCCGGGCCATTGTCACAGCCCACCCGATCCCGGCGCATGCCTCGGACCGGAGGTCGCCGGCGCAGCTCCGAGCGCACGTCGCCGGGCCCCACCGCCATCTCGTCCCCGCGTCACCATCGAGTCACCGTCGCGGTTGGCCGACCTACCCACACTCGTCACCCTTGCAGAGCCGTCGCGTCTAGCCGTCCTGCCCGCGTCCGTCGCCCCTGGAGCCGGTCGAAGCTACGCCGCTGCGTCACTCATAGTGGCCGCCGTGCTATAGTTCTGCTCCCACATGCCAGCATCCCACGCCCGGTCCTGCAGCGCCTCACCGCAGGACAACCACCTCCACCTATCGCGCATGGCCGCCATGGGCCCTCCTCGGCGCCTGCGCAGTTCGCCGACTATAAAGCCCGCCCAAAGCCTCCGAGCTTCTCCCCGCACTCCCCTCTCCCTCCTCCTAAGAGCAATTGAACCATTGTGCCTCCCCCTTCACCGGAGCTCCCCTTCTTCCCCACGGCCGGCCACCTAGCCCGCCACCGCCCTACTACACATTAGCCCAATTCCTTGCGCCCACACCTTCTCCCGGACACCGTGACACCGACGCCACCCTTAGCTGAGCCCCTCCCCACCTCACCGTCGCCGGTGTCGAGCTCTTCCTCAAGCCGCCACCGCCGCATGCCGCTGACCCCTCTTCGGCGTCCCCCGGCCCCCGCCAACCCCACCATCGAGTTCCTCAGCACCTGGGCATCCCGTTTTGCCCATCACCCCCATCCCTCCGGCAACCTACCGCCGACCGCACCGCCGCCGTCTCCGCCCCGGCCTTCCTCTGCTCGGGCTCCCTGCTGCCGCTCAGTTCAAAAGAATATAGCGCCCTAGTATAGCAGGTAACACCCGGTAGCTCAGTTGGTCAGCCCGCTCGCCCCTTGGCTCGCCTGGCCGCACGCGTTCGAGCCTTTGGCTCCGCAGCGCCGGGCTGAGCTTTGGGGATTTTATTTCGATTTTTTTTGGGGTGGGTTGGAATGAGCATCAGCACAGTGCAGAGCTAGGAGGGATTAGCAAAGGAAAATCTGGGAGAAAAATTCATAAAGGCAAACTTTAGGTGGTGCAGGAACATGATTAATATATAGTGGTATTAACATGTGCTAGCAAATTTCATATATGTCTATATATGTATGTATGTGCATATATAATGAATAACCCTTTTTAAATCTTTAGCAAATAAAATTCAATGAGTGATTAAACATAACTTAAAATGGCACATGTAGTAGCAAATATCCTATTTAACCTTGTGTAACAATTCCTACAGTTTCCAACTAAGGGTATATTAGGGACTTTTGATTATGGATATTTATCATGTGCTAGAAGATAATACTTAGGTATAGGTATGACATGAGTAATTCTTTTAGCTCTTTGTCAAGTGAGAGGGTTAAGTAATAGTATGATTAGGGTGAATGCTCACATAAAATAATGACCCATTAAACAAAGGGTGTAGAAATCAACCATTAGCAAGATAGGCTATAAGACATTATTAGCAAACTAGGATATAATGCCCAAATGTAATTAGAGAATATATTATACAAAAATGACTATGGTTAAACTTTAATTAATCAAAGTGGGATTACTTTAGCACCAAAGCAAATGAAACACATCTTTAAATTTATCTCTAACCCATATCTACCCAATGAAACTAAAATCTGATATTGGAGTTATTTGGATTTTCTGGTGAATGTTTATTTGGTTTGCTGATTGCCTTTTCTTTTTATCCAAATTTTTGCGCACGTTAAAAATAGCGTACGAGGCTCAAGAGGAAGAAGCCGAGGCAGCAACTTTAGAAACTCAAGACAACCAAGAACCACCCCACTATGACCAAGGCGAGTCAATACTTTGATCATGTTGAACCAACATTTTCTGCAAATTACTTTTGTTTAAATTATCAAATTGCATGTTGTTATTTTATATGCAAAGACATGATTAATTTGATATTCTAGTTATATGCCTATTGTTTACCTTGATTAATATTACACCTCCCTTGGAATATTTGAATATGTGAACTTTGTCGTCCTAGCAAAAGTTATAATAGTAACCTTTCAAAAATAAGTCCGTAATCATATGCCATGCTTAGTATTACTTAGATACTCGTGGGCGCGAGAGCGCCCAAGCATCACTTCCAATCATGAGAAAAGTTGGTTGGGCAGTCACGGTGGTAATGACTGGTGTATGTTGGATATGGTTATTTTATATTCCCAAAAACCTCAAATTGCTGATTTATCTGGGCGGAAGGTTCAGGGGTATGGTGTAGGTGTGCACGAGAGTGTGGTTTGTGGTAGAACCGCCCAGATAACCCTAAGGACTAAATCTTGTCATGACCTCCTGTGTATAACAAGTACAACCATAAGTCTGTAAAGTACAACTTGGCCTAGTAAATTTACCGGACCCTGAAAGTCATCATCATCGGTGGAGGAGGTGAGGTAGTGCAAGGGGCTGTCTGGGTGGCGGACTTGAATGGGACACCGCAAGTGGCTGTCTAGGTGGCGGGCTTGAGGGTGAAGTTCTTCTGCGGCGTGCTAGCAGTGTGGGTAGTCAGCTGCTAGGCGCATAGGAGGGGAACATCCCGCACAACCTATGAGACCTGCTGCAAGCGGGACAAGCTCAGAGGGTTGAGATGATGGAAGGGGCGAGGTACTTTGAACGGTTACTGTGATGGTTTGCTCAACCACACGACTAAGGAATTATGTGGGGCAACGAGTGAACTGTCTCTTGTGGGTAAAGTGTGCAAACTCTGCAGAGTCAAAACTATTCGAATTGCTGTGTCCACGGTCAAGAGTGGACATGGGAACTAAACCATATATAGTTCTATTTCAAAAACTTTGTGGGCAAAAATGGGAAAGTGGAGGGCAGTGGAAAGCCCTAACTGGTGTTGTCCTGGGTGTCGTCCCAGCGGTAATGTAAGCGGTTATAACCCTGAAAGTATAGCATATGGTTTGGAGGCCATGTAATGGTGGATGGTCTCTAGATCACTGGTACTATAGCATTCTGATACGCACTTACACTTTGGTTAAAAATTGCTAGGTCATAGGGATTTTTAAGTAATTGTATTCAAAAGCACTCTACGCAAAACAAAATAACCCCAGCCTTCTCTTGATGAGCCCTGCATACTACTTAATTGCATTCTGTGTGTTGGCTCGCTGAGCACGGTGGTTTGTGCTCACACTCGCATTACCAAAATCAGATTCAGGGACCCAAGATCATTATGCATATGAAGATGCCCCTGCTACAGAAGGAGGGAACAATGCCGAGAACTAGGGCGTCTCTTGCGCATTTTAAGTCCTAGGTAGATTGACTATGGTTTAGTGTGCCTATAATTATTGCCCTAACTTGGGTGATAATCATATGGCACATATTTAGCCCCTAGTCGCTCCCTGTGGATTAAAGGTCTACTTTGCTTTTGTTTCTGATGTTATACTTTTGTAATGTGAACATTTGGCCTGATCGGCCCTTATGTAAAACCATTGCCCGACGTGGTATAATTCAAACTCAGCCATGTAATATTATTATGTGTTGATGTGATTCATGTGATGTATGAAATGATGCAGCAATGTACCTGCGAGCACTATCTACTGATCCAGGGAATAGTGCAGTGGTTTCACAGGAGATTCTGGATTGAAAAATCCGGGTCTGACAATACCCGTGGATAGGTTAGTGTTAGGTTGGTGCCTGCACGAACGATATTATTTCAGTTAAAAAGAATGTTTACATATTGTATCAAATTCAGCTTTTACACTTACTTTACTGCATTTACTTCAATGTTGCTTTTTATGCAAACAACCATAACATGCATTCCTTTGTAAATCCTTGTGCATGCATCAAGTCTGTTAAAACTCCGGGTGTAACTTGTGGAATACTTTATGTGCTCACCTCGCTTAACTCTGTTGCCAGAGGACGACGGCATCGACTTTGGTGAGGATTGCGACGAATAGGCCACGTCTTACCGTCATTCGCCTGTGGGCAGGCAGGATGGGCTGCTCCTTTTATTTATCTTTTGCTATTTACTTTTATGTTTGGCCATGAGCCACCTTATTGTAAACTTGGCCATAAGGCCTGTACTCTTTGCTTTATAATAAAGTTTGGTTATCATGCATGGTATGTATCACTGTTAACCCTGTGTGCACTAGCTTTTTCTTGGATAGTGCGATTTACACAGTGGGTTCTGGAGTCGTTGCTCTGGGTCCCGACACATGCTCTATGGCCATGGACACAATCCACAAAAGACCAAGCCCACATGTCGACCTCACGCCAAAATTAAAAAAACTAGGGCTAACATCGGCATGATGTCATAAAGCCAATTTCCTTTAGAAATTTAATTTGGCCAAAAAAATGTAAATCCGATGATGACATCATAATTCCCTTTTTCTTTAGAAACATAATTTTAGAAATTCCATTTAATCAACTTCTTTAGAATTTAAAATTTTAGGAGCTTGTTCTCTTTCATCCTAGCTCTGATTAAACCCATTCAATTTCCTAAATTAATCTAAAATCATGATCTATACAAATCTGCCATGTTTTCAAATTTTTGGAGTTTGTTTAAATTTGTTTGAATTTTATTTAAATTTAGATGGTTATTTTCACGTGTAGACTGTGATGATTCTGATGAATTCTTCTATGACAATTCACACCAGTCAGCAGAGCAAGGCAAGTTACACCTTGATCATATTGATCCCAATTTGTAAATAAAATTATATTATTTTAAATTACATTGTATTGTTTGATTTTATTCATAGTATTTCAATTCTTGTTTTAACCTAGTTAATGCATATTCGTTATGACACCTTTGACATTGCAAATCCTTGTACCTTGTCACCCTAAAATTAAACTCTAGTTAGTACACTAGTATTAGCTAGAGCATTTTATAGCAAATGCTTAGACCTGCTTAGAAATAATTTTTGAGATAAGTTTTTCCCATAAAACGATGAGCTTTTAAAATGTATTCTTGACTTCGGTGAGTCAAGAAAGTCTATGAAATATTTCAAAACAAATATAAAACTTGATTTAGAGTTAGGCAAATGGTTAGGTGGTGGATGCTTGTTAGCATACGCTATTGCTCGGTGGCTCAACGTAGGTGCTAGGCACAAGGGGTAAGTGGGAAGTGCCTAAGTCAATTCAGGACCGATCTATGAATTACTGCTACAAAGCCATCTAATATTACTAGAGGCTGGTATGGGACAGTTTTGGTTGACTAATTTGTGAGTCCCAACCTAAGTCTCACTATAGGCTGAATGTGAGTGTGGCATAGGCCACGGGAAGTCTCACATGGCGTGGATTCCTTATTGGGGTGAAAGCTTGGTGGAGGCATGACCAAGTTGATGGCTTTGCTTTGTAAAGGCCTTGTTAGGATTACTCAGTCGCCATCTGTGGAAGCGCGTAGTGGCCAACATCATGAATTAATCATATCTTGTGGGTAAAGTTGTACCACCTCTACAGAGTGTATGAACTATCCTAGATAGCTATGCCATACTATATTTCTTTAAATTTTGTTTTATGCTCAAATAACCATATATGCCTTCACTTGTTAGCCTTGCATTATTATTGTATTTTTTGTGTAACTTGTGGAGTACAACTTTGTACTCACCCTTGCTATCTCTACTCAGAGGAGGACTATTTCGACTATGGTGAGCACTAGGGCGAGTAGGCTGCATCTTACTATCGTCTGCCTATGGGCAGCTCTTTGGGCTTCCTTGTTTTATTTACTTGTTTTTGTTGTTATTTCTTTTATTATTTCTTCAATGGGCAATGATGATATAAACTTTAGCCATAAAGCCATACTCTTTATTTAATAAAAGTTTATCATTGTGCTTGATATGTATCCCTGTTACCACTATGTGCACTAGCTGATCTTAGACAAGTGCGATTAACACAGAGGATTCGGAGGCATTGCTTCGGGGTCTGACAATTACCATCCTAGGAAGGCTAATGTAGTGGCTGATGCATTGAGCTGCAAGTCCTACTACAACCATGTCATGGTCCAGGAGCTGCAACCCGAGCTCTACAAGAGTTGGAAGCACTCAATATAGAGATATTAGAGCAAGGCAACATAGCCGCTATGGATATTCACCCACCCTTGGAAGAGAAAATTAAGACCACCCAAGAAGGACATCTTGGTGTCCAGAGATTCAAACACATCATCGCTAAGGGAAAGGCTCCTAAGATTACTAAAGACTAATAAGGAATCCTATGGTATGGGAAACATTTTGTTGTTCCCCACCAAAAGGAACGCAAGGATAGAATACTCAAGGAAGCCCACAGCTCAGCATATTCCCTACACCCAAGGAGTACTAAGATGTATTAGAATATGAAGACCCTATATTGGTGGCCTCGCATGAAGAGATACATCACCGAATATGTAGCTTATTGTGATGTATGCTAAATGATTAAAGCGGAGCACCAAAGACATGCAGGATCACTGCAACCACTACAAATCCCTCAGTGAAAGTGGGAAGGAGCTAGGATGGATTTCATCACTGGCCTGCCATGAACCAACTCCAAATATGATTCCATATGGGTCATAGTAGACAGATTGATGAAGGTCGCCCATTTTATCCCTATGAAGACCACCTACAAGAGAGACAGATTGACCGAGTTATACATATCACACATTGTGTATTTGCACAGACTACCCAAGAGAATAGTCGCATATCAAGGTTCTCAATTCACCTCACATTCTGGGCTAGTATTCATGACGCCCTTAGAACCCACCTAGCCTTTAGCATGGCTTATCACCCTCAGACTAATGGACAAATAGAAAAGATGAACCAAATCCTTGAAGACATGCTTCAGGCTTATGCATTGGAGTTTACCACGGATTGGTAGAAATGCCTACCTTACGTGAAAATCTCTAACAATAGTATTTCACTACTACAGAAAGCCTCATAGTAGACACCTCATCACAGACGGTTTTGTGAAACCGTCTATGATTAACACTATTACAGACAGTTATAATTTGGAGGCCGTCTGTGGTATTTGTGGCGGGAAAAAGGATTATCACAGACGGTTGGTCTATATTAAGAACCGTCACAGACGGTTTTTAATAAAAAACCGTCTGTGATAAGCTAGTTATCACAGACGGTTTTTAATTAAAAACCGTCTGTGGTAATGACTCTAAGGCATTTATTGCGCTGCTCAGACCGCATCTGTCTTCATTTCAATCCAGATCTAGCCACTGCTGCGCACTTTTTCACTCGGGAGGAAGCTAGGCGATTTCAGGCCAGTTAATTTGGTGGGAAGAGGCAGAGATTGAGCTTTGAAGATTCAGACTTTCCTGGTTGCTCTAGATATGGTTAGTAGTGAAATTTATTTTTTCTTTAATTGCATTACAATTTAGGTCTAAGTAATCCATGAGTGTTATTGAAGATGGTTAATTTGCAAAATTGTTGGTTATATAATAGCTATTGTGTTTATAATATGAATTGAGCTAGCAAATTAAGTCTCAATATAATAAATGTGGCCGGTATATATGTAGTAATTATAATTAGTTAATCTAGATTTTAATACTAAGTTGTTATATATGTACGTAACGTAGGACCGAAGCTGGATGTATGCCGCGAGCCGTGTGAGTGAAGAGTACATTAATGGCGTGTCTGCTTTTATAAGAGCCGCCGAGGAGGATATGTTGAATAAGGGGGTGGAATATATGTGTTGTCCATGCACTGATTGCGAGAATTTGAAGATGTTTAAGAACTGAGGGCAAATTGAAGCGCACTTGATTCGGAGGGGTTTCAAAAAGGATTATACGTGTTGGACCAGTCATGGCGAAGTGAATGATCATATGCTGCCGGATGACATCGCCGGTGAAGTGAATGATATGCCGCCGGATGACATTGCCGGTGAAGTGAATGACATGCCGCCGGCTGATGTCGATGGTGGTTCGGATTCGGATAAGTTGCACGATGATAATCTGGATCAGATGCTTCGCGATGTAGAAGAGAACTATGATGAGAGAGAGTATGTTAAATTCCACGGCTTGATGGAGGACTCGGAGAAACCTTTGTACACGGGCTGCAAGTACACAAGGTTGTCGGCCGTGCTTGAACTGTTGAAATTGAAGGCAAGCAACGGTTGGTCCGACAAGAGTTTCACGGCGCTGCTAGGTGTTTTAGCAGACATGCTTCCGGAGGGAAATGAGTTGCCTAAAACCACGTATAAAGCCAACAAGGTTCTTTGTCCGTTGGGAATGGAAGTAGAAAGAATACATGCATGCCCGAACGACTGTATCCTCTACCGTAAAAAGTATGCAAACATGCATGTATGTCCGGTGTGCAACGCATCCCGATACAAACATAACAATCAATCAGATGATGGCGAGGGAACAGAGGCGAAGAAATGACCTCCTGCTAAGGTGGCATGGTATTTTCCTATAATTCCCCGTTTGAAAAGGTTTTTTGCAAATCCAAAGGAGGCAAAACTGCTGCATTGGCACTCGGAGGAGCACAAGAAGGATGGAATGCTAAGACACCTTGCTGATTTCGCGTAGTGGAGAAACATCGATAGGAGTTTTGCAGAGTTCGGTGCAGAACCAAGGAATATAAGGTTTGGACTGAGTACAGATGGAATGAATCTTTTCAGTAGCATGAGCAGCCAACATAGCACATGGCCTGTGACTCTCTGCATCTATAACCTTCCTCCTTGGTTGTGTATGAAGCGAAAGTACATTTTGCTGTCGATACTTATCCAAGGGCCAAAACAACCTAGAAATGATATCGATGTGTTCTTAGCACCGTTGGTGGAGATCTAAAAGTACTGTGGAACGAAGGGGTACAGGTATGGGATGCATACAAACGAGAGAACTTCACTGTGCGCTCCTTATTGTTCTGCACCATAAATGATTATCCTGCCCTTGGTAACCTATCGGGCCATAGTACAAAAGGTGCCAAAGCTTGTACTCATTGTTTAGATGGTACCGAGAGTGTGTGGCTGAGACACTCACGCAAAACCGTCTACATGCGTCACCGCCGGTTCCTTCGGAGGGCTCACCCATACCGCAAGATGAAGAAACAATTTGACGGAGAGAAGGAAGACGGTTCAGCTCCAAGGCATTTAAGGGGACACGAGGTTTATGATATGGTTAAGGATTTAGATGTTGTCCTCGGAAAGGGACGTAAATTGAGGGCTCATGAGAAGAACACTTGGAAGAAGAGATCAATATTTTGGGACTTACCTTATTGGGAGTACCTAGATGTTCGACACTGCATCGACGTCATGCACGTCGAAAAGAATGTATGCGACAGCTTGATTGCTCTCTTACTGAACATCCGTGATAAAACAAAGGACGGCGTCAACGCACGGCTTGACTTGGCTGACATGGACATCAGGCCTGAGTTAGCACTGACACGCACTGATAATGGACGAACGTACCTTCCCCCTGCGTGTTACACTCTGTCCAAGGCTGAGAAAACAGAACTGTGCCAGTGCTTGCATGGTGTCAAAGTTCCGTCTGGTTACTCCGGCAACGTGAAGAAACTTGTTTCAATGCAAGATTTGAAGTTAAATGGCATGAATTCTCATGATTGTCATGTGCTGATGACACAGATGCTCCCTGTTGCAATTAGAAATATTTTGCCGATCAAAGTCCGAGAGACAATCATGAGGCTATGCTATTTCTTTAACATAATTGCTCAGAAGATCATCGATCCCGAAGGACTAGATGCTCTGCAGGACGAGGTGGTGATGACTCTATGTCACCTTGAAATGTATTTCCCTCCTTCGTTTTTTGATATCATGGTCCATCTCATTGTTCACGTTGTGTGGGAGATAAAAATGTGCGGGCCTGTATTCCTACGTAGCATGTACCCATTTGAAAGGTTCATGGGAATTCTCAAGTCCTACGTACGGAATCGTTCTCGGCCGGAGGGCAGCATCGTCGAAGGTTATGCAAGCGAAGAGGTTATTGAGTTTTGTGTCGATTATATGGCTCAGATTCAACCGATAGGTGTCCCTCAATCTCGTCATGAGGGGAGGTTAAAGGGTCTCGAAACTATCGGAAGGAAAGCAATCACTCCAGATATGGACACGTATACTCAAGCCCATTTCACGGTGTTGCAACACATGACTGAAGTGGCGCCTTATGTGAACCAGCACAAGGATGTGCTTCGGCAACAGAATCCAGAGCGATTGGATGTTTGGATCATGAGGCAACACAACCGTTGGTTCAACCAATGGTTGAAGGAGCAAATCGCTAGGAGCTCGCCGAGTGAGACGCTGACATGGTTGGCAAAAGGGCCGACATTTACAGTTGTGACATGGCAAGGATATGACATAAATGGGTACACATTCTATACGCAGTCTCAGGATGTCAAGAGCACTAACCAGAATAGCGGTGTCCGCATAGATGCATTCAGTACCGATGGGTCGAGAAACTCGTACTATGGCTTCATAGAAGAGATTTGGGAGCTCGATTATGTGGTTTTAAGATCCCCTTATTTTGCTGTCGTTGGGTGCATCTCCCACAGGTGAAGGTTGACAAGTACAGTGTCACGACCGTGGACCTCCAACGTGTCAGGTACAAAGGCGAACCATTCGTACTCGCCAATCAAGTTGTTCAAGTTTTCTATGTAACCGACCCGGCAAATAAGAAACGCCATGTAGTTCTTCATGGAAAAAGGAGAATTGTCGGAGTGGAGAATGTAGTGGACGAGGAGGAATACAATCAATTTGACGAGTTACCTCCTTTTGGAAATGGCATAAGGGTCGACGATGAACAACGTGATGAAACTAGTTACGTACGCATTGATCATGATGAAGGGCTAATTTTTAAAGGAAATAAGCAAGTACAATAAGAATGTATATGTGAAAATGTGTGACAATTTTGAGATGTATATGTGAAAATGTGTGATGTAGTCAATTTTGAGATGTATATGTGAAAATGTGTGATGTAGTCAATTTTGAGATGTATATGTGAAAATGTGTGATGTAGTCAATTTTGAGATGCATATGTGAAAATGTGTGATGTAGTCAATTTTGAGATGTATATGTGAAAATGTGTGACAAAATGTATATGTGAAAATGTATATGTGTATTGGCATTTATGTATATGTGATGTATATGTGTGATGTACATGTGAATTGGTATGCATTTATGTATAGAACAATGCTGCAGTGTGATGTATTTGAGAATGACAAAATGTATCAAGAAATACACTGTGTGAATACAGCTGGTTGGTGTTGTACATGAATGCAGCTGTTTGGTGGTTGATATGAATGCATCTGTGTAGTTATTGGTGTTGTCTTAATAACAACAGTCGGCAAAGGCTTATCACAGACGGTTCTGAACTTAGAACCGTCTGTGATATCATATCACAGACTGTTCTAAGTTTAGAACCGTCTGTGATAGTAAACTATCACAGACGGTTATAAACTTAGAACCGTCTGTGATATGATATCACAGATGGTTCTAAGTTCATAACCGTTTGTGATAAGCTCCCTATATATACCCTCTCGCTAGGGTTTTCTGTGTGCGCTGCAGTTATTCGATCTAGATCTAAATCCCGAGCCCGTCGTCGCCGCCGCCTCCCCGAGCCCTCGCCGGCTGCCTCCCTGAGCCCTCGCCGGTCGCCTCCCCGGACGAAGACGTCGTCGCAGCCTCCTCCTCCTCCGTCGCCGCCTCCCCGAGCCCGTCGCCTCCTCCTCCTCCGTCGCCGCCGCCTCCTCCTCCATCGCCGCCGCCGCCTCCTCCTGCGTCGCCGCCTCCTCCTCCTCCGTCGTCGCCGCCGCCTCCTCCTCCTCCGTCGCTGCCGCCTCCTCCTCCTGCGTTGCCGCCTCCTCCTCCTCCTCCGTCATCGCCGCCTCCTCCTCCGTCACCAAAACCCTAAGGTCATCAAAACCCTCCCCGAGCTTCATGCTTACTGTTAGGGTTTAGGGTTGATGCTTGATGATGTTAGTATATGCTTACTGTTAGTTGCTTACTGTTATGTATATGCTTACTGTTAGTTGCTTACTATTAGTTGCTTACTGTCATGTATATGCTTACTGTTAGTTGCTTACTGTCATGTATATGCTTACTGTTATGGTGTCTGCTTACTGTATATTCAAGTTTGTTATGCTTACTGTTATGGTTAGTTGCTTAGTTGCATTCATGTATATTCAAGTTTGTTAATCTTCCATATACTGAGATTGCCTGTGGGATTTACAGTTGCTCGATGATGATAAATTCATATACTGAGATTGGTTCATTCGGTCTTTGAGCTCTAATAGCTGTCGGTTCATGCAGTTTTCAGGTTATAGCATGTTATTAAATTGATCTGTTAGGATTTAATCTTGACAAGTTAAAAGACTGAATTATTGGGCAAAGTTAACTTGTATGGTCTTGATCTGTATGAATACTGCTGTCTGAATATATGCATGCTGAATATATCTTGATCTTGAGATTGTAGAGTTTGTATCTAGAGCTCAAAATACTGAATTCATTATTTGCCATAACCAATCAAGGAAGAGTATATGATTTAGTAGCGGGACGGCCAAGATTAATCTTGTGCAACCCTACAATTTGAGAGCACAAATTAATCAATTAAAACTTGAGCTTGTTGCTAGTCTTAATTGATACATGCCTTTTACATTATATATGTATATATATGTAGGTATAAATATGTATATGTATGTATATACACATATATATGTATTGTAATCGCCTATATTGAGCGAAATAGATATATATTGCATTTTCTTATCTTATGGTATGGCACTTTCTCATCTTATCCTAATAGACCCACAAAATGAGCAACATGTCACCCGCGCATTCTTCAACATCATCGCTGGAGGCGTCCGCTCCAACATCAAAACGCCAAGGAAGAGGGCTATCGAAGAAGCCTGAGGGCCGACAGACCATCAAAGCGATAAACGCATTCCAAAGCATGGTCGGAATAGTTGCACGAGAACGAATTGAGATCACATACAATTCGTGGAAGAACGTGCCTGACACTCGGAAATGTGAGCTGTGGATCGAAATTTTGGCATCGTTCGAGTTCCCAGAAGAACACCTATACGCTGTGCAACGACAAACCTACCTAGCGGCGTGCAAAGCATAGAATAACTTCAAGAGCACGCTTGTCAGGAAATACGTGGAGACGGACGAAACGCCTTTTCATAAATACCCATTCCTGGAACCACAATGGGAAGAGTTCAAGCCAATGAAGACATCCGAAGATTTCAAAAGTACAAGTACGGCGCACAAGGCCCTCCAGGCAATAAACACACACCCCCACAGACTTGGCACAGCTGGGTATGCGGGTAAAATCCCGCAGTGGAGGAAGGAGGATGACCTAGCAGCTGCACAGGACATCGCCCCGCCGTTTTCCAATATCTCGGATGACCGCGCTCGAAATTGGATTAGAGCAAGGTCATCTACAACGACATCGGGGGACATCTCCTTTCGAAACCCTGCAGACCAGCAAGTGTCCCAGCACCTGGTAAGATATCGATAGAACTACGTAGCTTGTAATTACTCCACAACTTCGTACGAATTGAAATGACATTTCGTGCTCTTGCAGGAAGAGCTGAGTTTTGAATCTACCCTGGGATCATTCCAGGGAACAAGGGAGAATAATATGCTCTCCGTGGCCCTGGGAAACAAGGAGCACCCGGGTCGTATGAGAGGCCTTGGACTTTACGTTCCTTGGAAACATGGTTTCCAATATGACACCGGAATGTATCGGCGTAGGAAGAGAAACAAAGCCGAGCGTGACGCACAGCTACGAGAAGAGATCAAGGAATCTCTTAGAGAGGAGCTAATGGGTGAGCTGGCTGGTGTAATCAGAGATGAGGTGCGGAAACAAACAGAAAGTCAGCAGGCCACTACCACCGCTCCTGTGCTAGCTAACCCGCACAACCGTCCGAGTAGCTGCGCGTCCAATCCGACGCAAACCCCGGCCAAATTTCCTATGGACGACATCCTGGTAATAATTATTACCTCTCGAATGCTTGCTCCATTGATAGGCCTATTCGAGTCGCTAATTTTGTATCGTTATGTAGGAGCCTACGAAGTGCAGGCTCCAAGTGAGATATGGCTCTATTCCCTTGTACGCTGCTTGGGGCCAGGCATATTCGTCTGGTATCGGGGCCATGGTGCACGGTCAAACTTTAGCGCCAGGCTTCGCAAAAGTTAATGTGGATGGTGTGCATGTCAATTTTGAGGTGGTCCCGCTACCGAAGCCCCCCAACGACAAGATCGTGACTCTAGGACAGGCCATTGGAAAATTCATCCAGTGGCCCAAAAGCGACATCTCCCTGGAGGCTTGTTCACCGGTGGCAGGATCAGAGCAACATGCACTGGTGCCATCTCCATTACAAGACCAGTCGGTTCCACCACCGGATACTGCACCGGTGCTATCTCCACGGGTCATACTCTCGCCAGAGCAACATGCACTGGTGCTATCTCCATTACAAGACCAGTCGGTTCCACCACCGAATACTGCACCGGTGCTATCTCCACGGGTCATACTCTCGCCAGAGCTACATGCACTGGTGCTATCTCCATTACAAGACCAATCGGTTCCACCACCGGATACTGCACCGGTGCTATCTCCACGGGTCCTATTCTCGCCAGAGCAACTTGCACCGCTGCTACCTTCAAAGTTGACTGCCGTGAAGTCGACCTATAGCCGAGGCAGCAAGGCCAGTAAGGCAAAGCAAAGAAGTGTTAGTGATATGCCCTAGGGCAACATGGAGATGTTATATATATCACATACTATGTTTATGATGCATTACTTTGTTCCTTGAAATAGACATTATCATTATTGATCAATGAGTATGTGACTTATTCATCAGACTCTTAATGCTAAAATGTTGCTATTTCTAAATGACCCCTGATCATATATCATATGAGGAACAAATATGATTCAAAGATCAGCATATGTATTGATTGATGATCATGTCTCATGGATCATGGTATGGTGATACCAAATCAATAATATGGACATGTGTTAGTGAACATATGTTGGATAGACCCGCCATGAGACACTGCAGAGATTCCATGTGTCATCAGTTGGTCTCAAGTAGTGTTTATGTAGAATCCTTAGACTTGAGATCATCATGGTTCCCAACATGCATAGTAGCCTATTTTGGGACTACTAAACACTACTCCGTAACTGGGTAGTCATAAAAGTAGTCTTCGGGTTTGCCATGAAACATGTAGTGGGATGTGAATGATCAAGATAGAATTTGCCCCTCCTTATGGGAGAGATATCTCTGGGCCCCTCGATGTAATGGATTATGAAAGTGCATGGCCATGCCAAGGTGATTGAGGAGTCAATCACGAGTTTATAATCCATCACGGAATCGAGAGAGTGATTGAGCTATTAAGAGGATGACACAGGTTTCGCCTTGAGCTTAATCTATATCGTGAGGCAAAGGGATTCGTACATGAGAACATTACAGGTTTAGCCGATATGATCTTTACGTATACTTTGGGGTTAATATGTCTTACTAGAGGCCACTATTAACAGGGTGACCGGAAAGGCTTTTCCGGGTCGTGACCAAGTATACGTGAACCTACAGGGTCGCACACTTAATGGGTTGGAACACTAATTCGAATGTGATTCGGATGTGGGCTCAATTCGGATAAAGATCCAGATAGACTCCTATTGGGCCTCGGTCCACGAGGCCTAAGTGAGGAGGTCTATATATATGGAGGTGAGGGGCTGAGGGGTGTATGCTTCTGTTAATCCTGAGCCAAACCCTAGCCGCTCGCGAGTGCTGGTACACTCGCGATCGGCGTTCCAGCCCCGGACGTGTGGATACCGGTGGAGGCACTGCTCGTTGCGGTGTTGATCAGCATCAACAACCTACAGATTGGATCTGCTCGTGGTGTGGTTGATCGCGTGGAGGAGACGATCTGTTCGGGACAATCGGCTACTTCCACTACTATCTCGACGCGCGTGGTTGGATCGGCTTCTCCAACTCTTCTTCCGCTGCGCTGCGCGTCTAGTGGTAATGATCCAAGATCCCTCCTTAGCATGATGTCCTGGTGTGCGCGGTAGAAAAGTTTTGTTTTCTGCTATCGTAGCCTACACGCATTCCTTCAAGGAGACCAATGATGATATGCCGTACCTACCTTTGGCCCACAAATTCGTGCTTGGCGAGCCGTTGCTCGAGCAAAAAGACCTCCAAAAGCTACCATATAGTTGCATGCAATTGCACATGTGGTATATGTAGCAGTCCAATAAGCTAGAGGGAGAACGGACTTCAAGTATCACTGTCAAATTCACGTCGGATGATTTATACCACAGTCTTCAAGAGTGTATGTTCGTGGTCGCCTTTGAGGATTTATTCGATCTGTTCACACTCAACGCTCTTGACGTCTCAATCATTCGATGCTGGACGCTGTAAGTGTGTACAATCACAGTCTCCGTTAATGTCATACCGATAAATGCCATATCTAATTTGTTGTTTTCGTGTGTATATATATAGACACATGCTGACTAGAGCTAGATTATCCAACTCATCAGCTGGTTTCTTGGACCCACACTTGGTCGCCAAGGATACCATCGACCGGGATACACCCCTTGTCGAGAGGTACATTGCATCAGGACTGCTGGGTTGCCGCAATAAGGAATATGTACTTATGCCCTTCCATCAGAACTTTCATTGGATTTTAATAGTAATTGTACCAAAATGGAACAAGGTATATTACCTTGATTTCCTAAGTAAGAATAAAATAGACTTCACAGTTGTCAGCCAAGTAATCGATAGGTAAGCACATATTCCCCAAACATATCTACATTGTACTCTTTCTTTCCTTCCGAATGACTAAGGTTAACTTTTTCGAATTATGTAGGGCGTTCGCGGTGTACATTGAAATGGGAGGTGACTTGAAGCGCGGGGCCAAAGGCCTGCTGACACATGTTCGAGATTTTAAGGTATTCGCTATTTCACATTAATTAATCCTATGCAACAGTTGGTACTAATGCCTCTTGAACTAACACATTCCTTTTTTTTGCAGTGCCACCAGCAGCAGCCGGGCAACACATGTGGATACTACGTTTGCCAACATATGGAACTACTCCTCGATTCCTCGAGGCTCACCAATCGCAAGGTTTGTCACTCTTCCCATAATTACTTTATACTTATCACGTTACATATATACGCACATTGATATTCCTATCGACAGGCTGCGTACATCCCGTCAACTGCATTGAAACAGTCTGATCTTGGAGCGATTCGAGGAGAGTTGGCGTACTTTTTGCTGACTCAAGTCATAAAGCCAGGAGGACGGTTCCACTGCGCACCATGATTTCTTATTGGTCTTATCACTAAGTGCAAATGCAGTGTAGATCTTTTGTAACTGTGCATTTGTTAATGGATATTTCATTTCAATTCAATTAATTGATTTGTGAAATGGATGCATGCTTTATGTTTGTGAAATAAAGTGCGATGTCAATTGGATGTTTTATGTTTGTGAAATGTATCTGAAAGGAAATGATATGTGTGAATTGTATGTTTTTTGTCTGTGATTATCTGCTTGTTTCAGAGGGCATGGCTAGCATTTCCTGAGGCTAGCCAATAAATAGAAATAGATTTTGATTTAGGAGGAACGAATATCACAGACAGTTTTTAAGTAAAAACCGTCTGTGATATGTATCATAGACGGTTTTTCATTAAAAAACCGTCTGTGATTATGAGATATCACAAACGGTTTTTATTTAAAAACCGTCTGTGATATCTGATAATCACAGACGATTTTTCATGCAAAAATCATCTGTGATATCTCATAATCACAGACAGTTCAAAAACCGTCTGTGATAACTTCGATTATCACTGACCCATAAATTCAGACGGTTCAGAAAACCGTCTGTGATGACGTTTCTGAACCGTCTGTAATGTGGATTTCTGTAGTAGTGTTTATCAGTCCAATCTGAAGATGGCTCCATTTGAAGCCCTTTATGGCAAAAAGTGCAGAACCCCTCTACATTGGTCAAAACCAGGACAAGATTATATCTTTAGGCCAGATACCCTAAAACAGGTAGAAGAGAAAGTTCGCCTGATCAGAGACCGACTATAAGCTGTCCAATACAGACAAAAGAGCTATGCTGACAATTGTTGTAGGAAATTGACTTTTGAGATTGGAGACCATGTCTATCTCTTGGTGTTACCTCTTCAAGGAATTCAGAGGTTAAGGCAAGCTTGCAACAAGATATATATGAACATTCCTAATCACTGCCAAGCGTGGAGAAGCAGCTTACCAGCTAGAATTACCCCTAAGTCTGGCAAACATCCACAACATGTTCCACGTCTTGCAACTAAAGAAATGTCTTAGAGTACTAGAAGCTCAAGCGTGGAGACCATCTAGCTCCAGAAAGACTTGACTTATCCAGAGCATCCAATCAAGATACTTGACATCATGGAGCAGTAGATAAGATGCCAGAACATCTGTCTCTACAAAGTACAATGGAACAATCACTTCGAGAGAGAAGCCACCTAGGAGCATGAGGATACATAGATTACCTGTTTCTGTTCTCTATTTAAAGCGGTAGGATTTGTAACATCCCATTATTGGGAGCTCAAAAAGTGCTTGAAATGAAAATACAAATTTGAATTCAAATCAAACTTTTAAACTCAAATTCAATCCAAATTTACAAAAAAAATCCAAACCCAAGGTTGGGCCATGCCCAACCTGTCTTTTCCTCTTCTCGGCCCATCTTGCCCATGGCCTAGCCCATACCGGCCCTTGTGTGCCCCTCCCCAGTGGGTGCACGCCCTAGATGCGCCCAACATATGCACCACCTGCGCCGTGTGCTCCCCTGACCCACGCTCGCCTCGCACGCTCCAGCACTGCTGCAAGCTAGGCAACATCAATGTGCAGCTACCTCTCCCTTGTGCACCCCTATGCGCCATAGTGCTGCACTGACCTCACCTATGCTTGGCCTCCAGTCCCTCTCCTTCTTCTCCCTGTTGCCCATGTTGCCATGCCCATGCACACTGCTCCCGCCCATGTCTGTGCCAGGTGCCCGATCTTCGCACACTCGACCATTCTCTCTGCACTATCCAGTCGCCTTAACTCCCTTCTTGTGTGCCCACACCTTGCTCCATCCTTGCCTTCCTTGTTTTGCACCATGCCGAGCGTTGCCACCCTTAGCTTCTGCCTGCATTGACACTGCCCCAATAGCCATCTCCTCCCCTTCAACTATAAAACTATTGAGTGGTTTTCTCGTGGCCCCAATAGACTTCCCACCGCCTCCCTCACCACCAAGAGCCTTCTGCCCTCTTTCTTCCTCAGCTTCAGCCATCTCCCCATCGCTAATGCCATCGCTAATCCCTCGCACCTCTGCCCAATTCAAGGCACTTGGAGCACCACAACAAAGCACTGGCATAGTCTGAGACCACATCGACCATCTTCTTCACCTTTGATGAGGTACCCTCATCTACCTCCTCACTGCTGCATGGTCCACGTTGCCAGCATGCTCCACATCTCCCCAAGCTCCACCTTCACCACTGATGAGTCCCACCTAGCCCCATGATGCTCCCCTAGTGTCTAATTTGCTTTTGGTGTTGTTGGCCACTGTGGTGCCATGTGCTTGTGCTTTGCCTCGTCCTAGCTCACTACTGATCACTCTGTCAACCGAATTAGGCAGCGTCACCTTCCTTCCAGGTGTAGTTCAACACGAGCAATCCATTTTCGCCCCCCCACTGGCTGTCATGGCCCCCGCTGGCCACCATGGCCCCCCTCACTAGTGACAAGCCATGCTCTCCTCGGTGGGAAGAAGAGGCACTATCCACCCATCATTTGGATTAAGGCACAAAATCAATTAAGTTAATGACCATGATTAGTTTAGTTTACCTTTCACTGACATGCAGGCTCCTCTCATTAAGCCATTAACTCTATGACCTATGGGCCCATGTCCATTTAAAATCCTTTTTAAAACTAGTTAAGTAACTAAGAGCCACTGACAAGTGGGCCCTATTTCACTGTACTGTATAGTGAATGGTCCCACTTGTTAGCCGCTCAAGCCTTTTCCTTTTAGAACTTAATTTGAAAAGAAACTAAAACCCGTGGGTCCTACCTGTCAGACTCTGTAACCTTTTCAAAAATCAAATTAATTTTGGTGGACCCTACCTATCAGTGAGAGAGTACTCTCTCTCCTCTATTTATTTTTGGATTTAATCCTAATTTAAAATTTAGAGAGCCTACACTCATTTTAACTCTAAATTTAATGAAACTTGTTTCTAAATTCATATAAATTCAAGATCTATCTAATGGTAGTGGAATATTTTACTTTGAAGCTCATTTTATTTTTCTTTTGAATTTATTTTTTTATTCCATATTTATTTGCTTTCTGTTACGATTGTCAGAGTAGAGTACGAGAACACGGAAGATTCGTAGTTCGAGACAAGTCATGATTTTCAAGACCAACCTACTTGTGAGCCAAGCGAGTCAATACTTTGATCATATTGAACCTGTATTTCTATGCAAATTATATTTATTTAAATTATCAAATCACATGCTCTACTTGTTACACAAATGTATGTTCACTTAAGGTTACAGATACATGCCTATTCAACCTTGTATTACTATTACACCATCCTTTAGACACTTGAATTACATAATCCTTGTTACCCTAGAAACTATAATGGTAACCATACTAGATATAAGTTGTATTTAAGTATCATGCTTAGCTTTGCTGAAGTACCAAAGCATTAAATTGCCCTCTCATCATCTTTTAACCATGAAACTAGCTTTGGGCAGCTATTGGAGGGAAATGGCTAGTATATTGAGATAATTTAGTTTTATGCTTCTTAAAGCCCTAAAACTTGCTGTACTTATCTAGGCAGATGGTAAGACGGTAGGTGCGGATGTAGCACGAGAAATTATCATTTCTGGTAGCACCACCCGGATAACTCTAAGAACTGAATCATGTTATGACCTCCCAATGTAAAATAGTAAACCACTAGTCTATAATGGGTATGACTTGGCTAAATAATTTGTATCTACCAGTGCATGTTACACCATTGGAGTGACCCATGGGTCATATCGTTGGATTTAACCTGCTGTGGACACAAGTCGTATCGCTGAATTTAAGATGTCATGTGGTGCAAGAGGGGGTCTTGGTGTGGTGGATGTAACCTCACTAAGATAAAACCTTAACGGGTGTAACTTACATTGGGTGATGCATTGTAAAGGTCTTGTGGTGATCATCTTGATCCACATATCCAAGGAAATGTATGAAACATAATAAGTTGATTATCTATTGTAGATAAAGTGTATAATCTCTATAGAGTGTAAACTGTTCAAACAGCCATGCCCATGGTCAAGGGCCGGCATGGGAACTTACTCGAGGTAGTATCTATTTCTAAAACTTTGTGGGTGGGATGAAAACTTATCGGGTAGATGTAACCCAGATTTTGGTTTGCCCTGGGTGGATGTAACCTAGTGAGTATAATCGGTGGATGTAACCATAATATCAAAAACTATCATATGATAGATGGAACTATGTAACAGGTGGATGGAATCTACCACTACTACAGAAAAGACCACCACAGACGGTTCAAAAACGTCATCTCAGACGGTTTTGTGAACCGTCTGAATTTATGGGTCAGTGATAATACGAGGTCATCACAGACGGTTTTCGAACCGTCTGTGATTTTAATATCACAGACGGTTTTTAACTAAAAACCGTCTGTGATATTAAATATCACAGACGGTTCTTAACTAAAAACCGTCTGTGATATTTATAAATCACAGACGGTTTTTAACTAAAAACCGTCTGTGATATTTATAAATCACAGACGGTTTTTATTATAAAACCGTCTGTGATATTCTCTTCTACTCCTAAACCTATTTCTGTTTATTGGCTAGCCTCAGGAAATGCTAGTCATGCCCTCTGAAACAAGCAGATCAACATGTATATGTATACATATCCAATTCACATCTCAATTCATTTCACAAACATAAAACATCCATTTTTATTAAGATTAGAGCCTACCATTACAATATCCCAAAACAACGAGAAGGTTACACAACAAGAACAGCAGGTTACACAACAAGAACAGAGAAAAAGATTACAATATCCCAAAACAACAAGCAGGTTACACAACAAGAACAGAGAAAAAGCAAAGATCTTCTATGTCTTCTCGCCCCTGATGCAACGCATGAGCTGGATGCCTTCTCGCCCCTGCGGTGTCTTGTCTCCCGTAGACTTGTGCGTCGTCTGCAAGGAGGAGGAGAATAGCAAGGAGGAGGAGAATAGCAAGCAGGAGGACAGCAAGGAGGAGGACAGCAAGGAGGAGGATAGCAAGGAAGAGGATAGCAAGGAAGAGGAGACAGGCTGGGTTTGGTTATATTTATAGGGGAGGGAGAGGGAGGGAGAGGCGGGAGTTCGAAATTTTTGGCGCGGGAACGGAGATTGGGTTGAAGAGGATCGACGGGCCCAGCGGTCAGATTATCACAGACGGTTCTATTGGCTAGAACCGTCTGTGATGAATACATATCACAGACGGTTCTATATATAGAACCGTCTGTGAATTAGAGCACAGAATTTTATATACCGATGCAATATAAACAACTAGTCTGAAAAGATAAAATAGCAACGTTTTATATAGCTTATATATACTCATTAAAAAGGTTTCAACGAGATCTACAACTTTGTAGTTGAAGCAAAATCCAAATTCCGAAAGGAAGACCAAGAAAAAGGGCAAAAACAGACACCAAAAACTTGCGACGCAGGTTTAGGTCCAAAGATGGCCGATTTTCGGGGTCTTGGAGGGCGACTGGCGCAAGCAGGTCATTTTTTTTGGATCGGGCTCGTCGTTAGCTTTCCAACGAGTACAAGA
This sequence comes from Dendrocalamus latiflorus, assembly GCA_017311315.1. Classification (NCBI taxonomy): domain Eukaryota; kingdom Viridiplantae; phylum Streptophyta; class Magnoliopsida; order Poales; family Poaceae; genus Dendrocalamus; species Dendrocalamus latiflorus. The sequence continues at coordinate 40,810,301 of CM029647.1, forward strand.
ACGTCGAAAACGGACACCGTATGCAAAAGTTATGCCCGTTTTACTGAAGGTGTCTCAAAACTGAATCATACTCGGACTTAAGCGGGAATATTTGAAATTTTGAGGGATTGCAAGGCGGGAAACGTATCACAGACGGTTTTTAATAAAAAACCGTCTGTGATAATCTGGTTTCACAGACGGTTTTTAATAAAAAACCGTCTGTGATATTCCATATTATCACAGACGGTTTTTTATTAAAAACCGTCTGTGATATTCCAGTATCACAGACGGTTTTATAATAAAAACCGTCTGTGATAATCTGAAATATCACAGACGGTTTTTATTATAAAACCGTCTGTGATATTGGAATATCACAGACGGTTCAGCGGTAAGAACCGTCTGTGATACTACTTTTTCCCGCCATAAATACCACATACAGCCTCCAAATTAAAACCGTCTGTAATAGTGTACATCACAGACGGTTTCACAAAACCGTCTGTGATTTAGCGTCTACTATTAGGCTTTCTGTAGTAGTGTACACTATTATTTATATTACACACTTTTACTCTCTCCAATGAAAACATGGTTTAGTTAAAATGTTAAGTCATAATAATTTCTATTTATTGTATATTTGAAATAATGCCTTTAGCAAATAAAAGAACCCGAGCCTACCTTTGTTAAACCATGTATGTATACTATTGTTTCTGTGTGTTGGCTCATAGAGCACTCTTGTTTGTGCTCACCCTCGCTCAGTAAACCCCTCAGAACCTGTGGATCAAAGTCACTACACATACTACGAGACCCTAGGAACCGATGGAGATGAAGATGGAGGAGATTAGAATAGTCTCTAGTAGTCTAGGCTCATACCCTAGTTAGTCTCTTACCAGTGCTCTCTCCTTTCACTATCGTTTCTGCTTCCACTTTATGTAATGTATCCATTTGACCTGACCGGCCCAATTCTAAACTTGACCCAATGTAGTCTATTTAAACTCTGATCTATAATATTCATGATAGTAATATAACCTAAATTTCAGCAACACCGTGAACTATAAACTGATCTTGAAATAAACCAATAAATAACATGATGAATCATAGCCAAGTCTAAATTGAGAAGAGAACAAATAGCAACATTACAAACTATAAAGACTAGGTGAAATCATAAATTGTCTAATCAATACTATGAAAACTACTAAATTATTCATATCCATAAGCGATAAGTTGCTAGGTGAAGTGAAGAGGTACAAGTGTGTAATAATCCATGTTCTACATTACAAGTGTGTAATAATCTATGTTCTACATTTACCCATGCATGTCACCTTCAACATTTACCTAAATCAACAACAAAGCACGGGTAAGTCCACAACTCAGGTAAGTACATAATAAAACAATCGCAACAACATATTCAGTTCATTCTTCTCAATTTTCCACTATTCTCTTTTCTCATCTTAATTTTTCTTAGTGCAATGCAATGCTCATTCTCGTTCTATAGCTCATACCGGTATAGCAAAGGGCATACCCGTCGATGTCACCCTCTACCTCCTTCCTGTGGAGGTGTCTACCGAAGTAGGTCTTTCCTTTCATCCTGTGGAAGTACCTAACAAAGTAGGCATTTTCTCTCCATCCTGTGGAGGTGCCTCACTCTGTAGGTCTTATTCAAGGGCACACTGGAGTAATCAAATAGTTTTACTCATAGTTATTGACTTTCTCACCACCCTGGCTCATAATACATATGTCATGTCATAAATGCTATTTTTCATTATTTTACCATATATCACAATTATCAACAACTTAATATCATAGTAAACAAAATATGATCAATATTTCATGACATAAACAAATCATCAACAAAATAACAATTATCAATCATCAACTATTATTTTACAATGCATTTACCTCTCTAGTCACGATGATCGGTTTGATTAGAAGATGATAACACAACCGACACTACTCCTACAGCAATTACCTATTCTTAATACAGGTCATAATATTCCAAGGTAACACATAAATACCAGCGCTCCTACACGCTCCCCAAACCCACAACTTTCCCACTTTACCAGATAGTCAACTCCGTTGTTCTGGTACTAAAATTATCATAACTTTCAATTCCCATATTGAAATATAGCAAACCATACTATTCTTAGAATCTATATAAAATTTGCTACAACTTCCTAGTTGACACATGCCTAGATTAAATTATCTAAACACCCGTTTTTAACTTACAAGACAGATCACTCATCTTCTGGAGAGTAGAGTTATTAATTTAATATCTTTTAATCCACACATGCAACTATATTGAGCTATGATATTTTTAGAATCTATAGAAAATTTCTTACTACTTTCTAGTTATTCCTAAAATATAGTTCTGCTATTACATTAGTCAAATTAATATTTACCACGACTGCGTCCAACAGCAACTCGGTACTGAACAGCAGCATCTCAAAATTCCTAACTTCTATTCTACTTATCTAAAAATTATACTCTTAGACTTATGAAAACCTTATGAAACAACCTACATTTTTATTGTAGACCAAACCCCAAATTAAGCCATTTACTATTTTTAATTAATAGATTAATACGTGCTACTGAAACACGATAAATTACCCGACAACAGGATTACAAAATTCATATCTCACAATCTACTCATCTGATTGATATGAATAACTATTCTACATAAAGCTATCAGGATTCTTTACAACTTTCTAGTAGATGAAATTTTCAAATTATGTCCATACAATACACTTAATTGTAGCACAACTATACAACATATTAAACTAATCTTGTATTAGATCCCCTACGAATACTTGCTATTTCCCTCCCTAAACTCGATTTTAACCTCTAATTATAATAAATAAAATAAAGAGAATATCTAGGTCCTTATCCAGGATCATGATTCCCTTATCACGTTTTCCATTTTCTCTTTCTCCGGAACCTTTCCAGTGCTGCTATTTGTACCTCCGATTTTTCCTTCCGGTTCGGCGCAGAAATGGAGACGCTCTGGTACGATTCTTTTTGGCGCAGGCCTCCAGATCACGCAGCAGATGCGTAAGAGCTCGTGGCTAGCCGAGCAGGGCAAAGCAGGCGACGGCTCCTGAGCGGCGCGTGACGAAGACACGCGGCGACGGTGCGCAAGCGACTGGAGGACGGCTGTACTGGCGCCAAACGTTACCGGTCTTCCGCTGGTGCGTGGCGGCAAGGATTGACTGCACTGGAGCCGGCGTGACGCTGGCGAGAGGAGCAGGTGGCGTACGGCGACGTGCTGCGCCTGCGCATGGGCTCTGGTGGCCGCCGACGGCGTTGGTGCGCGGGAAAACGCGCGGCGATCTGCGCGGGAGACCTCGGTCGGAATGCGGGAAAGCGATGGCTTCTCGGGTGTTGGCGAAAGCAGACGGCATGCGCGATAAAAACCGCGGGAGTGGCTAGGGTCTTTCCGATCTTTGGCTAATCTCCCCACCACGTTTCCTTTTATCTTACCACTATCTTCTAATCTGATTTCAACTCCCCGTAATACCGGTTCCAGAGAACCAATCTATTCCTGTAAAATTTCACGTTCCTTTTCCTTTTACCGTATCTTCTTTTTAATTTACACATAGATCCTTAAAAGAATTATTTTCGAAATATTACACCTACTTAGTCTTGAATCATTTTGGAACTCGGAGAGGTGGACTCGGACGATCATTACAATATTAGTTCTACTTGTGCACATTTCAACTTTCTCTTGAAAAACAGGTGAAGCTAGCACTATATAAATCTAAGAGTTATAGCCCAAAAAATTAACAAGCATTACTTACTACCATCCCATAATCAAAAGAATTATATCAAAGTTATAATTTAAACCAGGGCAGAAGATTTGTCATTCTATTTTAGGGAAAAGAATGAAAAGTGTTCAGCGTACAGGTAAAAGGACGCCACGAGGTTCATGCATATTGCTCCGCACCTGTGACACTGTAGTGAAAACCACAAATAGATGACAAAACACGGGAACAACAATAAGGAAACAACACGACTACATGGCTACAGTCGGGGGCAACTCTATTCTTTTGCCATTTCTTCTCGCTTAATTTGCTGCTGAATGAAATGTAGCACTCCTTATAAGCATATATTGCACGCTTCGTTCGAGTAAACTCACTGATTTCATTATGTCCCACCTGTAGAGAATCATGGAATCAAAAGGCGACCTCAGAAAAGGTCAAGGGAGAATACCGACGAAGAAGAAGGTACTACTGCAGCAATGACTAAGGTGTGATAATTGAACTTAGAGGCGAGGTGGTGGCCGACGATAGGGACCAGAAAATTACAGACATGACATGTATGGGGGCAAACAGTTCATGGACCCAAGCATTCAAATTTTTTGTTAGCTAATTCTCTATTTCATAAACAAGGCAACCATGTAATCTCCACAATGTTAGGTTAATTATGGCCGTAAGTGTATGGGCTTTTTAACTTTCATTTAGGACCAATTAATTTGGGCGGTCTGGGATTGGCGGACGGAATCCCAACCTACCCAGATTGGGTCTTTAGCTCACTCATCCAACTCAATTCTTAAACAAGGCCAAATTTATCCTAAATTAAACCCATTTATAGAATGGATTACAGTTTGTAAGCATTTCTTTGAATTAATTGCTAAATTTGATGTGTCCAAATCGGCATGTAGAATAAGAAACTAAATTGCGGCCTATGCATGCATGCAGTTTGTATCAGGCTCCTGCAATCAAGAAATTACCGAGATTTTTGTAGTACAATTAAAACATACAACTCATGCGTGGCGAAGCACATATATTGAAGATATCAGGGCCTCAGGGGTAGTACAATTAAAACTTTGAAAATGATTTGAAATGATCATGTCATTTTACGATTAAAACATACAACTTCCATGGCCAGCGCGCTCGACACATGTACCATCTTGTTTCAGCAAGTCTGAATTGTCAATTATCATCATAGATACAGCACCCGGTCTCTGGCCTGCATCTCTTTAGCTTAAAATGCCCCATCGACATTGAGCTTGACGTTGACCAGTTCAATCCTGTACAATTTTATTCATATAAAAGTGAATTGCGTATGTGTTCCTCACAAGCATTCAGTTGTAGTAAGATCAGGATCATCACCAATTTAATAAATTATCATGGTGCAATTCTTGATTTCCCCCCCCCCCCCCCCCCCTATTTTTTCATTTGTACATCCCTCTTACATTGTATGTTTCTGCATTCAGAAAGATACTCAGTTATACTGTTCTATGACAATCTGAGAGTTAAAAAGTTAATCGCGTATCCATAATAGAATACATGAGATTGGAAGAAAAGACAATAAGATTAGTTTTTTTTTCTTTTGGTGCAGGACCGGTTGTGCCACTGGGCATGCAGGTTATTACACTATTTCTGAAAGATATTTTAGACAAAAATTTTGGTACTACAAATTTCCAAAGTGTCTATCCTTGGACGCTAACATGTTACAGTGTAATAGGCTCCATGTTAGAACACAGGAATTGAAACAATAACAAATGAACCAAATGTCATGACTTGCTGAATCCTACTACAAGAATTCCAAACATAAAAATATGTAACAAAATCTATTTGGTTCGACCATAGGAAAAACACTGGAAATTGGTATGCATTACTTGCATGGCATAGATGTCAGAGAAATTTTTCAACAGAGTAAATGTTTATTTTCCTCCAAAATTCCCATGAAGGTGCAACATTCGATAGGAATTTCAAAGAATTCTTGATCTTTGCATTGAATCAAACGTCCATCTAGGATTCTATAGAAGTAGACCCATCCAAAATTCCTATGTTTTCCCTTCATTCGAATCACTCCCTTCATCAATGGGGGTATGTACTTATCGGTTAGGCCACTACATAACTTCTGAAAAAAATATAAGTTGGCAAAATTTCCAACAGTTCAAAAACATTTGTAATTCGAGTTTGATACACATGTAACTTAACCAGTTCCGATTTGACTTTGCAATTATAACTTGGTTTGAAGCATTATATTTCAAGCAGCTCCACTGCTCAGTACTATCAATTTTAAAGTGGTACATGTAAGAACAGCAATGTTTATAATTGATTGTAAGTTAGGTTATAGTTTTACCAGCAAGATTCTATCGTAAGCTATCGCGCTATACCATAAAGACGACATGTATTCTAGGTGAACTTTCAAGTACTCAAAAACACTCGTAACGTGACTCTAAAGCGTCTGCGGTTCAACCAGTTCTAGCTCGACTTAAAGGTAGTATGGCTATAATTCGACCAGCTAGATTATAATTGGTCAGAGGCGCGCAGCTGGCAATTTTCATACATAAGGCATATAATTTATTAAAATTCCTAATAGTTAAGCATTCATAATACGACATTCAAATGTTTATAATGCAACTAGCTTTGGCTCGGCTTAAGCTAGTAGCGTCATAATCTGACCAGCAAGGATCCAATTGGTTGTCGACTAATACAATATTTCATAAAGAAGCCATATATTTAGGCAAATTTCACATTACATCATAAGTCGTCATAATTCTACCTTAACTTACGTAATTGAACCACCTTACAGTCAACCTCAAGCCGGCTTGCACGGAACATTTGTTTCATCATTCGTACAGTATGTATTTCTTTTAGAAAAAAATCATGACGTACGCGATGAAATGATCAACAGCTAAAATGAAAAAAATCTGCTTGTGCCGCATAGCAATTTATAGGATAGGCATCTGTCCTAGTAATTACCAATTTATTGGATAGGTATCCAGCAGTTACATCCGTCCTAGTTGAATATTTTTTATTCAATCCCGTCAAAAAATATTTTTGATTCAAGCAATCTGGCCGCATCTCTGTGTGTTACTCCCTTCCATATCTATCATCTGGTAGTAATTATCAATTCAAGCGAAATCGGCTATAAAATGAGCATCCCTGGTTTGTTTCTCCTCACACCAATCAGTCGTGAAATTCACCAGCTTTCCATTACTATACCACACCAACGTCAGGAGTTCCCCGCCATGGGTCGTGGGAAAGTTAAGATCCAGTGGATCGCCGACGATTCCACTCGGAGGTCGACCTTCCGGCGGCGCCACGCCGGACTCGTCAAGAAGATGGGAGAGCTGTCCACGCTCTGTGACGTCCCGGCCTGCCTTGTTGTATACGGCCCAGGCGAGACCCAGCCGGAAGTGTGGCCGTCGGTGCCGGAGGCCACCAAAATCTTGCAGAACGTCAAGGACATGCCGGACTCGAACAACTGCAAGAAGGTGCTGGACCAGGAGAGCCTCCTCCGGCAGAACGTCGCCAAGGCCACGGCGAAGCTGCGCAAGCATGAACGCGACAACCGCGAGCGCGAGATCAACATCATCATCCAAGACTTCATCGGCGGCCGTCGCATGAGCCTTGACGATTTGTCCCCCGAGATGGCCCGCGACCTCGAGTGGGTGGTGGATCAGCGCCTTCAGGCCGTCAGCAACCGAATCGAGCAACTTAGGTCGGAGCCCGCACCGGCTTCGCCGCCACAGCAAGATGCGCCAGTGCTTGCGTTGGATGTGATACCTCTTGCGCAGGTGCCGATGGTGGCGCCTCTCGCAGCTGCTGGTGCGGGCGTCGATGCGCCCATGGGCCTGGACGGCGAGCCCCGTCAGGGTAGCTTCCTCATGGAGATGCTCGACGCCTGCGACGTCGATGGCAGCGGCAGCGGCGTCCCTACCTCCGAGCTAATGGATGTTTGCATGGAGGCTGGCGTTGCTTGGCCGCCGAAGCCTTTCCAGCCCATGTAAAAGGGCTTCGATTCGCTGCATGTGCATGCACGCCTACCTGCCGCATGGCAATTTACCCTACGCTTTAGTTTATTTGCTTAATTAGACATTGCTGGTTTGAGTCCTAAGTTTAGGGTTCTGTTCTCTTGTGGAGCAATCAGGTTAGCGTCCAGTAGCTTAAGGCCCTATTCAGAACACTTGTGAATTTTATTTGGTGGTGATATTTTCCCCTATAAAATTCCTTTGTTCTAACGGGCCTTAATCAGTATGTTCTTAGCTCTCTGTATGAGCGGGGTATTTTGAATTTTCTGAGTTGGTTTCGTTCTGTCAGCTGGTCATGGTAATTTACAACAATGGTGTGAGGCAGTCTTTTATTATGATTAAAGGAATAAACTGTTGTCCAGTCAGTTGTGAAATCTTCCATTTTAATTATTTCCTTTCGATTGTTGCCTATTTCTTGTGTTGTATGTATACAAACGCGTATATAGGTAGCAGCTCTTAATTATTGGCAAGCTGTTACTTACATGTGAGAGATATGTCCACTCGATCCGCCACCGCCAACCATCCACCTCACCTGAGCATCCTCTCCGCGAAACGCCACCACCACTGCACCGCCACCCATGCTGCCGACGGTCGCCACTTCCTCACCTTGGCAAAAAATCACCACCATAACCGGAGCCATATGATAAGCGATGGGAAGAGAGGAAAAGATCCATATGACTTTGATCCAACGGCTATAAAAGTTGAATATGTTCGCCACGAGTAGGCTATGCAAGTACAATTTTAAAAATCTACCAAGTAAATAAGGAACCTTTACTAGTAATAGATCACAAGATTCCACTAGACGTGTAGACTCGCAGCGGAAGTAGTGTCGATGTAGTGTTTTAGTGCGGTAGTAATCGTACTAGCCGCACGTCTCCTCCTCCAACTCCTTTTGGTCGTCACAGGTTGCGGATCGTTCAGTGCTGAAGCTTTGCATTAACACCTCCAATGTATACACACATACGGGGCATGAACACCACATGCTGGAGTGCTAGTGCCGACTACATGGTATTGGATGAGAAAGGTGTAGCAACTAGGCTTTTAGGAATTCCGAAGTCACTCTACCAAACCCTATGCCACCGCCCCTCTACAGAAATGCATCTATGATGGGCCTCGAACTTGAGGTCTATTTAGGAACTCGCGGCTCACATGAATTCAGAACACCATCCAAATTATATCCCAGCCCTTTAAGCGTGTGACCCTATAGGTTCACATACATTTGGACATGGCCCAAGTAGTCCTACTCATCCACTAATCGGTAGCAGCCCCTAGCAAGACATGCCGACTCCTAAATATACATAAAGATCATATCAAATGAATCTCAACAAAACTTATATGTATTTCCCTTTGCCTCACGATATCGGTCAAACTCAAGACGAGTACGTGCCATCTTTGTTGGTTAGCTTGACCTCTCTTTTTCAATCACGTGACCCAAATTCCTCGACAATGGTTAACTCTTTAACCGCTAGTAGCATGGTCATATATTTCTGGAATCCAATCACTCGAGAGGCCTAAATATATTTCTCCCATTGCATGGAGGGGCAAATCCTATCTTGATCAACCATGGATCGATACATGCATCATGACAAAATCCGAAAGGTACCTTTATTACTACCCAGTTACAAAGTAGCGTTTGGTAACCCCTAAGCCAGTCATTATGCATCTTGAGTATGTACAACGACCTGAAGTCTAAGGATATAGTATATGTATTGTAAATGAGATCAACTGATGATATGTAAGAATGCAATGTTCTCGCGGTGTCTCATGGTGGGTTAATCTAACCCCATATTCGTTAATATGTGTCCATATTATTGGTTTAATATTTACATATCTATGACATATGAAACATGGTCATCAGCCAATACATATGCTAGTCTATTCATATGCTTCCTCATATGTTTCCGAATAGGGATCATTTAAGAATAATCATTGTAGAAATATAGAGTTTCACAATCAAGTCACATACTTACTAATAAATAGTGATGATATTATTCAAGAAACAAAATAACATATTATCTAATAAATTATGAACATAATAAAATACAGTAATCTCTATGATTGCCTCTGGGACATATTTTCAACAAACTAATATTTTGCCAAAAAAAAAGAAAGGTAACTTATGTTATAGTTATATACAGTAGAAAGTACCTACATAGATAGCTTAATATTGTGAAAGAAGTATAAACAATCTTAACAATTTGATAGTGTTTATATATTGTTTTTTTAGAGATTTATGTGTGCATTATACAAGCAAATACATTGACAATAGACATCTTTGTAGAATCACGCACCATTGCTAGGTATGCTCTTCGCAAGTACAAGTCCGAACTTCTCGATCAGAGAAAGCAACCTTGAAGAGTGTGCTACGGTGGATGTGTGGTTGGACGTAGAGACCGGCACATCAGCATCAACCCATAATGCAGGCCATTGTGCGGCAATGCATCATTAGCCAGTATGTTTGGACAAGAATGTGACCAGAACATTGTTGATGAGAATGTTGTGAAGCTAAAGACGATACTCGTTTACGAGGCAAGGTTGTCCAACTCCAAGTACTTGGCTGGAGATTCAATCAGCCTCGCGGACCTTAGCCATTTTCCATCTATGCGCTACTTCATGGCCATCGAGTATGCTTGTGTGCTTGATGCATACGCATGTGTTAAGCATGGTGGGATCGATGGTTCGCGACAAAGACTATCAATCATGAAGGCGACGGCGTCCATGCCACCAGATTTTGGCTTCGCAAGTGGAAACCCTCCATAACCTGTGTGCAGTTTTGACTGTCAAGTGCATTTTCAAATGGAGTAGCTTCCCATATGTATATGCAATGCTCCATGTTGTACCTAAAAGTTGCAGCTGTTTTTTTAGGAGGGCTGCAATTTTAGTTCATTAAGAGTGCAATTTTAGATGACTGAAACATAAAAAAATTTCAGTCGTCTGTGCAATAGCAAAACTGATATCTATTTGCCTCTATGTATAATGGATGCAGTTTTACCGACTAGCTTTTCTGTTCCTGCGCGTTGTACGTAACAAATATCTATGTGCGTATATGCCAGCAAGTAATTTGATATACTAGTGGTTAACCCGTGCATCTACATAGCCTTGCAATTCGAAAACATACACTAATTTATGTGACTATATACTGTGGTGCTCATTGGGCTTTTAAGCTTGAGCTTATGGCTTATTTTGTACTTTAGCGAGTTTTTTGCACTATAGCTACGAGTAGTTTTTAGCGTAATTAAATCTAAAAAATAAAAATATATATCATCACAGACAATACAAAGAAATAAGAGAAAAAGAAATACAAAAAAACTAAAAATAATTAAGGAGCTAGAAAGCAAAACTCAGAAGGTGAAGCTCTAATGAGCGGGGTAGTAGTGTAGATATAATTTTTTTCCCATTTACCCACTTTATTTTTATTTTATAGAAAGCTCAAATCTCCTCTCAGCAACTAAAATGACCGTTGAGAGTGTCCTCCTCGCTCCTCAGTCCACCCCTGGCCTTCTCGCATTTACTCACCATAATCTGCTAATTTACTCACCTTAATTGCCCCAATACATGGTACATCATCCTATCCCACTAACCCCGTACCAATCAAACGGCACCTTGCGACGCGACACCATCCTCGCGTCCTCTCCTCTCCCCGCGCCCGGTGACCATGGATCCTCGTCGCCTCCTATATATCCAGGGCGTGGACGACAACCACGGCCCCTCCTCGCCCTCGCCGAACTACACTGTCACCCCTACAGTGACCTCCGCCTGCAGACCGCCGCCAGACAGACGCGACCTTTTCCAACGTTGACGCCGTGGACCATGACATCCTCTACCTACGCTGCCGTGATTTCCTTAGACATCGACGAAGTAGACGTGTTATGATATGTCCTAAAGTAATCATAAGATAATTGCATCGCTTCTATATTTATGATCTTTCGAATAAATATTATTATGTCCCTAGAATGAATTATTATTTATAAAGGTTAGCAAGTATGTCACTGTTTGGTGAAGCTTTTATTTGTTGTATGATATTATTCCGGAAGATCCTTAGTGGGGATGTCACTGATCGGGATACTAGTAACTTATAGATTAGCACATGTATTGATTAATAACTACGTTTCACTGATCATAGATATAAAAATATCAAATCAATAATGTGAACATATATTTAAGAACATAGTGTTAGATTGATCTATCTTGAGACACTGTTGAGATTGTTATGTTTTATGTGTTATCATTTGATCTCAAGCAACAATAATATGTATAATCCTTGTATCTGAGATCAATATAGTTTTTTAAATGTGTAATAGTATACTTAGATATTGCCAAATGCTACTCTGTAACTGGATAGTTATAAAGGTAGCTTTCGGTTATGTTTGTTGGAAATTAATCTTTACTTAGTATTTGTATTTTGTTGTATATGTGTTACTATTCTAGCCTTGAGTGTATTAGCATGCAAAGGAGAGCCCGAGTCCTGTGATAGACGCAGAGCAAGAAGCGGGCACAGTTAGTCAAGGCCTGCAAACTTTGAGCGCTTCTGGAGTTCTTCATGGGCGATTTAGTGGCTCATTGTGTGCATGTATATGCACTAGAATAGGTCATGGAGTTGATGCATGGCGTGAGTTAATTACGGCAGTATGTGTAGCTGTCTTAGTCTCTCTTTCTCCCTTGCATGCAGTGTGAGTGTGTATGTGTAGCCAGTGTGTGCACAAGTCCAAAGGGAAGTGTCGCATTTAAAGCTGATGTAACCAACAGTAGCTGCATGTAAGTTTTAAGTTTTAAATAAGAGGAAATAGTGAAGCCGAAATGAGGTGAGCAGTTTGCAAGTCACATCCGCTATGTGTGCTCTCTCTCCATTTTGTTTTTGCATTCATGAGTCTGAGTTCATCCAGACAAGCGTTCTCACGCGTGTCAAACACAACAGAAGATGGGAGACATGAGTGAGTTCTCTCCTGGGTTGATCCAATATTGGTATCAAAATGAGATGCGTGTGTGGAGATGCTTTCCGGTGATGGCTCGCTGATTGGTAGCATGTCAATGCAGCTCCATATGGGGAGTAGTGGTGGCTTGGAGTGGCACAGATGGGCTGCAAGATGCGAGCGGCATCAACGACAAACGACGTTCTTCCACCACGAATAACATTATGGTGTAAATAATCACAGACAAAATAATGTCTAAAGCGGTGATGGCATCATCGAAGTGTGTGTATGAGAGAGAGTGAGTTCTTGTAGTGTGTGTCTAAGTTCTCACATGTGTAAGCTCTAATATGAATCCGTATCACCATCGAGTTGTGTCATTGGCGGAGGACAATTATAGTTGAGATCGAGGTTGGGATCGCTAGTAAGTTGTGTCGTTAGCGGTAAAGAGGTAGCGGTGATATAGTGGAGTCCATCGTCGCAAGAAGAGCCACATTGTTAAATGCCCAAATCGTCAAGGTTAGAGTTTCCAGCAAATCGTGTCACCAGCAGCAAGAGACGGTCGCGAAGGGAGGAAGAGAAGGGAAATGCGTCTCTCTAGTACCTTTTGTTGATGGGCAATAATATGGATGTGAAGTTAAGCAAATCAAGATTAGGAAGAGATTGTTGGAAATTAATTTTGACTTAGTATTTGTATTTTATTGTATGTGTGTTAGTGTTCTAGCCTGAGTGTGTTAGCATGCTGAGGAGAGCCTGAGTCATGTGATAGATGTGGAGAGAGAAGCGGGTGCAATTATTCGAGGCCTTACGGATGTGTGCACTTCTGGAGTTCTGCATGGGCGAGTTAGTGGCTCAATGTGTGCACGTCATAGATGCACTAGAATAGCTCATGGAGTTAATGCATGGTGTGAGTTATTGCGGCAGTATGTGTAGCTATCTTAGTCTCTTTCTTGCATTCAGTGTGGGTGTGTATGTGTAGCTAGTGTGCACATGAGCCCAAAGGGAAGTGCCACATTTAAAGCTACATGTAACCAATAGTAGCTGCATGTAAGTTTTAAATTTTAAATAAGAGGAAACAGTGAAGCCGAAATGACATGAGTAGTTTGCAAGTCGCATCCACTATGTGTGCTCTCCCTCCATTTCATTTTTGCATTCATGAGTCTGTCAGTTCATCCAGATGAGCCTTCTCGTGCATGTGTCAAACACAACAGAAGGAAACCGTGAGTGAGCTCTCTCCTAGGTTGATCCAATAATGCAATAGAACATGCTAAGGAATATAACTAGTTAGATATGAAATTTTCTTCTTTTACATAACATGAGAGATATCTCTGAGCTTCTTGATATAATCAGATTAAGAAAGTGTATAGTTATACCACGAGTGGTTGAAGAATCGACCACATGAAGCTATTCATCATTAGATCGAGAAGAGATTGAATAGTGCATGGATGACACGTTTCTCATCTGGAGTTCAATCAGATATCATGAGGAAAAAAGAGAATATGCAAACAAGTTATTTAGTTCAACCATATATGAACGAGTGTGAGCAAGTCAGAATATCACAAACTAATCTGTGAACTGGATGTATGGGGATATGGACTGGTCATAACCTGATACGAACTAGTCGTAGGGAGTTATGAATTGGTCATAACTGACTAAGACCTGGTTGCAGATTATATTGCATAAGGTTCATCCAGATCTATCTTTATGTATATTTTCGGGTTGCTATGTCCTGCTAGGGACCACTAGTGACCAGGGATCGGAAATGTGTTTTTGAGTTACCACTAAATATATATGAATCTAAAGGGCCACACACTTAACGAGTTGGAATAGTAAGAATCCGGATTATACTTTCTGAGTGGGATACAATCTCTACTCATGTTGGACAAGGATCTAGTCAAAGGCTTTCTAAGTAGGATACGATATCTCCTTGTGTTAGACAAGGATTTGGTCGAAGGCTCTATATAAAGGGGAGCACTGGGGCTATGGGTTTGAGTGATAGATAGAGAGATAACATACACCCACTAAAACCCTTGCCGCCCTTTGTTGTGCGTGCTGGTGCTAGAACACTAGCACACGTCATTTCATTCCTGGACATGTGGACTTCGGTAGAGGTATTGCTACGACTACAGTGCTGATCGAAACAATCTGAGGAGAAGACTCAATCGGCTCATGGAGATCGACTACCACTTGAGAATGATCTCCATCTGAGGATGCTGATCGGGACATTGGATGATTGATTACTTCCACTACATCGACTGCTATGTTGAACCGGATTGATTCAACTTTTTTCCGCTACATCGCGTGTCTAGTGATAACGATCTATGATCTCCTACTTGAATTTGTGTTAATATAGCCTACCCTATCCCTACAAGACATCAGTGGAAAGTAGCATCGGCAGGGAGCGGTGACCGCACTGATGGCAATGCTTTGATGCGGCCGGAGAAGAGCAATCGCCGGCTATGGAGGCAAAATCGGCCGCTGTGTCTTGACCTGAATGTCAGCGGTGGTGAAGAGCAGGCGATAACTACCAATTGATGTGGCCGACTGATCAAATCTTATGGCGGTGGCAGTGAGTAGCAAAGCTTTGGAGTGTTCTCATGAATGGTTGTGCCATCACATGGCTTGTTGATTTCTTGATTGGATGTTGGAAATAATTTTAATTTAAAGTTTTAATTGAGTTTGAGATGCGGCAAAGTCTGTCTTTGTGTGTTATTCAAGTTGAAGTCATGACCAACTTGATGTTCGAGTACGTATGTTAGTCGGAAAGTATTAACCTATATAATAAGGATGCTTGTAACTAATTTTGTAAGAAGTGGAAAAATATAGTAATAGTGAAAAAACACAAGACGTCAAGTTATGATGAATTGACGATGTCCAAAAAATCTCTATGTGTTATTGTGTTCTTCCACCATAAACATGTACGTGTGATTTGTTTTCTAGGGCTAGACCGACAATTGGTATCAGAGCCGAGGAGGGCATCATCATGAGCCGCGGCAAGTTGGAGATCGTGCGCGTGTTTGACCCCTCGGGCGACGGACGCAAGTCCAAAGTTACGATCATGGGAGCCATCAAGACGTCAAAGGCCAGAGCAGGCGATAAGGGCAGCGTCGGCAGCAGCAGCATCATGATGACCTTCAACGTCGGAGGCAGCATCGTTAGGAAGGGCACCAAGGATGAGGACAAAGAGGAGAGGCACGGGTGCCTCATGTGGCTCGACGTGCAGCTGGACTGAGAGATGGTAAAAGGAGGTGGTAGACGATGTGCATGCGTGATTGATCTTCATGTGCATGTGTGTACAGGGGCTCTGGAGACTTGTGTCTCCAGCGTGATTGCTTTGCTCTATGTTCTTGTTTCTCCTGGTGGTCGTGTCTACAGCGTGTGTGCATGTGTGAGTCCTTCCCGAGTTGATAGGGTACCAGTGGCTGGTGTAGGCGCGAGACGCAGAGCTCTGGCGACGTCTAGTGGGGGAGTATGACTACGTCTAGTTCACTAATGAGAATATGTGGCATGTTGAGAAGATATGTTTGCCATCCTGAGTCGAATCTATAGAGTTGAGTCTAGGGAATTAAGGAGATGTGTTCTCGGTTGTAAGTCGAGTATGAAGAGTTGAGTTTGAGACGTTGAGGAGATGTGTTCAACGTCTTGAGTCAAGTCTGGGATATTAAGGAGATGTGTTTGTCATCCTGTGTCAAGGATAAGTTGGACAAGTTATAGTTGAGATTGATTGCCTAAACGAGTTAGAGTCTTTGCATACAGATGGACCTGTCTAGTTGAGTTCAGTTTCTACATATAATTATGTTTAGTTTGTATGTAGATCGCTTCATGTGGAGGCGTAGCTAGTAATTCAGATAATGCATTGAGACTAAACTAGGAGTAAGTTGAGTCAAGATTGGGGAGGGGGAATGTTGGAAGTAATCTTGACTTATAGTTTAAATTGAGCCCGAGATGCACTAGAGTCTGTTTTCTGTGTTGCTTAAGTTGAAGTTCGAGTACGTATGTTAGTTGGAGAATATTAGCCTATATAATGAGGTTGCTTGTAGCCAATTTTGTAAGAACAGGAAAATATAGTAATATAGAAAAACTGAAAGGACGTCATGTTGTGACGACGCCAAAAAAATCTTTGTGTGCTATTGTGTGTTTCCACTGTAAATTTATATGTGTAAATTTTCTCTTAGAGTAGAGCCAACAATGTGCAAAATTGTGTTCTTCCACTATAAATTTATATGTGTGAGTTTTCATCTAGGGCTGGGCCAACATTGTGCTTATTTGCTTCTCAATTATTAGAGCTATGCTTATTAACTCTTCGAATTATGGTCCCCAGTATATGCACTTTATATTTGCAGAAACTCCATAACCTACTACAGTACAAGACACCTTGAACTTTGGTACTTCATCCCAAACTGTGTAGCACGAGTCACCTTGGATTTTGGTGCTTCATGCCAATCTAATGATCTTATTTTACCCCTTTTTTACTTCAATTGCAGGAGGCAGTGAAAATATGATCTTAGTGGTAGTGGTGAAGGGTGTACAAGTGAATTCCATGTGTGGGATTTTCGGTCTTTCACTTTTTGGTACTTCTTGTTCTGTCTTAATAGGTTTGCACAAAGGATGCTAGTACTTCTTGCCATTAGGGCATTAATATGCTTCACTGGTAAATGATTGGAAGATTTGCAGCATGATGACGCCCACCCCCCCAAATAACCAAGTGGTGCCAACACAAGTCAAGATGCTTCACATGCTTCACCTCTTGAGAGGAGGCAAAAACCAATATAAACATCCATCTTTTTAAAGTGGTTTTTTCACTCCTCTTGTTCCTAACATAAGACAGGGGGTCACTGGTACATTACGCATCCCACTCCCATCGCTCCCATTTCACACACACATCTCTCTCTTACTTTCCCTATCGCTCACGCACTCCTACTAAAAACTACTTTTCTCAGACACTACTATTTATTTTTAGTCAAAAAACCGTTAACAGCAACCAAAAGTCATTAGTTGCAGCCAATACAGACAGGGCCTAAATTAGCATTGCGTCTAAATCCAAATTTTTGAACAAAAAGGAGTTGGCCATTTTTGCTTCAGTCTTCTATTTTGCAACAGGAATAACAAATTTTGTTTGCCAAGAGGTACATCGATCATCAAAACTCGTGGTG
This sequence comes from Dendrocalamus latiflorus, assembly GCA_017311315.1. NCBI lineage: Eukaryota > Viridiplantae > Streptophyta > Magnoliopsida > Poales > Poaceae > Dendrocalamus > Dendrocalamus latiflorus. The sequence continues at coordinate 40,828,096 of CM029647.1, forward strand.
ATTCCATCATACCACATGGCTTAATAATGAACCGTAGTAGGATCCATGCCGACAATTAGAGAGGGTATGAATTGTTGTTCAAACTTTTTTTTCTAACGGTATTTAAAATCTTTATTCAAGTGACTATAAAAATCAGCAAATTTAGATTACACCAACCATGCTTTACAAAACAAGACTAGGAACATAAGCTAATAAAATCAGCAGCCTTCAACATAAGGACGATTACACCGCCATGAAAGGGCCAGTCTAACCATCACGGTTAGTCTAACAACACAGCCAGTGTGACCGCAAGGCTAACAGTGGTCTGACTGCTGTGGTCGATTAAACCGCAGGTCTAGGGCCAATATAACCGATCTCCTGTTTCTAGACTTGAAACTCTCACGAGACAAATCTTAAATATCAAGAACTTGCTTAATTCTCATGAAAACACTTCTAAGTTTTACATGTGACTTACTCAAGTCATTATGAATATAAACCAATTAAGAATCACAAGCCTCTCAGGCTCGGGTTCACTGAAATAATGAGAGTCGAATTTAGGTCATAAGAACACCAAAACTCCAAAAACTCAAATTACATCTGGCTCGTGAGGATCTAAGGTATGAAGTCTTTTAGATATATTTTTACATGTCCTAGTAAGGTAATTTAAGCAAGAGCTTGGGCTACAACTCCCACGAATGTAAAATCACAAATCTTGCTCAAGAACAAGCAAAACCAAGCTAGAATGCAAATAAGAAATAATTGAGACAAAGTTTTGATCTATTTTTAGTAGAGCATGAAGTTTATATCCTCATGGATGATTACAAGGTGCAACCATAATACCACTCTTTTCTCTCTCACATTCTCACACATTCATGCACATTTCTTAAAGCGTTTTCAAGACTTAACCTGCTAAACCATTAGCGATTGATCCACTTGGTAATTCGAGCTCTCCTTAACGTAAACCACTTCTTCTTTGCACCTTCCAGCGCTGTGGTTTTGATCAAGGTACCAATCTGGTATTTGGCCTACTATCAAAATACCCCCGACAAAGCTTCCGGGTACTTTCCCTTGACTCCATCTTCAATTCACCTCAAAGCATTTCCATATGCTTTGACACATAGCCCGTAGTATCCAATAATTAGCCATCACATATTCACGCATTCGGTTTTCCCCGCACTATATCTACTTGCATTGGTCTCATCACTTGGTGCACCACATACACCAACTTACCTCTTCATGATTATTGTCTTCTCTGTGCTTCCCACTTGAGCTATGTAGCCTCACCTGGACTTACATGACCGCTCAAACCTAAGCTCTCCACCTAGTCTCGGTCCATTGCCATTAACTGCTATTGTTCTCCATGCCACCTGCATATCAAAAAACCAAGCAACCATCTCGAGCACAAGTTGCATTTGACTCATGTTAGTCAAAACCATGTATCATGCAGCACTACACAACTAATGAATGACACCCATGTCGTGTACACATTCAACTCAAAATCCATTTTCACTGTTCTTTGGATGTACCCACCAGTCTGACCACGATCCCCATAGCGGTTAGACCGCCGGCCACTAGCTGACTGACCGCTTAAGTCCACTAGAAAATACCTTTTCTGGAATTTTAGTTAAACTTTATCTAGTTTCAGCTCCAGTTGTCAGTTCCAATGGCCCTAGTGCAAACTCATCCCCAAACAATCTCCCCCCACTACTACAGAAAGCCTAATAGTAGACGGCCAATCACAGATAATTTGATAAAACCATCTGTGAACAACACTAACACAGACGGTTTTAATTTGGACACCGTCTGTGTTGGCGGTGTCGGGGAAAACGAGTATCACAGACAGTTCTTACTGATGAACCGTCTGTGATACTTCAGTATCACAGACGGTCTGTATTAAAAACCGTCTGTGATAATCCCCGATTATCACAGACGGTTTTTAATTAAAAACCATTTGCGATAAGCTGGTTATCACAGATGGTTTTGAATGAAAAACCGTCTGTGATAATTCACAGACGGTTTTTTATTAAAAACCGTCTGTGATAATGTCAGTAGGCATTTATTGCGCTGCTCAGACCGCATCTATCTTCATTTCGATCCAGATCTAGCTGGTGCTTTACTCTTTCGCTCAGGAGGCAAGCTTGGCGATTTCAGGCCAGTTAATTTGGTGGGAGGAGGCAGATATTGAGCTTTGAAGATTTATACTTGCCTGGTTGCTCTAGATATGGTTAGTAATGAATTTTATTTTTTCTTTGAATGCATTACAATTTAGATCTAAGTAATTGGTGAGTGTTATTAATTGAAGATGGTTTGCAAAATTGTTGGTTATATAATAGTTGTTGTGTTTATAATATGAATTGAGGTAGCAAATTAAGTCTCAATGTAATACATGTGGCCGGTATATATGTAGTAATAATTAGTTAATTTAATTTTTAATACTAAGTTGTTATATATGTACGTAACGTAGGATCGAAGCTGGATGTATGCCACGAGCCGTGTGAGTGAAGAGTACATTAATGGCGTGTCTGCTTTTACAAGAGCTGCCGAGGAGGATATGTTGAATAAGGGGTGGAATATATGTACTGTCCATGCACTGACTGCGAGAATTTAAAGATGTTTAAGAACCGAGGGCAAATTGAAGCGCACCTGATTCGGAGGTGTTTCAAAAAGGGTTAAGCGTGTTGGACCAGTCATGGCGAAGTCAACGATCAAATGCCGCTTGATGACATCGCCGGTGAAGTGAATGACATGCCGCCGGATGATGTCGATTGTGGTTCGGATTCGGATAGGTTGCATGATGATAATCTGAATCAGATGCTTTGCGATGTAGAAGAGGATTATGATGAGAGAGAGTATGTTAAATTCTGGGGCTTGATGGAGGACTCGGAGAAACCTTTGTTCACGTGCTGCAAGTACACGAGGTTGTCGGCCGTGCTTGAACTGTTGAAATTGAAGGCAAGCAACGGTTGGTCCGACAAGAGTTTCACGGCGCTGCTAGGTTGTAACATCCCAAAAATTCCCTTTCTGAAAAATTTAAATTTAAATTAATTATTTTAAAGTATTTGAGTTTTAATTGGATTTGCCCTGAATTTCTGTTTTTTGAAAAAAAAACTAGATTGGAAAAGTATTTTAAGTAAAACCTAAAATTATTATTAAATAAAATGATATTTTCATTTTATATGAAAATCCTAGTTCAAAATAGTTATTTGGAGTTATTTGGCTTTTATCTGGTTTCCTGGATTTTCTGGAGTTTAAAAATTTATGTTTGAAATTATAAAAGTATTTTAAGTTTGAAAAATTAAATACCAACATCTCTACCCCTAAAATCCACCAGTTCAATTCTTTCCTATGACCACCTCAAATTGTGCCCCCAACAGTCATGAGTTTTCCTACGTCCATACCAATTCGTGTCCCCAGAAAAACCAACCAGTGAAATCAACGATCAAGGATCAATTCCCACCTTTCTCTCTCCTTACCCACTCATATCCAACGATCCAAATCCACGATGAGCCATAACCGGAACACGGCCACGCACAGCCAAGCACCACCAACCGCGCCCAATTAGAAACGAAACGGAAACTGGCCGCTATTTCAGGGGATCAAAAAAAAAATTTCTGGACTCCCCGGCCCCTCTTTCTCCCCCAATCCCCAATCCGCCTTCTCTCCGCCCGCCGCCGTTCCGGAAACCCTAGCCCTGCCAGCCGCCATGCCGACGCCGCCCGGCGCCGCCGAGGAGGCTCCCGGATGCCTCCTCCCCTCTGCCGATCCCGTGCGTCGCCTCCGCTGGAGTCGTCGTCGCCGCCGTCCGCGTCCGCCGTGACGCCCCGGCCCCACCACACGCCGCCTCTCGGGCGCGTGCAAGTCCAGGTCGTTGCGGCCGCCCGGGGGGGCTATATAAGCGCGGCACCATAGGGCTGTGTTGGTGGTGGTGGTGGGCGAGTTCATGTTGGCAGCGACTGCTCCATCGTTCTCCCGCCGTCGCGATTCGGAGGCCGAGATCGAAGGTTTTCGTCGATCGGCGGGGCTCACTGATCGATCGGAATCGGTTGCCGAAGGCCCTTGCATCCGCGAGCAACTCGAGGCGATTCTTGCGAGGTAAATTTCCGATCAAGATTGTCTCTTCTCGTTCTTCTGCGTTTTTGTCGTGTGGTAGATTATATCCATTCGTTGCTGTTGCATGTTTAATCAGTCGGGATTGTTCTTGTTGGGTTGTGCTGGAAAAATTGCGATTAATCATCAGAAATTATAATAGGAGAAAATCGAATTTGGCGAGGAATGGAATGAATTCGCAAACACCTGGATGAAACGAATCTGCAAAGGAAATGTCGATCCATTAGGGGCTACGTGCTGAAATCTTTACCTGTTACTTCTAGGATTAGGCAGTTGGCGATTTAATCAACTAGGAACTACGTGTTGGAATCTTCATCTGTTGCTTTTAGGATTCGGCAGTTGGTGATTTAACCGATACTACGTGTTGAAATCTTCATCTGTTGCTTTTAGGATTAGGCAGTTGGCGATTTAATCGATACTACATGTTGAAATCTTCATTTGTTGCTTTTAGGATTAGGCAGTTGGCAATTTTATCATCATAAAGTATTGGGGGACAATCTAATTTGGCCTAAGAACTTACCAAATCTGGAAGCACCTGAACGAATCTAATCTGCAAATGCTTTTAAAAAAACGAATCTGCAAAGAAAATCTTGATGAATTAGGAACTTCGTGCTGAAATCATGGTCTGTTACATCTAGGATTAGGTGATTGGTGCAAGATTATATCACGAGATTGATCAATTCTTTGCCAAATTTAATCTGACAAACCAAATAGGAATTAGATTTTAACATCAATAACAGAAAATTTAGGGCATCAGCACATGATATTAGTGCTAACTTAAACAATTTAAAAAATCCTGAAAATCTAACATGAAGCCAGGTAAAATTAAAGCGAATTGATGAAACTAATCTCTACCCCTAAAATCCACCAGTTCAATTCTTTCTTACGACCACCTCAAATTGTGCCCCTAACAGTCATGAGTTTTCCTGCGTCCATACCAATTCGTGTCCCCAGAAAAACCAACCAGTGAAATCAACGATCAAGGATCAATTCCCACCTTTCTCTCTCCTTACCCACTCATATCCAACGATCCAAATCCAAATTCAAAGGCGACGCCCACCTCCCCCGCGCGACTAGCGATCCCAAGCGGACCCACCGCGCGCGATCGGGTCACAGCCGTCGTCCCAGGCGTCGCCTCCTCGACTCCGCGAAGCCTCGCGCGACTCCGCGAAACTGCTTCATCTTGTGAATTTGCTTACCTGTACTTTCTTCTGGCTTGAAATTTATTCTATGTAGGCTCTTATTGATAACCAAAGGTCTGAGGCCTGTCATTTTTCTTTCAACGAGTGAATCTGCTAACATTCACGAGTTCTCTGAACTGACTGCAATTTTACAAATGGATTGCAGCTTGTCATTGAGGATATTTGCCATGATATCTACAGTACAGATCCTGAATGGAAGATCATTTTACTTAGGTACATCAATCCAGTTGGGGCTCATCCCAGTGGATACCTTGGGGAACATCTTATGCCCTTTGTTCAGCAAGTGGCTGTTGGCAGGACACCAACTTTGTCAATATTACGAAATGGTTATGCAATACAAGTGCTTTCCGAGATCTGGGTTTTGACCTTGTTTTGTTAATATATATTTGGTTTTAGTTGTAGCTTGTAAGTACATCCTATAAAATGGCTTTTATTTTTCCTTCAGGGTATATCCTTGGCAAATGAGACTAGAATATTTGGCAAATAGAGTCAGCTGTTAAACACAAGGCAAAAATTCCCAACTTGTTTTGTAGCAGGCATTCCTGGTTTTTTTATCACAAGGATCTGATGATTTAATAGTCAACTGCTAAAAATATATAGCTGCTTCATCTTGTGAATTTGCTTACCTGTACTTTCTTCTGGCTTGAAATTTGTTCTATGTAGGCTCGTATTGATGCTCTCACGTGCACCAAAGAAAGCAGATGAGCTCCTTATCTTACGGCCAAATTTATGTGAAATTCATTATGTGACAAAAATATTTGGTTATACAATATATGAGATGTGAATCTTAATGAATCTGATTGTTCGTTTTATTTTTTACAAATTTTATCTTGTTTTGTATTTTATCGTAGCGTTAGCACGGGCATGTTACTAGTTAGTTGGAAATATTTTTATTAAGTCCAAAATGTCACCAGGAGCTTCTGTGAATTTTCCTGGAATTTTTGGAAGTATTTTCATATTTTTCTAAGCCTTTTTGAATTTCCTCAGCTTTTCTGAAAAATCATAAAATAAAAATAAAAATTAAAACTCCCTTCCCTTCCATCCGGCCGCCACGTGGACAGCCAGATGCCGGCCACGTCTCCCGACCGATCCCACCTCCCCCTCCTCCCCACGCGACACGCGTCCGGCCCGGATGGCCCGTGCCCCGCGCGCCTGGCCCATCCCACTGTTCGCCCCCCTCGCACCAGCCGCCCGATTCCCCCACGCTGCCACGCGTCGCCATCTCAGCCTCGCCCGCAACCCGCTCTCTCTCTCTCTCTCCGGCCCCACCTGTCGGCGCGCCACTACCTCCGCCCAGTCTGCCCCGCGGGCCCCGCCCGTCAGCCGCCCGCGCCCCCGCTCTCTCTGATCAACCGGGCCCGCCTGTCAGGGCCATCACCTCCCCACCCTTCTTCCTCCTCCCGCTCGGCCGCGCAATCGCCGCCGCCCCCTCGGTCGCCCGGATCCCCTTCCTTTCCTCCCTCTCTCTCCTTCCCCGAGCGGCCCGCGCCAGTCCCGCCAACCCCGCGCCCCGAATCCCGCCGTCCCTGGTCCCTGTGCCGCTTTCCCCCTAAATCCGCCCGTAACCGCCGCCCCCGCGCCATCTCCGGCGAAGAATTGGCGCCGGCCTACCCCTCCCTGACCCCTATAAAAGCCCTCCCCGGCCTCCCCTCTCTCCGCACTACCTCCCCCTCCCCTCCTCTCTCCTTCTCGGCCGCTCCCCCGCCCCCGCGCCGTGCGCCATCGCCTCCGCCGCCGCCTCGAGCTACGGCGAGCAATCGCCGGCCACTTGCGCCTCCTCTCGCCCGGCCGACGGCACCTCCAGCTTCGCCGTGCCGCCCTCGACGTCGGCCGCCCCTCCGCCCGGCTTGAACGCCGCCTGAAGGCCGATCTCGCCGGTGACCCGAACAGCGCTGCCGCCTCTTCACGCCATCGGCTGCCTCCGGTCGCCCACGGTGAGCCCGTGCCCCTCCCCCGAGACCCCCGTGCGCCCCTCTCCTCGTTTCCGCCAACGCCGCTCGCCGCCGGTCACCGGAGCGCCGCCGCCACCACCGTGCCCGAGCTCCCCTCACCGGCGCCTCGCCACGTCAGCATCGAGAATGAGGTGGCAGCCGACGTGACCGCCACGCACGCGCCGACTGCCACCCCACCCCATCCCTGCCACCACGGCCGCCCTTCCTTTCCTTGGGCCCGGTCCATGGACCAGGGCCCCACTGTCAGTCGGCCTCCCCCGGGGCTGACGTCATAATCTGGGTTTTCCCGTTGGAAAATAATTCGGCCGAAAAGAAATTCCCAGGGTTGACATCATAAATATCTTTTTCAGTAGAAAAATAATTCCAGAAATTCTCATTTTCCATTTTTCTCTCTTTTTAAACTTCCCGGAGCCCGTTCTTCTTCGTCCTAACTCCGTTTGAGCCCATTAAAATTTCTAAATTCATCAAAAATTCCAAACTATCTATTTCTTCCATCCTTTGAAATATTTAAAATATTTAAATTTCAAATTCCAATACCTAGTTTAATTTCAAAGCCTCAGTTCCATTCCAAATTTTCTGTGCACTTTCAAAATTCAAATTCAAATCTTGCAAACTCTCCATAAAATCCATTCTATCTTTCTTGGTCCAAATATTGTCTCAATAATTTCTTCTCCCAACCGATCTTCCAGATATTCGTTCTCCCTCGTGTGAACCCCAATCCGCTGAATCTTTCTCCTAAATCCGTATGAAATCATAAACTTCCTTCCAGTAAATATATATTACATTTGTGATTTCATTTGTGATTATTTGTTCGTTTGTTTTGTCGTTTCGCGCGTAGAACCGGTCGTCGCCGAAGAATTTGTCGAGCCGCAGCAAGAAGGACCAAATACCACACAAGAAGGCAAGTCTCCTTTGATCATCTTGAACCTATGATTTTGAAATGTTTTAATTATTTTAAATTATGTGCATTGCTATTTACATAAAGCATTAGTTCAAATATTAAGGTATTAGTTACCCCAATTTTGTCATGCCCTCAGTTGAAATTGAATGCCATGTACTCTGGTCTCCCTAGGATTTCCTTTGGCTCTTTAGTGAGAGTATTATAATCAATTGTGAATAATAGGATGGTAGAATAATGCTTAGTCATGCTATGTAATACCCTTGAAATCTTGAAAAATGGGAAATTATGATTTATTGTAATAACCTTGTGTTTACAAATTTAGTGGTAATTGGAGTTACCACTGTTCTTTTAAAATAAACTAAAATATGAAAGTTGGTTTAGATTAGGGTGGATGGTTGGTTTGGATTGGTGCAGGAAGCACGAGATCTTGTTAAGTGTATGTTCCACCCTAGTCAATTAAGGACCGACGCTTGTGTTTGTCCAGACTGAGCATTAACCGTACAACCACAAGTCTATATGGGTACGACCTAGCTGACTAACTTATAATAGTCTAGTTTAGGTGCCACCAGTGGAAAGTGGGTGCCAGTGATGGACTGGTTATTCACAGTGAGGGACAGAGATTTACTGTACTCATATGGCGCAAGAGGGGGCTTCGGTTCGGGCAGTTAGCCTACCTACGGTGAAACCTCAGCGGGCGGTATCTAGCTAGATTAGATTAAGGTAAAGGTTTTGTGATATTTTATCTGGGTCTCATGCCAAAGGAAGCGTGTTGACTTTTAGGATAATTTATCTCTTGTGGGTAAAGTTGTACAACCTCTGCAGAGTGTAAAACTATTCGAATAGCCGTGCCCACGGTCAAGGGCGGGCAAGGAATGCATTCACATGATAGATTTCTGGTTTTGGTTTTAAAATCAAAGTTTTTGTATTCCGAGAGTGGAGGGAACTCTCGGAAGGGTATCCTTGCGGTTGGAGCCAGAGAGGGTGGATGGAACCCGCAGTTTTAAACTTGACCAATTGTAATTGGTTGGCTAGTGTTGGTAGATGGAACCTTCACTAGAGAGTTAATGATAGTTTCTGCTAAAACATTTATTTTATTAAATTGATGCCTTCGAAAATAATTAGTAGTACTTGAAATTAAAACATTGCTTTGTGCAAAAGAACCATATAGCCTTCCTTTGTCAAGCCTTGCATCTATTGCATTTTTCCCAAGACTTGCGGAGTACTTTATGTACTCACATGCTGCACTCAAAAATAATATTCAGAGGAATACGAAGCCCAAGAAGGTGACTTCGACTACTTCGCTGGTGAATTTGATGAAGGATTCTCGGAGTTCTAGGTCGCGCTTCTCCAGTCAATTGCTTGTGGCGTATTGATGGGTCTTCACCGAGTTTATCTTTTGCTTCCGCTGTGTTTCGTGTGTGCGAGGTCTTGAAACCTCATTTGTAATAATGAGACGTTTCGGTCAATACTTTCTATTATTGTAATAAATTGTGGTTGGTAATGTAATCATTTCTGTTTAACTGTGTGCACTAGCTTTGATCTGGGACTAGTGCTGTAATACACAGAGGATCCGGGTTGGGAAATCCGGGGTCCTGACATAGGTCTTTTAGCGGACATGCTTCCGGAGGGAAATGAGTTGCCTAAAACTACGTATAAAGCCAAGAAGGTTCTTTGTCCATTGGGAATGGAAGTAGAAAGAATACATGCATGTCCGAACGACTGTATCCTCTACCGTAAAGAGTATGCAAACATGCATGTATGTCCGGTGTGCAACGCATCCCGATACAAACGTAACAATCAATCAGATGATGGCGAGGGAAAAGAGGCAAAGAAAGGACCTCCTGCTAAGGTGGCATGGTATTTTCCTATAATTCCCCGTTTGAAAAGGTTTTTTGCAAATCTAAAGGAGGCAAAATTGCTGCGTTGGCACTCGGAGGAGCGCAAGAAGGATGGAATGCTAAGACACCTTGCTGATTCCGCGCAGTGGAGAAACATCGATAGGAGTTTTGCAAACTTCGGTACAGAACCAAGGAATATAAGGTTTGGACTGAGTACAGATAGAATGAATCCTTTCAGTAGCATGAGCAGCCGACATAGCACATGGCCCGTGACTCTCTGCATCTATAACCTTCCTCCTTGGTTGTGTATGAAGCGAAAGTATATTTTGCTGTCGATACTTATCCAAGGGCCAAAACAACCTGGGAATGATATTGATGTGTTCCTAGCACCGTTGGTGGAAGATCTAAAAGTACTGTGGAATGAAGGGGTACAGGTATGGGATGCATACAAACGAGAGAACTTCACTCTGCGCTCCTTATTGTTCTGCACCATAAATGATTATCCTACCCTTGGTAACCTATGGGCCATAATACAAAAGGTTCCAAAGCTTGTACTCACTGTTTAGATGGTACCGAGAGTGTGTGGCTGAGACACTCATGCAAAACCGTCTACATGCGTCACCGCCGGTTTCTTCGGAGGGCTCACCCATACCGCAAGATGAAGAAACAATTTGACGGAGAGAAGGAAGACGGTTCAGCTCCAAGGCATTTAAGGGGACACGAGGTTTATGATATGGTTAAGGATTTAGATGTTGTACTCGGAAAGGGACGTAAATTGAGGGCTCATGAGAAGAACACCTGGAAGAAGAGATCAATATTTTGGGACTTACCTTATTGGGAGTACCTAGATGTTCGACACTGCATTGACATCATGCACGTAGAAAAGAATGTATGCGACAGCTTGATTGGTCTCTTACTGAATATTCATGATAAAACAAAGGACGGCGTGAACGCACGACTTGACTTGGCTGATATGGACATCAGGCTTGAGTTAGCACCGACATGCACTGATAATGGACGAATGTACCTTCCCCCTGCGTGTTACACTCTGTCCAAGGCTGAGAAAACAGAACTGTGCCAGTGCTTGCATGGTGTCAAAGTTCCGTCTGGTTACTCCGGCAACGTGAAAAAACTTGTTTCGATGCAAGATTCGAAGTTAAATGGCATGAAGTCTCATGATTGTCATGTGCTGATGACACAGATACTCCCTATTGCAATTAGAAATATTTTGCCGATCAATGTCCGAGAGACAGTCATGAGGCTATGTTATTTCTTTAACACAATTGCTCAGAAGGTCATCGATCCCGAAGGACTAGATGCTCTGCAGGATGAGGTGGTGATGACTCTATGTCACCTTGAGCACTTCCATTGGATTTTAATTGTAATTATACCAAAATGGAACAAGGCTATATACCTTGATTCTCTAAGTAAGAACAAATCCAAGTACACAGCTATCGCCCAAATACTCGATAGGTAAGTACATTGTACATTGTACTCTTTCTTTCCTTTCGAATGACTAATCTAACTTTTTCGAATAACGAAGGTCATTCATCACATACGTTCAACAAACACGTGGCTCGACGACAGGGACCAAGCCCTTGAAACATGCTCACAATTTTCGGGTATTCTCTAGCTACACATTAATTAATCATATACAACACTTAGTAATAATGCCTCTTGATTTAACACATTCTATTTTTTGCAGTGCCACCAGCAGCAGCCGGGCAACACGTGTGGATACTACGTGTGCCACCATATGAGACTACTCCTCGATTCCACCAAGATCACCAATTCTAAGGTTTGTCAATCTTCCCACATTTATTTCATACATGTCAGGTTTTATACGTACGCGCGTTGATATTCCTATCGACAGGCTGCACCCATCTCTACATCTGCATTGAAACAGCCGGACTTTGAAAAAATTCGAGGAGAGTTCGTTTGGTTTTTGTGGACTAAAGTCATAAGATCAGATGGAGAGTTCCACTGCGTAGAATGATTTCTTATTGCTCTTATCACTCTGTAATTGTGAATTTGTTAATGGATATTTTATTTTATTTCAATTAATTCATTTGCGAAATGGATGCCTTATGTCTGTGAATGAAATGTGATGTGAATTGGATGTTTTATGTTTGTCAAATGAATTGAGATGTGAATTGTATGTATACATATACTTGTTTATCTGCTTATTTCAGAGGGCATGGCTAGCATTTCCTGAGGCTAGCCAATAAACAGAAATAGATTTAGGGGTAGAAAAGAACATCACAAACGATTTTTAGTTACAAGCCGTCTGTGATAGGTGACATATCACAGACGGTTTGTAAATAAAAACCGTCTGTGATATATCAATATCACAGACGGTTTTTACTTAAAAACCATCTGTGATAATCAGATATCACAGACGGTTTTAAGTTAAAAACCGTCTGTGATATTAATATATCACAGACGGTTGTCGAACCGTCTGTGATAACCTTGGATTATCACTGACCCATAAATTCAGACGGTTCAGAAAACCGTCTGTGATGACGTTTTCGATCCGTCTGTGATGTCCTTTTCTGTAGTAGTGCCCTACTATCCTCAGAATATCTGTGTGATGTTTGATAATTCGTTCTCCCTTCAATTGATGTGAACTCCTTGTTTATATCTGATTTTTCAATTAACAATGGATAAAACTTGGACTCTTGCTATTATTCGAAGCTGGTTTATATGATGTGCAAAATTTTTTTGTCGGTTGTTTGGAGTGTTTTCTACCATATTATTTTTTGTTCCCTTCCTTTTGTTTAGATGTATTTGTTCCCTTTCAAGTTTACTAGGTAGAAGCATTTCTTCTTGCAGAATTCAATCCGCCAAATACAGGGATCTGCATGAAGGCTTTATTTGTCATCTGTTCATAACAAATCGCAGGATATCACAGTCATTTTTGCAGTCCTGGCTTATCATGCAGCTTTTAAGATACACTTGAATGGAGTAGTTTTGATTATTGCATTGTCCTCTGCGATCATCATTGAGCAGCTAAATTCTTTCTGCAGACCATGAACTTTAACCCATGCCGGGTCGTCGTGAGCGGGGTCCCAACCGTCGACGTGATGACGCAGCGAGTATCTCCCGAGATGTACCAAGAAGAGATGGCACCTTCTTTACTATTTAATAAGTTTAAGTTAGTAGTTGGCGCATTATCATTCCTCCCTTCTCAACCGTCCGATTTGAATACTGAAATCTTGACCATTTATCTAATATCCCTCTCCCTCTTTCTCATATTTAACTACCCCTCCTCTCCACTTCCACCAATAGTTACCATCTCCCACCTACCCGGCCTCTCTCGCCTCCCTCCTCTCCTGCTTGGACTATATAATTTTTTATATGCCCTATCTTTCTTGATGATGCAAATCTGAAAAATTTATATAGTTAGAAACTGATGAAAATTAACTCATCATCATTTGAATTATGCCCCTGATTCCTCTTGCCTTTTGATAATTGACCTACACTAGCTGAATGCCCGTGTGTTGTTACGGATTTAAAAACTTTTAGAACATGTTTGTATGCATATTCTAAAAATTTGTACCACCCGTGAGTTTTTTTTTAAATCCGTTGTAACACACGTACATTCAGCTAGTTGGAGTAATTTGGGACCTGGAGATCGAAGACAGTCGGAATGAACAACTTGATATTGCCCACCTGCAAGGCAAGAGTGGAGGGGGCAAAGAGACAGGCGCCCCGGGAAGAGGTGAAGGAGGAGGTGGAGGAAAGGGCAGTGGAGCCGGCGGTTTCACTCATGGCTGTAGGTGTTTTGTCTGATACCATGATAGATTGTATAATGGCAGCACGCGTATTCTCATTGCATTCTCATATATATGTAGTACATCGATGGTTGAGTACTTGAGTACAAGGAGGAGAAGCAACAGAAATATGCTAGAGAAACGGATCGGTAGTTGATGACCGAGCCCAACATGCGATTATGCCGGTAGTGCATGCCGCAATACTTCGTATGTGTTGTATGGCATATGCACGCAAAGATGGGCAACTAACAGCTGTCTGTAGGTAAGTCCTTCGCTTAACCCTATTCAGAGTAGTGTATAAATTTCCTATATTTACCAGAATCCAGTCAGTTCTTTGCTTGGCATTACTATTGAATAAATTAAGTCTAAACAGCTTCTTATCATAGTTGCGTGGATTTTTCGGCATAGAAGGTGAAATATAGTATTGCTGTGCTATGAGTGACCTATCTATAAATATTCCTTTTTAGTACTAATTTATCGGATAACAGTCATTTCCTGATGTAGCACCTAATGGTTATCTGCTTCCTTTCCTGGCTAAGCAGAATGTTACCGCGGAAATTGCTGACATGCATCCGAAGAATTTGGCTCATGCTTCTATTACCGACACTGCCCGTCCCGGAACCCTGGTCCGAGGTTAAAAAAATGTTTTGAGCTTGAATGAACATTTTGTAGACAATTGCACGAGGTGACTTTGTAACCTTACTAATTGCTTTGCATTTTTGTTATCAGTCAATGTACAATTTTTTAAAAGAATGTTCTGACTACTCAGGCACTAACATGAGCGAGTTGAAGATGCATTTTCTAATTTGTTTTGACGAAAGCATGATTTAAAAACAAGTTTTTGCCCACTGGTTTATTTATTGTTTCATTTTGCTCCTTTCTAGTTTTATTGAATTGTTTGGTTAAATAAGAAATATTGTTTCTTTTGACATGGAAAGGCATTTGGAAAGGCAAAGAGTACTGCATTTGTAAAGGAGAAAGCAGTGTTTGCCAACTGCTATCAGGGCCATGGTTAAAAATCCCGCCGGTAACCGTCCAGTTACCGTGAAAAATATACTGGCCAAATTTGTTTAAATTCAAATTTGAATTTTTGAATGTAAAAGTTGGCTTCGCTAATGATGTTCATATTGTTTAACACTAATAGAATGTACTAGGAAGATGCAGACAGACTTGATGCTTTTTTGGCATGATTAATATATGTCCTTGGTTCCATGAGCTATCTGGGTCTCATTCCTAAGGAAGCATGTTGGCTATTAAGATAACTTATCACTTGTGGGTAAAGTTATACAACCTCTACAGAGTGTAAAACTATTCAAATAGTCGTACCCACGGTCAAGGGCAGGTAAGGTGCACTTTCACATGGTAGACCTTTGTTTTGGTTTCAAAAGTAAAAGTTTTGGGAACTCGAGAGTGGACATAACTCAGGAGTGTGTCCTAGCGGATGGAACTAGCACGGGTGGATGGAACCTGTAATCTTGAACCTTGGCAGATAGAGCGTGTGTACTAGTGTTGGTGGTTGGAACCTTCACTTGAAAATTTATCTAGTTTCAGTTATTGCAATTACTTTGTTAAATTGATGCTTTTGAATATATATAATGGTATTTGAAACAAAATACTGCTTTGTGCAAAAGAACCATATTATCCTTTCTTTGTTAAGCCCTACATCTACTGTATTTTTTCCAAGACTTGCGTAGTACTTTATGTACTCACATGCTATACTCAAAACAACTCTCAGAGGGTTATGAAGATCAAGAAGGAGCCTACGACTACACGTGTGGATTCAACAATGGCTTCTCAGATTACTTGGTTGCTCTTCCCCAGTCAATTTCCTGTGGCGTATTTATGGGCCATCGTCAAAGTTTCTTTTGCTTCCGATGTGTTTTGTAAGTCTAAGAGGTCTTGTAACCTCAGTTGTAATAAAGTGGACATAAGGCCTGTACTCTCTTTTATTGTAATAAAGCATTGTTGGTTATATAATCATCATTGTTTGACTGTGTGAACTAGCTTTGATCTGGGACTAGTGTGGTATACACAGAGGGTTCAGATTCAGAAATCTGATCCCGACAAAAAGCTAGCTCAAGTCACTCTCGGATAGCGAGGTTGACATGTCCCTCATTTTTTTTGATGCATCTCAGACCTACCAAGACATCAAGCCCCAAGAAAGACTATAGGAGAAGAGCATGAAAGGGCTACTTGGCTAACACAAGTTCAATTTAGTGTGTAGCCGCTTGCCAGACATATCAACAAGTAACGGAAAAGATTTTAGCCTGTGAGGATTATTTAGCCCATAAAGGTGGATGGCTATTCTCTAAATTCCTGATAAGGCATACCCTCCAGAAAGTAATGCAAGTTGAGGGATCTTTCGAAGAAGCAAAGTCAAGCTCAAAAGTTAAGGAGTCGCACAATAGAGGAAGCAAAAATCCATCCTCACAAGTAACAATGGATTAAAAAAAAGAAAGATCCCTCCCCAAACGTTCAAAAGTTCTCTAGTAATCAAAGGAGGAAATTCTGCTCAAATGAAAGTAGTCGGAAGGAGGAGGGTAGTCATTCACCATCCTCAGCAAAAGTAATGGCAAATACTCCTAAGCCGCTTCCCCAAAACCCTTCTACCCGATCTGGCCCACCTAAGTCTCTTGGTTCAATGAGACAAAGTGTTGGAGTGTTTGCTATCACCTAGCAACACTACACCCTAAACACGGACACTATGAGAATAGAAGTGGTTGAGTTGTGATCTTCATGGTCTTTCGATGTCCAATGACTAAGTCCTTTGGCAGCCTTATCTGAGGTCACTTCTACAGTTGGCGTTTGATGGAAAACCAACATTTCAAAAAAATCTTTACCAAAAATTTGTTTTCCCTGGTTCTTCTTGGCTCTATCTTGATGTTGTGTTCTTAGATCACTTGGCAGCCAACATATCCAATCATATGATACGGAGTCATTTGACAACAAGTTTTGATGGTCGGTCATTTCCTTTCAACAATGACGACTCATCACATGTGGGAGTAGTGCAGCACGCTAGTGTGGCCAATGCAAATCTATGAAACCCTTCGACCTAGTTAGCAGGCATGCACCGTAATGGCTATACAGACACGATTGGGTTGATAAAATTCATTTAGTGCGTGGTGAGAGCTTTTGCCGCAAATTGAAGTTGACTACAAGTATGCTATGGTATGGTCTTTCATCTCAACATAGGTATACGATGGCATGGTCTTTTGCCTCAAAATAAGTATGCTATGGCATGGTATTTTGCCTCAAAAGAAGCACACTATGGCATGGTCTTTCGCCTCAACATAAGAATGCTATGGCATGGTCTTCCACCTCAACACGAGTATTACAGCATGGTCTTTTGCCTTAATACGAGTATACTATGGTAAGATGACCTATGGATATGACTGCTATTCGACTCTGCATGGTGGATGCTCTGACCGCTCCAGTAATTGGATGCTCCGATTGCAATTTCGACCACATCGTACTCAAACTTCGACCATGCAGTATTTGGAGCTATGGTATTCTTTGGTCGAATAGTTTTGGCCTTCGACCACTCTTTGACTCCGACATGTATTCGACATGTGTCAAGATTATTTCTAGCATTATCAACATTACAACCCAATCTATGGAAAGAATGTCTAAAGCTAGCACACCAGTTCAATCAATGAAGCATATTAGAGACTCAATAATGTTCCTATTTTATTTAGGCAAAATAAGTATATGCATATAAATTTTGGTCAACCATCTACGCAGCATTACTCTGGGAGCATTGAGGATGCCCCGACTCTATGATAAGACTATAAAAAGGACTCATTACATTCTATGGGCCAAAAAAAGCAGATCTGACCTTATTCAAGGAGGCAAGCAAAACAAGAGATGTTGGGAATCCTAAACTTGCTTAAAGTTTACTAAGAAGGTTTGGGAAGGCCAAAATATGGGTCACATATATAAGACATGATGGCTTCAATCTCCGGCGGCAGCTTACATGCAAGCTGCTCCTTTTGTTTGCTAACATGCTCTACGTATATCTTAACATCTTTACGATGTCATTCTAGTCTAGCAATGTGTTCAGATAGGCAGTTGATAGCGATGGGTGGAGCTATGATAGATAGGTAGTTGACGGTGATGGGGTGAGCTATGATCATGTCCTTGTTGTTATTTGTAAGGTGATGAAACTCTGCTTCACGCGTCCTAGCCTTTTGCGCCTCTCTCTCTCTAGTTTTTTAGCTTCCTCCCATCACTTTGTTAGCGAGGAGTTGAGTTGTTGGTTGCACCCCATCAGTTGTGCGCCCTCATCTTCAACGAGCTTGAAATCCTGTGATACACCTGTGCACGCTATCTCAAGTTGCTGCAATAAAGAATGCGCCTCCTGCTCAGTAGATATGATAGTTGTCCCTTCAAAAGCTTTTGAACTTGATCTTCCAGTTAAATTCTGCCTTAAATCTTCCAAGTTGGACATCAACCTTGTCAAATCTTCAAGACAGGGTTCTTCATAGTCCTTGAGCCATTCGTGCGTAGCCATCTCAATTAACTTGGTGATGCAAGCCTTATCAAGGGGTTTATGTTTCAAGTATTCTTGGATCTCATGCAAATCTCTATGTATGCTTGCCGCATGATGAGTGGAAAGGAAGTCATTGGTTGGGAGTGCAAGGTCATGCCACTCATGACATTTGTCATCAGGGCTGTGAACTGAATCGAGGGTGAACCTCAGTCCGTTGGATATGAGTGTCGTTATGTGTTCATCTAGGGTTCTTTTCAGCTTCTTGGCTCATTTAGATAGTGTGTTTGGATCAGAAGAAGCGGTAACTAAATTAATTGAACAAAGAAAAAATGAGATAAGGAAAGGTCAAGTTTATTTCTCTTCATGATTGGTAGCAAAGATTCAGGTACTTACAGGAGAGGTGAGCCTTTGGGTGGCCCTTGTTCTCCTCCACGAGACGGTACTCCACTGGGCGCTTCCCTTTCTTCTTACCCAGCAATGCTTCGGCAGAAGGAGGTCGATGGCTAACACTGTCAACTGGCGTCTCCGTGACACATAGAGGGAAAATTGTCCCATCAAGCAAAGAAGCATGGAGCACCTGAAATGTCCCCTCATCAGTAAGACCAAGCTCCTCCAACATGTCCATGCTAACATATGGCCACTTAAGCCCAAAATGTTTGCAATAAGCAATAGTGCAATGTGTAATATTACTATTGAAAAGAAGTAAGGGGTGAGCGGACCTCAAAAGTTCCCCATGGGTCCTTTCCATTGGGTGCAGTAGTAGTTGTTGCCAGCGCCTCCTCATGACCATAGCTATATTTCGAGTTTGACAGCGTCGCATCAGATGATATACCCAAGGAAGGTGAGCTGATCTGCAGAGGAGATGCAGTAATATGGGCTGTATTCTCTGAAGAACGGCATTTTCGGTCACTCCTTTGGCGGGTAGATAAAAACGATGGACTAATCGATGTAGATTTCTTGCCATGGTTAATAGAAGATGTAATTGTTTGCCTTTCTTTCCAACCAACAGGAAGACTACGGGCCAAGTTGGAAGTGCGATTTGGGTGTTGCACATCATGACCATTGGTTGATGAAGGAGGAGGACCCGGACACTGCGGCCACTTCTGTGTGGGTTGGCGCTAGAAAGGTCGCATGTTTTAACTACTCAGTAGGCCTGGTGCGACGTCCGCCTTGAGGTCTTACCATAGATCCTAACCCTCGTTTGCCAAAAGTTGGATGGTTATCATCACATGCCATGGTCGTAGAGAGTAGAGAGATGAGCTATGATGCTTGCTCAAAAAACTGGCAAGGTTGGCCCGAACTATAATGCTAGAAAAGAACCCAGGTCATATGCATATTTAAAGAGCTTCTCATGTACATAAGGATGGAAGGAGTCTGGTTTCCCTTACAAATATTACCGTTCATCAATATGGGTAAAGGAAACGGATTATGATGCATATAATACTTTCCTATTTAATCCAAGCAAAGTCTTTATTGCCAGTAGAAAACATATTGCCGAGAGGGAGTGTAAGCTAAGGCTACCATAAGTAGGGCACCTGATCGACTACCTAAAATAGTATAGCCATGTTAAGTTCACTTCACTTCGTGCATCAAACTTGTCGGACCTCGGGTTAGCAAACCCAGATCCTCTGTGATTCCACCGCACTATTCCCTAGATCAGTAGATAGTGCTCACAGATACATTACTGTATATCAAAAACACATCATGCGGAAGTGTAAATAATACAGTAATACTTACTCATGGGCCAATTGGGCCGAAAACAATAAAATGCAGCAACGGAAACTTCACACAGGTGGGACCCGCAGGACTTGTCCATAGGCAGCCAACTGGGGTTCGCGACCTAGTCCATGGCCTCATCGCCTTCCAGCTCTGTCGACCCTTTTTAGGCATCGTAGGGCTTGACTTTATTTCCTTTCTGACTGAATGATGGCAGTTAAGCCAGAATGAGTACGATGATACTCAGCAAGCCACCACACAGGATGCAATAATAATAGATGCAAGGCTGTTAAAGGAGGCTTGAGTTTCTTTTATTTGCTAAAAGCATGGTTTTGGAATTACAATAAGTAAGAAAAATCTCCTGAGACGTAGCAATTTTAACTGAAACATGTTTTATGAAATTGATAGTGAGAATGCGATTATAATAGGAGTGTAGGTTACATCCACCTTTTAAAGTGCATGGCTACCTCCACCAATGCTAGTTTTCACCGCTGGAGTACATCTCTCCAGGAAAAGTTCAAAGTCAGAGTACATCTCTCTGATAGGTTTTATCCCACCCACAAATATTTTTGGAAATAGAACTATCTCGAGTAAGTTCCCATGTCC
This sequence comes from Dendrocalamus latiflorus, assembly GCA_017311315.1. NCBI lineage: Eukaryota > Viridiplantae > Streptophyta > Magnoliopsida > Poales > Poaceae > Dendrocalamus > Dendrocalamus latiflorus. The sequence goes on from CM029647.1 coordinate 40,848,659, forward strand.
ACCCTTAACCGTGGGCACGGCTATTCGAATAGTTTACACTCTGCAGAGGTTGTACACTTTCACCACAAGAGATAAGTCATCTTAATAGTCAACATGCTTCCTTAGGCATGAGACCCAGATGGTTTATCACAAAGCCTTTACCTTACTCCGATTTAGCTAGATACCACCCCGCTGAGGTTTCACCGCTGAAGGGCTACATCCACCACAGTCAGAAGCCCCCTCTTGCGCCGTATGAGTAAACCAGTGCTCTGGCACCCATCTTCCGTGATGATATCTAAACTAAACCTTTGCAAGTTAATCAGCTAGGTCGTACCCATATAGACTTGTGGTTGTACTGTTTTACACCAGGAGGTCATCACAAGATTCAGTCCTTAATTTGTCCAAGCGGTTCTTACCACAAACCACAGATTCTCGTGCAAGATCAGCACCATCCGCTCCCACCAACCGCCCAGACAGGTACAGCAGGTTTTGAGAGTTTTGAGAAGCTTAAAACAGTTGTATCAACATATTCAGCCACGTACATCCCATGACTATCCCAAATCAAGTCTTTATGTTTTCGTAGATTGATGATCAGGGCAACTAGCGCCCTGGACTTTGACAAAACTAGCATGGCATTTAATAAGACGTATAGCTAGTAAAGTTATCATTATCATCTATGGTGACAAGGATCAAGTGATTCAAGTATCAAAGGATGGCATAATAAATTTAATACAACATCAAGTGGGCATGTAGCTACCTTAAGCTTTGACATATATTTGCATAACAAATTAGGCATGCAAGTTGATAGTTTAAAAGAACATAGTTTTGCATAAAATGTAGGATCAATATGATCAAAGTGATGACTTGCCTTGCTTATTTTACTAAGGCCTTGATGGATCTAATTCGAAGCCTTCTCAGTCATTGATCTTAATTCACTAGTCCTCGCTTTTATCCAAGTCTTGATCTTGTTCGAATCCGTCGCTTTGTCGAGTCTTCAGATTCTAATACGCGGCACAGAAAAAAAGACCGAATAAATCCAAACACTTTAAATGCCCAAGTTAATTTAAATTATACATTTATTATGATTTGAGAATAGAAGGATGATTTGGGTTAGTGTGCCGTAAGCACAGCGGTAGATGAATTGGGCGAAGGAATGAGGTGGCAGAATAGCTGTACCGTGAGGGAAAATTTTAGGATAACGCGGATCAAAAATGAAAAAGAAGTAATTACAGGAATTATCCACTTTGGAAAAGGATGTGGCCAGACTTAGCCGATTTGGGAAAGGCAAGGCTCGATCTTTTATTTGATGACTTTCTCATTATTAATTTTATATTTATCAAGGAAGTCCCGTGAGTCAGGCAGGACTTAAGGACAGATAAAAGGGGTTAGCGGAGACGGTAAAGAGGAATAGAACTTCGTAATTTTAGGATGCGGGAGTTTTATAGGAGATGAGTATAATTTTAATTACTCGGTGTAACTTTGATATTTCATGTGGCAATACTGATCTGAGATTGCAATAGCCATTATTTTAACTTCTTAATTAAAGGATGGGGTTGGCCATTTTAGTCGGCTTGATTAACAATCATTATTAGAGATGGCCAACGATTATGTTTTACTAAAAAGAGATGCTATGACATTTTAGGGATATTCTTCATAAAGCTATTTCTTTTATTATCAATTATTCTTGATCATTAAATTTAAATCCCGCGATAATGATGGGGAATTTGGATGCGAGGCAAAGATTAAGGATTGCTCTTTCTTATTCAAGACTTTCTTAATCATATTTTATTTGTCATCTTAAATTTTAGTATTTAAGATAATGTTAAAGCCTTTATTACAAATATTTTTAAGCTCGAGAGGATAGCTTCAATGATTTTAGAGATGAGTAAACCACACTTGATATTTTATGTGGCTTGCCAATGATTATTTTAAGCACTACTAAGAGAGAGGAGCAATTCATGGTTAATATTTCACGCGACACAATCTTGCTGAATTTATTAACTTAGTTTGCATAAGTAGATTTAGATCGAGAGGTGGAAGCTATCATTTAGACCTCTTGAGCTTTCGATAGAATGTGATATTAATGTTTGATTTGTTTGAATGACAAATTTGATATTATTGTAATTATCTATATAAAGCTCCAAACATGCAACTTTAATTATTTAGGATCACTTCTATTATATTCGATTTGTAAAAGAGAATCTTCTAATTAGTTTCACAAATTAGGGTTTGACAGAAACATACATGTAATCCATGTAAATTTCCTTATCATTTGAACATAGATCAGGCATACTTTTGTATGAGAATTTATAAGTTAATTGGAATGTAGTTAACTCATGTTAGTTTTCTAATTTGATTGCATCAATATTTTCATTATGAATTCATTAGTAAGTTTCTCCTTATTGTTGCTCACAAATTATTTTGTTACATGCCTGAACACTCCTTACACATAGACTGATCATGAAGCCAAAAGGGTGAAAAGGAGCTGCACTTTCTTTTGGAGTTAGGCCCACCTGACAGACACAGAGAAATGTGGGTGTCTTTGGCTGGCTGAGAGTAGAGCAGAAAAGGGGAAGCACAGCGAAACAGGGGAGGGGGAGTGGCGGCGGAGCCGTGCGGCGTCGCCGGTGAGGAGGGGTCGGAGTGGCGACGGCGATCGGTGAAATGAGGCGCCCAGGTGACGAGGAAGCTCGGGGAGGCGGCAGCTTCGACCGGGGTGGCGCCAAGGCGGCGGGCGGCGGCTCTAGGCGGCCGGCGGGGAGGAGGAAATGGGGCGCCGGCGGTCGGAGGAGAGAGGGAAAGAGGTGAGGTGCGCGTAGGCACGAGCAAGGCGTCGGGAGCTCACCTGAGCGGCTGAGTTGGCCGGAGGGCGGCGGAGGCGAGCCTGCGACGGAGACTAGGGGCGGCGGCGGGTGGCTCGCGCGGAGAGGTCACACCGCCGGGGAAGAGCACCGGCCGACCATGGGGGAAGCTCCGAGGCACCGAGTGGAAGCTCTCCCCGCGAGGAATCGACTCGGGGTTGACGGAGGAGGAGGCGGCGGCGGAAATAGCGACGGCCGGCACAAGCTCGGATAAAGGTGGAAGAAAGGGGAGCAGGGAATGGGGGAGGAGGCGGACTCAAGCTACTTATAGGCAGGGGAGGGGAGCAGTGCCGGCATGGGCGACGGCGTGGGCAGGGCGTATGTCGGCATGGGCGGCTCGTCCGGCGGCCTGGGTAGCGGCATGGCGTAGGGGAGTGGCGCGGGGCTAGGCCGGTGGTTGGCTTCTGGCGCAGAGGTGACGGAGGGAACCGGGGGCGACGCGAGCTGGGCCGGCCAGCATGAGGATGGCGCGCGGAGGCGCGGGCCGGGCCGTCGGCCTGGGGGGGCGACGCCATTAACAGGGGAAGGAGGCGGGCGAAGACAGGGTAGGAAGAAGAAGCCACGACACCGGGTGGGCCAACGGCCAGGAGAAAAGAAAGGAACGGGCCGGGAGGAAGAAAAAGGAATGGGCCGGGGAAAGGAGAGAAAATGGCCTGGGCCCAAGAAAGATTTTGGGGATTAAAATATTTTCTGAATTTTTAATTTTTCAAATTTAGATTTGTAATTAGGTTTTGAATTTGAAATCTTGGTTCAAATTCTAGTGTTTACAATTTAACTTTAAACGTTATCAGGTTTCGGAGAAATAAATCTTTTAAATTCTTAGAATTTGAATTTTCCGGATATGTAAGTTGGAGGGAAGGATTTTATATTGGTTTTAAATTTTTATCCTTGGTTTTAGATCTCCAGATTTTGATTCAAACTTGAAATTAAGTCTTCCAAGAAGATTTGGTTTTTCTCTGTTAGATTTTCAAACTTGGTTCTTGATCCCCAGATTTTGAATTTTATCAATCGGGCTCTTGGCAAAAAATCCAACTCGAGAAATTTGAACTTCGCCAAAAACTTTTGAGAAACACGGGATAAACCATTAAAAGATTTTCATCATTTCCATAATTACACTAGCTCCCTATTTGGGATGTTACAAAACTTAACTCGGCGAGGGCATTAGTTTGATGAGTTTTTGTGCAAATATGCCAAGTTAAAGAAAATGAGGAGATGTATGTTTGGAAAGAGAACTTTGGTATATGTAAGATTTAATTTCTTGAAAATCAGGTCATGAGATAGCACGTGAAACAATCCATAGAGTGGTTAACACGTCGCACCTTGTACGGCTGTAAACCACTAGCCAACCGCTAGGCGTACACATCAAGATCGCGCCCGAGTTTGTGGGTCCTCAACAACGTTATGTCGACCACTTTGTTCTGATCATGTTTTGTCGATCACATCGCAATGACCACGGCTTGCTGACCACAGTGTCATAGCTTATGAGTACTAAAGGTGTATTGTGGGCCCGAAGATTGCTACGACCAGTTCATTGTAGCTACGACTAGTTTGCTACATAGTTTGACTCATGATTGTGATCGAGCCTCCAGAGTCTCCGACTATTCGCTGACTCGGAGGCCTTCGACTCCTATATAGCACTCGAACACACTGAGTACTTGACGCACGACTATACACCTAAGAACTATCAACAACCAAAATTAATTCCAACAATCGTTGCATACGTGGTGTTGCGCACGGCCAACTAATGGTAGCTTACGCACCAAGATGGAAGGAAGAGATTTGTTCTAGGTGAATCATATTTACAACAGGAAGATAATTACACTGTATCTCCATTTTGTGGAAGTACTTCTTGACAAATCTTTTTTACAGGGAAAGCAGAGGTTTGGAAGGAAAAATTTAAGCGATCAGATAAGGAATTCAATCCTAAAAATCTGGGAATGATTGGTACCATGTGGGAGCCGCGTACATTGCTGGTGGCCCTTGCTCGGGCTTATAAAAGAAGACCTAGCAGGGGAGAAGGGAGGAATGCACTGACACACATAGATGGTCAGGACTCCAACGGACTCAGGAAGAAGGAGGCCGGGTGGAGACGAAGAAGGAGACACCCCATCAGCATACATACACATAGAAGGCCTACAAGGAAAGGATTCACAGCCAGAAGGAGGCGAAGGCGGAGGAACCCAAGGAAGCAATCCGTACAAGCCCAAGTCATGTTGTACCATGCTCAGGATGGTAAATAACCTCCCCTTTTTCTCTTTCTTTGCTATTTAGCCATCTTGCATGTCAATGGATGGTGGCATGTCGGGAAGATTGCCAAACGCCACTGTCACAGCCGGTAATACCGTCATTTAAATAACTTGGAGCTCACCATTGAGTCGCCTGTGTCTACAATGAAGGGACTGTCAAGATTGCTGATCCCATGGGCTTAGAGTATGAAGTCCCCTCCACTCTTATATGTGGTGCGCACCCAAGGCAAGCTGCAGCTACGATGATCCATCATGTACCAAGTTTGTCCCGCATGTAATTCTGATCTAATGATAGCTCCACAAGGCAAGGTTGATGGTGCTACTCACATGGACCCTCTCGATGCCTAAGACATGCGACGTCGTCATCCACCACTCCAATCTAGCAAGGATGCCTTGCCCTTGTGATCTTCATGTGTCCCTTGTAGTGCTCAGGCTGTGCCAAGCACCTTTGGTACCTAGTCACTTATGATCACTGGCTATGCTTAGACATCACCGGTTGTTCATCATACTCAAACATCACTGACTGTCCTCAATACCTAGCCATTCATGACCGCTCGCCGTACACGAGCGTTGTTGACCTCTTGTCAAAGTTGGACGCCTTTGACCATTGCTCAAACTCAAATGCCTCTGACTACTTGTCGAACTCAGATGCCTTCGACCACTTATCAAACTCAGACACCTCCAACAGCTTGTCATACTTGGATGTCCCTGACCGATGTTGATACTCGGTCATTTATGACCACTCGCTGTACTCGAGTGTTGTCAACCATCCTCAATAGTCAGTCACTTACGATCGCTCACCGTACTCGAGCGTCGTCAACTGATTTTGATACACAATTGACTTCAAGCGCTCATTGTACTCTTACGCTTTCGACCCCCTCAAAGTACTCGTATGCATGCCGACTACTTGTGGTACTTGGACGAGGCGTGCTATCGTAAACAATCTTGATAGAGTGATCTGTCAATTGGTCGATGGATTTCGACTACCGGGTACAACCGATGGTCAATGGCTTCCGACTACTGGTTACAGCTAATGATTGATGGATTCCGACTACCGGTTACGACCGATAGTCGATAGCTTTCAGCTTTTGACTAGCGACCATGAGAGATGGTCAATGGCTTTTGACTATAGATGACTTCCGATGGATCTCGACTACGATGAATTTCAACCATGGACGATGTCCAATGGCTTTTGACCACAATGGCTTTCGACTACGGATGACTTTCGATGGATTCGACCACTGATGGCTTCCGATGGATTTCGACCACGATGGACTTCGACCACAAACGACTTCTGATGGATCTCAACCATGATGGATTTCGACCACGGATGATGTCTGATGGGTTTTGACCATAGTTGACTTCCAATGGATTTCAACCACGATGGCTTTTGACCATGGACGGCTTTCAATGGATTTCGATCACAACCGACATCTGATAGCCTTCGACCATGATGGACTTTGACCATGAACGACTTCTGATGGCTCCTGACTACGATGGATTTTGACCACGAACGACTTCCAATGGCTCTCAACAACAATGGATTTTGACCATGGATGACGTCCGATGGCTTTTAACCACAGACGACTTACGATGGCTTTCAACCATGATGGATTTCGACCATGGACAACTTCTAATGGATTTTGACCACAAAGGCTTTCAACCATGGAAGACATCCAATGGACTTCGACCATGATGGCTTTCGACCACGGACAATGTTCGATAGACTTTGACCATGATGGTTATCGACCACAGATGACTTCCGATGGCTTTTGACCACGGATGACTTCCGCTGGTTTTCGACCACGATGGCTTTTGACCATAGATAACTTTTGATGGCTTTCGACCACGATGGCTTTTGACCACGGACGGCTTCTGATGCCTTGCAACCACGATGGCTTTTGACCACAGACAACTTCCGCTGGCTTTCAACCATGATGGTTTTTGACCACGGATGACTCTAATAGATTTTGACCACAATGGCTTTTGACCATGGATGACTTCTGATGGATTTCAACCACTATGGATTTCTCCACAGACGACTTTCGATGGCTTTCGACTACGATTGCTTTCAACCATGGACAACTTCCGATGGCTTTCAACCACGGATAACTTCCGATGGTTTTTAACCATGAATGACTTATGATGGTTCTCGGCCACTGACTACATTCGATTGCTGATAGGTTCCGGCTTTCTACCATCGACCACTCCTGAAGGCTGATGGTTTCCAACTTTCAACTACCGACTACTACCGATGGCTTCTGGCTTCCTAGGTGTCATTCCCAGAGGTCACTTTCAACCACATCGATACTCGGCCCTGCTGTCTTGCTCCGCTAACCCCACTACTTGGATTATGTCTACAGCCCTGATTCTGCCATTGTGTCATCAGATCAGTCATGCTAAATGTGGATCATGCACACCATTAACCACCTTAATTTTATGTGTCGTTTGATACAAATGAGGTTGAATGGCAGAGGAGGGTGTGGCCAACGCAAGGCTATGCTGTCAATGGCCCCATAGACCGATGAGGCTATGGATCATGCCAACGCCCACATCTACATCAAGCATTCATCACATGCATGGAGAACGTGAAGCGAAGACTGAAGTCGAAGACAAATGTGCAGCTTAATCGGAGGTATTCCGTGGGTGCACCCCGCGGATGTAATTAACCGGGAGCTTTCCGAGGACCCAGGAAGCAGGAGATCATAATGCCTATGTCAGATCTGCTATGTAAAGCAAGCTATGGAGCGCATATACATAAATGAAACTTGTAATTTTGTTATTCTCCAATGAATGAATAAAATACATGTTTTTCCTACTTTTCTTGTGTTTATATATTTTGTATGTTTTAGTACACTGGCACATCCGCACCTTATACACTAGAGGCAAGAAATCCGATAGCGACTCGTGTTAAACAGGAATATTGTAGTAAAAACTGTACTGAGTTCAACTATACCAGCCAAAATCGCATGCGACTATTTTCCTCTACATACTGTCTCTCGCGAACATCTAAAATTCAAAATTTTAAACCGTAATCCATACATTTCAGAATACAAGGCATATAATTTTAAAATCTTGTATCAAAATATAAGGCGCACATGTTTAATAGCGCTTTCTCTCTTTTGCCTTTATTTATCTTCCCTCTCTCTTCAATATTTTATGAGTAAACACCCATACTAACTATTCTCTCTTATTACAAGGCATTAATACTATGGATACAAAGGTCATTTTCCTTCACGGTTCTCTTGGTTTCATGACCACCTTAATTCTCCTGCTGGACCAAAATATGTACTTATAAAAAGAAATGGAGTAGGTACATTGGAATACAATTATAATGGTACCAAAGAGAAATGAATCAAGGGCACACAAACTAAACTGACATAAATCAAATCAATCACGTTTGATATCCCGTTTACAAAAAAACAAAAAGCAGCCTTTGTTAGAAATAATCCCACATGGATTGTTTGAAAGAAGAAAGCACAATTTATAAGTGCGAGGGAATCTTCACCAATTGGACTAGTCTTTTGAGGGGAGAAAGCCCAATACCACTTGTAAGGTTGTTACTCCGTGGGCTTAGTTGTGTTCAGCCCATTTAGATCTGTGGCCCAGGAGGTAAACCCGGTTGGACCTAGGCATGCGGCTAGGGTCGAGAATCTAACAAGTGGTATCAGAGATCAGGCACCTAACATCTCCTTGGAGTGCAGTGTGTCCCAGGAGTGCGGTGTGCACATTTCCCAGGAGTGCGGTGTGCACAATCCATGTGTGAGGGGGAGATTGTTAGGAATAGTCCCACATGGATTGTGGGAAAGGAGAAATCACAACTTATAAGTGTGAGGGAGCCTAGCACAACTTATAAATGTGAGGGAGTCTCCACCCATTGGACTAGTCTTTTGGGGGGAGAAGGCCCAATACCATTTATAAGTATGTTGCTCCATTGCTCCGTGGGCTAAGTTGTATTCAGCCCATTTAGACCTATGGCCCAGGAGGTAAACCCGGTTAGACCTAGGCATGCAGCTAGGGTCAAAAATCTAACAGAGCAATAACCTTATAAGTGGTATTGGACCTTCTCCCCTAAAAGACTAGTCCCATGGGTGAAGGCTCCTTCACACTTATAAGTTATACTTTCTCCTTTTCCACAATCCATGTAGGACTATTCCTAACAACCCCCCCTCACACATGAATTGTGCACACCACACTCCTGGGAGATGTTAGACGCCTGGGCTCTGATACCACCTGATGTATCTGGACCCTGGCACCCCGTCAGGTCCAACCAGGTTCACTCTCTAGTCCCCAGGTCTTAAATGGGTTGTGCACCCCACGCACCTGAGCGCACGAGCTACCCACAAGCAAGCCCTTCAAGCAACAATCTTATAAGTGGTATTGAGTCTTCTCCCCAAAAGACTAGTCCCATAGGTGGAGGCTCTCTCACACTTATAAGTTGTGCTTTCCCCTTTCCCACAATCAATATAGGACTATTCCTATCAGCCTTCAAACTGGAAACTAGACAAAGTATGATATAACCAAGACATTCTGCAAAATTTCAACTGGAAACACGATGTATATCAGAAGAAACAAAAAGGATAAATTTGAGTGAGTAGTAGCTTCATCTTTTTCCTTTTTGTTTCGGATTTTCATTTCAGCAGAATTTGTCTTTTTTTTGCTTATCAATGTGTACATCGAATTTAGATTGGTACGTAGATTGGTTTTGCGTCAGTATTGATAATTTTTTTGAAATTTTCTATGAGCGAGAGCATGTAGCACAAAATATGCTTAGAGCACAAAATATGTTCTCATTTATGTCACTCTTTTGTTAATATTTAACTAGCGGAATTACTTGAGCAATTACACGGCTACATATTACAATCATGGTTTTGGCATTCATTTTTTTTAAAAAAAATTGAGTGGAATTTTTGTTCAAACGATTGAAACACAACTTTGAATTTTTGGACGAATTTCAACCAAAATTTGAAGGAAAGCACCGAGGGGCAGCGGCGACATGCAAAATGGAATCCTGAGATCATGTGGAGGCTAGTGGTGGTGGTTTTGTGTTACGATACGCCTAATGTGGACTGGAAATAGCAAGCGGCGGTGGCCATGGGAGGCTGTGTCGGCGGCCAATCGGGCGATGCTCCAAAGCAATTGAGTGAGGGTGGTGGAGATGGTGTAGATGCAAGGAATTGGCCTAGGACCTCATCGTTATGATGGTTGTGTGGTAGCGTGGCGGTCAGACCCGAGGAAGCAGGTGATGGCGGCGGCGTTTCAACTGACCATTCCTGAAATCGATAGACGGCAAATAGTAAGACAGTGATAGAAAGCTATCCTCGATGGAATTTTGGTTTGGTTTACTCTAGGCGACGATTGATACGATGAGCTTGGGAGGTGTTCAAACGAGATCGAAAATTTTGAACACGATGGAAATCTTTCGGGGGGGGGGGGGACCGAAATTTTGGTGAAATTCAACAAAATTGTTAAGCCTGATTACAATATAGTTGTATTTGTTATACAATTCACTATGATTGAAAATACAATTATATTTATTATTCAACTTTAATATCTATATATTAATAATATGCACAGCAGTAATAAGCCCCACCAAAATAAGATGTGTATATTATTGTCTTTTTCTCTCGGCTAATGGTATAATTTTTATGATTTTTTTGTCTTTTGTAGAACTATTGTGGGATTTTCTTACTCTTAAAATAAAGACAGTGCCTTAAATCTTGCTAATTATTTGTATTTATATAGATATCCAGTCAGACCAGCTTGGTCCTACTGTTCTATTAAAAAACAGTAGATCCTGCAGGCAGCGCAAGCAATGACGATAGGCAGGGAAGCCTGCAGTTGGCTTCCTACCTCCTCCAACAACTCACGGGCCGGAAGAGCCTTCCTTTCTCTCCTAGTCCACCACGACCATGCGAGCACTAAACAATAATATGTGAGCACACACAGGCCAACCACAATATCGAGCGAACCGATGGCGCCGATGAAGGTGTACGGGTGGGCGGTGTCGCCGTGGATGGCAAGGGTGCTGGTGTGCCTAGAGGAGGCCGGCGCGGAGTACGAGCTCGTGCCGATGAGCAGGTCCGGCGGCGACCACCGCCGCCCGGAGCACCTCGCCAGAAACGTACGTATATTTGCCTCGTCATAATTTTGCATACTGTTCTCTCACCTCGATTGTTTTGTTTTGCGCCACTCCTGTCCTGTCCTGTTAAACTGGTAGTGTTCTCAGCAAGCTAATTACTAGCTTAAAACAAGAATCAGAGACAGCTGAGTGCATGCTCAACTAACAATTATTCTCCGCATAATCATTTTTGCAGCCGTTCGGTGAGATCCCAGTATTGGAGGATGGTGATCTGACGCTCTATCGTAAGAAAGCTTGCCTTCTGTTTTTTTTGGTTAGATTGTAGCGATTTTTGTTTCATAGTAATTGTTTTGTGGTGATTGTTGCAATCTTTACGGCTGCTCCCAGGATATTCCGACCGCTTACGAGAGCTTCCGATCGCCTCCCGCTGCTGTTCGACCACTGAGACAGTCGTTCGACCGGTTGTAGCTCCTCCGATCGCTTCACCTTTGTGGTCGGAAACCTTCTTTCGAAGTTTCGACCGCACTTCTTTGCCACTGCGCTGCTCTTCCTTCGACCACGCTTGAATTACCGTGATCGCAGCTCCCTACAATCACGCAGTGATTCTACTGATCACTGTTCACCGTGGTCGAAACACCCTTTCGACCACGTTCACTTCCTTACAACATGGTCAGAGTCCCTTCCGACCACATTCAAACCTTCACAGCGCGGTTGAAGCCCCTTCCGACCACTCACAACATGGTCGAAGGCACTTCCAAGTTCTTACAACGTGGTCGAAGCCTCTTCCGACCACGTTCAGTGTCTTCACAACGTGGTCGAAGCCTCTTCTGACCATGTTCAGCGCTTCTTCAACATGGTCGAAGCCCCTTCTGATCACGTTCAACTTCACAACGTGGTTGTAATGCCTTCCGACCACGTCTGCGAGATCACTCAATGAAGTCGATACTCAGGGCTTTTCTTTTTCTCTTCTTTACTTCTCGCAGCAAACAGATTACATGACTCCTCCCCTTTTATACCCGGCTCTACGACTTGTGCTCGGGTTTCGACTATGAATACATCTCGACTCCGACTCCAGTTCGACCTCGACTTTTGACCACGATTATAAATCGACTTCGATCACTACCAAAACTTGCACACGTCTTCTAAACAAGATTATTTACAACATTCTCTCCCTAATCTTGTTTAGGGACTTCAATCATGCCGATTTTCCTCCTCATCTCCATGAACTTTATCCGCCTGAGTGGCTTCGTCAGTATGTCGGCCTTTTGTTCATTTGTGATGGTGTACTCAATCGCGATTCTCCCTTCTTCGACACAGTCTTTGATAAAATGATATCTGGTGTCTATATGTTTACTTCTATCATGAAGAACAGGATTTTTGCTCAACGAAATAGCAAATTTGTTGTCCACCTTGAGTATGACCTTCATAGCTTCTTCGTCCGACAATTCGCTTAACAGATAAGCAAGCTAGACTCCCTAGCAAGATGCAACGCTTGCTGCTATATACTCTGCTTCGCAGGATGACAATGCCACCACTCTTTGCTTCTAAGATTGCCAACTAATCGGACTTCCTCCCAGCACAAACATCACCCCTGTTGTGCTCTTCCGATCCTCAACGTCTCCTGCCATGTCGCTGTCACTGTAGCCGATCAACTGCAATTTCTCTTTGCCTCCTGTCCTGTACTCGATGCCATAACACAAAGTACCTTTCACATATCTCAGAATGTGTTTAACAGCAGTCATATGCTCCTGAGTCGGCTTCTCCATGAATCGACTCACATACCTGACTGCAAAAGCAATGTCTGGACGGGTGTGTACTAGATACTGTAGGCTTCCGACAATACTCCTGTACTGGATGGCATCAACCGGAGATCCTGGGCCTATCTTACTTAGCTTCAAATGATTTTCCATTGGAACCTGACACGAGTTGCAGGTTTCCATACCACACTTCTCCAGTATCTTTTGAGCATAGGCAGTCTAACACGGAGTGATGCCGTTTTCAGTCTGTTTCACCTCAATACCGAGATAGTAACTTAGTAGCCCTAAGTCTGTCATTTTGAATAGCTTCATCATCTCTTCTTTAAACTTCATAATCTCCCTTGGATTTGAGCCAGTGATTATTAAGTCATCCATGTAGACACCTCCTGAAGCCGAGTGATGTTAGACTTTTGTCAAGCTTCATATTCCAAGCTCGTGGAGCTTTTTTGAGCCCGTACAAGGCCTTGTTTAGCTTCAACACCTTTTCAGTTTGTGTTTTGATCTGAAAGCCTGGTGGTTGAGCTACATATACTTCCTCCTCGATGTCTCCATTCAAGAAAGATGTTTTCACATCTATGTGGTGAATCTCTCATCCACCATGAGCTACCAAAGCAATGTGAACACGAATTATTTCCATGCGAGCCACCAGCGCAAAAACTTCTTCATAGTCCACACCATGTTTCTGGACATAGCCTTTAGCCACAAGTCGTGCTTTGTGCTTTACGACCTCTCCCTGGGAATTTTTCTTTACTTTGTAAACCCACTTTAGACCAATGGCTCGATGACCTTTTGGTAAGTTAGTGAGTTTCCATGTGTCATTGTCTTCAATTGACTTCAATTCTTCTTTCATAGCAGCCCTCCAATGTTCATCTTCCTTTGCTTCTTCATAGCTCTCAGGCTCTTCGGCTGTGGTGTACAGCAACAACTCCTCTGTCTGCACCGGCTCAGTGAGTGCATAGATCTCGCTGATACTCCTCATCTTCGGTATTCTACCATTTGTGTCTTCCTCATCAGAAGTTTCTATTTCAAGTGAAGTCTCATCATTCTCGGCACCTGATGGATTTGTGCTCTGGGGTGTAGTTGGAACTCCACCTTCCCAGCCTGTGTTGTCGGCACCGGCTGTTTCCACATCAAAAGTCAGCCACTTCTTCATATCCTTTTCGATGTCCTGATGTTCTTCCCACTCCCAGTACTTGTCTTCCTGAAAAACAATGTCTCTACTCACATGAAGCTTCTTTTCGACTGGATAATAGCACCTGTACTCCTTGCTGCCTGGCTTAGACCCAAGATAAATCATCCTCTTTCTTCGGTCATCCAACTTCTTCAGATAATTGGTTGGCTTCACATGTGCTAATCAGCTGAACACTCTTAGATGCGTGACATTTGGCTTTCTTCCTGACCACAGCTCATATGGAGTAACTCCATCGAGTGATCTTGTGGTGGTGCGGTTGAGAAGATAGACCGCGTGCCTCATTGCTTCTGCCCCAAAACCTCCCAGGCAGGAATCTACTCTTCAGTAGACTTCGTGCTATGGCCATCATGGCTCTATTCCTTCTTTCTACGACTCCGTTTTGTTGAGGTGAGTACGGAGCTGTGAAGTATCTTGCAATACCTATCTTCTCACAAACCGTGTCAAATTCTTTTGAGAGGAATTCTCCCCACGATCTGATCTGACTGCTTTCACCCTGTGATCGACTTCATTTTCGGTGAGTGCAATGAACTTCTGAAATCTGAATTTTGCCTCATCCTTGCTTTTTAGCATCTACACAATATAGCTCTGGAGTAGTCATCAACGATCATCATGAAGTACTGATTTCCGGCATCCGTTTGTGGTGTGATCGGTCCACACAGATCAACATACACTAGCTCCAATGGGTGAGATGCTCTGAACTGTGTGCCTGGGATGGAAAAGAGCTACAAGCTTCTTTTGCCACCAGACAACCTTCACAGATTTGCTCTGGGTGATCGATCTTCGGTAGGCCGACCACCACCTCCTTCTCTTCCATGGCTTTGAGGCTTTGGAAGTTCATGTGACCGAATCTTGCATGCCACAACCATGCTGTGTCATCTTCCGAGATCTTCAGGCACTTCGGTTGAGTGACTTCAATCGAGATCTTGTACAGTCGGTTCGGTCTCCTTTGCACCCTCATTAACAATAATTTACAATTGTCAAATACTCTCAGATAGTTGTTTTTCAGCTCAATTTGACAACCTTCTTTGGTTAGCTGTCCCAGGCTTATAATGTTGCTGCGTAGGCTCGGTATGTAGTATACATCTAACAACCGTCTTTGGCTTCCATCCTTGCACTTCATGAGAATTGAGCCTTTTCCTTTAATCTCTCCGAATTGCACCTTACCGAGTACTTTCTCATCTAATTCATGAAACATCGAGTATGTGTCTGTCATATGGTTGCTAGCTCTATTGTCGAGAAACCAATCTGCTGACTGTTTCTTTGTCTCCTCTCCCTTCTTCATCAGGTTTGGAAATACCTTCCCTTCATTCAGCATCACAATTGTTGGCATAGCTTCGGTACAGTGGGATAGTAGCAAAGTCGTCCCTTCTCCTTCATGGGTGCGAGTGAGATTTGCCTCCTCGACCTTCTTCTTGCTCCTATAGTTTGCTGCATAGTGTCCAAACTTCTTGCAGTTATGGCACTGGATATGGCTTCAACATTCGGCGGCGTAATGCCCAAATTTTTCACACTTGAAGCATTGGATGTGTGACTTGTCTGGCTGGTAGTCACCACCTCCTCGACCAGCTCTCTCTCCATGTCCTCCTCTTCCAGACTGGAATCCACAGCCTCTCTGGCCATATCCACGCCCTTGTCTGTGACCATGGGACGCACCGCAGCCAAATGATGAGCCACGACCATGTCTGCCACTAGATGATGAGTCTGCATGGTTTTGCTTGCCTCAGTTTCGGGAGTCTTCCTTTACAAGCAGTGCTTGTTCTCTGTTGTGAGTGTGATAACCCTTCAGGAGCTACTCATGTGCTTTGAGTGCCCCTGTTACTTCCTCTATCTTCATCTTCGAGAGATCTTGGGAGTACATGAGCGTAGTCACCACTGGAAGGAACCTTTCTGCCAGAATTCTCAGGTATTTCTTCACAGCCACCTCGTCCTCCAGATTGTCGCCGAGAGATTTGATCTCATTTATGACTTCATTGAACTTCCAGAGAATTCTTCCACCGACTAGTTCTGTCCCATCTTCATTGCTTCAAATTCGCTCCGTAGAGTTTGGAGTCTAACTTCCTTCATCTGTCAACGCCATCATGCATTATCGGCAGTGCAGCCCAAGCATCCCGCGCCGTCTCCTTGCCGATCAACTGTCGCATCATTGAATCGGGCACAGCTTGATAGATCACTGCCAACGCCATCTGATCTAGTCGATCATCAATTACTTTGTCCTTCCCCTTTGGATCAACAGCGCCCCAGACACCCTGAGCACGCATGTTGGCCTTCATCTTCATGGCCCAGACCGGATAATTATCCGAGTTGAGGAGTGGATACTGCAGCGACACACTCTCTTTTGCCTTTGAAGTCTCTCCCATAGCTTTGATACCACTTGTTGCAATCTTTACGACTGCTCCCAGGACTTTTCGACCACTTACGAGAGCTTCCGATCGCCTCCCGCTGCCGTTCAACCACTCAGACAGTTTTTCAATCGGTTGTAGCTCCTCCGATCGCTTTGCCTTTGTGGTCGGAAACCTTCCGCTGAATTTCGACCGCACTTCTCTGCCGCTGCGCTGCTCTTCCTTCGACCTTGCTCAAATTACCGTGATCACAGCTCCCTACGACCACACAGTGATTCTACCGATCACTGTTCGCCGTGGTCAAAACACCCTTTCGACCACGTTCACTTCCTTACATTGTGGTCGAAGTCTCTTCCGACCACGTTCAAACCTTCACGATGCGGTCGAAGCCCCTACTGACCACTCACAACGTGGTCGAAGGCACTTCTGAGTTTTCACAACGTGGTCGAAGCCTCTTCCGACCACATTCAGTGTCTTCACAACATGGTCGAAGGCTCTTCCGACCACGTTCAATTCTTCAACGTGGTCGAAGCCTCTTTTGACCACGTTCAGCGCTTCTTCAACGTGGTCGAAGCCCTTTCCGACCATGTTCAACTTCATAACGTGGTTGTAACGTCTTCCGACCACGTTCAATCTTGCTTTGCCATGGTCGAACGTCTTCCGACCACGTTCAAATTCTCTTTGCTGTGGTCGAACGTCTTCTTCGACCACGTCCACTCTTCCTTTGCCATGAGCGAACACCTTCCAACAACGTCTGCTGGGACTTAAAACACAAAAAAATGATAATTAAGGTCAATCACGTATCCATTTCCTCCAAACAAAAAGGAGAAAATCGCATTTCCTCAGGAATTTGATAGTGTTTGATTAATATTACATACTTTGATGTATTGCTCCCAATGGAATAATTTTTCTTTCCAGAATCACGCGCCATCGCTAGGTATGTTCTCCGCAAATACAAACCTGAGTTTCTGAGAGAAGGCAACCTCGAAGAATCAGCAATGGTGGACGTATGGCTCGACGTGGAAGCCCACCAGCACGAGCCCATACTGCAGCCCATCGTGTGGAACTGCATCATCAACCCGTACATCGGCGGCACCCGCGACCAGAACGTCGTCGACGAGAACGTCCAGAAGCTGAAGAAGCTGCTCGAGGTGTACGAGGCGAGGCTGTCGACCTCCAGGTACCTGGCGGGAGAATTCATCAGCCTCGCGGACCTCAGCCACTTCCCCTTCACGCGCTACTTCATGGCGACCGAGTACGCCACCGTGGTTGACGCGCACCCGCATGTCAAGGCGTGGTGGGATGCGATTCTGGCGAGGCCGTCGGTCAAGAAGGTGATGGCTGGCATGCCTCCGGACGCAAGTGGGAACATACCGTAGTGCATGCATGTGTTTGCAGCTTCGGTAATTCCAATTGCATTTCCAATATAAATAATGCACTTGGAATCTCAGCACATTATGCTGCTAATATCTTCTTACCCACCCAGCATATATATGTACTTTGATTTGTGTAATTGTGTGTACCATGTTGTACGAAGGCCCCAGCACATCCAAGGCCCCAGGAAGTAAGAGATCACAATGCCTATGTCAGATCTGCTATTCAAAGCAGGCTATAGAGCGCATATACATAAATGAAACATATAATTTTGTTGTTCTCAAATGACTGAATAAAATACATGTTTTTTCTACTTTTCTTATGTTTATATATTTTTGTATACTTTAGTACACTGGCACGTCCGCACCTTATACACCGAAGGCAACAAATCCGATAGCGATTTCTCGCTTCAAATAGGAAGATTGTAGTAAAAATTATACTGAGTTCAGCCGTACCAGCCAAAATCTTATGCGACTATTTTTCTCTACATACTACCTCTCGCGAACATCCAAAATTCAAAATTTTAAGCCATAATCTATAAATCACAGCCCAAAAGAACCCATCCTACCTCTTATTCTTTCTCTTCCTCACTTCCCTTTTCCCCAAAGTCCAACACCTCTGTCTGGTCACTATTCTTGGGCATCTCATCTCCATTGCCTCTCCTCTTCCTCTGCATCCCATCCCATCCCATCCCATCTCTGAGGAGGTTATGAGCGGTAGCAAGGAGGTCTTCATAGTTGCCACCACTGCCGAGGTCGAGTTAGTCGGGGGAAGCCGTGAGCAGGTCATCGTCACTGCCGCCACTAGAGTTGAGTTTGTCAGTGGCAGCCACGAGGATGAGCGCGAGGAAGGTGAGGCCAGCGTGTGTCACAGAGCCACACCCAGCTCCCAACGTTGCTTGCTCAGAGATTGCTATGCAACGTGTCCTGTGGTAGCCGTTTTGCGGCTACATCCTCTCCAGCTTTGCCTCCACCATGGGCACCGCCTCCTCTATTGGCCTAGCTCTAGAAAAAAACTCATACAATGCATAAATTCATAGTGAAAGAAGAATAAACAGAGAAGAACACAGGAGAATTGCCCCCGCCATAACTGCATAGCCGAGTTTTCTAAATTTCTCTATTCTCTGACTCTTATTCATCTCAACCTTAAGGTCAGTATTTATAATACATGCATAGACCTATCTATAGAATAAGTTAAATAAGGAAAGCCTAACAAAGAAAATAAACTAACCAATTTTGATCCGATGTCGATTGCACTAGGATCCTAACACCCTATTACTTAGCAAATCAAGATTATTTCTAACATTCTCCCTCTAATCTGGACTCGACATACTTCTAGTTTAGCGTCAACGCATTAATTGAACTATCAACTATACCTCCACATCAAGCGATCTACATGCAAATTAAACACATAGCAACTCAAATCATTTGGTACACATTCATCAATATACAAAGACTCTAACTTGATGAGGTAGACCGTCTCAACTACGACTTGCTCAATTCATACTCGACATAGGATAGTAAACATATCTCCTCGACGTTCTGAACTCAACAACTATGGACTCAACTCAGGATGACGAACGCATCTCTTCAACACTCCGATTCAACTCTACTTACTTGACTCAGGATGACGAATACATCTTCTTAACATCTCAAACTTACCTTGTTAGTGAACTGGACGTAGTTGTACTTGTCCACCAGACGTCAGCCGAGCTCTGCACCCCGCCACTGCACCTTGCCTTGCTAGACCACACCCAACGCCTGGACCAACCGCTCGTACCCCATGGACTCGCTAGTGCCATCCTCCCGCAGCACCGCACGCACGTCGGCCACCACCTCCTTGTACCGTTTCTTGGTCCAGGCAGTGCTATCCGGTAACTGCAGTGCCAGGTCCTCCTATTGCTCCATGCCTCCCTTGCTTGCTGTTGGTTTCCCTCGGCAATAGCTCGCTCGCTCACAGCTTGTCCTTGTGCCGTCACCCAATATCCAGCCGCCTTCCCAAGCTGCGAACAATGGCTTGTTCTTTTCGGCTGAAACTTATGGCTTTTAGTTGCAGCTTATGGCTTTTAGGCTTTTCATGCGAGAGATTATAGAGTAATAGAAACTCACATGTGGTTTTTGCCGATATAAATGAAGTCAGTACAGTATGTACTATAATTAACTAGTAGACCCTATCTTGAAAAGATACTCCGTTTTAAAAGCTAGTTACTGTACAAAAACCGAAAAGTAACTTTTAAAAGCTGAAAAGAACAGACCCTTTGCCTCCTGCTACTTGCTGCCATGTGAGGGCATAGCCACGGCTGCATGCATCATGTGTTGCCACTGTTGCATGTTGGATTTGCCTCACATGGTAGTAAGCTCCGATTACTAGTAAGACTCTACCTTATTTGGTCATGAGCTCCGGGTACTCATAAGACTCTGTTTCACGTGGTCAGTTGTGAGCTCCAAGTACACGAAAAACTTCAGGCTGCTACAATACTCAGATGAACAGTGCTCAGAAGGGGTCTCCGACTGGTACTGAGTGCTCGGAGATAGCGACTGCTCCTAAGTTC
Organism: Dendrocalamus latiflorus; assembly: GCA_017311315.1. Classification (NCBI taxonomy): domain Eukaryota; kingdom Viridiplantae; phylum Streptophyta; class Magnoliopsida; order Poales; family Poaceae; genus Dendrocalamus; species Dendrocalamus latiflorus. Next base: position 40,869,040 of record CM029647.1, read on the forward strand.
TTGGAACTCCCTGCAGTACACAGAACACTCGACTACTTGGGTTCTCAAACTCGAATTACAACTACTTTATTACTCAATCACACGGACTGATCAAATACTCAGATCACCCAACTCACATTAGAACACTTTGGAGAAATCACACACAAGCACAACACAGGAGCTTTTGCGATGCATAAACTTCTTAGCGTCTTTTCTGATTTTCTCCCCTTTATATACTACTGAATACGACAAATGGTTACAAGACTTTGATGGTGCGTTACCACATGTAAAACTCAACATTACGACCAGTAAGTACTAAACTTAATACAAAATAACAAAAATGCAGCTACTACTTTCGTTACATGCATGCAGCCACTAATTACACCACTAACTTCACACCCAAATATTTCTAGTCAAGATTATAGCTAACAATTTTTCTTCTAATCTTGACATGCTAACTGACTGTTGCAGATCACCCGCAATCTCTTGCCATGCACAGAAGACTAACTCACGCCATGTAGTATTGCTGCTAGATGCATGCAGCTACTTTGAAGGAGGACCAACTCATCTCACGTGCATACCTTCTCAACTAACTCGAACAAATCTAGTCTCACACTCGGCAATGCATACCTTCTCAACCAACTCGAACACATATAGAGCTTGTCTCACACTCGGCAACGTGTACATACTCACGTCCTCACAGCTACATGCACTAACCACTAACACATGACTAATCCAATAACATATGCATATGCACACAACTGATGGCTTCACTTGGCTGCCGATCTGCTCACTTCACTGCCGATCCATCCACTACACCATGACTCTACACATGCAACTTTCTTGGACTTAGCCCACTACTATCACTCTATACGGCAACAAAACCATGCAACATAAGTAAACATGATGAACACACAAACAACAAGATTAGTTCCAAACTGAGCTTCAAAGTAGTGCTGGTTCATCATCCACATCCGCCATAATGAGAAAAGCCCTATCCTTCACCATTGTGTCTCCAAGTATTTGGATGTTGTTCACCAACCCGGTCAGTTGCATGGAGAAGTTGTCGATCGACTCAGTCTCCTTCATGTGAATGGCCTCCCATGTAGACCTAGCAGTGTTCTTGGTTACCAACATTCCCAGCATCTTTGGCACCACCCGGATCCACCACATCCCAGACTCCCTGAGCCTGCAAATTCACACGCATGAGCAACGCCCAGTCGGTGTAGTTCGTGTGCGTGAGCATGGGGTAGCGTAGCTTGACTTTGGCCTCCTTTGGCGCCATCTACGCCACCATCTCTTGGCCATTGCCAAGAACCATCGCTTGACACCCACTAGCGCCGGTGGATCTTCCGGAGAGAAGAGGCGCCGATCTTGCACACCGGGACATCATCGCAATATCTGTGTGATCACTGCTCTGATACTAATTATTGGATTTGTCTCACGTGGTTGTGAGCTCCGAATACTCGTAAGACTCTGCCTAACATGGTCATGAGCTCCAAGTACTCACACTACTACAAAAGAGGCTATACTGGACGGCTACATCACAGACGGTTCATACGGAACCGTCTGTGATTAAACTGTCACAGACGGTTTATACTGGCAACCGTCTATGATAGTTTTACACACGGTTATTAACATGAACCGTCTGTGATAATTGAGACATCACAGACGGTTCGTATTAAGAACCGTCTGTGAACTTTCACAGACGGTTCTTAATACGAACTGTCTATGATAATCTGGACAACACAGACGGTTCGTGTTAACAACCGTCTGTGAAACTATCACAGACGGTTCTTAATACGAACCGTCTATGGTAAACCTGACAGACCGTTGTCGTATGAACTACAGAAGCTAAACTGAGATGAGAGTCAGATTCAAGGCAATTTTATTACAAAAGTGCAAAAAAAAGGATTCCCAAATTTGAATCTTTTGGGCTTCATATGCTTCTTCGTCGACTTCTGGAGTTGGAGGATCAGCTGCTGTGTTCTCGAATGCCGTCAAGATTGTCCTTGCCCTCTCCACTTCCTCCTCAAGCCTGGACAAATCATTAGCATGTTCCATAATCTCAAACAGGATGCCATGATAAGCTTCCTCAAAATCGGTCGATTCTATTTGATCGGCAAGGTTATCCATGTGTGTCTGCACTGCCGCATGATCTTCCTCCGTTTTGCGCACATTGTAGAGAAGAACGACGCTGAGGGCGGTTTCCCTATCCTGAGCGGCAACGAGACATCTCCGTCGACGGTGGATGATGAGGTCCAGCTGACGAATGGAAGCGAGTCGATGAAGGAGAGCAGGCGTGAGCGGAGGAGCTGCTCCAGACGTAAATTGTTGGCCGCCTGTGTAAGGTTGCATCCGAACAACTCATGATGGATAGATGAGAGGAAGGAGATCAAAAGAATTTTAGATGTCATTATTTAGAAATGTGGTGATGAAGAAAATGAGGAGAGGACGTACAGTGTGTAGAAGAGCAGGATTAGGGGGCGCATATTTAAGCATTAACACAGAGGGTTCGTATTCCAAACCGTCTATGATATTACTATCACAGACGGTTCGTATTCCAAACCGTCTCTGATCTATCACAGACGGTTCGTATTCCAAACCATCTCTGATCTATCACAGACGGTTGGTATTACAAACCGTCTGTGATATTATGGCCATCGCTGATGGTTCGTGTTAATAACCGTCTGTGATGATTACATGTCACCGATAATTGGCATATACCCAGGATTTCGATCTCACCCATCCATTCTCTCCACATCGAATGGCAGGCAACAGTTTCTCCCATGGCTCGGCCCTTATTAATAACCCCATCTACCTTTCAACCGGTACTAGTCATGCGTGAGTTCATCCACTAGCTAGCTTCCTGCATGCATCTCCCCTCTGCTGTGAGCTAGCTAGCACCTCCGTCGTGGCACGGTGGGACGCTGGACAACACACTCTTGCCGTAAGTGTCGTAAGTGTGTTTTGTTCAACGTCACCGTCGTGCCATGAAGGGTTCGTTAGCTTGTTATCCTGTAATAGATCTGAATGTGTTATTGTGCTTGCCTCTGTATTTGCTTGTTCCTCCACAACACCGACTACTGCCGTGAGCTAGCGCCTCCGTTGTGGCACGGCGAGAAGCTAGACAACACACTTTTACCGTAAGTGTCGTAAGGGTGTCTTGTTTAGCTTTAATGTTGTGCCACGAAGGGCTCCTTAGCTGTAATAGATCTGAATGTGTTGTTGTGCTTGCGTCTGTATTTGCTTGTTTTCAAAGACCATGGGACATTATGTAATTTCTTGAGGCTAGCCAAAATAATTGAAAAAATTATCAACAACACATTGCGTATAGAGTGATCTATCACATACGGTTTGTTATATAAACCGTCTGTGAGGGTCTATCACAGACGGTTCTATATACGAACCGTATATGATAAGCACAATCACAGATGGTTAGTATTATGAACTGTCTATGATATTATGGACATCACAGACGGTTCGTGCTTATAACCGTCTGTGATAATCAAATGTTACCAATAATTGGCGTATACCCAGGATTCGATCTCACCCGTCCATTCTCTCCACATCGAATGGCAGGCAGCAGTTCCTCCCATGGCTCGGCCCTTATTAATAACCCCATCTACCTTTCCACCGGTACTAGTCATCCACTACCTAGCTTCCTTCATGCATCTCCCCTCCGCTATGAGCTAGCGCCTCCGTCGCGGCACGACGGGTGGATGGACAACACACTCTTGCCGTAAGTATCGTAAGTGTATCTTGTTCATCCTCACCATCGTGCCATGAAGGGTTCGTTAGCTTGTTATCCTGTAATAGATCTGAATGTGTTGTTGTGCTTGCGTCTTTATTTGCTTGTTTTCGAAGGCCATGGGTACATTATTTAATTTCTTGAGGCTAGATAAAAAGGGAAAAAAATTAAGTTATCGAGTGAACTATCACAGACGATTTGTGGTATGAACCGTCTGTGAAGGGCTATCATAGACGGTTCTATATAGGAACCATCTGTGATACGCACCAATCACAGACGGTTGGTATTACGAACCGTCTGTGATATTATGGACATCACAGACGGTTCGTGTTAATAACCGTCTGTGATAATCAAATGTTACCACTAATTGGCGTATACCCAGGATTTCGATCTCACCTGTCCATTCTTTCCACATTGAATGGCAGGCAGCAGTTCCTCTTACGGCTCGGCCCTTATTAATAACTCCCCATCTACCTTTCCAGTGGTACTAGTCACGCGTGAGTTCATCCACTAGCTAGCTTCCTTCATGCATCCCCCCTCCGCTATGAGCTAGCGCCTCCGTCGCGGCACGGCAGGTGGCTGGACAACACACTCTTGCCGTAAGTGTCGTAAGTGTGTCTTGTTCAGCCGCAACGTCGTGCCATGAAGGGTTCGTTAGCTTGTTATCCTGCAATAGATCTGAATGTGTTGTTGTGCTTGCCTCTGTATTTGCTTGTTCCTCCACAATGCCGACTACTGCCGTGAGCTAGCGCCTCCGTTGTGGCACGGCGGCATACTAGGCAACACACTCTTGCCGTAAGTGTCGTAAGTGTGTCTTGTTTAGTGTGACTGTCGTGCCACGAAGGGTTCGTTAGCTGTAATAGATCTGAATGTGTTGTTGTGCTTGCGTCTCTATTTGCTTGTTTTTGAAGGCCATGGGTACATTATTTAATTTCTTGAGGCTAGACAAAAAAAGGGAAAAATTTTAAGTTATCGAGTGAACTATCACAGTGAAGGGAAATCACAGACGGTTCTATATAGGAAACGTCTGTGATACTATGGACATCACAGACGGTTCGTGTTAATAAAAGTCTGTGATAATGTAGGACTGTCACAGACGGTTATTAATACGAACCGTCTGTGATACACATAAATCACAGACGATTGCTATTACAAACCGTCTATGATATTGTGGACATCACAGACGGTTCGTATTAATAACCGTCTGTGATAATTCACAGACGGTTATTAACACGAACAGTCTATGATATATTGGTTTCACAGACCGTTTGTGGTTGGAACCGTCTGTGATATTCTACACTATTAGTTACTGGGCGTACTTGCTCGATATCGACCCAGATCTGTCTTCATTCATTCATTGTGCTGCATCGGTGGAGCAAGGCGGCCGGCTTTAGGGAGTTCGGGGTGAAAACATATCACCGTCTTCTTAGTGATCTGATAAGAGGTTAGTAGTCAATTACTTTTAATATTAACTTATATGCATGCATGTTTTTGTAATTGAAGGCCGGAGATGATAGCTAGGTTTAATAATCATTTTTGACACCCATTTGTTACTTATGTAGCGTAGATGGACCGAAGCTGGATGTACATGGAGAACCGTGTGAGTGAAGAGTACATTAATGGCGTGTCTGCTTTTACAAGAGCGGCCAAGCTGGATATGTTGAAGAAGGGGATGAAATATATGTATTGTCCATGCATTGATTGTCATAATCTCAAGATGTTTAGCAACTCAGCGCAGATCGAAGCTCACTTGATTTGAAGGGGTTTCAGAAAAGGGTACAAATGTTGGACCAGTCACGGTGAAGAGAAGAGTACACAAGAATGTAGTTATGACACAGTTGAGGGAGATAACGATATGCCAGCTGTTGTGGACTGTTCTTTTGATCATGAAGATAGGTCACATGATGACAATCTGGATTAGATGTTACGTGATGCAGAAGGGAACTATAGTGAGAGAGAGTTTGGTAAATTCGAGGGCTTGATGGAGGACTCAGAGAAACCTTTGTTCCCGGGCTGCAAACCGCAATACACGAGGTTGTCATCAGTTCTAGAACTGCTGAAATTGAAGGCAAGCAATGGTTGGTCCGACAAGAGTTTCACGGCATTGTTAGGTCTCCTAGCGGACATGCTTCCAAATGGAAATGTGTTGCCGAAAACCACCTACCAAGCCAAGAAGATGCTTTGTCCATTAGGAATGGAAGTAGAAAGAATATATGCATGTCTGAATGATTGTATCCTGTACCGTAAAGAGTATGCTAGCTTACATGTTTGTCCGGTGTGCAAAGCATCCCGATACAAGCGTAAAAATGACTCTGATGATGGGAAGGGTATCGAGGTGAAGCAAGGACCTCCTGCTAAGGTGTTGTGGTATCTTCCTGTAATCCCCCATTTGAAGCATTTATTTGCAAACCACAAGGATGCAAGATTGATGCGTTGGCACTGGGAGCAGCGTAAGAAAGACAAAATGAAAAGACATGTTGCTGATTCTGCCCAGTGGAGGAACATCGATAGGATGTTTGTAGATTTTGGTGTAGAACCGAGAAATATAAGGTTTGGGTTGAGTACAGATGGAATGAATCCTTTTGGTAACATGAGCAGCCGACATAGCACCTGGCCCGTGACTCTATGCATGTACAACCTTCCTCCTTAGCTGTGTATGAAGCGGAAGTATATTTTGATGTCACTACTTATCAAAGGGCTGAAGCAACCTAGCAACGAGCAATCTATCAACGCAGATGCATCCTTCGTGCAAGGTTACATAACGAGGGGATTGATTGCTCACAACGACAAGAAATATGTCATGGTACCCTTCAACCAAGAGTAAGTGCTTCACTAGTTGCCACACATATGTTTCATTTGTACTTTACATGTAGCATGAACTTAGGATTAATCACTATGGCGACACACATGACTAGGCATCACTGGATTTTGATTGTGATTGTACCAAAGTGGAGCAAGGTAATATACCTTGATTCCCTACTTAGGAGCAACCACGACTTTAGTCGTGTGCAAGAAGTAATTAACAGGTAGACTCATTTCCTCTATACATAACTCTATTACAATATTTCCTTTGTTTGCAACGGCCGAGGCTAACTTTTTTGAATCACGTAGGTCGTTTACCGCTTATGTTGCCCTAGGAGGAAGACACAACAAATCCAGTGACACACTGCAACACAACACGCGATTTTCGGTACCCGCTACAACACAACAATCCTATATCACACTTTGTTATAATGTCTCTAGAATTGACAATATCTATGTATGTAATTCTATTTTTGCAGTGCCACCAGCAGCTACAGGGCAACGTATGTGGATTCTACGTTTGCCGCCATATGAAGGAAATCATGGATACTAAGATCAATGATCCAGAGGTTTGTCAGGTCCTTCCAATAATTATTATTTTCAGATTATATATATGTATATATATTTACACACACATGCTAATTAATGACTTACATTGCTCCTAGCGACAGCGGGTGGACTTCGACGAAAGTACATATGATCTTGACCAACTCATCAAAATTCGTGGAAACCTCTCCGAATTCTTACCAGCAGAGGTCATAAACAAGGCTGGAGAGTTCCACCCCGGCAATGGTGATAATTAGATGTTGAAACATTGGATTCAATTGTACAAATCAAATAATTCATTCTATTTAATACATTTTTCAGATCTGTGTAACGATTTTCATTCTATATATGTATGTGATCTGCTGGTCGTTTGTTACATTCATCTGTGTAGCGAGTTTTGTTGTAATTTACTGAGTTGCAATTAATTTATCTGTCAATTTATTTGTAATCTGCTTGCTTGCTTGCTTTTAGAGGGCATGGCTAGCATATCCTGAGGCTAGCCAAAAAACGTCAAATAAAATAGCTGATGCAACTTCTATCATAGACGATTCGTTGTTAAAAACTGTCTGTGATATTATATCACAGACGGTTTCAACGACTGTGCCGTCTGTGATATGAACGATATCACAGACGGCCTTTGTAACTAACCGTCTGTGATATACACAATATCACAGACGGTTTTTCTTCCAAACCGTCTGTGATATTTCTCATATCACAGACGATTAGTACCAAAAACCGTCTGTGATATTTCTCATATCACAGACGGTTAGTACCAAAAACCATCTGTGATATTACTCATATCACAGACGGTTAGTATAAAAAACCGTCTGTGATATTCTGTATATCACAGATGGTCTTTGTTATTAACAGTCTGTGATAGTCGAGTATCACAGATGGTTAGTACCAAAAAAACCGTATGTGATAGTCGAGTATCACAGATGGTTTTTCATAAAAAACCATTTGTGATAGTGGAGTATCACAAACAGTTTTTCATAAAAAAGGTCTGTGATTCTCGACTATCACACACGATTTTTCACGAAAAACCGTCTATGATACGTAACTATCACAGACGGTTTTTTCGGTACTAACCGCCTGTAATGTGAGTTATCACAGACGGCTACCAAGACGTCTGTGATAACCACCTATTATCACTGACACATAAACACTGACGGTTTAGAAACCGTCTGTGATAGGACTGTCTGTAGCAGTGTCACAAAACTCTGCTTCTCATTGTCAGTTGTGAGCTCTGAGTACTTGAAAGACTTCGGGCTGCTATAGTACTTAGATAAACAGTGTTCGGAGTACTCGGATAAACAGTGCTCGGAGTGTACAATACTTGCATGCGTCATACGTGTGTGTCCGAGTCCTGGTCGTACTGCTCCTGTAGGCCCCAATTTTTGCTGAGTCCAACGCTGCTTGGGTTACAAGTCTATTCAAATTTTTTCCCTGTAATAGCAGGTTCTTAAATGATATGGGGGCCCATATCTACCCTTAATTTAACCCGTAGGTTATATCAATCAATATGATATTTTCTAGTTATTTTTCTTTTTCTCATTAATATAGGAATTTTAGATTTTTTTTTCTATGTAGGATTAAAGTGAAAGCTTTAGAAGAAGTCTTAAATTAAATTAGTAAAGGTAAAGAAAGATGAGAACGTAGCCATTTTGACTGCTGTCTGTCCTGTTGTAGTTGTTGTTTTCTTTCATTGGTTGTTGTCGGCGCCTAGACCCTTCCCATACTAGTGATATGAAATGGGTTCTCAACTTCTCATCCATGACTTCTAAAACTGGCTATTATTTTATTTGAGCACGAATGACTCCTCCACACTAGTATCCATTATCATGCAAAAGAACAAAATAAAATCATCAGGTTAAACAAGTACGATTAGTTGAGAAGTATGAACACTACTACAGAAAACCATATTACAGACGGTTCAAAAACGTCATCACAGACAGTTTTATGAATCGTCTGAATTTATGGGAACCGTCTGTAATTATCACCTCTCACAGACGGTTTTTACTTACAACCCGTCTATGATTATCAGCTATCACAGACGATTTTTAGTTACAAACCGTCTGTGATATTCTTTTCTACCCCTAAATCTATTTCTGTTTATTAGCTAGCCTCAGGAAATGCTAACCATGCCCTTTGAAACAAGCAGATCAACATGTACATGTATACATACACTTCACATCTCAATTCATTTCACAAACATAAAACATCCAATTCACATCTCAATTCATTTTACAAACATAAAATATCCAATTCACATCGCACTTCATTTCACAAATATAAAACATCCATTTCGCAAATTAATTAATTGAAATGAAATAAAATATCCATTAACAAATACACAATTACAAAAGATCTACATTGAATTTGCACTTAGATAGTAACATTGCATTTTTATTGCTCTATCACTTCGGAATCGAGGTCTCGCGAAAGGAACAGATCCAGAATCAACGAACTTGTTAGGCTGCACAAGCAATACTTGGATGGTGCATGATTGCCATCCAAGTATTGTTTGTGCAGCCTGACAAGTTTGTTGATTATGAATTGTTCCTTTTGTGAGACCTCGATTCCGGAGTGATAAGAGCAATAAAAAAATCATTGTACGTTGTGGAACTCTCCATCTGAGTTTATGACTTTAGCTACCAAAAAGTACGCACACTCTCCTCAAATTTGTGAAAGGTCAGGCTGTTTCAATGAGTTGACGGGATGGACGTAGCCTATCGATATGAATATCAATGTGCGTATATATATAACCTGATAAGTATGAAGTAATTATGGGAAGATTGACAAACCTTAGAATTGGTGATCCTCAAGGAATCGAGGAGTAGTTTCATATGGTGGCAAACGTAGAATCCACACATGTTGCCCGATGACTGCTGGTGGCACTGCAAAAAAGGGAATGTGTTAATTCAAGAGGCATTACTACCAACTGTTTCATAGGATTAATTAATGTGTAATAGCAAATATCTTAAATTTTTGAACATGTGTCAGGCCTTTGGCCCCTTGCATCGAGACACCTGTCATTGCAATGTACATCGCGAACGCCCTACGTGATTCGAAAAAGTTGACCTTAGTCATTCGGAAGGAAAGAAAGAGTACAATATAGGTATGTATAGAGAAAATGTACTTACATATCGATTACTTGGCTGACAACTGTGTAGTCCGTTTTATTCTTACTTAGGGATTCAAGGTATATTACCTTGTTCCATTTTGGTACAATTACTATTAAAATCCAATGAAACTCCTGATTATAGGGTATAAGTACACATTCCTTATCGTGGTAAGTCACCAGTGCTGCTGCAATGTACCTCTCGACGAAGGGTGTATCCTCGTTGATGGTATGCATGGCGACCAAGTGTGGGTCCAAGAAACCAACCGATGATTTGGATGATCTAGCTTCAGTCACCATGTGTCTATATATATACACACACGAAAGCAACAAATTATATATGACATTTATCGGTATGACATGAACGGAGACTGTGATTGTACACACTTACAGCATCCAGCATCGAATGAGTGAGGCGTCGAGAGCGTTGAGTATGAAAAGATCAAATAAATCCTCAAAGCTCACCACGAAGACACAATTTTGAATATTGTGCTGTAAATGATCCGGCCTGAATTTGACAGTGATACCTGAGCGTCGTTCTCCCTCTGGCTTATTGGACTGTTCCATATACCACATGTGTAATTGCAGGCAACTAATTGGTAAGGTTTGGAGGCACGTTACTGGGTCGACCAGTGGCTCGCCAAGCATGAATTTGCGGGCTAAGGGCAGGTACGGAATATCACCATCGGTTTTATTTACTTTGCCCTTGCTGCTTCGGCTGTAGGTCGACTGTAAAGGTAGCACCGGTGGAAGTTGCTGCATAGCGCCCGTGAACATGACACCGATGCAGGTAGCGGTGGTGGAGATAGGCCTTGTGGAGATGGCACCAGTGCATGTAGCTGATCTGGTTCAAATTGCCCTTGTGGACCTGCCACCGGTGAAGAAGCCTCCAGGCAGATGTCGCTTTTGGGCCAGTGGATGAAGGTTCCAATGGCTATCCCTAAAGTCACGAGCTCGTCGTTGGAGGGCTTCGGTGGCGGGACGACCTCGAAATTGGCATGTACACCATCCACTGCCACTTTTCCGAAGCGTGGCGCTAAAGGTTCACGGTGCACCATGGCCCCTTGAGCAGACGGATATGCCAGGCCCCAAGCAGCGCACAAGGCAACGGACGAATATCTCACTTGGAGCTTGCACTTCGTAGGCTCCAGGATGTCGTCCACAAGAAATCTGGCCTCGCTTTCCGTCGTAGGATTGGACGCGCAACTACTCGGACGGTTGGGGGGCTGGCTAGCACAGGAGCGGTGGCGGCGGCCTACTGATTTTCTTCTTTAAATCTTTGCACCTCATCTCTGACGTAATCAGCAAGCTCCTCTCTAAGAGATGTCAGCCCCTAAACCGTCCGTGATATTCCAGATTATCACAGACGGTTTATAAAACCGTCTGTGATAATCTGGAATATCACAGACGGTTTATATTTAAAAACCGTCTGTGATAATCTGAAATATCAGTATGTGATATTCCATTATCACAGACGGTTCAGCGGTAAGAACTATCTGCGATACTCCTTTTTCCCGCCACAAACACCACAGACGGCCTCCAAATTAAAACCGTATGTGATAGTGTACATCACAGATGGTTTCATAAAACCGTCTGTGATTTGGCGTCTAATATTAAGCTTTCTGTAGTAGTGGAAGCATATCAGTAGACATCAATAAAAACAGACTGGGGGCGGGGGAGAAACAAGATGAATATACAGTAATCAACCATAACAAACTTGCATTCACTTAATCCGTAATCCTTGTTAGCCTATATTGATTTTCTTCAAGGTGCGGTTTAACCAGTGTCTCTACAATTGGATTTTGACTATTTATTTCTATTCATGATATATTGTTAATAACTATAAAATAAATCATGACCATACAAAAGTACTCCCTTCATTTCAGAATACAAGGCATATAATTTTACAATCTTGTATCAAAATATAAGGCGCACATGATTTAATAGTGCTTTCTCTCTTTTGCTTTTATTTATCTTCCCTCTCTCTTCAACATTTTATGAGTAAACACCCATACTAACTATTCTCTCTTATTACAAGACATTAATACTATGGATACAGTGGTCATTTTCCTTTAACGTTCTCTTGGTTTCATGACCTCCTTAATTCTCCTGCTGGACCAAAATATGTACTTATAGAAAGAAATGGAGTAGGTACATTGGAAAACAATTATAATGGTACCAAAGAGAAATGAAACAAGGGCACACAAACTAAACTGACATAAATCAAATCAACCACTTTTGATATCCCGTTTACAGTGGACTTGATGAGCATCACACAAAACAAAAGGCAGCCTTTAAACTGTTCTTCATCTTGTCATGTTTTCTCTGGTCGTATGGTAATGCCAATGTAATACTGTAATTTGTTTTTACCAAAGATGCAAATGGAAGACCATCAAAATCAAGAAATTAAAATTCACATGATATAAATCCTACCGTTTCTCTTTTTCGAAACAAAGGGACCCGCATCTCTTGCGTCAACCTAGTTTTTTCTTCTCGACTGACTAAATTTGATAGCAGCGCAGCACATTGGACAGTAAATACATAGATCTATATCAAAACATATTTTGTGCTCTTAGCATATTTCATGTTATCCATGCTCCTACTCCTCGGAAAATAGTGCAAATAGTCATGAAAAATTCTATAAAAAAATTGTTTAGACAAAGTATGATATAACCAAGACATCCATCAAAAATTCAACTGGAAACACGATGTACATCAGAAGAAACAAAAATGACAAATTTGAGTGTGTAGTAGCTTCATCTTTTTCCTTTTAGTTTCGGATTTTCATTTCAGCAGAATTTGTCTTTTTTGTTTATCAATGTGTACATCGAATTTCACTACTACAGCGCAGAGATATAGTAACACCAACTTGTATTACTATAGGTTAGAAAAAGTGTTACTAGCTCTCTTAGTAACACATTTTTTTGTGTTCCAATTGGCCATGTTACTATAGACTGGTTTATTGTAACACATCTGCTTGTCTACAGGAACATTTGTGTAGTGTTACAATGATTTTTGCTGTAACACTTTTTTTTGCTCTAGTAACACTTGGCATTATAGTAGAACGCATAGTTTGTAACATATTTATTTATTTATCGGAACATTTGCCTAGTGTTACAGGGATTGTCTGCTGTAACACTTTTTTACTTCTAGTAACACTTCTACATTATGGGAGAGCACAGTATGGAACAAAGGAACACATGGTTTGTAACACTTTTCTATAGCTATTGTAACATATTCAGATTATGAAATAAATATTTATTTCGCCTATACATATGGCACACGGATTATTATATAATCACACAAACATGAGACATTGCAAAATCACATAAACCACAAATTTCCATAATCATAGAAAGATCCACATATTGTAGGATGAATTCAAACATAGTTTTTGTTCAGATCAAATCATAGTTTATGTACATAACGATATGGCTCTAGAGAGCAAATACACATAGTCCATACTAGAAAGAAAAATTCAAGAACTAGCTAGGATTCATAAAGTCCATCACTTCTTCTTGTACACATCGATGTAGGAATTCAACCATTAATCAATTCAACCTGCAAAGAAAATGTAAGTTATAACATTACAAATTAGGCCACATATGTTCATTGATTTAAAGTTAAGAAAGCTAGTTTGAACATACAAACATCGAAGGCCAAGCAATTGAGACTCCTTTGGCTTGAGCATCACCAATATTGTTGCACCTAGGCATGGGCCTCACTAATGGCTCATCTTTTGCTATAACATGATTGATACGCACTTTGTAGAATTGACTTCCTGTCTTAACTCCACCAACTGTGGCTTCTGGATCAGTGCTCAAGAGAGTTGCATAGGCCACATGAGCCTTATTAGGATATTTTGAAGTCATTAATAGCACCATAGACCCAGCCTACATTAATTTGACATAATCTCTTAGTGACCAACATCCTTTAGTTGTACATCATGATCATGCAATTAGAACAAGTAATATTATGTTCATCTACCTTCATTAGAGGAAGTTGTTTAGGTGTTTGACGCTTGTAGCATGTAGCCTTGTCATGAGCCACCTCCTGGTGTGCAATGGTTGTAGTCTCTCCAGGCCCTCCATGCTGACCCTTACACATATATATAAAATGAAGTATGAAATAATAAGACAAATTCTATTATAATTATAGCAAAGTGTGGTTCATAGATACCTTTTGTTTCTTTGTTGTTCTACTTGTGGTGGACAAAAGTAGACTGTCATCATCACTAAATTCAGAGTCACATGTTTCTTTATTCTAGTAAAGAGAAAAAAGACAGTAGCATGAGTTAATACAAAAAATCCTTTATGGATAAAATAAGTATTAAATTCACAATAAAGTGACTTTACCAATTCATCCCTGTGCTTAAGGAACCCATCATTCTGGTTGGGTGCAAGACAGTGAACTCTCTAAAAATTTGAAACAATATTAAAGCCAAAAGACTAGATTAGGTGAAAACATGGAAAATAGAGCAAATACCTTTCTTTTAAAATGCACCGCTTGATTCTGAGAATTGTTATGATCACTCCTAGCACAATTTCCCTAGAAATGATATAAAATTTGAGTAACACTTTTCAATATGGAGTTACAAATTAAAATGTAAATTGTTACCATTGTTGCTTCTTGGTTCTCATGGTGCCTTTGATTGTTTTTTAGTTCTTCAATAACTTTGTCTTGCATTCTAGAATGCTCTTTGAGTTGCCTTATTTCCTCCAACATGTGAGTCTCTACATCAGATGGTGAGCCATCTAGTGAAACTATATTAATGTCCTTAAAATGGTGTGTTCTTCGACCATAAACTTGTTTAGGAACTGGAAGCAATCCCATGCCGTGTACTTGTCCAGCTTTCTCTTCTCCCAACACGTGATGTAATGCATCACCTTCCCATGCAACTCCTCCCTCACTATTTTGGGCTAACTCTGGTTGTGCGTCGAGGAGACTTTCCAATTCAACCTACAAGCAAGAAATCCGCACATTAGAAAACAGAAATAATTTTATATTTGCAAAAATTCTCATGTGCATGTAGCATACCACTGGTTCATTTATCCCTTTTCCTCTTTTCCTGTGAGTTGCAAGGTAAACCATTGCTCTATGTGGCTGTTTTTTTTTCAGGATCAGCTTGCCTCTGAAAAAATAGCAGTAAGGAAAGTAAGAAGAATCATATATAATTTTTTAAACAGAAGATGACTCACCATGTCCTCAGACCAACGAGCATAACTCTTTGTACCCGCTATATGTGTTGTCCTCTTCATTTCACGACTTATTTTGTTCTTCTCACTTAGGTTCTACAAGAAAAGTAAATTAATAGATAATGAACCATTATACATATAGAAATCAATAATGGTATAGATAGTGATAGTAAAAAAAAGGCAAATAGCGTTAATAATGGTGCCTTACTTGTCCTTCGCTGGACTTCCAATATTTTACTAGGGCCTTCCATTGATCTTCATCGATATCATCTGGACAACGCTTCTTCAAAACTGACTTTTCTTCTTTGGATTAAATAGTGTCTTTTTTAATGTTGCCTTGTATTTTCTCCAATCTCTTCCAATTGATTTCAATATCCATTTCTCACATGAACGAGGATATAAGAACTTTGTCTAAAATAAGAAAGTCACTAATGAATGAATTTGACTTCATGACATGATAACAAGCATATATATACTTAATCTTATAAAAATATTATGTCTTGTAAAATTTAGCTAACCTGGACGAATTGAATTATCGTTTCTGCATTGTTTTTCTTAACTTCTCTCCAATCTTTGGCACCAACAGGACAGTAACCACCATTTCTTGCTATGGTGCCCAAAAATTGCCCTAAAAGGCCACCTTCTTTTCCAATGGGTTGTCCAAGCATATTACATCTTACTACTATCCGATCTCCTTCAAGTAGATCCCAAACATGTGTTAAAACGGTCCCCTTTCGCTTATCAGGTACTTCATCGCCATCACCTATTAAAAACAGAATGATAGTGATAGTAACTGGTTAAGATGCAGTTCATATGAATCAGATTGATCTAACTACATTTGTACCTGATGTGTTCTGGTTCTCATCATCGTTCTGCTCAACCTCGTTAGCATATAGTGCTTCAGTATGCATTAAATTTAATCCTTTCTTTTTCTTTGTACCTCCTCTTCCTGCTAAACAAATGTTGGGGACATGAATACGAGTTTATAGTGAATATAATAAACAATATGTAATCTTTTTATTAAACAGCTAGATATTTGTATTAGACTATCAGGACTGCATTTATTAAGTCACATACTGCGGTGGGGTTGGATATGCTAATCTTGGATGAAAATAAATCATTGATAACTAACATGACTAGGAATAGTTGTCCTTGAATAATCAAATATACATAGAAAATTAAATTATATGTTCATTCTAATACCTTTATTTTTTTTGGTTTAGATTTGGATGGTTCTTTGTTGGACTTGGTAGGCGCTAAAGTGGCAAGTCTCTGCTTCGTCACAAACAAATTAACCGTCTTTTCGCTCTCACACTCGTGGAGCATTTCCATCACATCAGAATCTTGTTCTATTAAAACCAAGCTATCTTTTCTCTTGTAGTATAGATAGTCGACTGATGTGTACCCAGAACCCTCGATCATATCAATCAAGTCAAAAAAGCATATCTGATCTCTATCCATTTGCCTTTGCACATGTTTATGTCCTTCAGCTTTCCCATCGCATTCCAGATTTATGGTCCAATTATCCACCGCCATGGTAGCACAATCTAAAAAAAATATAGCACCAATAGGAAAATAAGAATAAAGCATAGGATAATTCACAAATAAGAATCAAGTATAACCGAGTAGTAACAATTTGACTAAAGTGCATATTTGTAATGTTATTTGAACTTGGAGCTTGAGAACAAGTAAAGTGCTATGGTTGAGATAGGATGGTCTAGAGCATGACACATATATACGAACAAAAATAGTCCAAAAGGTTCTTTACATTAAATAAGATATAAAATTAACATGTATGATAATTTATTTTTGCTAACATTTAGGAGGGAAAAATCACTGTTATTGTTTTGCTTGATTGAAAATTAACTTTATATATAGTAGTGTCCAGTTAGCTTGAATTAAATAAAACGGGCTGACATACCATGACACTAGTGAAACAATCAAGCACTAAGTCGTATGCACACAGACTGAGTAGAACTGAAACAGAGGTCATAAATAAAATGTGAAAAGTCTGCCCTTTGTTTTCAACCATTTCAACCATGCACAAAAAGCTAACCTAAGAAGCTAGCAAGTATGGAATAAATAATTACTAAAAGCATGAAAGCAGAAATTATTAAAAGATGGATCCACTGCATCATCATAGGACATTTCACAAAAGCATACTAAACTACTGCTCGGAGTATTCTGTAACATGAATGACAAAATGCTAGCACTTTGCCCTTGCCAGTGCGAGCAAATGAAAGCTGCAACTCCATGAGCAGATAAGCAACCGATGCACTGATACCAGCTTACCTAATTATCGAAGTGCAGCAGCTCAGCACCTCCGGCGACCTGAAATTACAATGTTTTTAATCCTCTTTCTCCTCTGCCGAATTCTAAATCCCCCTCCACGAAAGTGTTTCCATGAGAAAAAAAAGTAAATAAGTCACCTAGACAGCTATATGCAGCTGCACTATATATAATTGAACAACAGCCTTTATCTCTCTTTCTCTTGTGTAGAGCAGCAGCAATTGATTGATGCCCTGTTGATCACATAAGGGTATTAGTAGCACAGCAACAATGATTGACAATGGCTCTGTTAGTCGCAGCAAGGAATTCAATAGCAGTCAGAATAGCTCTGTGCCTCCTTCGAACAGCAACACAGCAGCAGCAGTTCACCTATTCTAACAGCAGCAGCCTTGATTTCCTAGCATAGCAACACGACCAAGTCAATGATACACAGAAGATACAGTTGGATCTCCAATCAAACAATAACCAATAATAGCACCAACAGTTGATTGATAGCGTTCTCTATTCTCCACAGCAAAACAGCAATTTCCTCACTCGTGCACTCCTCTATGCATGAACGAGAAGGATAACCAAGATCAGCACGTAAGAATAGATTCTGGAAATAATAAAATCCCATGTTGGAGTGGCCGCTGCTAGGATGGAGCACATCTATATTCACAACCAAACTAGTACTTAATATGAACTATAGCCTGTTTGACATTGAATAGTGAATGGATGATCCAACAGTACACCACCTCAGAAGTGCCAAATACACCAGGACAGAAAATATATTTCTATGAGGAGGGCCATGTGGTAAGATATACCCAGGAGAGAATCCAAGTAAAAAATGTTGTATGGCAAACTTCAGAATAGATATTATAGTTTTGACTTGCTCGATACCAAATCAATATTTCCATTATTCAAGTACCTTATTCCTGAACTGCTTTTAATACTTTAAAAAGGGAAAATGAATATGTTTTGACCAAGAGGATGATAAATTTTACAATATTGCTAAAAAAATTAGATCGTTATCTTTCCCTATGCGATTCATTGTGTTTTTGTGTGTCAAAAGAACAGGTTCAGATTGTAACTTTTGCAAGATGAAGTACAGTGTGTGATGCAAAAGACAGGAGCAAGACAATGTTATGAAGGTGTATTATGGTAAGTTCATTCATGAATGCAAAATTTGTTTTCTGCAGTACTGAGATGGAAAAAGAGTTTCTACAACCTCTTGTATAATTTATTTAGAAAAACAAGTGCTTTACAAATAAGAAAGTCAAGGCCAATCATACTAGTCATAAATACCATTCCGCTAAGTATTTACAGACAAAACAAAAAAGTTTTCAATCACACAACACATGCTGCAGTTATACTATTTAGTTCATAACAGATTAATCATATGATAAAACCTGTAGACACTAATCAACTTCCATCCACCGGTCCATCACAACTTTCTCAAGAATGCAGGATACTTCAGAGAAGCAAGGAAATGTATTGAACTGTTAAAAGCAATGTGTTACAGAAAATGAGCGAATTGAGCACAGTTATTCCGGGTTATCTTCCCATATAAAGTGCAGAAAGAAAACTAAATACATGCATTGAACTATTCTAATGCTTATGATCCAAAAAAACTCGGTCTGCTATGCTGAACTGAAAATGCTCAGCTGAACTGAAACTACTCAGTCTACATGCTCCTAATCTTGCGCATATAGCCCTGAAAAACATGTCTTCCCAGACTTAGCAAACAAGCACATGAATTAGTCAACAGTGGAGCCCGGGCAGGGGCCCAGGGTCGCCGGGCCTTGGGTCCGCCCCTGCCTCCTGCGGTGTGCTCGGGTGACGGCAAGACGGGAAAGGGGTGAGGAGCTAGAGGTGGCGGCGCCGGATCGGGAACCGCCCGTGTCGCCTGAGAGCGAGCGACGCGGCGGCAAGAAGTAACACTAATCCAATAGTGATGGTTTGGGCGCACGGTTTCGCGCAGCAGGAAGGGGGGAGAGGGAGTGGGCATACCTGGTGGGTGCTCGTCGCTGGCGAAGGGCCCGACGAAGACCTGGGCAGAAGGCGCAGGGATGCGGCGGCGGTTGTACAGTCGTCGGCACTAGAAGGAGAGGGCGCGCGTAAGGTGGGGTGAACGGGAGAAGAAAAGCCTGGCTAACGTGATGAGCCTTGCCTTCCGAAACAACGTGATGAGCCCCTTGCCTCCGATGGTGAAGATAAAGCTGTGGCCGGAGATGAACCGGAGGAAGGGAGCCGCCGCCACGCCAACCTAAGAGCTTCGGTCAATTGGAGGGAAATGAGGATTGAGGACGGCCTTCGAGTTTTTTACGGATTATTGGATGACCGAGTCACCGAGAACTGCTACGGGGCAGCAAATGGATTCCTGGAAGGGAAAATTTGGTGGGAACTAATTTCAGTCAATTTTTAAGGAGGGAAACTAATGTTTCACGCCTCTTGATTCTGAATTTCTGGTGTTTATATCTAAAAATATATATATCTAAAAAAATATACTACTAGATTTCGTTATCTTTATTAATTTTCTAATTCTTCCTCAACTAAAAGAAAATTTGATGGACATCTGATACGGTCCTTATATTAAAAAAATATACTACTACATTTCTCTATCTAAAAGTTACTTTATGAGTAATGACTACGTATATTGGTTTTGTGATAATATTAATAATGTGTATCAAATTAGTCTATTTTATAGTAATGACTAATATTAATTTTAATATTGACATTAACACATAAATGAATTTTTTTATATAACTAATGACATCAATTTAATGTGGCCAATTATATTACTTTCTATTAATAAGACAAATATTAATGAAAAATAGTTTGTTGATACTTGACATTCAACTTAAAAGTAAACAATAACCAAGTATGTTCAACTTATTTTAAAATGAGTATTCGGGACCGTAATAAATTCAAATGAAAAAGTCGTCAGCTACAAAGTTGCATAATTTTTCGAGATGTACAACTTTTGTTTTAGTCATTTCTCCATCCAAGGTTGTTTGAAAAATTCGAATTTCAAATGAGAGGAAATTCACGTGTGTTTTGAAATGTGGCGCGTGAATACATCAAACATGATGAAAAATTTCAATAATTTGAAAACACTATTCCATTAGTGTTAGTTTATCACAAAACAAAATTTAAATTATGTAGTGTAATTTATGTTTAAGTAGACTTTTTATTCTCAAATTCGTATCATTGCACTACATACAGAAAATGATTGCTCGTCTCAGAATTCATTGAGCAGCCTGGTGATGCAGGGGCAAGTCCCTTCAAAAACGCAGACGTTTCATAATTCCATATAGGATCTAGGAGCCTAAAATGATAATTGTGGACTTAACAAGTCCATTTGTGATTTATGTAATTATGTTTAAGTAGACTTGACAAGTACAATTGTTATATGTTTAAGTGGACTTAACAAATTTAAGTGTCACATAAGTCTAAATGAACTTACCACATGAACACTTAACAAGACATGCACGTTTAAGTGTGACAATTAAGTGGTTACATGAGCTTAACAAGCTTAGGTGCCCTATGTCGATTTTGAATACTTCTTTTGGGATATGCATATACCTTAGGGATGAATTCACACCGAATACGCATGAAATCGATCCCGAATATTTCTTTTGTTTTAATAGAACATAGTCATTATAAAAAATAGGGATTAAGAATAAAGAAATCGATAAGTCAATGTATTCTCATTTTTCCAAGATATATTCTCATTTGTTATACCCTCCTATGTCCGTTTGAGACCCAATTTTAAATCGAGCTTAACAAGTCAATCCAAAATTAAATTTCAGATATCTACTCAAAACATATACAAATGATTTCATTAATATATAAATAAAGTATTTATTAGGATTATTTAAACATAACCCTGTACAAATCATTAATAACATTAAAACTAATATAATGTCATTAGCGATAGATATAATCTTAAGTAGTTAAAATAAGCTTATCATTTTAATATTAAAACTAACATGATTTTTATCAATTTCCATTAATTTTAGTATAGTTGTAGTTTTTTTATTAAAAAAGAGACTAGATTAGCGTAAATAAGACAGACTCCAAAAATATCCCCACACCGTCGCGTTGCCAAGCCCCAGGATTCGCGACTTCGCGAGTCGCTACCGCGCCCCGTCGCTCATCCCCGCAGCCCCTCCTGCTACCTCCGTCGCCTGCCGCCTCCAGACTGCGAGACGCGACTAAACCGGCGCGGCTGCGCCGGTGCTCCTCTCTGCTACTCCTGCAGTCCTCCGCCAGGCAGGCAGGAAGCGCTCCTCTCTGCTACTCCTGCAGTCCACCGCCAGGCAGGCAAGAAGCCTCGCGCCGCCGCATGCCGGCATCGTCACTGTGGCAGTGTGCTAGTGCAGCACCACCCGACGCCCCCTGCTTGAGATTGCACAGACTGCACAGCAAAGGTACGATCTAGGGTCTGTTTGCTCAATTTCGAATATGTGTAATGATGCATTGTCTGAACCCTGAACATAAGCCTTGTTTTGAGGGCAAAAGCAAGTTCCGATCCATGACAAATTTGTGATTTAGTTAGTATGTTATAGTAACGGGAAACGATTTGTGCACTGTAGCTGTCCGACAACACACTAACCTGAAACATCACCTACATTTGTTGATGCACCTTGCTGACCATCGGCGTCACCAGGGGCGGAATTGGGCCCCTGGCAAGGTGGGCTTCAGCTCGGGGCATGAGAAAATGTGCAGTGTATAGCCCAGGTATTCTCAGTCCAGCCCAGGGTATAATTGCTAATATTCAGCGTAGGTAGCCTTCGGAATTCGCCACTAACCAGCGGCCCACGGGTCTCCACGTGGCCCACGTTCTTCCGCGGCCCACCACTGTCTCCGCGCAGCTCTTCACGCGCTGCCTGCGGTGCCGATCGCTGCGCTCAAATGCCAGAAAACCCTAGCTTCTCGTCGCGTCCGCCGTCTCCTCGCCTCCAGGGCGGATCTACAGTAATTCATGGGTATTCAGCTGAATACCCAAAATGTTTTGCAAAAAAACTGCTATATATTAGGTATAATACGTATATATATTAGTAATTGGGTTTAAATGAAAGAAATTGAAATAGAGAAGGAGCTCGGGCCGCTCGGGCCGACTGATCGAGCAGCCACGCCCGAAACGGCCCAGTCTCTCCCACGCGGCCACTCCCGATCGGCCCACGCCCCGCTGATTCGGTCTCGCGTCTTGCCGCCTCAGAGTTGAACGCCTGCGCCGTCTTCGCCAATCCCCATCTCTCCACGGCAGAACGAGTGAACAACTCATGGATTCAACCCTAAGTCCCTAGCTCAGATCCGGCGCCGAGCACCGGCGGCTGGCCGCCTGCCCGCTCCTTCCTCAGGCTCAGCCCGGCTCCAATCGGCAGCGGTCGCAGCGCAGCGCTGCAGTCCCTCGTCTGTCATCTCATCAGCGGTTAGCTCATCTCCCTCCGTGACTCCGCCCGGCAGCCGACGCCCGACCTAATGGCTGTTCGTTCGTGCAGGTTAGTTCAATTTTTCTTGGGGATCTTTGCCCAGAAGCCCTAGAGGTCACTGATAGTGCTTTGTTTGCTTTTTTCTGTGTTTGCCCAGAAGCCCCAGAATCGTCAATTGACTCGATTCCATGGTGATTTCTCGCGAATCTGCTCTGCTCTGTCTCCGTGCTTACTGAATACTGAATTTGCACGACAGCACAAGGTGCTTCCTTAGACCTTAGCTCCTTTATCCTGTCATCTGTGTGATTGTGTATGTGTAGACTGTGGTGAGTGTGGTTTGTGGATCAGTGGATGGTATGGTTACCTTGGTAACTTGGTGTATATGAGTATGACAATATGGCAATACTTGGAAATGGAGTAATGGATGTTTGGTTATGCAGTTGATCTCCACTCTCATAGAGAAATATAGCTTGTGTTGGTCAACGGTTGCCTTTTGATTCTTTTTTTTTGTCAAATTGAATTAAAGTAGTTTTGCAGGGTGTTATTGGTCAGCTAGTCTCTTCTTCATATTTCAATTTGGTAAACTTACTTTTAAACAATATGCAGCCAAATAATCTTATTCTTATACCTGCAATTGGCTTAGGTGGAGATATCATGTAATTAAACATAATTGCATCCAAATTGCCAATTTGCTTGGATTCAATGGAATTCGATGCTGCTCAGCTGCTGGACTGTTTAGACTGTTTAGGGCATATAATCAATTGGTATTTTAGAGTTGCAGTAAAAGTTCGAGGCATGTTATGTTCCTGGGAGCAGTTCTTGCTGAATTTTGTCAGGGCTAGGCTGAATTTTGTCATTGCTGCGACCAGTACAATTTAAATTACCTTGTTTTCTTGCAATGATGTACCATGTACCACGGAATTGTTGCCTTGGGCTTTGTTCATTTGTTCTCTCTTGCTCTGTTTGTTCATTTGTTGCTCTTCCAACCTGCTCAGATTGTTGAAACATGTCAATCCATTCCAATTTCAAGCTGCTCAGATTTTTGAAACTGCTAGGATCCTTGAAACATTAAATGGGGGATGTTGTTATTGCACTCTCTGTAATGCAAGATGTTGTTATGCCCATTCCGAATACCCATTCCGAAATTCTTGGCTCCGCCCCGCCTCCCGACCCGTCTCGGCGTCTCGGCGCCGCCCCGCCTCCCGACGACCCGACCCGTCTCGGCGCCCCCTCCTCGGCTCGACGCCTCGACGCATCGACGGCTCCTCCTGCCTCCTAACCTCGGTAAAACCGTAAAATACCGAAATCAGTGATAAATATGTGATTTGTGAATTGTGGTTTATGAAATACTATGCCAGATTGTGAATTGTGATTTGTGAAATACTGAAATCAGTGATAAAGATGTTAGATGTGAATTGTGATTTGTGAAATACTGATATTGATAATTGATAAAGATGTTAGATGTGAATTGTGATTTGTCAAATACTATGCCAGATGTTAGATACTGAATTGTGATTTGTGAAATACTATGCCAGATTGTGAATTGTGATTTGTGAAATACTGAAATCAGTGATAAAGATGTTAGATGTGAATTGTGATTTGTGAAATACTGATATTGATAATTGATAAAGATGTTAGATGTGAATTGATACAGATGCTAGATCCCCATGGTAATATGTTAATTTTTAACAATGCATGGCCCTTTGTCAGGACAGACAATTCTTACATTATCAATGTCAGGATACCCCTTACATCCTGTCAACATCTCTATGATTATAGTGCCAAGACTATATATGTCTGATTTGAATGTAATTGTAATTACTTCGTTATAGAATTCTGGTGCCATGTATCCCCTGCATAGAAACTCTGTAGTCTGAGCATCTTAGAGAGAACTGAAAGCAACATATAAAATGTGATTTTTCGGAGATAGATGAAGCCAGCTTACAGTGTTCCATACACCTTTGGTGTTGCAACCCGGGTTTGCTTTTCATCGAAGCACCTTGAGATGCCAAAATCAGCAATTTTGGGCACCATGTAATCATTCAACAGTATATTTGCTGATCTTTGAACTGAAATGATCTATGAACCAAAAAGCCATCTAAATGATCTCTGAACTGAACAAAAAAACTCTACTGAACTGAACCAAAAACTCTACTGAACTGAACTCTACTGGACTGTTCTATGAAGCAACATCTAAACTGAAATGAACTGGACACTCATACACTGATTCCAGACTCTGAGACATATTAAACTGTTTGAGTCTACTTTATGTAATTCATAGCTTTTTATGTATTTCCAACATTGTCTCAGATATTGAAGTACCACATAACTGATGCAATGATAGAATTTCTTGATTTCAGTGAATTAATGGACTTAAGTGCTATTAAGAGGTTGTTGCAATCCAGAAGACCAAGTGATGACTACATAGCTGGGGTACAGGGTTTTCTTAAGTTTGCCTACAGTGGGAAAAGGTCCGATGCAAAGATTCGATGCCCCTGTGTCAAATGTGTCAATAGGAAGTTACAAATGCAAGAAACAGTGAATGAGCACTTAGTGTGTAATGGAATGCTGTGTGGATACACTATATGCGGCTGTCATGGAGAAACAACATCTTATATCTCTGCTAACAAAGATTCAGAGCCACCGCGTCCAAGTTTAAACACTAATATGCGCCAAGTAGTCCAAGAAGCCTTTGGATATATAGACAATGAACATCACACAAATGGACCTCATGCACCAGGTTTATCTGAACATGGACCAGATGCGGAAACACAAGATTTCTTTGATTTGCTTAGGGCTGCTGATGAACCTTTATGGGAAGGATGTGAGCTATCAAAACATTCTTTCCTAGTCCTATTGTTTCATGTGAAGTCGACCAACAAGTGGAGCAATAAATCAATTAATGATCTACTTCAAATTTTACAGCTAGCTCTCCCAAATGGTTCAAATATACCTAGAACATTTGTGGAGGCTCGGAAGACCATTGCGAAGCTTGGTCTTGGATATGAGAAGATTCATGTGTGCCCAAATAATTGTCAGCTCTATCGGAAAGACAAGAAAGATGATGACTTCTGTTCAAAATGTGGAGCTTCAAGATGGAAAAATAAGCCAGATAAAACATCATTAACAAAAAAGGAAAGAAGAAAGGCAACACCAAATAAGGTATTGCGTTACTTTCCAATCAAACCTAGACTTAAAAGGCTTTTCATGAACAAGGAAACAGCCAAGTTAACTAGATGGCATGATGAGGAGCGTACAAAGGATGGTGCTTTGCGCCATTCTGCTGATTCAGAGGTTTGGAAAATCACTGATTCCCTGCACCCTCATATTGCATCAGATTCTCGAAACATGAGGTTTGGAATAGCAACAGATGGTTTTAACCCATATGGGAAGTGTAATTCTACCCATAGTTGTTGGCCAGTTGTATTAGTACCATACAACCTCCCACCATGGTTATGCATGAAAGCTTCTTCTCTTATGCTCACTCTGATAATTCCTGGTTACCCTGGAAAGGACTTCCATACATTTATGCATCCGGTTTATGATGAGCTAAATGAGTTGTTTGACACTAGTATGTCTACATATGATGCATCTCGTGATGAGAGATTTCAACTTTATGCTAAAATATTGCATACTGTTAGTGACTACCCTAGGACAGGGATACTGGCACAGTACAGTGTTATGGGACAGTTGGGTTGTGTGTCCTGTGAAGATGAAACAAGTTCAAGACGCTTGAAGCATGGCAACAAGCAATGTTTCATGGGACACCGACGATTTCTACCCACTGGCCATGAGTTTCGTTATGATGCTAGTTCATTTGACGGAACCGAAGAGCATCGGTTGAGGCCTATTGCTTATTCTGGAGTATCTCTTTTGGAAAGGATAAAATCAATTAAAGACTTTGAGAAGTCCAAAACCTGGAAGGGTGTTAGTGGCCTGTTTTGTTTGTCTTACTGGAAGTATAATTTGCTACGGCACAATCTTGACTTTATGCATATAGACAAGAATGTGTGTGAAAATATATTTGGGACACTTTTAGAAATGGATGCCAAATCAAAGGACAATCTACAGGCAAGGAAAGACTTGCAAGAAATGAATATCAGGCCAGATCTACACCCACAAAAAAAGGCTAATGGTAAGTATTACTTGCCTCCTGCTTTGTATAACATGTCTAAAGAGGAGAAGCAACAATTCTGTAAAGTCCTTCGTGACATAAAAGTTCCAGATGGTTATTCCAGTAACATCTCTAGATGTGTAAATGTTGGTCAAGCAAAAATTTCAGGCCTAAAAAGTCATGACTGCCACATACTAATGCAACAACTTATGCCACATGCTTTGAGAGGTCTTCTCCCAGATGAAGTTACATCTGTCTTATTTGATCTGTGTGGATATTTTAGAGAACTGAATGCAAAAGTTCTCCACATGAATGAACTTGAGAAGTTAGAGGACCGAATCATAATGACGTTATGTCGGATGGAGATGATATTCCCACTTGGGTTTTTCACTATCATGGTGCATCTAGTTCTTCACTTAGCAACAGAGGCAAAAATAGGTGGTCCTGTATGTTATCGGTCAATGTATTTTGTGGAAAGGTATGTTTTTCTTATAAAAAATTAAGAGCCATGTTGGTACCTTCGCTTTGCATGCTAAATTATAGTTTTTATTAATTTATACTTGTTTGTGTAGGTACCTTGGTGATTTGAAGTCAAACGTGCGAAATAAAGCTCGTCCAGAGGGTTGCATTGCAGAATCAGTTTTGGCAAAAGAGGCTATGCACTTTTGTTCAACATTTCTTGATGGTTTTCAGACATTGTCTAATAGGCTTTCGCGGAATGATGATAATGATGAGTCACTTGGATGCTCTACTAGACATGCATCAACTCTTTTTCCTCATCCTGGGAAACCACTTGGGAAGCCAAGTAGTTATGTCCTGAGAGGTTTGGCTAAAGTACAAGCACATAGATATGTGCTATTCAATTGTTCTGATGTCGATCCATACCTTAGGTAATATCTCAAAATTGTAAACATAAATTTATTTTTTTCCTCCCACAAATTTTCTTACATGTAAATTGCAGAGCTCATGCTGAAGAGATGATCGAAAAAGGTACTGGACGTAGAGCCAGTCATAGAGATGTTGAGAAAATCCAAAATGAGAAGTTCCATCAATGGTTTAGAAGTCATGTAAGTACCTTAACTCAAAATGCTTTACATGTAGCTCTAACGTGCAAAACTAAACTTGTATAATTGTACAGATAATGCAGTTAGAGAGGGAAAATGGCATTCATGGTGTTAAAGATGACATTAGATGGCTAGCTCGTGGCCCAGTTGAGGCTACAAAAAGGTATCGTGCTTTCAACAGTCGAGGTTTTCGTTTTAGGCCCAAACGGTTGGATCGGGTGACACAAAATAGTGGTGTAGTGCTAACTGCAAAAACATCAAGTTATGCCAGTGCAAGTGATGGCAGGCCAATTTTGGGTGATGTGACTTACTATGGGAGGATAATTGATATTATTGAGCTAAACTACTCTGGGAATTTTTCTGTGGTACTTTTTAAATGTGAATGGGTTGATGTTATTTCTAAAAGAGGAGTAAAGAAGGACAAATATGGCTACACACTTGTTAATTTCTCACACCTGATACATACAGGAGAAAAGATTATTCATGAACCGTACATTTTTCCTAACCAAGCTGACCAGGTGTTTTATGCTGAAGACAAAGAAAACCCTGGGTGGTCTGTAGTCATGAAGATGAAACCAAGAGATATATATGACATAGGTTGTGATGAATGGGAGGATGATGTAGAAAATGAGCCATTCCATGTTACACATCTTAGAGATATGTTTAATAATGCAAATGTAAGACATCAATGGGCTAGAAGAGACATTGAGGGAACCACGGTGGATGCTAGTGATGTTGCGGATGCTAGTGGCAATGGATCGAATGACCAATCATAGTTCATGTGGTGCAGTACCTGGACTCTTTATTGTGCAAGCTCATTTCTTCAATGGTCCAGGAAGGGTCACTAGAAGGTAAGGAAAATTAACATATTTACCATGCAATAAAATTTATTATACATCTAATTGTCGTACCATACTTCTGTGCAGCCGGCTTGCGTTCCTATTAGGAGAGGCAGCTCTTCACAAACAAACTGACACCACTAGTCCTGTGAGGATGCCTACTGCATCTGCACCAAAAAAGATGACACCAAAGAGAAGGCTACATATTGGATGAATGATTTTATCTGTGATGAGATGTATCCAGAATTTTTATTTGATAATGATGAAACTCGTTTAGAACAAAATTATGGTTTTGTGAGATGAACTTGTTTAGGCTAAATTCGTGGATTTGTGAGATGAACTCATGATTATTGTGCTTATTATTGTGTCATATGCCAAGAATTTTTATGCCTAGAATTTTTATTGTGTCCAATATTCCAAAATTTTTATTTGCTCATTATTCTATAATTTTTATGCCTGGAGGTGGCCAGCCTGCCTGCTTGCCCAGGCAGCGACTGCCTACCTGCTTGCCCCATACGACAGGCCATGGTGCTACCCAGCATCAGTACGTAACGTGCAAAAGAACAGAAGGAACGTGCAAATGAACAGAAGGGTAAAAGCGTCAGTTCATGCGCCAAATACATGGAGGAATACTACACGAGGGATAAAATACACATAATGGCAAGAAAATCAAGTGTCCAACGTTTTGAGGCCTATTTATTACGAAGTCGACGATTGGAGTTTCAAAACTGCAAAGCGCGATGATTGCAATCCCAAATATGCAATTTTCTCGCACCGGGGGAAAGCGAGCAACCGGGAGCATGATTCGAGGACGTCCGGGTCCACCGCACATAGACGCGTGCGCGCGAGCGCGGGGAAGCGATCGAGCGAAGCAAACAGCCCGGGGGACGATTGCTCTATGAATCTTTGTAACAATTGGACTGTAACATTATTTTGTGTTACTACAGGGCATATATTTGTAGCACATTTTATATGTTCCATTTATGTGTTACAACATAGTACACTTTTGTAACATTTTGCTTGTAACATTAATTTTGTGTTACTATAATTATTGTCAGTAACACATTTTTATAAAAAAAAGTGTTTTGTGTTACAAGCGAAGTCTGTAACACACTATTTTGTGTTACTATGAAATTTCACTGGAACACATTGGTGAATGTGTTACAAGAAAGTGAAACAATATCCTTGTTTTGTAGTAGTGTTTAGATTGGTTTTGTGTCAGTATTGATAATTTTTTTGAAATTTTCTATGAGTCAGAGCATGGGTAGCACAAAATATATGCTTAGAGCACAAAATATGTTCTCATTTATATCACTCTTTCGTTAATATTTAACTAGAGGAATTACTTGAGCAATTGCACGGCTATATATTACAATCATGGTTTTGGCATTCATTTTCAAAAAAAATTGGGTGGAATTTCGTTCAAACGATTGAAACACAACTTTGAATTTTTGGACGAATTTCAACCAAAATTTGAAGGAAAGCACGGAGGGGCAGCGGCGACAGGCAAAATGGAATCCTGAGATCATGTGGAGGCTAGTGGTGGTGGTTTTGTGTTACGATATGAACTAATGTGGGCTGGAAACACCAAGCAGCAGTGGCCATGGGAGGCTGCGTCTGCGGCCAACCGGCGATGCTCCAAAGAAATTGAGTTAGAGCTTTGGTGGAAAGGGTGGTGGAGATGGTGTAGATGCAACGAATTAGCCTAGGACCTCATCGTTGTGATGGTTGTGTGGTAGCGTAGCGGTCAGACCCGAGGAAGCAGGTGATGGCGGCGGCGTTTCAACTGATGATTCCTGAAATCGATTGATGGCAAATAGTAAGACAGTGATAGGAAGCTATCCTCGAAGGAATTTTGGTTTGGTTTACTCTAGGCGACGATTGGTATGATGAGCTTGGGAGGTATTCAAATAAGATCGAAAATTTTGAACACGATGGAAATCTTTCGGGGGGCCAAAATCAGCGAAATTTTGGTGAGATTCAGCAAAATTGTTAAGCCTGATTACAATACAGCTGTATTTGTTATACAATTCACTATGATTGAAAATACAACTATATTTATTATTAAACTTTAATATCTATATATTATTAATATGTACCGTAATAATTAGCCCCACCAAAATAAGATGTGTATATCATTGTCTTTTTCCCTCGGCTAATGATATAATTTTTATGATTTTTTGCCTTTTGTAGAATTATTGTGAGATTTTTAACTCTTAAAATGAAGACAGTGCCTTAAATCTTACTAATTGTTTGTATTTATATGCCTGTTCTTTTTTGCTGCGGCTTGTGGCTTTTGGCTGTGGCTTGTGGCTTTTGGGCTGTTTGTACGAGAGATTACAGAGTAACAGAAACTCACATGCAGTTTTTACCGATATAAATGAAGTCAGTAAAGTATGTACTACAATTAACTAGTAGACCCTATCTTGAAAAAATACTCCGTTTAAAAGCTAGTTACTGTAGAAAAGCCGAAAAGCAGCTTTTAGAAGCCGAAAAGAACAGGGCCATAGATGTCAAGTCAGACCAGCTTGGTCCTACTGTTCCATATCGCGGTCGTCTGCAGCGGGCGCAAGCAATGACGACAGGCAGGGAAGCCTGCAGTTGGCTTCCTACCTCTCCCAACAACTCCCGGGCCGGAAGAAGCCGCGCGCCTTCCTTTGTCCCCTATTATATGGTTGCACACACAGGCCAACACAATATCGAGGGAACCGATGGCGCCGACGAAGGTGTACGGGTGGGCGGTGTCGCCGTGGATGGCAAGGGTGCTGGTGTGCCTAGAGGAGGCCGGCGCGGAGTACGAGCTCGTGCCGATGAGCAGGTCCGGCGGCGACCACCGCCGCCCGGAGCACCTCGCCAGAAACGTACGTATATTTGCCTCGCCATAATTTTGCATACTGATCTCTCACCTCGATTGTTTTGTTTTGCGCCACTCCTGCCCTGTTAAGCGGGTACAGTGTTCCCAGCAAGTCAATTACTAGCTTAAAACAAGAATCTGGGACAGCTCAGTGCATGCTCAACTAACAATTATTCGCCGCATAATCATTTTTGCAGCCGTTCGGTGAGATCCCAGTATTGGAGGATGGTGATCTGACGCTCTATCGTAAGAAAGCTTGCCTTTTTTTTTTGGTTAGATTGTAGCGATTTTTGTTTCGGAGTAATTGTTTTGTGGTGATTAGGTGCGCCGTTCTGTCGAATATATATATATATATATATATATATATATATATATATATATATATATATATATATATATATATATATATATATATATATATATATATATATATATATATATATATATATATATATATATATATATATATATATATATATATATATATATATATATATATATATATATATATATATATGCGCGATGCGTATTTCTAACCTCAAGCACAGCAGGAAAGAAATGTGCTTTCTAAGTTGTCTGCACACATTTCTGCCTCATTAGTTACTCAGAAATTTATATTTCACTTTCTTCATTTACTTGAGAGTGAGTTAAAACTCCACGTTTAAAACTTTTTTGTTGACTTCTGCCTTGGTCGTCTTTTGTGTTTGTGTGTGTGTGAGAGAGAGGCCCAATTTGATTGGCCCCATCACTTCAGCAATGAACCAGCACAAGTAGAAGTTGGCTCCCTATTGGAACGAAAAAAATGCGAAGATATTAAGTTAGAAGGTTTTAAAACACAAAAAAATGGTAATTAAGGTCAATCACGTATCCATTTCCTCCAAACAAAAAAGAGAAAATCGCATTTCCTCAAGAATTTGATAGTGTTTGATCAATATTACATACTTTGATGTATTGCTCCCAATGGAATAATTTTTCTTTCCAGAATCACGCGCCATCGCCAGGTATGTTCTCCGCAAATATAAACCCGAGTTTCTGAGAGAAGGCAACCTCGAAGAGTCAGCAATGGTGGACGTATGGCTCGACGTGGAAGCCCATCAGTACCAGCCCGTACTGCAGCCCATCGTGTTGCACTGCATCCTCAACCCGTACATCGGCGGCACCCGCGACCAGAACGTCGTCGACGAGTACGTCCAGAAGCTGAAGAAGGTGCTCGAGGTGTACGAGGCGCGGCTGTCGACCTCCAGGTACCTGGCGGGAGATTTCATCAGCCTCGCGGACCTCAGCCACTTCCCCTTCACGCGCTACTTCATGGCGACCGAGTACGCCACCGTGGTTGACGCGTACCCGCATGTCAAGGCATGGTTGGATGCGATTCTGGCGAGGCCGTCGGTCAAGAAGGTGATGGCCGGCATGCCTCCGGACTTCGGCTTCGGAAGTGGGAACATTCCGTAGCGCATGCATGTGTTTGCAGCTTCGGTATTTCCAATTGCATTTCCAATAAACAAGGCATTTGGGATCTCAGCGCGTTATGCTGCTAGTATCTTCTTACCCACCCAGCATATATATGTACTTTGATGTCTGTAATTGTGTGCACCATGTTGTACTCGTACCCGTCTACTCAACACAAATAATCCATTTGTTCAATCAATTCTCATGCACATTACAAATTTACAACGGCATCGATCTCCATTCACTACTACAGAAAGCCTAATACTAGACGCCAGTCACAGATAGTTTGACAAAACCGTCTGTGACCGACACTAATACAGACGGTTTTAATTTGGACACCGTTTGTATTGATGGCGTCGGAGAAAACGAGTATCACAGACGGTTCTTACCGATGAACCGTCTATGATATTACAGTATCACAGACGGTTTTTATTTAAAACCGTCTGTGATAATCTACAATTATCACAGACGGTTTTTTATTAAAAACCGTCTGTGATAATGAAGTTATCACAGACGGTTCGTATTAAAAACCGTCTGTGGTATGTTTCCCGCCTTGCTTTGCAATTCCCCAAAATTTCATAATTTCCCGCCTGAGTTCGAGTTGGATTCAGTTTTGAGACATCTTCAGTAAAACGGGCATAACTTTTGCATACGGTGTCCGTTTTCGACGTTCTTGTACTCGTTAGAAAGCTAACGACGAGCCCAATCCAAAAAACAACCCGCTTGTGCCAGTCGCCCTCCAAGACCCTGAAAATCGGCCATCTTTGGACCTAAACCTGTGTCGCAAGTTTTTGGTTTCTGTTTTTGCCCTTTTTTCTTGGTCTTCTTTTTGGAATTTGGATTTTATTTCAACTGAAAAGTTGTAGATCTCATCGAAACCTTTCAAATGAGTATATATAAGCTATATAAAACTGTTGGACCAAAATGGCAACAGAGGGGGGGTGAATGTCGACTTTTAAAACTTGTCCCCAATTAGAACCCCGAATGGAACTCCTCTTCAATAGCTACAAAAAGCTATGAAGAGTTAAGTTCAAGTCTCTGGAAACTCAAACCCACAGAAGAATGGACTTGATAAGTGAAGATAGCGAAAGAACACGACACTAAAAACTACAGGGCTAAACCAGTGCAAGCTGGTCTGACTTCAATGCTCCGGGCGGTCAGACCGCCATAGCCAGGCCGGTCTGACCGGTCCTGTGCCGCCGGTCAGACCGCCAGCCATATGCCGGTCTGACCGCCATATATATTCCGGTCTGACCGCTTAACTGAAAAAAACAGATTCAGGCAGAGAGCAACAGGCTGCGCAGGAATTACAAGAAATGCAGATTTTGAGCAAAAGAAGAGATAACTCCAATTCTCCTCTGCTCAAAAGAGTAAGACCATATTCCAAACAACTAAAGGACCTCAAACAACAAGAGAGAATAACAAAAACCCAAAATTTGAGATTTTAGCCAAAACCTGAAAAGATACAGAGGGCGTTGCTCAAATTCAAATTCCCATTCAATCTGAGATTCTATGATCATGAAACTTTGAGGATAACTAATTAATAGCCTCAGGACTTAAGACACCAAGTTTCATGCTATCTCATGAAGGGAAACAAGATTTACAACAAACCCTAGAAAAGATAAACAGAGAACTCAAGAACACAGAAAAGAGAAAAACAAGATTCTTGAGATTCAATCAAATTGCTCTTGGAATTAGCTAACCAAGGGGTCTAGAAATACAATCCCATCACCGAGCAATCCATTTTGCTACTCTTCAGCAAGAATCAACACAAAAACGAAAAACTCCCTCCATTTTAGAATACAAGGCATATAATTTTACAATCTTGTATCAAAATATAAGGTGCACATGATTTAATAGCGCTTTCTCTCTTTTGCCTTTATTTATCTTCCCTCTCTCTTCAACATTTTATGAGTAAACACCCACATATACTAACTATTCTCTCTTATTACAAGACATTAATACTATGGATACAGTGGTCATTTTCCTTTACGGTTCTCTAGGTTTCATGACCTCCTTAATTCTCCTGCTGGACCAAAATATGTACTTATAAAAAGAAATGGAGTAGGTACATTGGAAAACAATTATATGTTAGGATGATCTCAGGCATTTGGCCCAACGGCCAAATGCCAACCCTTTGACCGCGCCCTGATCGGGGGCGCCCAGCCCAATAGGCTGGTGGGCCCCTGTCGCCAGCGCCATATAAACAGAGGTGGGGGCCGGGCGGCTCGCATCACGAGGTTGACCGTGCCGCCGCCACCCCACCGACAAACCCTAGACCGATCTGAGAGGGTGGCGCTCTAGCGACGGGAAGCACCACCGCCGTCTCCTTCACCGGATCTTTGCCGCCGCCAGGGAGGTCGCCGCCGCCCGGGACACGTCGCCGCCGAGGAGCCCCGCACCTCTTCCCCGACCGTCGCTGCCCGTGCGCAGACTTCACCGAGCGTCCCCGCGATGGCCAACTCCTCCTCCTCCACGTTGGAAGGTTGGTACCCCTCTCTCCCTCTCAGTGTAGCACTCAAGAACCCGAATGCAATAGAAAAGGAACCCGCTAGATCTAACCTAGGAGATCCTAAAAGATCTAACCCTAACAATGGTATCAGAGCCAACGGGAGAATTTAATTTTGGAAAAATAGATATAAATAACAGATAATTGTGATATTGTTATTTTCTGGCCAACGTTGATAATAACAATGTTATAATTTTTAATTGATGATTTTTATGCATTATTTCTATTTCTGCCCAACGGTGATGTAGATTTAATGTATAGATAAAATTGATTTAAATTGTATGTCATATTTTTGACCAACGTTGGAAATAAGGCATATAATTTTCCTGTTATGTTCTCACTTTATTTGAAATATTTTTCAGGAGGATACAACTTGATGAGTTGTATCAGAGAGATCCCCACTGTAAAAGGAGATAATTATGGAGAGTGGAAGAAAAAGATAGACTTAGCGTTTATCTTGGCTGAGGTAGACTGGGTCCTCACTACAGCACGTCCCACTGAGCCTATGGCACCAGTGAGGGATCAAAATGAGGATGATACTGCTTGGCAGAAAAGACAGAGAGATCATGCTCCCTTACAGATGTCTTATGACCTTGAGCATAAGAAATGGACCACAGCCAACAAGAAATGTATGGCTGTGATAAAGAACACGATTGAGCCTGCTATTGTGGGCTCAATCGCAGAGTGTGACACTGTCACAGAGTACCTTGAAAGAATAAAGAGTCAGTTTACTGGATCTTCAAAGACTTATGCTACACAGCTGATTAAACAGCTTGTGACAGAGAGGTACTCTGGTGGTGGTAGTGGCATAAGAGAGCACATACTGCGGATGAGCAACTTGGCATCCAAGCTTAAACCAATGGATTTGGCTCTCAAGGATGAGTTCCTAATTCATTTGGTTTTTGCTTCCTTGCCCAAAGAGTTTGACACTTTTGTTGTCAACTACAATATGCAGCCCGAGAAATGGGACTTGGAGAAATGCATTGCTATGTGTGTGCAAGAGGAGGAAAGGATTAAATCCTCACATGGTGGTTCTATCAACTATGTGAAGGATAACAAGAAAAAGAACTTCAACAGTTCCTCCTTCTCAAAGAACAAGGGAAAAGCCTCTGTCCATCAGCCTCAACAGAACAAATTTGCTGTAGACAAAGATCAGTGTCTTCACTGCAAGAAGACGGGACACTACAAGAAGAACTGTCCTGATTATTTAAAGATGATAATGGCAAAGAAAGGTGAGAACATTACTACCTTTATAAATGAATCCATGTATGTGCAATATTCGAAATCCACTTGGTGGATTGACTCAGGAGCAACTGTTCATGTTGCTAATTCCTTACAGGGATTCCGTTCGACGAGGACTACGCAAAGAAACGAAAGATGCATTAAAGTTGCAAATGGAGTCCAAGCTGAAGTTGAAGCCGTTGGCGATCTTTCATTAGAGTTAGCTAATGGCTCCAATCTTTTACTTAGAGATATCCTTTTTGTTCCCTCTTTACAGAGGAATTTGATTAGTGTTTCAAATTTGGACAAAGATGGTTATGATTGTAATTTTGGAAATGGCAAGTGTGAAATAATGTTTAATAAAGAATGTGTTGGTCTTGCCATCTTACAGAATGAGCTTTATTTGTTGTCACTTCGTGAAAATGTGAATTCCGTATGTGATGTGAATGAGCGTATATCCTCGCCTGTGAATGCGAACAGAAAACGAAAGAGAACTCATAATGAATCGTCGAAATTATGGCACTGTCGTTTAGGCCATATTTTGAGGGGGAGAATAGAAAGACTTGTTAAGAATGAAATTCTTCCTCTATTAGAGTTCTCAGACTTAGAACAATGCAGAGAATGCATTAAAGGAAAATATGTAAAGAAAATTAAAAAAGACGCTAAAAGAAGCACAGGAGTTCTACAAATTGTTCACACAGACATTTGTGGTCCTTTTCCTGTGAAAAGTGTGGATGGTTATGACTCGTTCATAACATTCACGGATGATTACTCCCGTTATGGATATATTTATCCAATCAAAGAAAGAAATGAAGCCTTGGATAAATTCAAGATATTTAAGGCTGAAATTGAAAACCAACACGATTTAAAGATTAAGATAGTCCGATCTGATCGT
Organism: Dendrocalamus latiflorus; assembly: GCA_017311315.1. NCBI lineage: Eukaryota > Viridiplantae > Streptophyta > Magnoliopsida > Poales > Poaceae > Dendrocalamus > Dendrocalamus latiflorus. The sequence continues at coordinate 40,907,085 of CM029647.1, forward strand.
GGGGGGGGAGTACTACGGTCGACATACCCCATATGGACAAGTTCCTGGACCTTTTGCAAGGTTTTTACAGGAAAATGGCATAGTGGCCCAGTATTCTATGCCGGGCGAACCTCAGCAAAATGGAGTAGCTGAAAGACGCAACCGTACCCTGATGGATATGGTGCGAAGTATGATGAGCTACTCCACACTCCCATTGAGTTTATGGATGGAGGCGTTGAAAACCGCCATTCATATTCTCAACAGAGTGCCTAGTAAGTCGGTGCCCAAAACACCGTACGAGTTGTGGACAGGAAGAGTTCCCTCACTAAACCACTTACGTGTGTGGGGGAGTCCTGCTGAGGCTAAAGTATTTAACCCAAACCTTGGGAAACTTGATCCCAAAACAGTAAGTTGCCATTTCATTGGCTACCCTGAAAAGTCAAAAGGTTTTCGTTTCTACTGTCCAGACAGATATACAAAGTTTGTAGAAACGAGACACGCTGTCTTCTTAGAGGATGAGATGATCAGGGGGAGCATGGTAGCTCGAGAGATTGACCTTGAAGAGAAGCGGGTGTATGCGCCCACTCCGATGATTCAAGAGCCATTCTTCACACTACCTGCTGTCGCTGCACCGACGGTGCAAGACACTGTGGTGCCAGCACCTGTTATTGTTCCTCCTGTGGCAACAATGAATGATAATGAGGAACCTGTTTTTCAGGATCCTATAGAACCTATTGCCACAGATGAGGGGGAGCAACAGCAGCCTCAAACAGAAGATGTACCAAATGAGGAGGCCCCGAGGAGGTCTCAAAGAGTAAGAAGATCAGCTATTTCTGATGATTATCAGATTTATCATACAGAGGAATTTCAAATGGAGGAGGATACCACCTCATTTGAAGAAGCCATGAGAAGCAAAAATTCCTCAAAATGGCTTGAGGCCATGGAAGAGGAGATGAGGTCCATGAAGACTAATAAAGTCTGGGACTTGGAAATTATTCCTAAAGGAGCCAAAACAGTAGGCTGTAAATGGGTCTACAAGACAAAGCATGACTCTCAAGGGAATATAGAAAGATACAAAGCGCGACTTGTGGCAAAAGGCTTTACGCAAAGAGAAGGGATTGATTACAATGAGACTTTTTCTCCAGTCTCATGTAAAGATTCCTTCAGAATCATAATGGCATTAGTAGCACATTATGATTTAGAGTTACATCAGATGGATGTAAAGACGACATTTCTTAATGGGGATTTGGAGGAAAATGTTTACATGGCACAACCGAAAGGTTTTGTCGTGGAAGGAAATGAAAGAATGGGATGCCGCCTAAAGAAATCGATTTATGGATTAAAGCAAGCTTCAAGACAGTGGTACTTGAAGTTTGACAGTACAATAAGAAAATTTGGGTTTAAAGAGAATGTAGAGGACAACTGTGTTTATGCAAAGTTTAAAGATGGGAAGTTTATCTTCCTAATCCTGTATGTGGATGATATCCTACTGGCTAGTAGTGATGTCAGTCTGCTACTAGAGACAAAGAAGTTTTTGTCCTCAAACTTTGATATGAAAGATCTTGGTGAAGCTTCGTTCGTTCTAGGGATCGAAATCCACCGGGATAGAAACAAAGGGGTATTGGGACTGTCACAAAAGGCATACATAGAGAAAGTCTTAAAGAAATTTGGTATGCATAAATGTAGTCCTTCACCTGCACCTATAGTCAAGGGCGACAGATATGAGGATTTTCAATGCCCCAGGAACCAGTATGAGATCGATCAAATGAAAGCGGTTCCATATGCTTCAGCTGTCGGAAGCTTACAGTATGCTCAAGTGTGCACACGCCCTGACTTAGCATTTGTTACCGGGTTACTTAGCAGATTCCAGAGCAATCCTGGAATAGAACATTGGAAATTGATAAAGAAAGTCTTGCGTTATTTGCAAGGAACAAAAGGCCTCATGATGACATACAGAAGATCAGATTTACTCCATATAGTGGGGTATACAGATTCTGATTTTGCGGGAGATGATAGAAAGTCTACATCCGGATATGTATTCACTCTCGCTGGAGGAGCTATATCGTGGAAAAGCTCAAAGCAAACCGTCACTACATCGTCCACAATGTATGCCGAGTTTGTAGCATGTTATGAGGCTACGGGGCAGGTGAACTGGCTAAAGAAGTTCATACCCGGTTTAAAAGTGGTTGACGACATCAATAGACCACTTAAGTTGTACTGCGATAATGAACCCGCAGTAACGTATGCCCACAACAATAAATCAAGTGGTGCTGCCAAACACATTGACATAAAGTACTATGTTGTGAAAGATAAAGTTCGGGATCAAATTATAAGTCTAGAGCATATAAGTACCGCAAAGATGTTAGCGGATCCGCTTACTAAAGGCTTACCACCCAACGTGTTCAGAGAACATGTAGCCGGCATGGGTTTAAGGGAAAGCCTATGATTCCTGGACTAAAAGATGGCCCAAAAGATTAAAGTAACTATTTCAGAACAGAGAGGTGTATTGTAACTGTTGAATCTATCGGCGATTGACCGTGACGATGAGACATGTTCTATGCATTAATCTGTGATGGAATGTGTAAAGTCAAAAGTAATTAAAGATAAGGTATAGATTGAGATCAAGGGGGAGAATGTTAGGATGATCTCAGGCATTTGGCCCAACGCCCAAATGCCAACCCTTTGACCGCGCCCTGATCGGGGGCGCCCAGCCCAATAGGCTGGTGGGCCCCTGTCGCCAGCGCCATATAAACAGAGGTGGGGGCCGGGCGGCTCGCATCACGAGGTTGACCGTGCCGCCGCCACCCCACCGACAAACCCTAGACTGATCTGAGAGGGTGGCGCTCTAGCGACGGGAAGCACCACCGCCATCTCCTTCACCGGATCTGTGCCGCCGCCCGGGACACGTCGCCACCGAGGAGCCCCGCACCTCTTCCCCGACCGTCGCTGCCCGTGCGCAGACTTCACCGAGCGTCCCCGCGATGGCCAACTCCTCCTCCTCCACGTCGGAAGGTTGGTACCCCTCTCTCCCTCTCAGTGTAGCACTCAAGAACCCGAATGCAATAGAAAAGGAACCCGCTAGATCTAACCTAGGAGATCCTAAAAGATCTAACCCTAACATTATAATGGTACCAAAGAGAAATGAATCAAGGGCACACAAACTAAACCGACATAAATCAAATCAATCACGTTTGATATCCCGTTTACAGTGGACTTGATGAGCATCACACAAAACAAAAGGCAGCCTTTAAACTGTTCTTCATCTTGTCATGTTTTCCCTGGTCGTACGGTAATGCCAATGTAATACTGTAATTTGTTTTTACCAAAGATGCAAATGGAAGACCATGGCCATGAAAATCAAGAAATTAAAATTCACATGATATAAATCTCCTACCGTTTCTCTTTTTCGAAACAAAGGGACCCGCATCTCTTGTGTCAAAACCTAGTTTTTTCTTCTCGACTGACTAAATTTGACAGCAGCGCAGCACATTGGACAGTAAATACATAGATATATATCAGAACATATTTTGTGCTCTTAGCATATTTCATGTTATCCATGCTCCTACTCCTCGGAAATAGTGCAAATAGTCATGAAAAATTCTATACAAAAATTGTTTAGACAAAGTATGATATAACCAATACATCCTGCAAAATTTCAACTGGAAACACGATGTATATCAGAAGAACAAAAAAGACAAATTTGAGTATGTAGTAGCTTCATCTTTTTCCTTTTAGTTTCGGATTTTCATTTCAGCAGAATTTGTATTTTTTGTTTATCAATGTGTACATCGAATTTAGATTGGTTTTGTGTCAGTATTGATAATTTTTTTGAAATTTTCTATGAGTGAGAGCATGGGTAGCACAAAATATATGCTTAGAGCACAAAATATGTTCTCATTTATATCACTCTTTCGTTAATATTTAACTAGAGGAATTACTTGTGCAATTGCACGGCTATATATTACAATCATGGTTTTGGCATTCATTTTCAAAAAAAATTTGGGTGGAATTTCGTTCAAACGATTGAAACACAACTTTGAATTTTTGGACGAATTTCAACCAAAATTTGAAGGAAAGCACGGAGGGGCAGCGGCGACAGGCAAAATGGAATCCTGAGATCATGTGGAGGCTAGTGGTGGTGGTTTTGTGTTACGATATGAACTAATGTGGGCTGGAAACAACAAGCAGCAGTGGCCATGGAAGGCTGTGTCGGCGGCCAACCGGAGATGCTCCAAAGAAATTGAGTTAGAGCTTTGGTGGAAAGGGTGGTGGAGATGGTGTAGATGCAAGGAATTAGCCTAGGACCTCATCGTTGTGATGGTTGTGTAGTAGCGTGGCGGTCAAACCCGAGGAAGCAGGTGATGGCGACGGCGTTTCAACTGATTCCTGAAATAATCGATTGACAGACCCGAGGAAGACAGTGATAGGAAGCTGTCCTCGAAGGAATTTTGGTTTGGTTTACTCTAGGCGACGATTGGTACGATGAGCTTGGGAGGTGTTCAAATGAAATCGAAAATTTTGAACACGATGGAAATCTTTCGGGGGGCCAAAATCATCGAAATTTTGGTGAGATTCAGCAAAATTGTTAAGCCTGATTACAATACAGTTGTATTTGTTATACAATTCACTGTGATTGAAAATACAATTGTATTTATATTCAACTTTAATATCTATACATTGTTAATATGCACCGTAATAATTAGCCCCACCAAAATAAGATGTGTATATCATTGTCTTTTTCTCTCGGCTAATGGTATAATTTTTATGATTTTTTGTCTTTTGTAGAATTATTGTGAGATTTTTTACTCTTAAAATGAAGACAGTGCCTTAAATCTTACTAATTGTTTGTATTTATATAGATGTCAAGTCAGACCAGCTTGGTCCTACTGTTCCATATCGCGGTCGTCTGCAGCGGGCGCAAGCAATGACGACAGGCAGGGAAGCCTGCAGTTGGCTTCCTACCTCTCCCAACAACTCACGGGTCGGAAGAAGCCGCGCGCCTTCCTTTTGTCTCCTGGTCCACCACGACCATGTGAGCACTATACAAATAGTATATGAGCACTATAGCTCCCGGATGCTTGCACACACAGGCCAACACAATATCGAGGGAACCGATGGCGCCGATGAAGGTGTACGGGTGGGCGGTGTCGCCGTGGATGGCAAGGGTGCTGGTGTGCCTAGAGGAGGCCGGTGCGGAGTACGAGCTCGTGCCGATGAGCAGGTCCGGCGGTGACCACCGCCATATTTGCCTCGCCATAATTTTGCATACTGATCTCTCACCTCGATTGTTTTGTTTTGCGCCACTCCTGTCCTGTTAAGCTGGTACAGTGTTCTCAGCAAGCTAATTACTAGCTTAAAACAAGAATCAGAGACAGCTGAGTGCATGCTCAACTAACAATTATTCGCCGCATAATCATTTTTGCAGCCGTTCGGTGAGATCCCAGTATTGGAGGATTGTGATCTGACGCTCTATCGTAAGAAAGCTTGCCTTTTTTTTTGTGGGTTAGATTGTAGCGATTTTTGTTTCGGAGTAATTGTTTTGTGGTGATTAGGTGCGCCGTTCTGTCGTGTGTGTGTGTATATATGTAGATTATGAGCAGTAGCAAGGAGGTCTTCATAGTTGACACCACTGCCGAGGTTGAGTTAGTCGGGGGAAGCCGTGAGCAGGTCATCATCACTGCCGCCACTGGAGTTGAGTTTGTCAGTGGCAGCCATGAGGATGAGCGTGAGGAAGGTGAGGCCAGCGTGTGTCACAGAGACACACCCAGCTCCCAGCGTTGCTTGCTCAGAGATCGCTATGCAACGTGTCCTGTGGCAGCCATTTTGCCGCTACATCCTCTCCAACTTCGCCTCCACCGTGGGCACCGCCTCCTCTATTGGCCTAGCTCTAGAAAAAACTCACACATTGCATGAATTCATAGTGAAAGAAGAATAAACAGAGAAGAACACAAGAGAATTGCCTCAGCCATAACTGCATAGCCGATTTTTCTAAATTTCTCTATTCTCTGACTTTTATTCATCTCAACCTTAAGGTCAGTATTTATAATACATGCATAGACCTATCTGTAGAATAAGTTAAATAAGGAAAGCCTAACAAAAAAATAAACTAACCAATTTTGATCCGATGCCGATTGCACTAGGATCCTAACACCCTATTACTTAGCAAGTCAAGATTATTTCCAACATTCTCCCTCTAATCTTGACTTGACATACTTCTAGTTTAGCGTCAACGTATTAATTGAACTATCAACTATACCTCCACATCAAGCGATCTACATGCAAATTAAACACATAGCAACTCAAATCATCTGGTACACATTCATCAATATACAAAGACTCTAACTTGTTGACGTAGACCGTCTCAACTACGACTTGCTCAATTCATACTCGACACAGGAAAGTAAACACATCTCCTCGACGTCCTGAACTCAACAACTATGGACTCGACTCAGGATGACGAACGCATCTCTTCAACACTTCGACTCAACTCTACTTACTTGACTCAGGACGACGAATACATCTTCTTAACATCTCAAACTTATCTTGTTAGAGAACTGGATGTAGTTTTACTTGTCCACTAGACGTCGGCCCAGCTCTGTGCCCCGCCACTGCACCTTGCCCTGCTAGACCACGCCCAACGCCTAGACGAGCCGCTCGTACCCCCATGGACTCGCTAGTGCCATCTTCCCGCAGCACCACACGCGCGTCGGCCACTACCTCCTTGTACCGTTTCTTGGTCCAGGCAGTGCTATCCGGTAACCGCAGCTCCAGGTCCTCCTATTGCTCCATGCCTCCTTTGCTTGCTGCTGGTTTCCCTCGGCAATACCTCGCTCGCTCATAGCTTGTCCTTGTGTCGTCGCCCAATATCCAGCCGCCTTTCCAAGCTGCAAACAATGGCTTGTTCTTTTCGGCTGAAGCTTATGGCTTTGATTTGCAATTTATGGCTTTTAGGCTTTTCATGCGAAAGATTATAGAGTAATAGAAACTCACATGTGGTTTTTGCCGATATAAATGAAGTCAGTACAATATGTACTACAATTAACTAGTAGACCCTATCTTGAAAAGATACTCCGTTTTAAAAGCTAGTTACTGTAGAAAAACCAAAGTAGCTTTTAGAAGCTGAAAAGAACAGACCCTTTGCCTCCTGCTACTTGCTGCCATGTGAGGGCATAGCTGCGGCTGCATGCATGCATCGTGTGTTGCCACTGTTGCATGTTGGATTTGCCTCACATGGTAGTAAGCTCTGAGTTTTTGTAAGACTCTGCCTCATATGGTCATGAGATCCGGGTACTCATAAGACTCTGTTTCACGTGGTCAGTCGTGAGCTCCGAGTACACGAAAAACTTCAGGCTGCTACAGTACTCAGATGAACAGTGCTCAGAAGGGGTCTCCGACTGGTACTGAGTGCTCGGAGATAGCGACTGCTCCTAAGTTCTTGGAACTCCTTGCAGTACACAGAACACTCGACTACTTGGGTTCTCAAACTCGAGTTACAACTACAGCATTACTCAATCACACGCACTGAACGAATACTCAGATCACCCAACTCACATGAGAACACTTTGGAGAAATCACACACAAGCACAACACAGGAGCATTTGCGACGCATAAACTTCTTAGCGTCTTTTCTGATTTTCTCCCCTTTATATACTACTGAATACGACAAACGGTTACAAGACTTTGATGGTGTGTTACCACTTGTAAAACTCAACGTTACGACCAGTAAATACTAAACTTAATACAAAATAACAAAAATGCAGCTACTAATACTTTCGTTACATGCATGCAGCCACTAATTACACCACTAACTTCACACCCAAATATTTCTAGTCAAGCTTATAGCTAACAATTTTTCTTCTAATCTTGACATACTAACTGACCGTTGCAGATCACCCGCAATCTCTTGCCATGCACAGAAGACTAACTCACGCCATGCATTATCGCTGCTAGATGCATGCAACTACTTTGAAGGAGGACCAACTCATCTCACGTGCATACCTTCTCAACTAACTCGAACAAATTTTGTCTCACACTCGGCAATGCATACCTTCTCAACTAACTCAAACACATATAGAGCTTGTCTCACACTCGGCAACGTGTACATACTCACGTCCTCACAGCTACATGCACTAACCACAAACACATGACTAATCCAATAACATATGCATGTGCACACAACTGATGGCTTCACTTGGATACCAATCTGCTCATTTCACTGCCGATCGGTCCACTACGCCATGACTCTACACATGCAACTTTCTTGGACTTAGCCCACTACTATGAGTAAACATGATGAACACACAAACAACAAGATTAGTTCCAAACTGAGCTTCAAAGTAGTGCTGGTTCATCATCCACATCCACCACAATGAGAAAAGCCCTATCCTTCACCATTGTGTCTCCAAGTATTTGGATGTTGTTCACCAACCCGGTCAGCTGCATGGAGAAGTTGTCGATCGACTCAGTCTCCCTCATGTGAATGGCCTCCCATGTAGACCTAGTGGTGTTCTTGGTTACCAACATTCCCAGCATCTCTGGTGGCACCGCCTAGAGAATGGTCGCCAATGCCATTTGGTCCACACAGTATTCGGCACCACCTAGATCCACCACATCCCAGACTCCCTGAGCCTGCAAATTCACACGCATGAGCAATGCCCAGTCGGTGTAGTTCGTGTGTGTGAGCATGGGGTAGCGTAGCTTGACTTTGGTCTCCTTTGACGCCGTCTATGCCACCATCTCTTGGCTACTGCCAAGAACCATCGCTTGACGCACACTGGCGCCGGTGGATCTTCCGAAGAGAGGAGGCACCGATCTTGCACACTGAGACATCATCGCAATATCTGTGTGATCACGCTCTGATACTAATTATTGGATTTGTCTCAAGTGGTTGCGAGCTCTGAATACTCATAATACTCTGCCTCACATGGTCATGAGCTCCAAGTACTCATAAAACTCTGCTTCTCATTGTCAGTTGTGAGCTCTGAGTACTTGAAAGACTTTGGGCTGCTACAGTACTTAGATAAACAGTGTTCGGAATACTCGGATAAACAGTGCTTGGAGTACAATACTTGAATGCGTCATGCGTGTGTGTCCGAGTCCTGGTTGTACTGCTCCTGTAGGCCCCAATTTTTGCTCAGTCCAACGCTGCTTGGGTTACAGGTCTATTCAAATTCTTTTCCTGTAATAGCAGGTTCTTAAATGACATAGGAACCCCTATCTACCCTTAATTTAAGCCGTAGGTTATATCAATCAATATGATATTTTCTAGTTATTTTTCTTTTTCTCATTAATATAGGAATTTTAGATTTTTTCTATGTAGGATTAAAGTAAAAGCTTCAGAAGAAGTCTTAAATTAAATTAGTAAAGGTAAACACTACTGCAAAAGAGGCTAAACTAGACGCTTATATTACAGTCGGTTCCTAGGAACCGTCTGTGCTGCAAGTATCACAGACGGTTCATACGAATAACCGTCTGTGGTATTTTCACAGACGGTTTTTAATATGAATCATCTGTGATAACTTCATTATCACAGATAGTTTTTAACAAAAACCGTCTATGAAGTATCACAGACGGTTATAGATAAGAACCGTCTGTGATGTCTGCCAATCATCACAGACGGTTCTTATCTAGAACCGTCTGTGATACTTCACAGACGGTTTGTATTAAAAACCATCTGTGATATGTTTCCCGCCTTGCAATTCCCCAAAATTTCATAATTTCCCGCCTGAGTCTAAGTAGAATTGAGTTTTGAGACACCTTCAGTAAAATGGGCATAACTTTTGCATACGGTGTCCATTTTCGACGTTCTTGTACTCGTTGGAAAGCTAACGGCGAGCCCAATCGAAAAAAATGACCCTCTTGTGCCAGTCGCCCTACAAGAGCCCAAAAATCGGCCATCTTTGGACCTAAAGCTGCGTCGCAAGTTTGTGGTTTCTGTTTTTGCCCTTTTTCTTGGTCTTTCTTTCGGAATTTGGATTTTGTTTCAACTGAAAAGTTGTAGATCTCATCGAAACATTTCAAATGACTATATACAAGCCATATAAAACTTTGCTATTTTATATTTTCAGACTAGTTGTTTATATTGCATCGGTATATAAAATTTTGTACTCTAATTCACAGACGGTTGGCATATAGAACCATCTGTGATATTCATTCATCACAGACGGTTTTATCTACCAACTGTTTGTGATAATATGACCGCTAGGCCCGTCGACCCTCCTCAACCCAATCCTAGCCAATAGAAATCCACCAATCATCACCCCACGGATCGTAGCTCCGCCTCTCCGTCCCCGCGCCAAAAAATTTCGCACTCCCTCCCCTATAAATAATCACCAGAACTGAGCCTCCTTTCTATTCTCCTCCTTGCTGTTCTCCTTCTCTTTGCTATTCTCCTCCTCCTTGCTGTTCTCCTCCTCTTTGCTGTTCTCCTCCTCCTCCTTGACCCATACCATAATAGCCCAACGAAGCAGACGATGCACAATGTAACGCTCAATCAACGCCGACGATGGTGGGCATCAAAGACATCCAGCTCGCGTGCTGCATCAGGGGCGAGAAGGCCTAGGCATAGAGGATCTTTGCTTTTATCTGTTCTTGTTGTGTTAGCTAGATGGGCAACTTGTTTATTGTTTTGGGATATTGTAATGGTAGGCTATAATCTTAATAAAAATAAAATGTGTACTATGCTTCATACTATATTTGCTTGTTTTCATTTCAATAATTTGATTTGCGAAATGGATGTTTTATGTTTGTGAAATGAATTGAGATGTGAATTGGATGTATACATGTACATGCTGATCTGCTTGTTTCAGAGGGCATGGCTAGCATTTCCTGAGGCTAGGCACAGAAATAGATTTAGGGGTAGAAGAGAATAGCACAGACGGTTTTTAACTAAAAACCGTCTGTGGTATTTAGATATCACAGACCCTTCTAGTTAAAAACCGTCTGTGATATTTACACCGCAGACGGTTTGAAAGCCGTCTATGATGAACTCGTATTATTACTTACCCATAAATTTAGACGACTCATAAAACCGTCTGTGATGACGTTTCTGAACCGTCTGTAATACGGTTTTTTTTATCTCTCTGTAATACGGTTTTGTGTAGTAGTGAAAGAAAGATGAGAACGTAGCCATGTTGACTGCTGTCTGTCCTGTTGTAGTTGCTGTTTTCTTTCATTGGTTGTTGTCGGCGCCTAGACACTTCCCATACTACTATACTAGTGATATGAAATGGGTTCCCATCCATGACTTCTAAAACTGGCTATTATTTTATTTGAGCACGAATGACTCCTCACACTAGTATCCATTATCATGCAAAACAACAAAATAAAATCATCAGGCTAAACAAGTGCGATTAGTTGAGAAGGTATGAAGCACATCAGTAGACATCAACAAAAACAGACTAGGGGGCGGGGGGAGAAACAAGATGAATATACAGTAATCAACCATAACAAACTTGTATTCATTTAATCCGTAATCCTTGTTAGCCTATATTGATTTTCTTCAAGGTGCGGTTTAACCTGTGTCTCTACAATTGGATTTTGACTATTTATTTCTATTCATGATATATTGTTAATAACTGTAAAATCATGACCATACGAAAGTACTCCCTCCATTTCAGAATACAGGGCATGCGCATATAATTTTACAATTTTGTATTAAAATATAAGGCGCACATGATTTAATAGCGCTCTCTCTTTTGCCTTTATTTATCTTCCCTCTCTCTTCAACATTTTATGAGTAAACACCCATACTAACTATTCTCTCTTATTACAAGACATTAATACTATGGATACAATGGTCATTTTCCTTTACGGTTCTCTTGGTTTTTCATGATCACCTCATTAATTCTCCTGCTGGACCAAAATATGTACTTATAAAAAGAAATGGAGTAGGTACATTGGAAAACAATGGTACCAAATAGAAATGAATCAAGGGCACACAAACTAAACTGACATAAATCAAATCAATCACGTTTGATATCCCGTTTACAGTGGACTTGATGGGCATCACACAAAACAAAAGGCAGCCATTAAACTGTTCTTCATCTTGTCATGTTTTCTCTGGTCGTATGGTAATGCCAATGTTATACTGTAATTTGTTTTTACCAAAGATGCATGGAAGACCATGAAAATCAAGAAATTAAAATTTGAAGGAAAGCACGGAGGTGCAGCGGCGACAGGCAAAATGGAATCCTGAGATCATGTGGAGGCAAGTGGTGGTGGTTTTGTGTTACGATATGAACTAATGTGGGCTCGAAACAGCAAGCAGCTGTGTCGGCGGCCAACCGGCGATGCTCGGCAAAATCACCAAAATTTTGGTGAAATTCAACAAAATTGTTAAGCCTGATTACAATACAGTTGTATTTGTTATACAATTCACCACGATTGAAAATACAATTTATTTATTATTCAACTTTAATATCTATATATTAATAATATGCACTGCAATAATTAGCCCCACCGAAATAAGACATATATATTATCTTTTTCTCTTGGCTAATGGTATAATTTTTATTATTTTTTTGTCTTTTGTACACTATTATGGGATTTTCTTACTCTTAAAATAAAGACAGTGCCTTAAATCTTACTAATTATTTGTATTTATACAGATATCCAGTCAGAGCAGCTTGGTCCTACTGTTCTATTAAAAAACAGTAGATTCATATATCGCGGTCGTCAGCAGCGCGCGCAAGCAATGACGACAGGCAGGGAAGCCTGCAGTTGGCTTCCTACCTCTCCCAACAACCATGACCATGTGAGCACTATAGCTCCCGGAACTATAAACTACAAATGCTTGCACACACACACTACAGGAAAAAGGGCCTCTAGGCACGCTTTTATAGTAACGCACGCTAAAAGCGTCTCTACATGGTCATGTAAAGATGTTTTTTGATACGATTTTGTGAACATATCAACATGACATGACATTAGACACGCTTTTAATGTCAAAAGGCATCTGTAGACACTTTTTTAGACGATATTGAAAACGTCTCAAACTGACACGGTGTTAGACACGCTTTTAATCGTCAATAGCATCTAGACACGTTACAAAGCGTATCAAAGAACGCTCCATAGCCAATCAAACATGTTTTTTAACGCGATACTAAAGTCGTCTCAAACTGACACGGTTTTAGACACACTTTTAATCGTCAATAGCATCTAGACACGTTACAAAGCGTATTAGAGAACGTTCCATAGCCAATTAAAGATATTTTTTGACGCGGTTCTAAAGTCGTCTCAAAATAACACGGAGTTAGGCACGCTTTAAACCATCAGCATAATTTATGCACGTTGCAAAGCGTATCAATAATCATACATAGTCACGTAAACATGCTTCTTGATACGATAAGACATCTCAAAGTGAAACGAAATTAGATGCGCCTTTATCATCCATCAGTAGCATGTAGAGACGTTGTAAAAAATATATTAAACATCCCATACATATCTAAGCTCTCTCTCTCACACACAAAATCTTCTTCTACAAATTTTCAGCTCATTCAAAACTAAGTTACATAATTTTATTTTTCTTCTCTTCTCAATTTTTTTCCTTTTCCTTTTCCTTTTCTTTCCTCTTTCTTTTTTTACCTCGGCCGACTCTCATTTTTCCCGGATCCCGCCGCCTCCCGCCTCCATCTCTCCCGGCCGCCTACTCCCCCGGCCGCCTCCCGCCTCCCTCTCCTGGCCGCCTCCTGCCCCCCCCCCCCGGGCGCCCTCGGCCGCCTCCTCCTCCCCCCGCTGCCCCTGGCCTCCTCCTCCCCCCGCACGGGTCCCCCGCCGCCCCCTCCCTCCCTCCGGGCCTCCCGAGTCCCGCCTCCCTCACCGTGCCCTCCCTCCCTCCGAGCCTCTGTCAGATCCCGGGGAGGAATCCGACCTAGAGAGGAAGAAATCACCGAAAATCGATCGTGGGAAAAAGGTGAATCGCCTCAGAACAGACAATCGCCAAGAACAACTAAAGCTAGGGCTACAGTAGACATAAGATATTTTGACGGTTCAATCCCCTTTCATTCCATTCGCAAAGTATATATATGAGGACATAATCCGACATTAGAGTTTAAGAAAGATTACAGTAAGTAATTGAGCTTAGAACGCTAATCACAGGAAGGTAATTCTATGATTAAACCAGCTATTACTTAGGTGACTGGAGGTGTTGATATTCCGCCAGTAAAGCCAGATTGCATCCTAGCCATCAGATGGAAGCCAACGCAGCGGTGAAGAGTTATTTTCTTCAGACTCCTTCCTCCGTCAGTTACTTCAGAATACCAGGTTCTGACAGTGCCTCCTCCTCAGCAACACACTTGTCCTCAAGTGTTTTGATCAGGAGACCGGGAATTAATGGTCTGAGAATAAAACTCTGGTAAAGTTCCTTTAATAAAATCTGCATCCTCCCAAGTAGCTTCATCAGGCGGCAAATGGATCCATTGAATGAGCCACTGAGTCCAAATGCTGAAATTTGATATGGCTGTAGCTGTCGCATTGGTTGATCATACCTTCTGTAGCTCCATTCGCGTAGTTTATCAGACTTTAGTGTCTTTTGAATCTCCGAATGGCAATATAGAATATAATCTTCATTCTTCAAAGGTGGACAAGCCCATATGAAACAGCTAGTGAATCCCTGCTGCTTGCAATGTTTCACTGTCACACCAGGCTTCAAGAACTCAGCAACTTCCGCTGCGCACTGCTGCTGCTCAAGAGTGCTAGAATTGCCATGCCATGTAAACATTGCATTTCCATATTGCAATACAAAACACTCCGTGGAGCTTAAAGATGTCGTCACCTTATCAACTTGAAGCGTTTTATTGTTATGAATTGCTGTCCCCGATACTCGAATAAGAGCAATGCCATCAGCAGAGCAAATTTCATTGCTCTCATCCTTTTCTTCTGCGATCTTCTTGTATCCAGAACCGATTCCACCCTTCACAATAACCATGGGCTGGAAAAGAGCAACTAATTGTGGTGTATCCAGGTGGTCAGACAAGCATCCCAATCGAGCATCCATGGTGAACCAGGCAAGTATGCTAACCATCTCAAATAACTCCTTTTTCTTATCCTCAAAAGAAACCTTGCCAAAGTTTTCAATAACATCTCCTCGAGTAATCTCCCATAATTTGACGGAACCAGCAGTATCATTTGTCATTACATGCCTTCGCCACTTCATATTTTTCGATCCTGTTCCGGGATCCCAAATACGGACAACCTGAGGACTCTTCTTGTTGTTACTCGCTGGAGTCTTGCTGTTGGTGATAGCAAGATCCTTACTCTCATGGAGAGGATGACACTAGGAGATGGGGCAAGTTTTCTTGTTTATTGCTCACACAATGCCATGCCAACCTGAGGGGTTGGGGATACAAATTTATAGGCTGAGAACCAGCCAAGCATATGCTAAGATGCTATCCTAGATGCTGTCCTAAAGCGGTCAATATGCTGTCCTAAAGCAGATGCTGTCCTAAAAGCAGATGCTGTCCTAAAGCAAAAGCAGATGCTGTCCTAAAAGCAGATGCTGTCCTAAAGCAGTCAAAAAACAAAAACTACCACAGCCCCACAAAGACCACAGTACAGGGACTTATTCATCATTCTCCCCCTAAGTCTTGTGCGTCGTCTTGTGGGAGGGTTGAACCATCCTGATCTTGGAGCAGAGCTCAAGGAACTTGATCCTTCCAAGAGGCTTGGTGAGCAGATCCGCAAGCTGATCCGTGGTGTTGATGTAGCTTGCCTTGATACTTCCTTCATCCAAGCAGTCTCGGATGAAATGGTACTTCACCCGGATGTGCTTGCTCCGTTCATGAAAAACGGGGTTCTTTGCCAGGGCTAGAGCGGACTTGCTGTCCACCCTGAGCTCCACTGCTTCAGTGTCCCTGCCGAGGAGATCACCAAGCAGTCGAGCGAGCCAGAGCGCCTGAGTCGAAGCGGTGGAAGCCGCTATGTACTCAGCCTCACAGCTAGACAGGGCCACCACCTGCTGCTTGACTGACTGCCAGCTAACGAGGCACTTGCCGAGGAAGAAGAGAATCCCGCTTGTGCTCTTGCTGGTGTCAATGTCGC
Organism: Dendrocalamus latiflorus; assembly: GCA_017311315.1. NCBI lineage: Eukaryota > Viridiplantae > Streptophyta > Magnoliopsida > Poales > Poaceae > Dendrocalamus > Dendrocalamus latiflorus. The sequence goes on from CM029647.1 coordinate 40,923,102, forward strand.
CTGCGTGGTCGCTGTCGCTGTACCCGATGAAGTGTGCCGCGCCGGGACACCTCGGGTAGTGCAAGCCGTAGTCGGAGGTGCCCGCAACATAGCGGAGGATCCTCTTTACGGCCTGCTGATGCTCCGTCGTCGGTCGCTGCATGAACCGACTGACGTAGCCGACGGCGAACGCCAAATCCGGACGCGTGTGGACGAGGTAGCGAAGGCTGCCCACGATGCGCCGGTACTGCGTCGCGTCCACCTCCTCCGCCGTGCTGTCGCGGCTCAGCTTCAGCCTTTCCTCCATAGGAGTGTGGGCTGGGTTGCAGTCGGTGAGCCCGCCCAGCTCGACGGTGCGCTTGGCGTAGGCGGTCTGACGAAGAGAGATACCGGAGCTGTCCTGGTGGACCTCGATCCCCAGGTAGAAGGAGAGGAGCCCCAAGTCGCTCATCTGGAAGGCGGTCTTCATCTCCGCCTTGAACGCCTCGACCTCGGCCTCCTTGGAGCCGGTGATCACCAGGTCGTCGACGTAGACGCCTACCAGCAGAGTATTGCCGCCTTTGCCCCGCCGGTAGACCACAGCCTCGTGTGCGCTCTGCTGGAACCCCATTTGCTTGAGGGTGGAGTCCAGCTTAGCGTTCCAGGCTCGTGGTGCCTGCCGCAAGCCGTAGAGGGCCTTGCGCAGGCGGAGAACCTTGCCCTCCTTGCCGGGGATGACGAATCCCGGCGGCTCACGGACGTAGACCTCCTCCTTTAAATCGCCGTTGAGGAAGGCGGACTTGACGTCCATGTGATGGACGCGCCAATCCTCCTGGGCTGCAAGTGCGAGGAGAAGACGAACGGACTCCATGCGCGCGACAGGTGCGAAGGCGTCATCGAAGTCGACCCCCTCCTGCTGCACGAAGCCTCGTGCTACCAAGCGAGCCTTGTGCTTGACGATGGCGCCGGCTTCATCCCGCTTCAGCTTGAACACCCACTTAAGGGTGATCGCGTGGTGACCGGCAGGAAGATCCGCCAGCTCCCACGTCCGGTTCCGCTCGACGGCGTCCATCTCCTGCTTCATCGCGACATGCCACGCCGCGTCTCCCTCCGCCTCAGCGAAGGAGCGAGGCTCGCCGTCGTCGCACGCCAAGTGCAGCTCCGCCTCGAAGTCGCGCTGCGCCAGTCCAGGGACGGGCAACTCGCCGAGGATGTTGTCCATGGTACGATAGCGCAGAGGTTCGTCGTCGTGGTAGACGTCGACGCGGTCCTCGTCGTGAGATAGCGGAGTAGCGAACTCCACCATGCGCTGCTCGTCGTCGACCGAAGCTGTTGGGGCCGATCCCGGTGGTGTGGCCGCCGGTGCAGGAGAGTGGTGAGCCGGTGGTGAAGAGTGGGGCGTAGCCGGTGCCGAAGGTGGTGGAGCACTCGCCGGAGCTGGTGGCGAGCAAGGTGTCGAGGTGGACGAGCTCGGTGAAGACGAGCTGCTAGCTCCCCCGGCTCTCTCGAAGTGGACGTAGTCGATAACAAAGTCCCTGAGAGTCGAAGTCGAACCGTCGTCCACCGCCTTGTCCCACGTCCAGCCTCGCCCTTCGTCGAACACAACGTCACGCGAGATGCGGACTCGCTGTGTGTCAGGGTCGAGGATGCGGTAGGCCTTCGAGCCCTCCGCGTAGCCGATGAACACTCCCGGAGTGCTCCTGTCGTCGAGCTTACCAATGTGGCCAAGCTCCTTGGCGAACGCGAGGGAGCCGAAGACCCGCAAGTGGGAGACCGCCGGCTTGCGCCCATGCCAAGCTTCGTACGGCGTCCTGCCGTCGAGCGCCTTGGTAGGCGAGCGGTTGAGGATGTAGACGGCCGTCACCACCGCCTCTCCCCAGAAGACAGCCGGCATCCCCCTCTGCTTGAGGAGGGCCCGAGCCATCCCCACAACCGTCTGGTTGCGCCGCTCGACGACGCCGTTCTGTTGCGGGCTGTACGGCGCGGAGTAGTGGCGCTGAATGCCCTCATCAGCGCAGTACGACGCGAATTCAGCCGCCGTGAATTCGCCGCCGTTGTCTGTGCGCAGCACGCGCAGCTTGCGGCCGCACTCCGCCTCCGCAACAGCCTGCGTGCGCCTGATGGCGTCCGCAGCCTCTCCCTTGCTGCCGAGGACCATCACCCACATGTAGCGGGAGAGGTCGTCGATGAGCAGCAGGAAGTAGCGTCGTCCTCCTGGTGTGGCCGGTGTCACCGGGCCACACAAGTCCCCGTGCACGAGCTCGAGCCTCTCCTTGGCTCGGAAACTCGCCTGCTGGGGAAAGGGGAGTCGCCTCTGCTTCGTCAACACGCAGACGTCGCAGAGCTGCTCCACATGGTCAAGGCACGGCAGGCCTCGCACCATTTCCGTGGCACTGAGCCGCTTCAGGGCCTCGAAGTGAAGGTGCCCAAAGCGCTCGTGCCACTGCCACGCCTCGTCGTCCCGACGAGCTGCGAGACAGATGGGTTGTGCCACCTGCACGTGAAGAGTGTAGAGTCGATTTGCGCCTCTGGTTACCTTGGCAAGGAGGCGGCGTCGAAGATCCCAAATCCGCAGCACCCCGTGCTCGATCTCGACACGCGAGCCGTTCTCATCCAGCTGTCCCAAGCTGATGATGGAGTTCCGCAGATCGGGGATGTAGTAGACGCCGGTGAGCAGCCGGTGCTCGCCGGTCTTGGCGACGAAGACGACAGAGCCGACGCCCTTGATCTCCACGGCGGAGGCGTCGCCGAACTTGACGGTGCCTCGAACGCCTGAGTCGAGCTCGGAGAAGAACTCCTGCCGCCCGGTCATGTGGTGGGTGGCGCCGGTGTCGAGGCACCACCCGTCGGTCTTGTCATTGCCGGAACTGTCGCCGAGGAGGGCGTGTGCTTTTGGCTCGTCAAGGTGGAGGAGAGCCACTGCGGCCGGTGCCGCTGGAGGTAGTTCGATGCTCGCATGAGCAATGAACAGGACCGGCTGCTCCTCCGCTTGCGCGACGTGGGCCTGGCCGCGTCGTGGCTGTCGACACTCCCTGGCCCAATGACCAAGCTTGCCGCAGTTGTGGCAAGAGTCGTCTCGTGCCGGCTTTTGCTTGCCAGCATCGCCGCCCTGGGCGCCTTTGCGCGGCTTGCCGCGCTTGCCACTCTTGCGGCCGCCTGCCGTGGAAGAAGGCTCCCCCTTCTTCTTGTCACCTTGGCCAGCATCCCACTGCTCCCGAGTGAGGAGGAGCTTCCCGCCAATGGTGACGGGTCCCGAGGAGCGCTGTGGCTCATCGATGTCGACGACCTTGAGGCGACCCAACGCCTCCTCGATGGTCATCGTGGAGAGGTCCAGCAGAGACCCGATCGAGCGAGCCATCTGCTTGTACTTCTCGGGGACGCAGCGGAAGAGCTTCTCCACAGCTCTCTCTTCGCCGTAGGTGTCGTCGCCGAACTGCACCAACTTGTGCAACAGAGTGTTGAGACGAAGAGCAAAGTCATCAACGTCCTCACCTGGCTTGAAGGCCAGGTGCTCCCACTCCGTGCGTAGTGCCTGCAGTGTAGACTTGCGGGCGCGGTCGCTGCCGATGCGTGCTGCAGCGATGGCGTCCCAAGCCTCTTTGGCAGTCCGCTTGTTGGTAAGCGAGAACTGCATCTCGGGCGGGACTGCGGCGATGAGAGCATCCAGCGCCCGTCGATCCTGGTCGTAGTCGACGTCGCCGTACCGGACTGCATCCCACATATGCCGCACCTGGAGCTTCACCCTCATCACCGCAGCCCACTCGACGTAGTTGGTCTTGGTGAGGGTAGGCCACCCGCCGCCGGGGCCGACGTCCCTGACGACAGCCTGGTACTCGTGGTGACCACGGTACCGAACCGGGGAGAGAGAGCCGCGTTGCCTGTGAGGGCCGCGCTCTCCGTCGACCCGTACGCCGCCGCCGTGCGTGCCTCCTCCAGGAGCGCCACCGCCGTGTGCGCCTCCTTCAGAAGCGCCGCCGGCGCGTCCGCGCCTGTCTGGGCTGCCGCCGCGCTCGTGGGCGTGCGCGGCTGCCCATTGCGCCGTTCGCCCTTGCGCTGCCTCCTTCTCCAGTAGCTGAGGGTCCGCGTCGGCGCTGTCACAAACAGAGCCGGAGCTGCTGTTGCTGCCGCGCAGAGCCTTGACCTCTGCTGCTGCCGCACGCGCTGCATCTGCCGCCGCCGCTGCTTCCACCTCCGCCCTGGCTGCTGCCAGCTCCGCCGCTGCCAGCCTTGACGCCCTTTCCGCCGCCGCAGCGGTCTCTGCCGCCGCTCGCTCGCGCTGCTCTGCCGCGACGAGCTCGGCCGTCTGCTGACGCCGCATGCTCGAGGCGACCGAGCGCTGAGACTGCCCTGCAGACATGGCGCGCTACTGGGGGGCTGTTGCGTGGAGAGAGGGCTGCTTCTGGCGAGCTGCTGCTCGTCTCCGGAGAGGAGTGAGCGGGGACAGCCGGAGCTGCTGCTGCTACCGGCTGGGGCTGCTGCGAGGCCGGAGAAGGAGATGAGCAGGAGATGCTCAAGCTACAGGATACTAAGGCTCTGATACCACTTGTTACTCGCTGGAGTCTTGCTGTTGGTGATAGCAAGATCCTTACTCTCATGGAGAGGATGACACTAGGAGATGGGGCAAGTTTTCTTGTTTATTGCTCACACAATGCCATGCCAACCTGAGGGGTTGGGGATACAAATTTATAGGCTGAGAACCAGCCAAGCATATGCTAAGATGCTATCCTAGATGCTGTCCTAAAGCGGTCAATATGCTGTCCTAAAGCAGATGCTGTCCTAAAAGCAGATGCTGTCCTAAAGCAAAAGCAGATGCTGTCCTAAAAGCAGATGCTGTCCTAAAGCAGTCAAAAAACAAAAACTACCACAGCCCCACAAAGACCACAGTACAGGGACTTATTCATCACTTGTCCTCCCTGCCAACTATTGTTCCATCAGGGATAGCAGATTTACTGAGTGAAGCATCAATCCACTCTTCAGATGTACCTATTGAAAACAGCCTGTCGAAAAGAGTTACTGCAGACGGAATATCAAGGCTCAGGTCATCAGCACTCTCATCATGGTCAGCAAAGTCAAGACCCTCACTAACTTTGCCACGACAAACAGCAAAAAATATTGCCCCAGAAGTAGAAGAATCATGGAGTTTGGCTGCATAATCCTCAATTGCATTTGGAAAGTTTGATGACTGCCTATGCTCTATAATTGGCTGCTTGTGCTTGCAGATTCTCTGCCAAATTGTGTTCCCATTCTGTATAGCAGCTTCAAATTCAGTTGACTGGTTTACTAGACTCTGCTCAATCACCAAACTATGTACATGCACCTCAGAAGTAGCCACTAGTGCGCCTTGGGTAGGCACTGCAGGATGGAAAGAAACAAGTTTACCCCCGAAGTCGAAAGATGCACCAGTGGGGCCTTTCAACCACTTTGGAGCTGGAGCTCTTGGACGTGCTGGCGCACCAACAGCACTTTCACCAGCTGCATAAAGGCCAGAGAACTCCAAGTTGTATATGGCGATTTTCCCATCAAATGAGTATGCTGCTATTACACCTGGAGTTTTTCGGTGCCAGTGAATGTCCAAGTTCCCATTAGGGCTTGCCGGTAGCTCACTGATAATCTCTCCACTAACAGTATCCCCGCATTTTGTTCTATTGTCTTTAGAACAAGTGAGCAAGAATGAACTATCATCGGGCCACCACGACATAGCAATCACAACTTTTGAATGTCCTGGATTCCATTGGAGAACAGAGCATTTCCTTTTATTTGAAGTTGCGAAGCTAGTCAATGGTTTCTGGTTTCTCAAATCCCAAACAACTATCATCCCATTACTAGAAGCGGTCGCTAGTATATGTTGAAACTTGGGGCTCCAGGTTAAGTAAGATATTTTAGCTTGAGCATTGGAGCCAATACTCTTGAGTGGCGGGTACACTACTGGCTCGCAAGGGTTCTTAAGATCCCAGATGCAAAGCTCCCCCTCGTCAGTGTCACATAAAACATTCCATTCCTCTTTCCGGGCAAATGTGCACAGTTGTGCAAAAGTTTCCTTCCCTTCATTTAGCGGCCAAGTACTCACAAAATTCATTAAATCATTGCCCACCTTAGCAGAAACAACCTTTAGATAGGGTGAGATACTGTTGTTAATATAATGAATTCTTGTGCTTCCCCACAGGGCAGTACCACCAGCCTGGGCAATAACCAGAGCATCAGCAATACGATTTACAGCAAGGCACTGATTAACCGCCCTGTTGTAGTCTCCAACCACCAATGCATGTTGAATACTTTTGTCAAGGGATGGATCAGATGGCGCAACATTACCACCAAGCATCGCAGCCATTGGATTCGGAACAGCTCCAGAACCACTTGCAAATAGTCGCAACAACTTCTCATCAAGCCCATCCATCTTACTCTTGTAACTCATGATAGATATCTCAGTCACCTCATAGAAAAGAGAATTACCAGTGGATTTGATTGTAATACCACGTTTTGCTTCATCTATACGAGTATCCGTCTTGCTAACATCACCAACAACTTCCTGGACAATAATCCCAGCAGCTGCCACAAGAGAATCTGTAAGTGTAGACTCGCAATGTTGATCAAAACGATCACAATTCATGGTACAGAGATCAGGCCAAGGTGGAAGTTTCCAAAACAGTCCAGTACACCTCAATCTCTTGTCAGCTCTTCCCACCACATACAACTGAGCTAAATCAAATTGGACTTCATCGAAGACATCACCAGCCATTAAGTTAACCTGCTGATTTGGTTTGCACTTATGCCCTACGACCCATTTATACCCGCAATGCTTGCAGGCTCCTGGAGTGAATGATTCCATTGTTGTTTCCTTTTTATGAACTACAGCTCCCACCAAAGGTTCTTCTCCAACAAGTTCAGGGGAATCAAATATAGGACCTTTAGCTAGAGACTTAAAGAGACTAGGAGCTCTATCAGTGCTGGGAATTGAGTTCCACTGTCTAGCAGGATACTTGAACTGAGGTTGACTCAAATGCTCTTTAGGGTTCTGAGGCCATTGCTGGAATAAGTTGGTTTCTTGGTTAGGGTTTAGGTGATTCAATGTAGGAGAAGCCAAGGGAGAAGGCGGCAATAGATCTTGACCCCGACCAGTTGCAACCACAGAAAACCCAGTGGAGGGGAAATTGGAATTACCTTCAGGTATACCATGTTTTTGAACTCCCCTTTCACTGATGATGTTGATCTGCCCCATTTCTTCAACTCTTCCGGTCATCTCCATTTCTCTCGGCTGGGTCAGGACTGACACTTTTCTTGGCTCCTCTGATGGTCGCAAGTCCACTATTCGCCAGACCGCCGTGGAATCGGACGAATCCACTTCATACCTCACCGTGGATGTCATCATCCTTCCCAGATCGAAACTAGGGTTAGGGATTTTACCCGGAGTGGAGCCCAGAACCTTCACCCAGCCCCGATCCAATCCGCCGCCAGCTGGGCCCGAGATAGCTAGCGCGAGCTCCGCCGGTCCACGCCGCCGCCGCAAATCGGAGGAATCCGGGATTTGCCGAGGAAGATAAGGTTCCAGCGCCGATTCGGATCGGAAGCGACTGGGGATTTTACAGGCCGAAGACCCCAACCCAATCACTCCCATCTCTTGTCGATATGGTCCGCCGCCATAGCCCGATAAGGAAGAAGACGAGGACGCGATCGATCGTGATGGCCATGGACGCCGCGCCGATGCTGATGAGGAATAGGGCCGGTCCGCCACCAAAGCCGGGTGGGAATCTGATCGGGATGGCCATGGACGCCGCGCCGATGCTGATGAAGGAATATACCATCCACACCAATCGCTCCAAACCATTTGTTGCCGAGGATAGTTGTAACATCCCAATTTTTGGAATGTTCGAAAATTGTGAATAATTTAAAGTTTTATGTGCTTCTTATTAGCATTCGACATTTTTACTGAAACCTTATTTGGATTTTCCAAGCTTTGTATTGAGCAAATAATAACTAGGACTAATTCTTGGACATAAAGGATACCAAACAATGTAAATGAGAGTTTAATCTCTAGAACTTAAATTTGATTTAATTAATTAGAGCAAAGCTTTATCTAAAGATAGAGAAAAGAAAATAATTAAAATCAAGCATTTATTCAAGTTTAGCTCAACCATCATACAAAAAGGAGAGTTTGACCTAAGAATTTAAATAAAGAATGGGTAAGTTCAACCATGAGGACTTAATTTGAATTTAAGTTGTTAAAGGGACAAAAATGTAGCTTGAGGGATATATATATATATGTATGTATGTATGAATATATCCAAAAGTATAGCGAGGGATATCAGAAACTCATATTGAAGTAATTGAGCTAGGATTCACATTTTAAGTATGATGCAAAACTTGATAAACCCTAATATAAAATTGAAAGTCAAATTAAAAATACAGATTTTACAATGTGCCTAGCCCTACCGTACCTTTTCTTACTTTTCTCCTCTCCCCCTCTCTCTTCCATGCGGGCCCCCTCATCCCTCTCTACTGTTGGGCCAACTCCTGCCCAGCTTCCTCTTCCTTCCTTTTTCTCTGCGCCTAGCGCCCCTTTTCTTTTGGCCGTTCCATGGCTGAGCTAGCTCCACGCCTCCCTCTGCGCCTACCCGCTTCCGGCCTCATCATCACGCTTGGATTTCCCGCGATCTCCCTGCGCGAATCCCGCCCCAAATCCTTGCCGTGCTGCCTGCTCCCTGCTCTCTCTCAGCGCGTGCTCGTTCCGTCTCGTCGCCGCCCCCTCTGCGCAGCGCCAACCCGTCCCCTCGACCTGCCCGCCCCCGCCACAACCTGCGCCTGCCCCCGTCGCGTCGTCCCTGTAGCCAGGCCGTCGCCCATGCCCCGGCCCTACTCCACTGAGCACGCGCTCACCTATAAGGCGGCCTAAGCCCCCCAGCACATCCCCTTGCCCTCCCCTCCTTCCACCGTCAAGCTCTCCGCTCTGGATGACTTTGTGCGCGCCGCCGGCCGCCATCTCGTCCCGGCCAACTCCGGCAAATATTCCGGGAGGTGAGCGCGTCACCCCGTGCCTCAACCTTCCATCTACCTCCTCGCCAAGTTAATCGAGTTTTTGTTTCCTGGAGCTCGCGCGCCCCCTCCTCCCCAACACCGGCCGTCGCCGCCCTTACCGCCGCCCACACCTCCTCGGCCGACCTCCCTTCAATTCCTCGCGGTGGGAGCGACTCCTCGACGCCCTGAGCCTCCTCCGACCGACACCGAAGCTCGCCGTCCACTGTAGATCGCCGGCACCGTGCGCCTCCGCCGCCCGATCGCGCCTCACGCCGCCAGCCGACTCCGGAACCTCCCCGACCCAACCGGCAGCATGGTGAGCATCACTTGGACTCCCTTATGCTCACGCGCACGCTGATTGCCGTCCTCTCCCACGCCAGCGCCACCACCCCTTTTTACCCTCATCGCCGGCCGCTTCCATCGCCGCCCGGCCGCCTCGCTGCCGCTTCGACCGATTTGCCATCGCCCATAGTCTCCACTTTACCCGCACAACCCATCTTTCAGATCACCGGTGCCTCCCCGGCCACTCTACTCCGGCGACGCCGCCGCCGCAAGCCGCCTCCTCTGTTTCTTTCTTCCCCACCCCTTCCTGCTTTAGCCGAATGAAGTAGCTGCCCTCTACTCTCACCCCTTTCCCATGACAGGTGGGCCTAATTCCCTTGTGGTAAATGCATATTAGCAAGTTTGTTCAATACCAACTTCTCCAGAACAAAAATACCAAAAGTATATATATCTATATACTGTACATGATGATTTGATGACAATTCAACAATGTGGATAAAGCTTTAATGGTTAGATTGAAATTATGGATTTATGGGAATTCGATAAAAAAATGGTCTTACAAATAAAATGAGAATAAATCTAGTTGTGAAGTTAGACTAAGATTTAGAGTGAGGTAAATTGGAAGAAGTATTAAGACTATAACCACAAGGTTTAAATCAAAAAGTGTTTATAGTAGCAATTAAAAATGGAAGTTCTAATAATTAAAATGCCACCAGTAAGTAAATCTCAACGGTATGCTTATATTCGATAATGATAAAGTTTTGTATAGCAAGCTCGGCCCTAGGTGAATGAAATTTAAATAGGATTAAAGCATGATAGAAGCTAAGGAATAGAATATCGATGTTATGTTAGAAAGTATATAAATACGTGGCAATCATAATAAAATAAACCCTAGGTCATCGGATGATTAAAGGTAATCAGCCTAATATAGCTATGTAAATAGTCGTCAACCCTAACGTGTCATTGATAAATGAATATATAAGCGTCTATATGTATATATATATAAATATGTGGTTAGGGAAAGCGGATAGCTTGCATGCAGCCACTAGTACATATAACAGTGCAATCCCTGCGTTCGCCGTAGACCCTATTTAGAATACATACATATAATCCTATCATTAGAATACTGCCAATCATGATATCCTAAATGGTAGCTTTAGTTAATAATGATGACAAAATGTACTCATGTACAGTAGGCTCGACTTGTAAAAGGATAAAGTATTAGTAACAGTAGTTTTCAGAGAGCACTTAGATTAAAAGGTCATAATAATATACCGATGCTAAAATATAGTAGCCTAGATCAACAAATACTAAAATAATCCCACGGGCATATAGACACTCTAAAGTAAGTATGTAACCATTAACGCGGGTAATTAGGGTCACAAAAAAAAATGATACCTACCAAGTAATGTCAAATATATGAATTAAAACTAAAACTAATCCTAATCAAAACTAATGCGTAGATAAAATAATAGTGGCACTATTGATTAAATCTTAATACTAGATTAATAAATAATAATGAAGAGTATGAAATAATAAGATATGACTAGTGACAACTAAATGCACATAAAATGCTATACACCTACACTCTAAAATTTGTTCGGTAAGTCAAAATGCCCTGAAGAGTAACGTTCGACAAAATAATACCTACTCATAGGTCCATTCTAATTCATGGAACTTCCTTGATAAATATAAAAAGAATAAAATAAATTGGTTAATAAAAAGATCAAGTCATTGTAGCCTAACGCGGACCTTGCCTTAAATCACTCATTAAATCATAACAAAACTAAATTGAGTTTATTCGGATTTATTTGGATCTTTTGAGTTATTTGCTTTTATTTAGATTCAGTCGTTTGTCGCGTAATTAGAAATTGGGAGTCGTGAAGATTCAGTGGATCAAGCGAGGTCAAGCTCAAAGTGAAGATAGAGACCAGAAGCTCAAGAAAAAGCATCGTGTGAGCTCAAGACCGCGGTAAACCGTGCCAGGCGAGTCAATACTTTGATCATGTTGAACCTATGTTTTCTGCAAATTATTTTTGTTTAAATTATCAAATTGCATGCTGTTACGTTATATGCAAATACATGTTAATTTAAGATTCTAGTTATATCCATTGTGTACTTGGTTAATATTACCCCTCCTTTGGAATATTTGAATATGGCAACATTGTCGCCCTAGCACAAATTATAGTAGTAATCTTTTGAAAATAAGTCCGTAATTATATGCCATGCGTAGTATTGTTTAGATACTCATGGGCGCGAGAGCGCCCTAGCATCACTTTTAATCCTGAGAAAAATTGGTTGGGCAGTCATGGTGGTAATGACTGATATATGTTGACATTGTTATTTTATGCTCCCAAAATCCTCAACTTGCTTAAATATCTGGGCGGATTGGTTCGAGGGTGTGAGTGTGGTGCAGTGGATGCACAAAGTGGGTTAGTGGTAGACCGCCCAGATACTACTAAGGACCGAATCTTGTCTTGTCAACCCATGTAAAACAGTACAACCACAAGTCTGTAAAGTATAGCTTGGCTAAGTAAATTTATCGAAAACCCCAGACTCATCTCACCGGTAGAGGAGGGAAGTGTTAAGTTATGGCAAGGGGGCCTGAAGGGACACCAGTGGAGGGTGAAGTTTGCCCAGCTGTCCTAACGTTGCGGGGAGTGGAGCCCGGCTGCGTTAGTGGCTGTGGGGAACATCCCGCGCATAGATGGGACCCACCGCAAGTGGGAGAAGCCCATAAAGTGAGATGAGAAAAGGGACTAGATACTTTGAAAAGTTACTGTGATGGTCTGCTCAACCACATGGCTAAGGAATCGTGTGGGGCAACGAGTTGACTGTCTCTTGTGGTGAAAGTGTACAAACTCTGCAGAGTCTAAAACTATTCGAATAGCCGTGCCCACGGTCAAGGGCGGACATGGGAACTTAACCAGATATAGTTCTATTTCAAAATGCTTTGTGAGTGGGAATGGAAAAGTGAAAGGGCGATGGACTGCCCTGGTTTGGAATTGTCCTGGGTGTCGTCCCAGTGGTAAGTTAAGCGGCTATAACGCTGAAGAATTGCTATATGGTGCAGATGCCATGTAACGGTGGATGGAATCTGAATCACTATTAATATTGCATGTTCCTGAACATTATGCTTTTGTTCAAAATGCTAGGTCTTAGGAATTTTTATATAATTATATTCAAAAGCACTCTTCGCAAAAACAAAATAAACCTAAGCCATCCTTTGATTAGCCATACATGTTATATCTTGCATTCTGTGTGTTGGCTCGCTGAGCACGGGGTCGGAGTGCTCACGCTCGCTTTTGCGACAAAATTCAGAGTCAAGAGTCACATCACCGCGCCTCAGCAACAAGGTTGGACAAGATGGCAGAGAAGATGAAGATGTCAAGAACTAGGCCGCGAACCTCCAGTTGGCTGCCTGTGGGCATGTCCTGAAGGTCCCACCTGTGTGCTCCGTCCTTCCGCTGCTGCAATTTATTGATTTCGGCCTAATCGGCCCATGAAGTAAGTCTATTATTATATTTACATTTTCGCATGATATGTACTTTGATATTCAGAACTGTAACTGTGTGCACTATCTACTGATCCAGGGAATAGTGCAGTTAAACACAGTAGATTCCGGATTATAAAATCTGGGTCTGACAGCTTTGGTATCAGAGCATATCGACTGCAGGTCGTGACCTAGTTAGCCGGCCGTTAGTTCATAATTAGGACTATTTCCTCAATATTTATTTTCACAAATATAAGTTATGTTGCTCAATCTCAACTCTCTTAGATGATTCCCCCTCATCTATATGTTGTCCTAGCCATTTTACTTCTGAAGTTCTCTTACCCCGAAGTTCAAATCGATAAAAATCCAGTACTCCTCTTGTAATTTTCTATGAAAACCCACTCTAGGCTAAGAATCATGATGTTGAACCTTCAGGCTTAATCTCAACAATTATTCTATTCTTGGAGGAAACAATAATGTGAATATGGATGAATGTATTCGTGGAGCGAAAATGAATAGAAGGCCTAGGTAGCTGAATTAAATGGCTCTTGGAGAAATAGCAATACTGATAAATGGTAAAACTCCTGGAAGATGTTTATAATAATGGAATAATAGGAGATAATCGATAGCTGAAGGATTAACTGAAATTCTTAGAAATTGGAGATATGATCACAACTATCGGAGTATAGACCTGATTAACAACATAACTCTCGGAGGATGTATGTAATAATGAAACAAAATGGAGATAGCGAAGATCTAGGTTGGTTACTAGAGGAGCAATTATAATTTGGAATATAATCTTGGATTATTGTGAAGTCCTGATATAAATGATACTGGTGGGTTTAAAAGTAATAATGCTGGATAATCGTTAGAACTCAGAATTGAAGAGTAGACATATAGTAAAGATTTAGTTGGATCACTGGAGAAGCAATTATGGATTTGAATCAGTAGTACCAGACTGGATTATTAGGGAGTCTCGATACCAAAATTGTCAGTGGATCTAAGATAAAGAATACTAGGCATCCATTGGAGTGAGGAGATCAAGTTGGTGAATAATAGATATGAGATTTGATTTATAAATCTATGGTGGAAGCTAGAATTTGTGTGAAAAATCGGATACCTATAGCAGGATTAATGAAATTGAAAAGACACGATAGGAAGTATATGATCGGTGGATTGCATAAATAAAAGATACTCGCGGTTTGGAGTTAGACGGCAAAATGCCGCGATTAATCAGTGAAAAGGGATAACCTACATGCAATTTACAAAAGTGGAAGTTAAATTATCAAGGCTATAGGATTCTAGGCCTTATGTAAAAAGATCATATGGGGAGCGAATTAAATCATTGATGGATATTGGAGGTATTAGTATACTGGAGGGTGTCATAAGGTGTTGTATTTACAAAACAATTACAAGAATGAATACAAAGTTTCCCAAAACACTTTCCTCTTCCTTCTATGGATTTCAAGAGAATTTAATTCACCTTCTCTTACCCTTGCTCCAAAATTTAAGATCGTCGAAGATGGTCATGAAGATAAGGTAGTCTCATTCTAAACGGACTATGCAGATAAACCCTGTGCCCCCACATATGTGTTTCCCCGAATAGACGTTGTCTTGTCGCGAGTTTTCACTTTGGCCCTGTGCACTGCCTTCTTGCCCTCGGGCGTTACATTTTGCAGTCACAGGAAAAGATTGTTTTAAAGAACTTGCTAGATTTGTGTGCCACCCCAGCTTCTCGGGTGTGCTCCTTTAAAATTTAGAATGGGTTTGGATTACCTTGTCCCCACGACTCAATCCTTACCTCATGTTATTCCCTCTTGCCCCATTGCTACAATCCTAGCCAAATCTATTAAAACGAAAAGATGGATCGCCAAAGACCAAGACTTGGGACTCTGCCCCGCTAACACTCTCTCCTTACCACCAGAGGACCCATAGATCAAATCGCCACTAACTAAACACCTGACAAGAAACGTGTTGACGACATGAAGGGGAAAGACATTGTGCATACCAATGCTCCGTGAACTACTCCAACTGCGAGGAAGGCCATCTGCTAGGAGGGAGCCCACTGAGCAAGATCACCTGTTTCTGCAAAAGGACAAGACCCTTGCCCCAAGAATTGCTCCTCAAATCTGTGGGTGATCAAGACAGCTAGAGTACTATGGATGAATAATGACAATCGTCATTTATTTTAAGGGGGGTAGCACTAAGAGACAAAAATGTCGAGGAACTACGACCATATCAAAGAGCAAGCGATTGGAAGTCTACGACCTATCCAGGAGAACAAGGTTTCTCTCTTTCCTTTTGATCTTCTCCAAGTTCTAACCCCTATGGTGCAGATTTTCATCTCCCTATGAAGCTAAAGAACTCTACATCGAGCAACAACCAGAAACCCATTACTATCCAATATAACCCACCTCCATTCTCTCTATTCTACTGGAATCTCGGGGTCGAGATTCTATTTAAGGGGGATAGGTTTGTAACATCCCAATTTTTGGAATGTTCGAAAATTGCGAATAATTTAAAGTTTTATGTGCTTCTTATTAGCATTCGACATTTTTACTGAAACCTTATTTGGATTTTCCAAGCTTTGTATTGAGCAAATAATAACTAGGACTAATTCTTGGACATAAAGGATACCAAACAATGTAAATGAGAGTTTAATCTCTAGAACTTAAATTTGATTTAATTAATTAGAGCAAAGCTTTATCTAAAGATAGAGAAAAGAAAATAATTAAAATCAAGCATTTATTCAAGTTTAGCTCAACCATCATACAAAAAGGAGAGTTTGACCTAAGAATTTAAATAAAGAATGGGTAAGTTCAACCATGAGGACTTAATTTGAATTTAAGTTGTTAAAGGGACAAAAATGTAGCTTGAGGGATATATATATATATGTATGTATGTATGAATATATCCAAAAGTATAGCGAGGGATATCAGAAACTCATATTGAAGTAATTGAGCTAGGATTCACATTTTAAGTATGATGCAAAACTTGATAAACCCTAATATAAAATTGAAAGTCAAATTAAAAATACAGATTTTACAATGTGCCTAGCCCTACCGTACCTTTTCTTACTTTTCTCCTCTCCCCCTCTCTCTTCCATGCGGGCCCCCTCATCCCTCTCTACTGTTGGGCCAACTCCTGCCCAGCTTCCTCTTCCTTCCTTTTTCTCTGCGCCTAGCGCCCCTTTTCTTTTGGCCGTTCCATGGCTGAGCTAGCTCCACGCCTCCCTTTGCGCCTACCCGCTTCCGGCCTCATCATCACGCTTGGATTTCCCGCGATCTCCCTGCGCGAATCCCGCCCCAAATCCTTGCCGTGCTGCCTGCTCCCTGCTCTCTCTCAGCGCGTGCTCGTTCCGTCTCGTCGCCGCCCCCTCTGCGCAGCGCCAACCCGTCCCCTCGACCTGCCCGCCCCCGCCACAACCTGCGCCTGCCCCCGTCGCGTCGTCCCTGTAGCCAGGCCGTCGCCCATGCCCCGGCCCTACTCCACTGAGCACGCGCTCACCTATAAGGCGGCCTAAGCCCCCCAGCACATCCCCTTGCCCTCCCCTCCTTCCACCGTCAAGCTCTCCGCTCTGGATGACTTTGTGCGCGCCGCCGGCCGCCATCTCGTCCCGGCCAACTCCGGCAAATATTCCGGGAGGTGAGCGCGTCACCCCGTGCCTCAACCTTCCATCTACCTCCTCGCCAAGTTAATCAAGTTTTTGTTTCCTGGAGCTCGCGCGCCCCCTCCTCCCCAACACCGGCCGTCGCCGCCCTTACCGCCGCCCACACCTCCTCGGCCGACCTCCCTTCAATTCCTCGCGGTGGGAGCGACTCCTCGACGCCCTGAGCCTCCTCCGACCGACACCGAAGCTCGCCGTCCACTGTAGATCGCCGGCACCGTGCGCCTCCGCCGCCCGATCGCGCCTCACGCCGCCAGCCGACTCCGGAACCTCCCCGACCCAACCGGCAGCATGGTGAGCATCACTTGGACTCCCTTATGCTCACGCGCACGCTGATTGCCGTCCTCTCCCACGCCAGCGCCACCACCCCTTTTTACCCTCATCGCCGGCCGCTTCCATCGCCGCCCGGCCGCCTCGCTGCCGCTTCGACCGATTTGCCATCGCCCATAGTCTCCACTTTACCCGCACAACCCATCTTTCAGATCACCGGTGCCTCCCCGGCCACTCTACTCCGGCGACGCCGCCGCCGCAAGCCGCCTCCTCTGTTTCTTTCTTCCCCACCCCTTCCTGCTTTAGCCGAATGAAGTAGCTGCCCTCTACTCTCACCCCTTTCCCATGACAGGTGGGCCTAATTCCCTTGTGGTAAATGCATATTAGCAAGTTTGTTCAATACCAACTTCTCCAGAACAAAAATACCAAAAGTATATATATCTATATACTGTACATGATGATTTGATGACAATTCAACAATGTGGATAAAGCTTTAATGGTTAGATTGAAATTATGGATTTATGGGAATTCGATAAAAAAATGGTCTTACAAATAAAATGAGAATAAATCTAGTTGTGAAGTTAGACTAAGATTTAGAGTGAGGTAAATTGGAAGAAGTATTAAGACTATAACCACAAGGTTTAAATCAAAAAGTGTTTATAGTAGCAATTAAAAATGGAAGTTCTAATAATTAAAATGCCACCAGTAAGTAAATCTCAACGGTATGCTTATATTCGATAATGATAAAGTTTTGTATAGCAAGCTCGGCCCTAGGTGAATGAAATTTAAATAGGATTAAAGCATGATAGAAGCTAAGGAATAGAATATCGATGTTATGTTAGAAAGTATATAAATACGTGGCAATCATAATAAAATAAACCCTAGGTCATCGGATGATTAAAGGTAATCAGCCTAATATAGCTATGTAAATAGTCGTCAACCCTAACGTGTCATTGATAAATGAATATATAAGCGTCTATATGTATATATATATAAATATGTGGTTAGGGAAAGCGGATAGCTTGCATGCAGCCACTAGTACATATAACAGTGCAATCCCTGCGTTCGCCGTAGACCCTATTTAGAATACATACATATAATCCTATCATTAGAATACTGCCAATCATGATATCCTAAATGGTAGCTTTAGTTAATAATGATGACAAAATGTACTCATGTACAGTAGGCTCGACTTGTAAAAGGATAAAGTATTAGTAACAGTAGTTTTCAGAGAGCACTTAGATTAAAAGGTCATAATAATATACCGATGCTAAAATATAGTAGCCTAGATCAACAAATACTAAAATAATCCCACGGGCATATAGACACTCTAAAGTAAGTATGTAACCATTAACGCGGGTAATTAGGGTCACAAAAAAAAATGATACCTACCAAGTAATGTCAAATATATGAATTAAAACTAAAACTAATCCTAATCAAAACTAATGCGTAGATAAAATAATAGTGGCACTATTGATTAAATCTTAATACTAGATTAATAAATAATAATGAAGAGTATGAAATAATAAGATATGACTAGTGACAACTAAATGCACATAAAATGCTATACACCTACACTCTAAAATTTGTTCGGTAAGTCAAAATGCCCTGAAGAGTAACGTTCGACAAAATAATACCTACTCATAGGTCCATTCTAATTCATGGAACTTCCTTGATAAATATAAAAAGAATAAAATAAATTGGTTAATAAAAAGATCAAGTCATTGTAGCCTAACGCGGACCTTGCCTTAAATCACTCATTAAATCATAACAAAACTAAATTGAGTTTATTCGGATTTATTTGGATCTTTTGAGTTATTTGCTTTTATTTAGATTCAGTCGTTTGTCGCGTAATTAGAAATTGGGAGTCGTGAAGATTCAGTGGATCAAGCGAGGTCAAGCTCAAAGTGAAGATAGAGACCAGAAGCTCAAGAAAAAGCATCGTGTGAGCTCAAGACCGCGGTAAACCGTGCCAGGCGAGTCAATACTTTGATCATGTTGAACCTATGTTTTCTGCAAATTATTTTTGTTTAAATTATCAAATTGCATGCTGTTACGTTATATGCAAATACATGTTAATTTAAGATTCTAGTTATATCCATTGTGTACTTGGTTAATATTACCCCTCCTTTGGAATATTTGAATATGGCAACATTGTCGCCCTAGCACAAATTATAGTAGTAATCTTTTGAAAATAAGTCCGTAATTATATGCCATGCGTAGTATTGTTTAGATACTCATGGGCGCGAGAGCGCCCTAGCATCACTTTTAATCCTGAGAAAAATTGGTTGGGCAGTCATGGTGGTAATGACTGATATATGTTGACATTGTTATTTTATGCTCCCAAAATCCTCAACTTGCTTAAATATCTGGGCGGATTGGTTCGAGGGTGTGAGTGTGGTGCAGTGGATGCACAAAGTGGGTTAGTGGTAGACCGCCCAGATACTACTAAGGACCGAATCTTGTCTTGTCAACCCATGTAAAACAGTACAACCACAAGTCTGTAAAGTATAGCTTGGCTAAGTAAATTTATCGAAAACCCCAGACTCATCTCACCGGTAGAGGAGGGAAGTGTTAAGCTATGGCAAGGGGGCCTGAAGGGACACCAGTGGAGGGTGAAGTTTGCCCAGCTGTCCTAACGTTGCGGGGAGTGGAGCCCGGCTGCGTTAGTGGCTGTGGGGAACATCCCGCGCATAGATGGGACCCACCGCAAGTGGGAGAAGCCCATAAAGTGAGATGAGAAAAGGGACTAGATACTTTGAAAAGTTACTGTGATGGTCTGCTCAACCACATGGCTAAGGAATCGTGTGGGGCAACGAGTTGACTGTCTCTTGTGGTGAAAGTGTACAAACTCTGCAGAGTCTAAAACTATTCGAATAGCCGTGCCCACGGTCAAGGGCGGACATGGGAACTTAACCAGATATAGTTCTATTTCAAAATGCTTTGTGAGTGGGAATGGAAAAGTGAAAGGGCGATGGACTGCCCTGGTTTGGAATTGTCCTGGGTGTCGTCCCAGTGGTAAGTTAAGCGGCTATAACGCTGAAGAATTGCTATATGGTGCAGATGCCATGTAACGGTGGATGGAATCTGAATCACTATTAATATTGCATGTTCCTGAACATTATGCTTTTGTTCAAAATGCTAGGTCTTAGGAATTTTTATATAATTATATTCAAAAGCACTCTTCGCAAAAACAAAATAAACCTAAGCCATCCTTTGATTAGCCATACATGTTATATCTTGCATTCTGTGTGTTGGCTCGCTGAGCACGGGGTCGGAGTGCTCACGCTCGCTTTTGCGACAAAATTCAGAGTCAAGAGTCACATCACCGCGCCTCAGCAACAAGGTTGGACAAGATGGCAGAGAAGATGAAGATGTCAAGAACTAGGCCGCGAACCTCCAGTTGGCTGCCTGTGGGCATGTCCTGAAGGTCCCACCTGTGTGCTCCGTCCTTCCGCTGCTGCAATTTATTGATTTCGGCATAATCGGCCCATGAAGTAAGTCTATTATTATATTTACATTTTCGCATGATATGTACTTTGTTATTCAGAACTGTAACTGTGTGCACTATCTACTGATCCAGGGAATAGTGCAGTTAAACACAGTAGATTCCGGATTATAAAATCTGGGTCTGACAATAGTCTTGCTCTGATACCATTTTGTCAGATCCCGGGGAGGAATCCGACCTAGAGAGGAAGAAATCACCGAAAATCGATCGTGGGAAAAAGGGGAATCGCCTCAGAACAGACAATCGCCAAGAACAACTAAAGCTAGGGCTACAGTAGACATAAGATATTTTGACGGTTCAATCCCCTTTCATTCCATTCGCAAAGTATATATATGAGGACATAATCCGACATTAGAGTTTAAGAAAGATTACAGTAAGTAATTGAGCTTAGAACGCTAATCACAGGAAGGTAATTCTATGATTAAACCAGCTATTACTTAGGTGACTGGAGGTGTTGATATTCCGCCAGTAAAGCCAGATTGCATCCTAGCCATCAGATGGAAGCCAACGCAGCGGTGAAGAGTTATTTTCTTCAGACTCCTTCCTCCGTCAGTTACTTCAGAATACCAGGTTCTGACAGCCTCCCGCCTCCCCCACCGCGCCCTCCCTCCCTCCCGGCCTACCCCACCGCCCCGTCCCCCAGCCACCTCGTCCTCCCCCCACCTCCCCCCCGCCGCCTCCTCCTCTCCCCACCTCCCCCGCCGCCTCCTCCTCTCCCCACCTCCCCCGCTGCCGCCTCCTCCTCTCCCCACCTCCCCGGGCAGCCGGGCCCTTCCCTCCTCCCCCCACCTACCCCGCCCGCGCCCCGCTGAATCACGACGCCTCGGCCTCTCCTACTGAGTCCCCCGCCGCCTTCCTCTCCCGTCCCCGCGGCGGCGCTGCCTCCGCCGACGACAGCACCGTCAACCATCAACGACGGCACCGTCTCCGGCGGCCTCCCGAGCTACCCCTCCTCCCCCGCCCGCGCCGCCCGCTCCCTGGGCGGCCTCCCCGCCATCGCCAAGGTACGCCCAAAACCCTAACCCCTCTCGCTTCCGCCTATGTGCTGTCCAAGCACCAGACCACGAACGAGAAGGAAAGGGATCGATCTCGATCTCTATTTGTGTTCGAGAGGTGTGAGAGATACGAAGTTTGGAGCTTTACAATGCATTTGGGCTACGGAAGCTTGAATTGGACTCCGTTCTAGTAAAAATGGCTACAACATGGGATTAGATATTGTATGGTGGTGGTGTAAAGATGTCATTTTAGGTTTGGTTTTCATATGTTTCTAAGTACAGGGCTGTAGTTTCTGACAAAATTGCGATTGCACTGCATAGACGAAATGAGATCGTATAAGTCACGGGGATATGTTAATTTATAGCATTTCAAAATAGTAATTGTGGTAGCAAAATGTTAAAAAAGTAGGCTGGTCCCTTTCAATCCCAATTCATGCGCTACTGAATCTCTTCTTCTCTTCTCCTTTTTCCTCCAGAATTTTGTGAGATTTTGATATCTAGATGGTAGCAGGTAGTTCCAACACAGATTATGATTTTTGTGTAGTAGCTTTAAAAAGGTAATTTGTTCTCACAAGTTCATACTATTTATATCTTTCTAATTTTATTTGTTACGGAAGACATCAAGATACTATAAATTTCATAATTTGCAGTTTTGATAATATTGGTATTAAGACTTTTATATATATTGCTACACTTTTAGGGATACTCCGAATATATGGTTATTAATCAATCATACTACCTTTCAGTTAGTAGTCAATGCTTTCGAACTTATGATAAAAAAGTGAAGAATCATTTTCCTAATAAGTAAGTCAAGTTTTGGGTTAGTGAGTCTGTTGTGATATATTTTCCATGGAGCATTAAGATAACAAGATGAAAAATAGTGCTTATATGAGTTTCTGCACCTTAAAATTTGCATGTACTTTGACCAAAAGGTGATTTCTCTGTTGAATTGATAGCTGAAA
Source organism: Dendrocalamus latiflorus (assembly GCA_017311315.1). Taxonomy (NCBI): domain Eukaryota; kingdom Viridiplantae; phylum Streptophyta; class Magnoliopsida; order Poales; family Poaceae; genus Dendrocalamus; species Dendrocalamus latiflorus. Next base: position 40,945,246 of record CM029647.1, read on the forward strand.
TGAAAGCATCCTTTCAGTTTGTTAAACTAATAATCCATTCAATTCCACTTCTTTTTCGATATTAGAAGCATGGTAATCAATAAAAAGGCGAATTATTTTATAGGTTCAGTACTTCTACTGTGTGTAAGTTTCTCTTTTATCAGTTAACCTAGGCTCATATGTTTTCAGTTAAGTTTTCTAAAAAACAGAAAGGGAATGGATTAAAATATAGGTGCTTACATGTAACTAGATTGTAGTTTTTTTCTTATTTGTTCTGTAGAATCAGGGAAAAGGAGCTTATGGTTAGAGACTATGGAAAAGTAGATTGAATATACTCAGGCTGAGTAATGTAGCTATGATAACAAGGGACAGATGGCAGGATATTTGTCTGATTAGGCCAGTTTAGACTAAAATTATGAAAATCCTAGCTGTTCAAAATTTGCATGTACAAATTTGGTGTGCATACATCAGCCACTGTACTTATTCATTGATTCTTATGTAGGCATTTCATTGGCTCACTCTTCTTGGGGAAAATTCCAAAGCAGTTCACTAAGAACTGTAGTTGTTTCAGCATTTGATTTATGAAACCAGTACATATCCTATATCAGTACCATAAATGCTGGAGTTGGTATCACCTAGGCCTGTTTTTCATAGAAGGATCAAAATGTGAACATTAGGTTCAGTACTTCCACTGTGTGTAAGTTTCTCTTTTATCAGTTAACCTAGGCTCATATGTTTTTCAGTTAAGTTTTCTAAAAAACAGAAAGGGAATGGATTAAAATACTAGGTGCTTACATGTAACTAGATTATAGTTTTTTTAGTTCAGTATTCTAAAAAACAGAAAGGGAATGGATTAAAATACTAGGTGCTTACATGTAACTAGATTATAGTTTTTTTTTCTTATTTGTTCTGTAGAATCAGGGAAAAGGAGCTTATGGTTAGAAGCTATGATAACAAGGGACAGATTGTAGGATATTTGTCTGATTAGGCCAGTTTAGACTAAAATTATGAAAATCCTAGCTGTTCAAAATTTGCATGTACAAATTTGGTGTGCATACATGTAGTATGATAAAACTTTAAAATCCGTAGCAACGCACGGGCATTCACCTAGTGTATTGCAAAAGAAAAAAAATACTAATTGATTCCATTTCATTCTTACTGCTTGTCAGAGGGCGATGGATTGTAGTTGGATGAGTAAGCCAAGACAGGATACTGCATATCAAGATGGTGTTGAGCAATTTTTGGCTTTTGCTTACCGGGACATTCCACATGATAGCGAGATACTTTGTCCTTGCAAAAAATGCAAAAACAGATTAAACCAGAGTCATGATGAAGTCAGGACACATTTGAGATGTGATGGTATTATTCAAGGTTATACGACCTGGGTTCATCATGGAGAGATGTATGACAGTCCATCATTTGCATTTGTTGACGTGCCAAATAACACTACAAATTTGCCTACTTCGGGTGTCCCAAGGGCTGCTGCAATACAAGATGGCATGCAAGAACTACTTCAAGCTGCCTTTTGCAGGGCTGAAATGTTCGAGTCACTGCCAAGTATGTCTGAAGGTGAAGTAGATGATGTTGAATCCGGATTAGCAAATATGGAACATATTGTAGCTGAAGATGTGCATCCTGCAGATGACAATGCTAAGGAGAGTGAACAGATTCTGTATGCAAGATACTTGAAGGATGCACACACAAGCTTATATCCTGGTTGTAAATTTACTAAGTTGTCATTTTTGGTCACCTTATATCACTTAAAGTGCTTACATGGTTGGACACAAGAATCATTTACATCACTACTGGGTGTACTATCTACTGCACTTCCTCCTGAGGCAAACCTACCTAAGACATATTATCAAGTGAAGAGAATCATCCGTGCTTTAGGCCTTGACTATGTGAAAATCCATGCTTGCCCCAAAGATTGCATGCTTTTCCGAGGAGATACAGCTGACAAAGATTTTTGTGATGTGTGCCAGAGCTCTCGTTGGAAAGATGTTAAGAAGAATGGTTCTACAACTAAACCTAAGAAGAAAAACAAACCAGCAAAAGTGTTGCGTTATTTTCCACTGATACCAAGGATCCAAAGGTTATTTGCAACTAGCAAAACTTCAGAAGACATGCGATGGCATGATGACGGCCGTACAAAAGACGGAAAACTGCGACATCCAGCAGATGGTGAAGCTTGGGAAGATTTTAATCGTAGATATCTTGATTTTGCAGCAGATGCTCGTAATGTACGCCTTGGTCTTGCAAGTGATGGATTTAACCCTTTCCGAAATATGAGTTCAAAGCACAGTACTTGGCCTGTAATGCTGGTTCCTTACAACTTACCACCTTGGATCTGCATGAAGCAAACATCTTTATTGTTGTCGATGATCATTCCTGGACCAGATTCTCCAGGGAATGATGTTGATATATACTTGCAGCCCTTGATCGATGAGCTCTTAACATTGTGGGATGGAGTGGAAACATGTGATGCCTCTTCCCGAAAAAAATTTCCGCTTCGAGCAGCACTATTGTGGACTATAAATGATTTTCCTGCATTAGCTTACCTATATGGTTGGAGCACAAGTGGTACATATGCATGCCCATCATGTGGTGTGGCGACAAAATCATTTTACCTGAAGAATGGTAAAAAGATGTGCTACATGGGCCATCGTCGATGGCTCTCACAGGATCACATATATCGAAGGCAAAAGAGCCAGTTTGATGGCACGACAGAGGCTGGACTTGCACCTGAAACAATGAGTGGTACTTCTGTTTTGAGAATGTTAGAAGGCAGAGTGTTTGTTTTAGGGAAAAAGGGGTGCACAACAAAGAATACAAACGGCAATAAGAAAGGAAAAAACAAAGGAAAGCAAGATGAAAACCATAACAATTGCAAGCGTAAAAGAGGACGACAAAAGAAACAGAAAGATGGGAACAATGGCAAGAAGGAGAAGAAGCCACAAGATTGGTTGAAAAAGCGGTCAATATTCTTCGAGCTACCATACTGGGAAAAGAACAAACTAAGACACAATCTAGATGTGATGCACTTAGGGAAAAATCTATGTGAAAACTTTATTACAACTTTATTGGATATTCCTTCCAAAACAAAGGATGGTCTTAAAGCACGACTAGATTTAGTGGAACTTGGAATTCGACAAAATCTTCATCCTGTGGTAGATAATGAAGGAAAGCAAACTGTGCCTGATGCACCTTTTACCATGTCTAGAGAACAAAAGGAGGTTTTTTGTTCAGTAATCCAAACACATGAGGACACCTGATGGCTATGCATCAAACATTTCTAGGTGTGTTAACATGAAAGATTGTACATTGGGTGGACTAAAAAGTCACGACAATCATGTTTTACTACATGACATTCTTCCAGTGGCACTCCGATCCTGTTACCCCAACAAAGATGTTATGGAAATAGTTATTGGAATATCTAATTTCTTTAAGAAGTTGTGCTCCAAGGTGATAGATGTTGATGAGCTACAAGAACTTCAAGAGAGTATTGTGATGACACTATGTAATATGGAGAGAATTTTCCTGCCATCATTTTTTACTGTGACAGTTCACTTGATGGTGCACTTGGTAGAAGAAGTTAAACTTGGTGGCCCCGTTCACTACCGGTGGATGTACCCCATGGAGAGGTACGTAACTACACATTGCAGTGTTATTGTCAATAATTCGTTCAACTAACATGTGTTCATGATTTTATTTAGATTTTTTGTTCGGCTCAAAGCGCTTGTGAAGAACAGAGCTCACCCAGAAGGTTCGATTGCTGAAGGATATTGCATGGAGGAGTGCATGACCTTTTGTTCGAGATTTCTTGATGGAAATACTCGTTTTACCAGACCAGCTAGAAACCCTGAACCTTCAGACAATATGAAAGACATGTACTTGTTTGAGAGTGCTGGAGAACCAATTGGAAAGTCTACTACTATAAGCCATTTTGATAGCCAGCTTCTTGTTCAGGCACATCGATACGTATTGCGACACTGCGATGAACTTGAAGAATTCCGTAAGTGTGTAATATAGCCCCCCTATTTTTACTTTTTAGTAAGTTGAAGCCATGACACTGTATAACTAATAATCCAATTGTTGTAGAGAATTTGTAGATGAGGAGAAAGGAAAATTGTGTCCTTCAACTACTTTGACTCATGCTTCCATCGAGAAGTTGATAGATCAACACTTTCCTGACTGGTTGGAACAAAAGGTGCAGTACAGCTGAAATAGCTTATTAGGCCATGAGTTTAATAGAACGAATTGATCTAATTACTTTCTTCAATGCAGATTATCCTAGGTGATGGACTAGGAATCACTAAAAAGGTCCAAGCTTTGGCTGCAAAACCGAGCAGATGCGGCGTGAGATATAGTGGCTATATTATTAAGGGTTTCAGGTTCCACACTATGAGTCGTGAGGCTGCACGGTCGACACAAAACAGTGGTGTAGTGAACATTGCAGAAGATGGGGTTAATTATTATGGCAGATTATCAGATATAATAGAATTGACATACAATGACTACAAGGTTGTGCTTTTCAAATGTGATTGGTATGATGTCCATCATCGTGCTGATTTACGAAAAGATGCATTTGGATTAACTTATGTGAATTTTTCCCGAAAAATACACACTGGGGAAAAACTAGAGCATGATCCTTTTGTCTTTTCTTCACAAGTGGAGCAAGTCTTTTATGTTGAAGACCCAAAAGCTGAAGGATGGAATGCTGTGGTAAGAGTTAAGCCACGAGATACTTTTGACATGGGTGATGATGAACTGGCATCAGATGAAGTAGATTAGACTAATCTATGGCTTTCAGGTACACTTATGGGCCTATGTTTCTATTTATATGAAAATGTTTCATCATTGTTTTTTTTTAAAAGTGTCATTATAGGGTTTGTGTTTTTGTAGCATTATGCTTCATTCCATTCCCATTTTTATGACTGCTATATTCCGATATACTTATGAACTTCTTGCTTACTTTGATGTTAGGCCGGATTGGGTTATTCTGCCCGTGTGTTGTTTGGACGAAATGTTCAGGCCCTTCGAGAAGATATCCCGTGTACAACGCCTTGCACTTGCCATGCTGTCTTTGTTGAGGCTATATTCCTTGCAAATGCCATGTTAAATGTTTGGTTGTCCTGCCATGAAAGTTTTGTTTGGCGTTGTTCACTGGCAGGAGATGGTTGTGTTATTGAATTGTCGGATCATTTTATTAGATTTTTGTTTTCCTCATCCTTGTGACCATGGAGGTGTTCTCGCACTTCCTATTTGTTGTTTTTTTCACTTTTTCCTGAATATCACTTACTAATGATTCTATCATCCATCCATGATAACTGATTCTATATAGTTGTTTCTTGAAGAGTCTAGTCTTTCATAGGCGGGTTGGCTTTCTAGTTTCCATGCAATATGTGATGGAAATTTATTTCACCGTCCCATTTTATTATGTTTCCTCCAGAACTCTCCATGCGATCCTTGCCTGGTCCATTGCTGTTTGCACTGGGGTGCGAATTGTCAGGAGCATCGTGAAAGGAAAGGCCGCCTTGCAGACAGCAGTGCTGTTCCAATGACCATCATCAACTCACCACCGGTGCAAGAAATGAACATGGCCGAGAATCATGCTTCCACGTCCGAGAATGAAGCTCCAAAGACCGTTTCAGTCAAGTACTAACCAGCACACTGCGTACCAGTGCAAGATCATTTTCAAGTTGTCTAGACGTTTCAATTATTCAGTGAAAGTCCGACCATCATGTATGTCTAGCCGGCACATTTATATGGTTATGGTTTGTTCGGGTGAAAGCATTGCGATACATACAAACGATCACTTTACATTAAGGATCTATTTTTTTATCGACTTTCAAAAAACGATTTCCCAACTTGTGCCCCATGTATTCGTGGAGCATCTCCTATCAAGGCAAGGCGATGTCTGTGTCTAGAAGAATGCCTAACTCGTACCAACCATGGCTTCATTTCAAACTCTTCTAAAAAAAAGTTCATTTCAAGCTCTTGAGCTTTAGAAACGACCAAATAAAATAAAATCCATATCAATATTCTTAATTATCCCCGTAACATGTACTCAGTCGTCTATAGTGGGAACAATCAAGGTACCCTCTCAAAAAAAAGGTATATAAACAGCTAGAGCTATCTTTTCTGAGAAATTCTTAAATTCAAACGCAGCATTAAGAACTCAATCAACAACCTCTGTCACAAACCGATACTCTTAAGAGAGTTTGAGCAATTGGTTGTTGAAATCCTAATATTTGCCTAACAAAAATGGTTTGGGGAATACATTTTAAAAAATCAACAAATAATCCATCCTAATCAGTGGGAATTGAACTCTGAACCTTGGACATTAGGCACAGTTGGCTGATTATAAATAAAAAAGTAGTACTCCCTCCGTCGCAAATTATAAGGTGTAGCACCCTCGTCTTTTTTCTGAACTTTTGGCTTTTTGTTGAGCTTTTTTGCTAGTTTTTTTTCCCGTATTTGTTTGTATTATACATAATGAGCTAACATATTTTATATATTTGTTTAATATTTTTACATTTAATTATGCTAAATAAGCTTCTGTCAGCTACAACGTTTTTTCATCCAGTTACAGTACTTTTCAGCCATAAGCCACCCAAAAAAGCTTACAGTGTACGTACTGCCTTGTACGATTTCTCATGTGCAGTACGAAATGAACTTTGGCGGCGAATTCCAATGGCATGCCAGCAGTACAGATAAGAGTCAAATGTGAAATTTTCAGGTCATTCAGAGTAGGACTGCTCGCTTGCACAGGCCCACATAGGTTGATATAGCCAAACGATGTACGTACTGTCTTGTACGATTTCTCATGTGCAGTACGAAATGAACTTTGGCGGCGAATTCCAATGGCATGTCAACGATACAGATTGGAGCCAAACGTGAAATTTTCAGCTCATTCAGAGTAGGACTGCTCGCTTGCACAGGGCCACATAGGTTGATATAGCCAAACGATGTACGTACTGCCTTCTACGATTTCTCATATGCAGTACGATATGAACTTTGGCGGCGAATTCCAATGGCATGCCAGCAGTACAGATGAGAGTCAAATGTGAAATTTTCAGCTCATTTGGAGAACGACTGCTCGCTTTTATAGGTTGATACAACCAATTACAATGTCTGTACTGCCTTCTACGATTTCTCATGTATAGTACAAAATGAATTTTGGCGGTGAATTCCAATGGCATGTCAACAGTGCAGATTGGAGCCAAACATGAAATTTTCAGCTCATTCAGAGTAGGACTGCTCACTTGCAGGGGTGGGCACTTTTAACCCGAGAACCGAACACCGAACCGAACCCGGATAGCTCGTTAGCTATAACGAGCCAACTCGAGCCAGCTCGCGAGCCGTTCACGAGCCAAACGAGCCATGCTTCCAGGAATTTAGATATGCATATGCGGCTTCCATGGACCTAATTTGTACTCTATTGCATGTGTTAATGTGTAAATTTGTACTTTATTGTACCCAAACGAGCCATGCATGTGTTAATTTGTACTCTATTGTACCCACACGAGCCAAACGAGCTAGCTCACTGGAATGTAAGGTAGCCTTCATTTTACATTTTTTGGCCCTGGCTCACGAGCCAAACGAGCTAGCTCAAGCTTGTCGTCGAGCCGAGCCGAGCTAGCTTTTTAGCTCGTTAGCTATAACGAGCCAACTCGAGCCAGCTCGTTATCCTACCGAGCCAGACCGAGCCGAGCCGAGCCGAGCCGAGCTGAGCCAGCTCGATATCCAGGCCTAGCGTCAAGCACTCAAGCATCGGCCCAAACCCGAACCCGAAGACCGAACTCATTGCTTTATGCATGAATATTATTTGTTTTGTTTAGCTCATTACAAAGATTTCGCAAACAACACTGGATCTGGAAGCTTAAAGTTATTTCGGTCAATTCGATGGATTGAATAGATCGAACAAAAAATTCGGTCTATTGGGGTTCGGTTCTTGTTTTTTTTCTGAGAAATTTGGTCCTCATTTTTTAAAACCCGAATTTTCCAGAGACCGAATAGACTGAAAAGACTAAGTTGCATAATTTTATTTTTCTTCTCTTCTCAATTTTTTTCCTTTTCCTTTTTCTTTTCTTTCCTCTTTCTTTAATTTTCTTACCTCGGCCGACTCTCATTTTTCCCCTCCTCTGCATCTCCCTCTCTCGCCTCACCAGATCCGGTCCCGCCGCCTACCGCCTCCCTCTCCCGGCCGCCTCCTCCTCCCACCTCCCGCCTCCCCCACCGCGCCCTCCCACCCTCCCGGCCTCCCCCACCGCCCCCTCCCCAGCCACCTCCTCCTCCCCCACCTCCCCCCCGCCGCCTCCTCCTCTCCCCACCTCCCCGGGCGGCCGGGCCCCTCCCTCCTTCCCCCCACCTCCCCCGCCGCACTCGGCCGCCTCCCCCCTCCTCCCCACGCTTCCCGCCAATTGCAGTGCAAAAATTAACTTGCCGCCTATTGTATTACTAATTAATTTCATTTGCCGCCAATCGTCCCTATGCCCTCCGAGAAAATAGCCAAACTGCCGATTAATCTACCTCTCCCTCTCCGTAGAAACTTCCCCCATCTGTTCCATCTCCTAGATCCAGGGGCCCTCTGCGGCACCAAAACATAACAACCTCCCAATCCTCTGCAGCGCCGCTGACGCCGCCAGATCAAGCCACCGCCGCCCCCTAGGTGCCGCAGCTATCGGTGAGTCCGTCTACGCCTGATTCCTCTCTTCATCTATGCCGGCTGCCTCTCCCGTTCAATTCTGTAGCACCACCATGTTAATCTCTGTTTGTTTCTTTGTTGCATATCCAGGCTGATCAGGCACTCGTCTTCCACTGTCCTTTCGGTTATCGTGATCTCTGGCTCGCATATCACTTCAGGCTGGAGGTACTTGTCTCCTGTTCAAAACTAGAGTCAGATATAGATATGAAGAACTTTTCGAAATAAGATTTGGGAATTTATGTGATTATATTTGTAGGGAATCAAAGCATCAGAAAACTGTTTATAAGCAGAGGGTCTTTTAAGACACACCACTTAAGTATTAACTCGTTAAATCCTAGCCATTGATCATTCGGGGTAGCTTTGGTAGAAAAAAAGTTGACATGCTATACCCAATCATAGCAAAAAAGGAACCTCTTAAATGTCTGTAAATGATGTTGCTAAAAATCATTGGCGCTTCCTTTTCAAAAAAAAAAAATCATGACGCATGCATACACATGTTTCTTTTAACAGTACACCAGTATGTGTACATTACTAGTATAAATTTCACTCCTACATACTAGTATCTGTTATTTGGAGTTTTCTGAAAAAAAAGTTAAGACTCCTAGGGAGTCAAAATGTGGCATGGAAGTATGAAAATGAATGTAAATACATCGTTTATGAAAATGAATGTAAATACATCGTTTTCAACTTTGAAGTAACATCAGCGAGTTTGTTATGCATACAAACTCTTTTTCAAGATAGCTGTTTATATGAAAATGTAAGTAAAAAAAGGATCTGCATGAAAAACTAATGTAACACATGAAAAGCTCTAGATGATAGTGCCATGCCATGCAACAAGGTTGTCGGACTGAATTTATACCTACTGGAAAAACAAAGGTAGTAAGTGTCAACTCGAGAGGTGCTGTAGTATATAGTTCAACCTAATATAATCGGATAGTACGTAGGCTGCACCTATTACTTACTGATTCTGGAAGTGCTATTAACTATCATCAATCACCCGATTAGTACGTTCCACAGCTGATCTAGAAAACCTAGGCATGTTTAAACATCGTTACTAATTAACACTCATTTTATGGAAACAATGAACGTCAGTTTGCTGGCCGTGTGGGGAGAAACAAAAGATTATTGTCAGATGAACTTCAGGAAGTAGGCCAAGTCAAGAATTGCATTGCCTTCTTTTTATAGCCTTAAGGTGGATAATATGCTCCCCTCAAAAGTTTCTAACCGCACCACCCCCACAAAGAAGCCAGATCCATTGCATCTAATCACATACGAGGATTCATTTGCACTGTACTGTTCCATGACAGTGCTATACAACATTCGATAATAGACAGAAGTCACAGAAGCCAGCTTCAAAATCTAGAAAGAATACAAGGATGCTGTTGCATGTGTACGTACGTGCTTCCCTGCTAGTAAGAAAACAATATAGAGTTGTAGATGCAGGTTAAAACACTCTTTAACATGGGAAACAAAATGTGGCATGGAAGTATGATAATGAATGTAAATACCATACGTATTTTCAACTTTTAAGTTCAACATCAGCTTGTTATGGTTATTCATATATTTGTCTGCACAAACTCTTTTTAAGCTAGCTGTTTATATGAAAACTGTGACGCAAAAAAATGGAATTGCATGGAAAGTTTATGTGACACAACGCCAAACAAAACTTTCATGGCAGGACAACCAAACATTTAACATGGCATTTGGTTTGTTAAATGATAGAGCTCTCTGGTCAAATCAAAACTACATAACTCTGAAGCTCATTCTTCATTTTATTAGATTTTTGTAATGACATCTTCCTGTTGATGTACCTCACAGCTTACTCTTTAATTTATAGAAGTGTTAATTTTTGCTTTGCAGTAGAAATCATGGCAAGAGGACCTCGAAGATTAAGGAACTTGAACCTTGAAGCACAAGATGCAGGATTGGAGCAGCAGGGGCATGATGATTGGCAGACAATGAGAACGAGGGGAATTTACAAGGTCCTCCAGATGTTGACAATATATTAGCCCGCATGCCAAACCAACGTGCAAGTCCAATTAAGATAATATGTAAGTTCGATATTTTTGCGTTGACATATCTAAATACAATGTCAAATCATATAATTTCATACATGCAGGGCCGAATGGACAGGGGCGGCAAGTTTTAGGGGATTTTGGAGCCAAAGATTTATTGAAATTACAAGGAGGAAAGGTAATTGTAGGGACTGATGAAAATGGTGTACCAAATGAAAGGTCAGCCTCTGTTCTTGGACAGCACCTTGGGGATCTAGCACAAAAATCAACATTTGCCCCATTACACATTCCAAGATGGGACAATGATATATTCAATAAACACAAGGAACAAATAATCATGGATGTTGAGGTAAAAGTAATCTATACAATGCAAGAAAAGTATATTAATGTTTGTTCCAATCACTAACTATTTAGCTTTTCTTTGTACAGTCAAAATTTGTCTTTCCTAGCCAAACGCTACAACTTACAAGAGACTGGATCCTAAGAACTGTAAACAATAGGTGGCGAGCCTACAAATCTAAGTTGAAGAAAGAACATTTCAATCGTGAAGAGAGATCTCTAGATCAAATTATACAAGGTAGACCAAGAACTGTTAATGAACATCAGTGGAGATCTCTTGTTGGCTTTTGGTGTCAAGAAACACATAAGGTGACATCTTTTATATCTGACATTTACAGGAAAATTGAAAGAAAGTAATGTAACATTTGTGCTTTATCACTTGCTATATTTACAGAAATTGTGTGCAACAAACTCTCGGTGTGCAAAAGAACAGAAGAATACACACACAACAGGGAGGAAAAGCCATGCTAGACTGAAGAAAGAGATGGTGATATATATTCTAACTATGTTGTTATCTATCAAATTCAATGATCATGTAATAGAGAAGTGATTGGATCCTCAAATTTAATATCTTGTGCAGGAAGATCAAAGGAAAGGAAAGGTTCATAGGATAGAATTATGGGATGCTGCTCATAAGAAAAAGAATGGTAGATACAACACCAACAAAGTGAAGTCAGTAATGGTATATTTTTCTGCTCCTAATGATTAACGTTGGATTTGAAATTGTTGTTACGATTATGTGAACTTCCTATATGCTTATTTCAATAGGATGCATCATTTGAGGAATTAGAAAAAAAGGAAAGAGCAGAACAATGGTAATCTTTCAGCTAATGATTTTAATGAGGTGTTCTATGAGATCGTTGCTAAACAATTAAAAGCACGCGGGTACTATGATGATAAGTACTGGAGTCAAGTACAAGTTTCTAAAGGTATGACTTTTGTTACTCAAACTGAGGAAGAAAGAAGGTACCATGACAAAGTAAATATAATGGAAAATAAGATGCAACGCATGAGTAGTGTCATGAAACATTGGCTTGCTTTTATGTCACAAAAGTATCCAGATGAGGATTGGATAAATGAAATGGAAAGAGCTCTACATGATGAAGTAAGCCTCCATGGGTCCCTTTCTATGTCTCCCCTCTCATAGAAATGAGTTTATTTGTATTTTGTAACTATGTGTCTGATGTTTCATTTTTTGCAGGTTGTTCATACTGAAATAGATGGTGATACTGATATTGAGCAGGATTGTAGTGATGATAGTATCCATGGCACATATAGTTATAATGATATTGACATCGACCCTAAAGACCCAAATGATAATGTGTACTCTCCAGAAAATTCTGTTCAGGTAACACTATACCTTTCTTCAGCATGCTCATTTGTGATTCTACGTAACTGTAGCTATGAGATGCAGCCGCAGCCACAAGAATCAGAAGCGAGCGCAGCTCTTATTTCTAATTTCTTAGCTACAATATAGTAAGTACATGCTAATGTCCTAAATACTATGGTTACAAATATGCAGGGGCCACATACCCAGAATTGTAGTCAAGTCAACAAGGATTTTGTCCGGTCATCGTTACCACGTGAGCCAATGGTTGCAAAGGTATGTTAGATATGTCTATTGCATCAAAAACTGAAATCTAATTAACTAAGAATATTCAGAGTCGAATGGTTTAGAAGTGAGGCTTTAGATAGATTAGACTTTTAGATCAGTGTTTCACCCATGGATGCATATCGTTATGTTTCTTGCAAGTCAATAAATCTTGAGAATAGTATATAATAATGTTACCTACCTTGCAATATATCTTTTCACATGGTGTTGCTTTACTATAATTTGATTTATTTTATTGGTGATTTCATTTAGGAGCATTATATTTCTATTCCTAGCTAATTATAAGTTGTTTTTAATTAAGTGCAGCCCATTGTTACATTTCCTTCCGAGTGTTGCTACTACTCTGAATATGATATTTTTTTGGAGGGAATCTGAATGTGAGATTTAGTTTACAGTCTTGCTGCAACTCCCAATATGAATTTGAAAACAATAATCTGCGCTAAATTATGGAATATTTGTGTTCATTGGCTATAGGCTTGCTAGAGTTTTCTTGTATGAACTGAAATCTCCAATATGAAATATGGTCTGAGATGTGCTAACATTATGAAATATTCCAGTCATGTACATCTATTTTGATTATCAGAAATCTAAATTGAGTGGTAGATAACCCATGTTACATGTCACAAAACTGAGAGTTCAACTATGACTGCAGGTGGCACATATTGAGAATCAGGGTCAAGCAGAATAAGGGTTCTAAAGGCCTAACTTTACCACGTGGTAGCATAATGACCAACATGGTATGTCTATGTTCCGATTACTGTAACCCTTCATATAGTTGTCCTCTTATTTCTATGTTCCTTGCTTAGTAGATTTATTTTCAAGATTCAATTGGTTCTGTGCCATCTTAAACAATCTATATAGTTTACTGAAATGCATTATGTTGGTCACCTCCTTGCTGTGGTGGGTAGGATCATAAAATTGCATGTAGGGTTATCTTCCATGCTTCCTCTTTTTGAACTGCATTCGTTCCATCCACAGTATCAAAATCAAGGTGAGCTCAGCATTTCTCTGTCAAAATTGTAGCCAAAATTATAAAATGGCTCTGTGCAAATAATTTATTAGTTAGCTTTGGTTGTCTAGCATTCCTCTGTCAAAATTGTAGCCAAAATCATAAAATGGAACTCAGGAATTTATGACTATCTGTGTAATGTTGACCTGACAGCAAAGGCATGCTAGATTTATATATGTTCATATTATTGTCACAATTTTCATAAGTTTGGCCCCTGCACCTTTTGGTTGATATTCACTTGTATGGTAGGGCTGCTTGAGTGACCACCAGCTTGTATCTGTACATTTGGTTTGTTTATGTCTACATCTACGTAAACACATTCAGTACTAGGTTAGACCACATCAAAAGTAAATTTTGATGTGCTAGCTAGATAAATATTATAGGAAGATAACAATTGACATCTCACTACATTTTACCCAGAAGTGCCTCTAAGTTTAATTCAATAAAGTGATAATGACGTTCCTAAGAGTAATTGAATCAGTAGGTATGCTGGAATCATGCACTAGCTAATTTTACCAGTCCGGACCAGTACTTAATTTTAATTGTTGGTTGAACTTGCTAGATAGATGATATGCTTTGATTGTGTCTACTGCAGAGATCTCAAAGAATTAAAGCTCCAGCTCATAATCAATCAGGATCGGTATGTACTTGTTTCCCCTGTTGTTTCGAAGCTAAATTAATTACAAGTTTGAAGATCATAGCTTTATGTTTTACAAAATGGTAGAGCCAAGTGGAAGTCTATCTTATTTCACTAAGAAACAAATGTAAAGTCGTGGCCAAGGAAAGTTAGTGACTACTGACAGCACTCGAAATATTGGTGCACCATGCTTGGGAAAGAATTTGTTGGGGTTTATGTTGATGCCTTGAAAATAATGGCAATGGAAACAATGGAGATGAGATGTTACCTAGACCACTCTATTCTATGAAAACTATGAGAGATGCTATTGGCTTTATTGTTGCTTGGCCCCGTTCACATGTAAGTTTTCTGTTATATTAACCAAATGCTTTACAGTTTTGTAATTTCCTAAAATTGTACTATCCCTCTAAACACATGAATCATTGTAGGTTAAAAGACTTAAGAGTTCAACTCAAACCTGCACAACCTGGTATGTTTCGTTCTTCAAGTGCTAGATCCGTTTGATTAGAATTTATGTGCGTCAACTTAATCTCCTCTTATTTTGCAGCATGATGGAAACATGTAACTTGATGTGGATGGAAAGACAAGCTACAAGTTTCGGAGTGAACAAGATAGATTTTAGATGTTAGAGAAAAAATATAGATATTTGTACGATATTGCCACTTTTCCTATGCTTCTTTATGAATATGGTTTGTCTTTGATAGTGCACTTTAATGAGTTATTAATCAGTATCTTGTTTTGTAAAGACAAAATGGATTTTTCAATGCAATGCCTTCATGATTCACTTCTCATTATCTAATCATGCAAATTCATTTGTGTCCAAATTTGTAAACAATGTCTCTTTATTTCTAGTATGTAAGAAGGCGTTACTATAATGTGCCTATATTAATAGACACGCTATAAAGATGCATCAATATCCATATTTTTGATATGATGTTATAAAACATTACTATACAACGTGGCTATATTAGTAGACACGAAATATAAATGTATGTATAAAATTGTTTCTATATTTCTTGAAACGCAAAATGGTGTTACTATAAAATGTATCTATATTGTTAGACACACAATATAAATGTATCTACTCAACCGTTTCTATACTTCTTAATACACAATACGACGTCATTACACAACATGACTACATTAGTACACACATAATATAATGTATATATGAAAACGTCTCTACATTTCTTAACACGTAATGAAGCGCTGCTATATAACGTAACTACACAAATAGACACGCTATATAAATGTATCTATAAAAGTGTATCAATATGCGTAGGCATGCAACTAACGTCTCTACGAACGTCTTTTTATCTCCTTGATACGTTTAGAGAACTCGTTTCTACAAGTCCTGACACGGTCCATACGAAGACGCTTCTAACACGCTTTATAAAAACGTGCCTACAATCTTGTAGAGATGAAATAAAGCGTGTCTAACATATAAATAAAGTGTCACTACAGGGGGATTTCTAGTAGTGACAGGCCAACACAATATCGAGCGAACCAATGGCGCCGATGAAGGTGTACGGGTGGGCGGTGTCGCCGTGGATGGCAAGGGTGCTGGTGTGCCTAGAGGAGGCCGGCGCGGAGTACGAGCTCGTGCCGATGAGCAGGTCCGGCGGCGACCACCGCCGCCCGGAGCACCTCGCCACAAACGTACGTATATTTGCCTCGCCATAATTTTGCATTACTGGTCTCTCACCTCGATTGTTTTGTTTTGCACCTCGATTGTTCCCAGCAAGTTAATTACTAGCTTAAAACAAGAATCAGAGACAGCTGAGTGCATGCTCAACTAACAATTATTCGCCGCATAATCATTTTTGCAGCCGTTCGGTGAGATCCCAGTATTGAAGATGGTGATCTGACGCTCTATCGTAAGAAAGCTTGCCTTCTGTTTTTTTTTTGTTAGATTGTAGCGATTTTTATTTTGGAGTAATTGTTTTGTGGTGATTAGGTGCGCCGCACTTGGGTGCCTAGGCACCCACATCAAGAACCGTCCGATACACGTGTATGATTGATAATTTTTTTGAGTTTAGGTATGGA